>OY992540.1:152273209-153473209 GCA_963921195.1 Pegoplata infirma
GTTTATGATAAATTGTTATTTGTTGCGTTATTTACGACAACAATGTCAACCAATAACAATTTATGATGGGCTTCAAATTCATGAAGAACGAAGACAAGAACAACACAGCGAATAACGAATAGACAAACATTGCCTAATAAATAATCTTATTTTCATTTCATGACTTCGTACACACACACACATACACACTTATCCAAAATTAAACTACACAACACTCAAAAAAACTCACACTCTCACACTGGCAACACATAAACAATTTAACTTAAGATGCTTGTGCTGTATATCATCATTAGGGCGGCACGAATAATGGATTTTTTTGAATTTCGTTGATTACCCAGAAACCAGATTAACTAATTTGTTCAAATCTGCCATCAGAATTGAATTCTTTCGTTGGGTTTTCCTGTAATTTACAAGGGAAGTCCGCAAAGTGTACCTACATACTTTGTATTATTTTTTATTTCGGCACACCCGAAATAAAACTGAATGTATGCCATTTGGTTCAAATGCATGTAACTTCCACAATTTTTGACGGATATTATTAAAAAAACCCTTATTTTCTTCATCAGACTTGAGCTTTACATACAGAAGTAAAATTTTAAAATTTTTAACTTGGTCAAATTGACAAATTATGAAGGTACACTTTGAGGATTTTCCTTGTAAATTACAGGAAAACCCAACGAAAGAATTCAATTCTGATGATTTTTGAAACCGTTAGACCGATTTGAAATTGTTTAGTATTCATGTTCAGCGCATCAAAATTATATATTAGATATATCTTAAGGCAACATTTTTTTATATTTATTTTTTGTTAAATTTTCAAAATCCAAAAATTTTATAACCGGGCGTTAATTTAATCTGATTGCCCCCACGTTTGTACCTCTTCATTTTTAGGTCTAGCTGAATAAAAATTGTTCTAAACACTTAAGAAATCAGACGCTTAAGAACAAGTGCCACTATAATGATACATATTCACAAAAATTTATTATAACAATCTGTGACATACATATTTATCATGTTCTAAAATGCAAACACACAGTGGCAGATCTTTTTTACACGCATTTGAAGTATGTCCTTATTTAGGGACCCTGGTGGTGCCCTTATTGGATATGTGGGGTCCACCGTCCAATCCTAAACTTGAAATTGTATTAGCTACAACTGATATAAATTTCGCAGCAATCGGCCCAATACTTTCTGAATGGCCGAAAAATAAAACAAAAAACTCTGCACCGTTGCGTATGATTGTTAAGTATTTAAAGGCAATTACAAAATTAAGTATACGCAAATTTTAACTCGTGCACTGGAAAAAAAATTGTTTGTAGATTTTTTTTTTCAGGGACAAACTTTAACCTGACTGATATACCGGTTTTTATTGTCTATTTCAAATTTTTATCCAAATCGAATAATTTTAACCCGTGCCCTGAAAAAAATTGGTTTGCAGATTTTTTTTTCAGGGCCAAAGTTAAACCTCCAAGCGGCACGAGTTAAAATTGTCCATTTTTTGTTAAAAATTTAAATATAGAGTTTTTAAACCAAAAGGAACTATAATTTGTTCAACAAATGACGTTATAGAAAAAAGTAAGTTTTTGTGATGATACATAAAATTTGAAAAGAGTAAAAAACGATTTTTTGCTTTTTTTGGACATTTTTTAGAACACGATAAAGATGACAGAGATCACCATCAGAGATATTTTTATAAAAAAAAATCGTAAGTAAAAAATTGGCTTTGAATGAAATTTTTATTTTTCGCTGGACCAAACTTTAACTCAGCGGCACGGGTTAAAATTGTCCGATTTGGTAAAAAAATTTACACAAAGAATTTTTAGACCAAAATGAATCATAATTTGCCCGGCAACCGACTAAATCTAAAATAAAAACTCTATATCTGTGCCACCCTAATCATCATACACAAGGACAATTGAATAGACAACAAGAATATTGGTGAATATAATAATAATAACAGTAGAAGCTCTGCAAATATACACAAGCAAATGTTTATTATTATTGTGATTCCATTTTCATTTATAAATAACAACTTGTTTTGTTGTTGTTATCATTCATAGTCATTCATATTCATTCAGGATTTCTTATTTTTTTTTTAATAAGAATTTCACAATCTTCAATCACAATAGAATAGGAAATGAATAAACATGTGGTTGTCCATCTTTCATGTTTTATTATGTGCGTGAAAATTGTGTATTAATTTTGATTATCGTGTGTCTTAAATTAGATTTCTTTTATTGTCAACTAAATTGCAAAAAGAAATCTTAGAATTTAATTTTTTTATATATGCAATCAAATGAACACTTTATGAAATCAAAAATCTTTTACAAAGGGTGCTAAATCAGAAATAGCTTAAATATGAGATCATCGCTAATATTATACAAAAACTAATTTTTTGAAAATTATTTCTTTAACAATTTCAATTGCTATTTACTAAACATAGGTGCTAAACCGAAAATAGCTGAAATTGGTGATTTATATTCATTTTTTCTAAATTACAAATTCTTCCTCAACTAGAAGTGCTAAAACAAAATATAAGAAATTGGTAATCAACGATAATTTTTTTCTTGAACAACTTTTATTAATTTTATAACTACCCGAGTAAAAATAAACATATATTACAATATATAACTTGATACAAACATAATAAATTATATATGATTATACATCCGTGAGATATTTTCTAAATTTTTTTAATGCAGTCATATGTAGTAATATATAATTGAATCATGATTCGGATTAAAAGGTGTACGGTTGATATAATTAAGTATATAAAATTACATGAGGGTCAATACAAAATTGTTTTTCTGTATAATTTAATATAAAATTATATATATCCTATTCTGTTCCATATATAACACTATATGTTTCCATTTAACCAACAATTTTCGAAGTTTTTAAGGCAAAGTATAAGAAACTTTTTAAAATGTTCCTAAACATTTCCTTGTTAGGGTTATGTATATCACCTATCTGGTTCGAAGCGTACCCGAACATTTTTTTGTTTAAGAAAATTATATGTTTGGTGAATGTATCGTTGACCTGTGGTGTAACTCAACCCAAACCAAAAAACACCAGGATTTTACATGTTTTTATGCAATTAGATCTAATTAGATCCACTAATATATGGCAATGTCTGGTCAAAACTCGGATGAAATCAAATCATATTTTATACAAATTGATCTTTTTTAATGCAAAAACATCCACCATTTTTCGGATCAAATTGCGTTTAATTATATCTTGTATTACATATCAATATATATTGCATCATATAAAAATTTTTACTCGGGTACAGGTACTAGAGCGAAAATAGCAGAAATAGGTAATCACCGCTATAAGTTTTTGAAAATCGATTTTTATATATTTTTTTTTTTAATGTTTAACTGCAATTCGTTCCTTATCAAGAAGTGCTAGAGCGAAAATATTAAAATAGGAGATCAGCTTTAAATTTTCATAAATCTATTTTTTAAATAGCAGAAATAAGTGATCTTCGCAATAAGTTTCCTTAAATTAATTTTTTTATAAATTTTTCCAAAAAAATCTTTAATAAAAATTTTTTGCTCAACTATAATTGCGAAATCGAAAGTAGCAAACACTAGTGATCATTGCTATTAGTTTTCAAAAATCTATTTCTATTAAAAAAAAAATTTAGTTGCTGATTATTCCTTTACTAGAGGTGCTAAAACGAAAATATCAGAAATTAGAGATAATCGCTATAAATTAAAAAAAAAAATTAATTAATTGAGATTAATTTTTATTAGGGATGTCGCGAATATTCGTCACTATTCGGTATTCGGCATATTCAGCATGTTTCGGTTAAATAAATATTCGTTAACAGTTTGCCGAATATTCGGCAAAATTAAAATTTGTTTTTTTAACGTTTCAATCTTTTTTGTAGTCATTTCAGTTTGTTTTTTGTACAAAAAAACTTAAGCACTTGATTAAAATTTAAATTGTTAAGGTAAGGAATAGTAAATATTCGGTAAAATGCCGAATACACTATTCGCGAAATCCCCAATTTTTATAACTAGGGGTGATAAATCAAAAATATCTAAAATATGAGATTATGTCAAATATTATACAAAAATAAATTTTTTGATAATTTTTGCTCAAAAAACTTTAATTGCTATTTATTTCTAAAACAAAGATGCTTAAGCGAAAATAGCAGAATTTGGTGATCATTGCTATAAATTTTCGAAAATTTATTTTTATATTATTTTTTCTAAAAAATTTTTACATGCAATTTGTTTCTTGGTTATAGCTACTAGAACAAAATAGCAGAAATTGGGAATCATCGATAATTTTTTTTAAACAATCTTTAGTGCTATTTATTCCGTAACTCTTCATTTTTATATCAATTTCAACTAGAAGTGCTAGAAAAAATAAAATTTTCGATAATTTTTTCTTCAACAAGTTTAATTGCTATATATTTCTATAACATAAATGCTAAAACGAGAATATCAGAAATTGGTGATCATCGCTATAAATTTGCGTATATTAATTTTTATATTAATTTTTCTAAAAAAAATCGATTTGCAATTTATTAGACCGAATTTAGCAGAAATAGGTAATCACCACTATAAATTTTTGAAATCGATTTTTGTATAATTTTTTTTTAAATGTTTAACTGCAATTCGTTCCTTAACTAGACGTGCTAGAGCGAAAATACCAAAACTATAAATCAGCGCTTTAAAATTTTCAAAATATATTTTTCCATTTCTTTTTTGTTTTTAAAAGTTACCCAGCAAAACTTTGGTAATGGGTAGTGATTATATAACGCATTACCAGGTAATGTATATAACTTATTTTGTAGCATTATTTTATGATGTCTTACCAAACATTTGTTCCACAACGTATTATTTTCAAGTGAAAAATAATGCATTACTAATAATTTGCTACGTAATGCATGATTATTGGAAAAAATGTATTTCATATTTATTATTTCTAAACATTAAATCATGGATGACTTATATTTGGTTACATTATGTATTATTTGAAAGTTTGAAATAATGCATTATTTATAATTGGATGCGTAATGCATTACAATAACATAAAAATAATTATTTTATAAAAAAATGCATAAGTTCAAACTAGAGATGGGCTCACGATAGGAAATTTCTAACGACACACACTCACGAGCATATTTTATCTACTTACACTCACTTAAAATCAAGTGAGTAAATTTAATACAAAAGTACTTTTTCACTACTCGTAATACCTTATATATTATCTTCTGGTATGCTATAATATTTCATTTCTCGTAACCTATAAAATATCATATATTTTACACCTTACTCATATTCTTCGTTATAAATTTATGACTTATTTTATACCTTACTGGTATTCTTTGTGATAATATGAATGCATTACTTTGAGTCTCATCGCCTGTTAAAATCATCAATGCTGCAATGTATAAAATAAGAGATCCTATACCTTATTTTATACCTTATTTGGTAATCCAAGTTTTGGTGGCTAACTGCGATTTATTTCATAATTATAGATGCCAAAGCAAAAATAGCAGAAATAAGTGATATTCGCTATTAGTTTCCTAAAATCCATTTTTTTTATAAATTTTTCGAAAAAAACTTTATTTTTTTCCTTTAATTGAAATTTTTTGCTTAACTAGAAGTGCGAAATTGAAAATAGCAAAAGGTAGGGATCATCGATATTAATTTTCAAAAATCTATTTCTATATAATTTAAAAAAAAAAAAAAATTGAATTGCTGACTATTTCTTTACTAGAGGTGCTAGAGGATCAGAAATTGGAGATAATCGCTATAAATTAAAAAAAAAAACATGATTTTTTTTTAAAGTGATTAATTGCGATTTATTTTTAAATTAGGGGTGATAATTCAAAAATATCTAAAATATGAGATCATGGCAAATATTATACAATAATAAATTTTTCGATAACTTTTTCTCAAACAACTTTAATTGCAATTTATTTTTAAAATATAGGTGCTAGAGCAAAAATAGCAGAAATTGGTGATTATACCCAGCAAAACTTAGATTACCAAATAAGGTATAAAATAAGGTATAGGATCTCTTATTTTATACATTGCAGCATTGATGATTTTAACAGGCGATGAGACTCAAAGTAATGCATCCACATTATCACAAAGAATACCAGTAAGGTATAAAATAAGTCATACATTTACAACGAAGAATACGAGTAAGGTGTAAAATATATGATATTTTATAGGTTACGAGAAATGAAATAATATAGCATACCAGAAGATAATATATAAGGTATTACGAGTAGTGAAAAAGTACTTTTGTATTAAATTTACTCACTTGATTGTAAGTGAGTGTAAGTAGATAAAATATGCTCGTGAGTGTGTGTCGTTAGAAATTTCCTGTCGTGAGCCCATCTCTAGTTTAAACTTATGTATTTTTTTATAAAACAATTATTTTTTATGTTTTTGTAATGCATTATGCATCCAATTATAAATAATACATTATTTCAAACTTTCAAATAATACATAATGTAACCAAATATAAGTCATCCATGATTTAATGTTTAGAAATAATAAATATGAAATACATTTTTTCCAATAATCATGCATTACGTAGCAAATTATTAGTAATGCATTATTTTTCACTTGAAAATAATACGTTGTGGAAGAAATGTTTGGTAAGACATCATAAAATAATGCTACAAATAAGTTATATACATTACCTGGTAATGTGTTATATAATCACTACCCATTACCAAAGTTTTGCTGGGTAGCTATAAATTTCCGAAAATTATTTTTTATATTATTTTTTCTAAAAAATGTTTAATTGCAATTTGTTCCTTATCTAGAGCTACTAGAACAAAATGGCAGAAATTGGGAATCATCGATAACTTTTCTTTTTTTAACAATCTTTAGTGCTATTTATTCCGTAAATCTTCATTTTTATATCAATGTCAACTAGAAGTGCTAGAAAAAGTAAATTTTTCGATAATTTTTTCTTCAACAAGTTAAATTGCTATATTTTTTGCTAAAACGAGAATAGCAGAAATTGGTGATCATCGCTATAAATTTGCGTATATTAATTTTTATATTATTTTTTATAAAAAAAATTCTAAATGCAAATTATTCGTTATCTAGTGGTGTTAGACTGAAAATAGCAGAAATAGGTAATCACCGCTATAAATTTTTGAAAATCGATTTCTATATATTTTTTTTTTAATTTTTAACTACAATTCGTTTCTTATCTAGAAGTGCTAGAGCGAAAATATGAAAACAGGATCTCAGCACTTTAAATTTTAAAAAAATCTATTTTTTTATGATTTTTTGTTTTAAAAATTTAACTGCGATTTATTTTATAACCATAGGTGTCAAGAAAAAATAGCAGATATAAGTGGTCTCCACTATAAATTTCTTAGAATTAATTTTTTTTTATAAATTTTTCCAAAAACTCTTTATTTTTTTCTTTTAATAAAAATTTTTTGCTCAACTAGAAGTGCGAAATAAAAATTGGCAAAAACTCTGAAATCATCGCTATAATTTTTCAAAAATCTATTTCTATAAATTTTTTTTTAAAAAATATTTAACTGCTGATTATTACTTTACTAGAGGTGATAGAACGAAAATTTCAGAAATTGGGAATGATCGCTATAAATTAATTGCGATTTATTTTTTAACTAGTGGTGATAAATCAGAAATAACTAAAATATAAGATCATGGCAAATATTATACAAAACTTAATTTTTCGATAATTGTTTCTTAAAAAACTTAAATTTCTATTTATTTCTAAGAGATAGAAGCTTAAGCAGAATTATCAGAATTTGGTGATCATAGCTATAAATTTCAGAAAATTAATTTTTATATTATTTTTTATAAAAAATTTTTAATTGCAATTTGTTTCTTATCTAGAGCTACTAGAACAAAATAGTAGAAATTGGGAATCATCGATACTTTTTTTTAACAATCTTTATTGCTATTTATTCCTTAACTGTTCATTTTTATATCAATTTCAACTAGAAGTGCTAGAAAAAATAATTTCGATCAGTTTTTTTCAACAACTTTAATTGCTATATATTTCTATAACATAAATGCTTAAACGAGAATAGCAGAAATTGTTGATCATATCTATAAATTTGCGTATTTTAATTTTTATATTAATTTTTCTAAAATTATTCTAATTGCAATTTATTCCTTATCTAGAGGTGTTAGAGCGAAAATAGCAGAAATCACCTAGATCATTGTTATAAATTTTTGAAAATCCATTTTCATTTGTTTTTTTTTTTTTTCAAAAAATATTTAACTGCAATTCGTTTCTTAACTAGACGTGGTAGAGCGAAAATCAGAACTGGAGATCAGCGCTTTAAATTTTCAAAAATATATTATTTTATAACTATAGGTGCCAAAACAAAAATAGCAGATATAAGTGATCTTCGCTATAAGTTTCCTAAAATCAATTTTTTTATAAATTTTTCCAAAAACTTTATTTTGTCCTTTAATCGAAATTTTTGCTTAACTAGAAGTGCGAAATCAAAAATAGCAAAAACTAGGGATCCTCGCTATTAATTTTTGAAAATCTATTTCTATATAATTTTTTTCAAAAAAATATTTAATTGCTGATTATTCCTTTACTAGAGGTGCTAGAACGACAATATCAGAAATTTTGGATAATCGCTATAAATTAAAAAAAAAAATGCATTTTTTAATAGTGATTAATTGTGATTTATTTTTTAACTAGGGGTGATAAAAAAAATATCTAAAGTATGAGATCATGTCAAATATTAAACAAAAATACATTTTTCGATAATTTTTTCACAAAAAACTTTAATTGCTGTTTATTTCTAAAACATAGATGCTTAAGCGAAAATAGCAGAATTTGGTGATCATCGCTATTAATTTCCGAAAATACATTTTTATATTATTTTTTCTAAAAAACCTCTAATTCCAATTTGTTGCTTATCTAAAGCTACTAGAACAAAATAGCAAAAATTGGGAATCATCGAAATTTATTTTTGTAACAATCTTTATTGCTATTTATTCCTTAACTCTCCATTTTTATATCAATTTCAACTAGTGCTAGAAAAAATAAATTTTTCGATAATTTTTTCTTCAACAAGTTTAATTGCTATATATTTCTATAACATAAATGCTAAAACGAGAATAACAGAAATTGGTGATCATCGCTATAAATTTGCGTATATTCATTTTTATATTAATTTTTTCTAAAAAAATTCAAATTGCAATTTATTCCTTATCTAGAGGTGTTAGAGAAAAAAAAATAACAGAAATAGGTGATCATCGCTATAAATTTTTGAAAATCCACTTTTATATCATTTTTTTCAAAAAATGTTTAACTGCAATTCGTTCCTTATCTAGACGTGCTGGAGCGAGAATACCAAAACTGAAAATCACCGCTTTAAGTTTTCAAAAAATCTATTTTTCTATGATTTTTTTGTTTTTAAATTTAACTGCGATTTATTTTATAACAATAGGTGTCAAAGCAAAAACAGCAGAAATAAGTGGTCTTCACTATAAGTTTCATAAAGTTAATTTTTTTATAAGTTTTTCCAAAAACACTTTGTTTTTCTTTTTATGAAATTTTTTTTGCTCAACTAGAAGTGCGAAATAAAAAAGTTAAAAAAAAATAAAGAACATCGCTATTAATTTTCAAAAATCTATTTCTATATAATTTTTTTCAAAAAAATATTTAATTGCCAACTATTTCTTTACTAGAGTTGCTAGAACGAAAATATCTGACATGGGGGTTGATCACTATAAATTAACAAAAACAAGTGAGAGTGTTAAATTCGGCTGTGCCGAATCTTTTATACCCTCCAAAATGTAAAAAAATAAAATTAAAACAAAAATTTGTCAGGGGCGTATCTTTTTTTGGGGGGGGGGGGTTGATAAGGTCAGTGGGGGACGTTGAGAGCACCTTCCCATCGCGATAAATATACCAAATGTTTCATTTACTTAACAAAAATACAAAAAAACATGTAAAAAAGTGTATTTTTTTAGAGGTTGGTTTAGTTCTTCAAGGGGGAACTTTTTTCCCCCTGGTCCGATTTGGCCAATTTCCGAACTTAACCTGCCTAGGAACACAAGACATATTTGTGCCAAACTTGAGGGATCTAGCTCTTTTATTTTGGACTGCATCGTGTTAACTACAGACGGACGGACGGACGGACGGACGGACAGACAGACAGACGGACGGACGGACGGACGGACGGACATCGCTAGAATGTCTTAGAATCGATCACTGATCAATAATATATATACTTTATGGGGTCCCCGACCGATATTTCGATGCGTTACACACGGAATGACAAAGTGAGTATACCCCCATACTGTAGTTGGAGGGTATAAAAAAACACGAATTTTTTAAAAGTGATTAATTGAGATTTATTTTTATAACTAGGGGTGATAAATCAAAAATATCTAAAATATGAGATCATGTCAAATATTATACAAAAATAAATTGCTCAGTAATATTTTCTCAAACAACTTTAATTCCTTTTTATTTTTAAAATATACATAGATGCTGGAGTGAAAATATCAGAATTAGGTGTTTTTTCCTAAAAAAAAATTAATTGCAATTTGTTCCTTATCTAGAGCTACTAGAACAAAATAGCAGAAATTGGGGATTATCGATAATATTTTTTTAACAATCTTTATTGCTATTTATTCCTTAACTCATTATTTTTAAATCAATTTCAACTAGAGGTGCTAGAAAAAAATAATTTCGATAATTTTTTCTTCAACAACTTTAATTAATTTTTTCTAGAAATTATGTTATTATAATTTGTTTCTTATCTTAAACAAAATAGCAGGACTCGGTAATCATCGAAAAAAAATTTTGTTAACAAAATTAATTATTTTTATCTATTTATTCATTAACTATAGGTGCTAGAGTGAAAATAGCAGAAATAGGTGATCATCGCTATAAATTCTTGAAAATCCAATTTTATATAATTTTTCTTTTTAAATAGTTTAACTACAAATCCTTCCTTAAATAGAGGTGCTAGAGCGAAAATACCTGAAATTGAGACCATACATTTTCAAAAATCCATTTTTCTATGATTTTTGTTTTGGTTTTTAAAAATTAACTGTATTTAAGTTTTCTAAGATCCATTGTTTTTATTATTTTTTTCCAAAAAAATAGTAGTACAATTTTTCCTTTAATTTAAATTTTTTGCTTATCTAGAAGTGCGAAATCAAAAATACCAAGAACTGGGGATCATTGCTATAAATTTTAAAAAACATATTTCTATGCAAATTTTAAAAAACAAGTAGAAAAGTTAAATTCGACTTGGCCGAATCTATGAATACCCTCCACAATGCCCTTTTTAAGTTATAGTAAATTTTCGAAAGTGAAAAAAATAAAATTCTTGATTATAAATATTTTATTTTGTGTAAAAAAACTTTTTTTTAGCAATTTAAAAAAAAAAAAATAATTTACTAATTTTTTTTTGAGTGTAAATTTTTTTTGAGTGTAAAATTTTTTTTGAGTGTAAAATTTTTTTGAGTGTTTTTTTTTTAGTGTAAAAATATTTTTGAGTGACAAAAATACGTTGTAAAATATTTTTGTGACTTGCCAATGTTTTTAAAACATGTTTAATGGGTTTTCAACACGTGAATTAAAGGTGAAACTAATCTGAAATTCACGGTTTTGCTAATAACTTTTGAACCACTGGACCGATTTGGCTGAAATTCAATACGAACTAGGCTCAAGGAACGACAAATATAAATGCCAAGCTTCAGCATCCTCAGAATTGCCTTTCGAAAGTTATAGTGTTTTTTATCTCGTAAATTCACGAAAAACCCTTGCCGAAATTCAGTCTTTTTCTCATAACTTTTGAATTTGCTGGATTGCAATACCAACCTGACCAGGTAAATGCCCAACATATATGCCAAACTTCAGGAGCCTCCGTAAAGTCTTTCAAAAGTTAGAGTGTTTTCAACAGACAGACAGACGGACAGACGGACAGACGGACGGACGGACGGACGGAAGGACATCGCTAGATCGTCTTAAAATCGATCGAGGATCATGAATATATATACTTTATGGGGTCCTAGACCAATATTTCGAGGTGTTACAAACGGAATGACAAACTTATATATACCCTCTATCACTAGAGTGGAGGGTATAAAAATATATATTTAACTGCGAATTATTCCTTAACTGCTAAAACAAAAATATCAGAAATCGCTATAAATTAAAAAATCATAAATTTTTTTAAAACTTATTAATAACGATTTAATTTCTAAGTAGGGGTGCTAAATTAAATATAGCTAAAATATAAGATCATCGCTAATATACAAAAGCTAATTGTTCAATAATTTTTTCTTCAACAACTTTAATTGCTATTTATTTATTCAATATGATCATCGCTATATATATTCAAAAATCCATTTTTATATCATTATCTAATTGCAATTTGTTCCTTAACTAGAGGTGCCAGAAAAAAGTAGCAGAAATTGGTAATCATCGATTATTTTTACATATTTTTTTTTTTTTAAAGGTTAACTACAATTCGTTCCTTAACTAGAGGTGCTAGAACAAAGTAGCTGATATAAATTCCAAAAATTACTTTTTCTATGATTTATAAAAATAACACGGAGGAACACAAAAAATGCTCAGACTTGCGACCCAACTTTTCTAATAGTTTTTGGGACGTTGATTACGAATCTGGACAGCAAATTTTAAAGTTAACTGTAGTTTTTGAGATATTTGCAAATTTATTTTTATGAAAAAATCCACTTTTTTCAACATTTTTTTTAATAACTAAAGCTAACTTTGATATTTGGAGCACAGATTCGGAATCAGCATACCAAAATCTACTAGAAATCATGTACGGCATTCTATAAGCATCAATTTTCTTGAATTTTGTTCCTCCGTGTAATAATTGCAATTTATTTTCTAACTAGATCCACTTATGCAAAAATAATTATAACTGAAGATCATCGCTGTAAATTTCCAAAAATCCATTTTTCGATTTTCTGAAGCGATAATATTAAATATATCATCGCTATATTTGTCTTCTCGACGACTTTACTTGCGGTTTATTCCCTAGCTGGAGCAAAATAGCTAAAATTTGGGATCATCGCTTTAAATTTCAAAAAATTAATATTTATATAATTTTTTTATAAAAAAAAGGATTTATTTGCAATTCCTAAATTGCTATAAATTTTCAAATACAGATTTTATACCGATTTGTTTTCTTAACTAGAGGCTTTAGAGAAAAAATGTCAGAAGATTGGGATTATCGTTATAAATTTTTAAAAACCTTTTTTGATTGAATCCTTTCTAAAAAATCTTTAATCTGTTTTTAACTGGAGTTGCTAATCGAAAATAACAAAAATTTCAAATCATGGCTAAATGCAATGATATGCAAAATAAAAAATACTTTTATATACATTTTTCTTTAAAAACTTTAATTGCATTTTTTTCACAACTAGAGGTGCTAAGAATGAAATTAGATTATAAGGATTGTTGCCATAAATTTCCAAAAATCTCTTTTTAAATTTCTGAAGATTTTTTTCTAAAAAATCTAAAATTAAATTTTTTTCCTTCAATTGAGGTGCTAGAAAAAAATAGCAGAAATTGGAAATCAACAGTGTAAATTCAAAAATACCAAAAATTGAGGATCATCGCTGTAAATTTCCAAATATCCATTTTTTGATTTGCTAAAATGAAAATATCTAAGATATCATCGCTGAAAATTTTCATTATCTATTTGAGTATATTTGTTTGATCAACGTCTTTAATTTCAATTTGTTCCTTAACTAGAGGTGCTTATTCAAAAATAGCTATAATTGCGGATAAATGCTGTAAATTTAAATAATAATAATTTTTATATATTTTTTTCATTTTTATATATTTTTTTCATTTTTGCGAGCTTTTTCTTAACTAGAAGTGCTAGAGCCATAAATATGAGAAATTATTTGATCATTGCTATAAATTTCCGACAACTCTTTTGCTTTATTATAATTTTTATATATTTTTTTTTTCATTTTTTATACTACTATATTTTTTTAATTTTTGCGATCTTTTTCTTAACTAGAGGTGCTAGAGCCATACATATGAGAAATTAGTGATCATTGCTATAAATTTCCGACAACTCTTTTGCTTTAGGAACTTTAATATCGATTTTTTAGTTCTTTACTGGCTTTTAAGAAAAAACAGCAAAACATTGGGATGATCGCTATAAATATCCAAATATGTTTTTTTGTATTGAATTCTTTCTAACAAATCTTTAAAGCTATCTAGAGGTGCTCATCGAAAACATCAAACATTTTGGAATCATTGATTTAAAATTTATTTTTTTTTTTTTTTAGAAAACTTAAATAGTAGATGATTTTTTAACTAGAGGTATTTTTTTATAAAAAAAACTAAACTAGAGGTGCTAGAGCAGAAATTGCAAGAAGGTGCTTGACCAAAAGTAGCAAAAAAAGTGCACAAGCAAAAATACCAAAAAATAGGGAAATACATATGGGGCATTCCATGCCAAATCACTCACTTTTAGGCCCGATCCCCTTCGATTAATTTTATTTTTGGATATGTTTTAGTACGTATTGAATGCAACTTGCAGCCAAATTTTCAGCCTTTTATACAAAGGTGGTGTTGAGTAATCAATTTTTAAAAATGGCGATTTTTTCCAAAAAATTAAAAAATTTAAATTTTCAATCAATTTTGACCAGTAAAAAATATAGATATTTTAAAAAAAGTTGGACAACGTTTTGTTGGTATTTAAATGTAGTTTTAGAAAAAAATGTGAAAAAATTATTCGAAGTAATTATCACTTATTTTTTGACGTTTAAAAATTAAAATCGACTTTTTGAAAAAGTCCGAAACCTTCGATTTTTTTGTAAAAAACTATAAGAATTTTACTCTAAATTATGCAACTTTTAAGCCATAACTCGAGATGTGATCACAATTCTTTCTGTTTTTTTTTAATTTTTAAAATTGCACCTTTTATGTTTTGGCTCTGATTTATTTTATATGGAGCTCCAAAAAAAAAAAAAAAATGGTAGATACTGACCCTAACTTACCCTAAATATATTCATTTGGAGGTAAATATACGTCTCACAAAAATTTGGGACGATCGGACATGTGTAAGGCGCTTAGCATTGTCCTTGAAGTTTAAAAAACGGATTACAAGGAAAAATATGAATTTTTTTCTGTTTTCGCAATTTCTTTGGTATTTTAAGTTAAGTTTTAATTCAAGTGATTACAAAATTATGATGTGGAGTAAAATGCCTTTCTAATAAGGTACTAAAAACTAAAATCGGTTGAAAATCAGCCAAGTTATTACAACTTCCCCAGGCATCTAGCGTGTGCCATACAACTTGATTAAAAAATACGAGGCCCTTTTTTTAAATTTATTGAAATTTTCTACTGTAATAACATTTTTTCATTATTCATGTTTCAGTGTAATATTTTTTTGACTTTTCCAAATTTTAAAACAAAAAAAAATATTTTTTTTTTTAAAATAGTGATTTCAAAAGGGTGTGGAAAATGCAGGCATTTTTAGAACTAATTTAAAAAATGTTAGCAAAACACAATATGAAAAATACTTGTCATCTAATAACATATGAACTTGAAGAATAAAAAAATGTTATTACAGTAGAAAATTTCAATGAATTTCAAAAATCGGATTGTATTGATTAATCAAGTTGTCTGCCACACGTTTGATGCCTGGGGAAGTTGTAATAACTTGGCTGATTTTAAACCGATTTCGGTTTTTATGACCTTAATAGAGAGACATTTTACTCTACATTTCAATTCTGTAACCATTTGAATTCAAAATTAACTTAAAATACCAAAAAAAGAAAACAGAAAAAAATGCATATTTTCCCTTGTAATCCGATTTTCAAACTTCAAAGCCGATGCGGCACGCCTTACCCATGTCCGATCATCCTAAAATTTTCTGAGACGTATTTTTACACCCAAGTTAATATATCTAGGGGAAGTTACGGTCAATATTTACCAAATTATTTTTTTTGGAGCACCATATAAAATAAACCAGAGTCAAAAAAAAAGTGCAATTTTCAAAATTTGAATAAAAATAGAACGAATTACGATCACATCTCGAATTATGACTTAAAAGTTGCGTAATTTAGAGTAGAATTTTTTGACATTTTAAAAAAAAAATCGAAGGTTTCGGACTTTTTCAAAAAGTCGATTTTAATTTTTATACGATAAAAAACAAGTGATAATTACTTCGAATAATTTTTCATATTTTTTTTCTAAAACTACATTTAACTACCAACAAAATGTTGTCCATCTTTTTTTAATATATCTATATTTTTTACTGGTCAAAATTGATTGAAAATTTAAATTTTTTAATTTTTTGGAAAAAATCGCCATTTTGAAAAATTGATTACTCAACACCACCTTGGTATAAAAGGCTGAAAATTTGGCTGGAAGTTGCATTTAATACGTACTAAAACATATCCAAAAATAAAATTAATCGAAGGGGGTCGGGCCTAAAAGTGAGTGATTTGGCATGGAATGCCCCATATATATTGCTTTAATTCCTAATGATAGAGCGAAAATAGCCAAAACATTGCAAAAAAATTTGATGAATTTTTTTCTGAAACATTTTAATAGCATTTCATTATTTATCTAGAGGGTCCAGACTGAAAATAGCAAAAATTGGTGATCATCACCAAAAAAAATATTATGTATAAAAATTTTTGCTAAAAAATATTTAACAGCAATTTATTTCTTAGCTAGATGTGTTAATGACAATATATCAAAAATTAAGGATCATCGCCAAAAATTAATAAAAACCCCATTTTTGAAGACCATTTTCTAAAAAATATTTATTTGCCATTTATTTTTTTAACTTAAGGTGCTAATGCAAAACTTTTACGAATTAAGGAACATCGCCCAAATTTTCTATGATTTTTTTTCTTAAAAACATTTAATTGCAATTTAATCTTTAATAAGAGGTGCAGAAGAAAAAAAGCTGATTTGATTATATTTGTTTGGCTTAGCTAGAGGTGCTTCAGGAAAAATAGCAAAAATTGGGGATCATTGTTATAAATTTCAAAAAAAACATTTTTATTTAAATCTTTTCTAAAAAAAAATGTAACTTAATTTTTTTTTTGCTTAACTTGAAGTCTTCGAAATATAGCAAAAACTGGTGATCATAGCTATAAATTTGGAAAAATTTATTTTTTACGAATTTTCTTTTAGAAATCTTTGATTGTAATTTTATACTCAAACTAGTAGTGCTATAGCAAAAATAGCTAAAATTTGGGATCATGGCTTCATTTTTTTATAGCAACATTATTTGTAATACTTTTTTTTATAATTTTTATTTAAGTATGACAATTTTTTTTTTTTTTTGTAATTTGTCTTCAGGTCAACATTGTGTTTAACACGTTTCTTTTTTATTTATTGTACTTGTTCTGCTAAATTATTTATATTTTACATCCCATTTCCTTTGTTTGAGTGTGTTGTTGGAGGTGTATTCATTTTATAAAATCACTAGCTTACCATCCCGGTACTTCGTTACCGGTTGTATTGAATACCGGATAATATAAAGATTGGGATTACTCTATCGATTTAAAAAAATCCTCTACATAGTTTTTGTTTTATTTACTTGTGGACGTTTAAGTCTTTCATAAAATAATATTTTAATGAATAATTTAAAAAATATAATTTGAATAACTTCGCTGGTACGTCATCATGCACATTTCGGTGAAAAAATAGATTGACAATTTTCGAGCCCTTATATTGGGTTTTAAGATTTTGATTGAATAAATACTTCAGTGAAAAAAAAAATTGGAATAAAAATAAGTTTGAGTGGAAAAACATATAGAGAGAACAAATATGGAGTCAAAAAAGTTAAATACGTAAAATTTAAGTAAAAAGTATCATTCCATATTGTTCCCAGCTCTATTCCACTTCGTTCCCCGTTCTATTCCATTTCACTTCCAAGTCCATCTCCTTTCGTTCTATGTAAGTTTCATTCCTCTCCGTATAATATGCGTTAAAAAAATAAAAAGTTCTGTTGTCTTTATATTGTAGATATGAAAAGTACTATTTTACACCACTGTTACCAGGTACCCTTTTTTACCCTAAAATTTTAAAATATGTCCTTGTCTTGGGTGTTATTTCTGCGGGTTTTAGTTCAATAGTTAGATATCTCAAAATAACCATTTGTCCCCTTTTCCCCTTAAAATTATATTTTCCAAAAACTGTTTTTTGTGCTAGGTGATCCTTTATTTAAAACATCAAGTTTCTGAACCATTATTTCAAGAAATATAAGAATAACCAAATTTGCACTTTTTATCCCCTTTGCGATCGGTCGCGACCCTTAGAAACAGAATTTCCAAAAATAACTTTTTAAAGCATTCAAAATTTCAGTGCCTAGGATAATTACTTCATGAAATATAAAAAGTATCAAAAATCACTTTTTTACAGCTATAGAAACAGAATTTTTTGAAAATACTTTAGCAGAATGTTTTTTTCACTGAAGTCCCCTACATTCCAAAATTCAAGCTTCAACGGTCATTATTATAGGAACAAAAAAAAAGAACCAAAAGTACACTTTCTTACCCCCGTTACAGTGGCGGGTACAGCTTTTGGGTCTGGGGGGGGAAAAATTTTTTTTACTTCGAAAAAAAATCATAAATTCTCCTTTGTTGACGAGCAAAAACAGGGATACGTTTTTTTTACAAAAAAAAAAGTGATGGGAAAGCTATAAAATCATCAAATTTATTAGTTCTTGCCGAATAAGGTTTGTCTTTCATGATCATATTTCGTTTAGATCCATTTTTTTTAATTTTTTTAAAAGAAAATTTTATATTTTTCGTATACATAAGAAGAGAATTTTTTGATAGAAGAAATACTCGCTACATAGAAAACATCAGATGTTGAGAAATTTTTCGTGAAAAATTTATTTTTTATGGGGAAAATATCTCAGAATATAAGACTAAATGTCTCAGAATCTGAGACTATTTTCGTATAGAAAAATTTTCGGATTTTTAAAAGAAATTTAAAAGAAAATTGTATATTTTTCGTATACATAAGAAGAGTCTAAATCTGAGAATTTAATAGAAGAAATTCTTCCTACATAGAAAATATCAGATTTTCAGAAATTTTTCGTGAAATTGTTTTTTTATAGGGTACATGTCTCAGAATATAAGACTTCTTCTTAACGAAAAATGTCTCAGAATCTAAAACTTTTTTCGTATAGAAAAATTTTTAGATTCTAAGAATTTTCTTCCACAGAAAAAGTCTCAGATTAGCATTACTGAGACATTTTCCTATAGAGAGGTCTCTAATTATTAGATTTGTTTCGTACTGAAAAAATTTTAGATTCTGAGACCTTTTTTCTATAGAAAAAGTCTTAGATTCTTTGACCTTTTTCCAATAGAAAAAGTTTCAGATTTTAAAACCTTTTTCCTAAAGAAAAAGTTTCAAATTCTGAGATCTATTTCCTAAAGAATAAGGCTCAGATTCTCACACATTTTTCCTAAAGAAAAAGTCTCAGATTCTGAGAGCTTTTTCTTATATAGAAAGTTTAAAATTCTGGCACTTTTTCTCTAAAGAAGAAGTGACAGATTCTGAGACCTTTTTCTGATTCTGAAATCTAAGACACTTTCCTATAGAAAAAGTCATAGATTCGGAAATGTTCTTCCTATACAAAACGTCTCAGACTTTAAGACCTTTTTCCTATCGAAAGGTCACAGATTCTGAGACCTGTTTCCTATAGAAAAAGTCTAAGATTCTGAGACATTTTTCTAAGATTATAAGACCTTATTCCTATAAAAAAGTCTTAGATTCTAAAACCTTTTTCCCGTTGAAAAAGTCTCAGATTCTGCGACCTTCTACCAATTCAATTAGTTTCAACTTCTGAGACTATTTTTCAACAATAAAAAGTCTCAGACTTTGAGACCTTTTTCTTCTTAAAAAAGAATCAGATTCTGACACATTTTTCCTTAAAAAAAATCTCAAATTCAGAAATTCTGAGACTTTTTTTCCATAGAAAAATTCTTCTGCGACCTTTTTCCTATAAATAAGTTTTGAGACCTTTTTCACTTAAAAAGATCTCAAATTCTGAAATTCTGAGAATTTTTTCCCATAGAAAAATTCTTCTGCGATCTTTTTCCTATAAATAAGTTTTGAGCCCTTTTTCACTTAAAAAAGGTCTCAGATTCTGAAAATTTGTTATTTAGAAAGAGTTTATTCTTTAGAAAAAAAATTTTAAATAGTTTTACAAATCTTCGACTATCAACATTTTTAAGATTTTATGATATTTTTTTTATTGCTATGTAGAACACTTTTTATATAAACCAAATTAAGATCCTGTAACATTTTTCTAAACAAAAAAGCATATTCTAAGTAATTTGTTTATGCAAAGATTCATAATAAGATTGACAGATATTTTTCACAGAAAATTTTCAGATTGATTCACTTTTTCCTTAAAAAATTTTCCATTTTAAAATTTTCAGATTTTTTTCTATGAAAAATTTTTGGACTTCAAAATTTTTTTAGAAAATTTCATACTTTCTTTTTTTCTTCTTTTTCTTTCCTTTTCTCTCTTTTTTCTTTTTTTTTCTTCTTTTTTTCTTTTTTTCCTTTTTTTTTTCTTTTCGAAATTTGGTCTGGGGGGGGGAAATTTCCCCTTTTTCCCCCCCCTTGTACCCGCGCATGCCCCGTTAGAAACGAAATTTCAAAAAAATTATCTCTTCCAGAAGGTTTTTTCTTCACCGAAAAATCCTACATTCCTTTTTATAAAAGGTACTTTTTATAAAAGGTACTTTTTATAAAAGGTACTTTTTATAAAAGGTACTTTTTAAAAAAGGTACTTTTTATAAAAGGTTCTTTTTATAAAAGGTACTTTTTATAAAAGGTACTTTTTATAAAAGGTACTTTTTATAAAAGGTACTTTTTATAAAAGGTACTTTTTATAAAAGGTACTTTTTATAAAAGGTACTTTTTATAAAAGGTACTTTTTATAAAAGGTACTTTTTATAAAAGGTACTTTTTATAAAAGGTACTTTTTATAAAAGGTACTTTTTATAAAAGGTACTTTTTATAAAAGGTACTTTTTATAAAAGGTACTTTTTATAAAAGGTACTTTTTATAAAAGGTACTTTTTATAAAAGGTACTTTTTATAAAAGGTACTTTTTATAAAAGGTACTTTTTATAAAAGGTACTTTTTATAAAAGGTACTTTTTATAAAAGGTACTTTTTATAAAAGGTACTTTTTATAAAAGGTACTTTTTATAAAAGGTACTTTTTTACCCTTTTTACCCCCGTAGAATCAACATTGGCAAAAACCCAGCCTTATTGAATCTTTTTTCCGGAAGGTGAACCTACATTACAAATTTCAAGTTTAATTTTTTATTTATTTAAGTAATTATTTAAGTAAATGTAAAAGGTACCAAAAGTACAGTTTTTTTACCCTTTTTTCCCCCTTAGAATCATCATTGGCAAAAATCCAGCCTAACTGTATCTTTATTCCGAGAATTGAACATACAGTTCAATTTTCAAGTCTCTATGACTATTATTTCAGGAGATTAAATAAAGTACCAAAAGTACACTTTTTAACCCATTTTACCCCCGTAGAATCAACATTGGTAAAAACCCAGCCTTAGTGATTTTTTTTTCCGGGAGGTAAACCTACACTGCAAATTTCAAGTTTCTAATACCATTATTTAAGGAAATAAAAAAGGTACCAAAAGTACAGTTTTTTACCCTTTTTACCCCCTTAGAATCATCATTGGCGAAAATCCAGCCTTGGTGAATCCATATTCCGGGAGGTGAACATACAGTCCAAATTTCAAGTTTCTGTGACAATTATTTAAGAAAATATAAAATGTACCAAAAGTACAGTTTTTTACCCTTTTTACCCCATTAGAATCAACATTGGCAAAAGTCCAGCCTTACAGGATCTACATTCCGGGAGGTGAACATACAGTCCAAATTTCTAGTCTCTATGACCATTATTTCATGAGATATAAAAAGTACCAAAAGTACAGTTTTTTACCCTTTTTACCCCCTTATAATCAACACTGGCTAAAATCCGGCCTTTGTGTATCTATGTTCCAGGAGGTAAATATACAGTCCAAATTTCAAGTCTCTATGACCATTATTTCAGGAGATATAAAAAGTACCAAAAGTACAGTTTTTTACCCTTTTGACCCCCTTAGAATCAACACTGGCAAAAATCCAGCCTTAGTGGATCTATATTCCGGGAGGTGAACCTATAGTTCAAATTTCAAGTCTCTAGCTTCAGCGGTTTGGGCTGGGCGATGATGAATCAGTCAATAAGTCAGTCAGTCAGTCAGTCAGTCAGTCAGTCAGTCAGTCACATTACTCTTTTATATATATAGAAGATCTCAAATAACACAAAAAATAAATTGCAAATTTTCTTGAATTTTCTTAAAAAAAATGTAATTTAAATTTTTTTTTTGCTTAACCTGAAGTCTTTCGAAATATAGCAAAAACTGGTGATCATAGCTATAAATTTGGAAAAATTAATTTTTTACGAATTTTCTTTTAGAAATCTTTGATTGTAATTTTATACTCTAACTAGTAGTATTATAGCAAAAATAGCAAAAATTTGGGATCATGGGCATATTTTTTTATAGCAAAATTATTTGTATTATTTTTTTATAATTTTTATGTATGTATGACTATTTTTTTTTTGTAATTTGTCTACAGGTCAACATTGTGTTCATCAAGTTTATTTTCCGTTCGAAAAAAACCCATGTTCATATAATTTATTATACTTGTTCTGCTAAATTATTTATATTTTACATCCCATTTCCTTTGTTTGAGTGTGTTGTTGGAGGTGTAGTCATTTTATAAAATCATCTCAAATAACACAAAAAAGAAATTGCAAATTTTCTTGAAAATTTCAAGGTAAACGTCAACAATGAATGGCTTGTAACCGTAGTAGGTGTAATTTTCATCCTACTTGTGTTTTTTGCTGTTGATGTTTGAAAACCATTACAAAATAATAGCAAAAAAAAGGAAAGTTGTTGTGTTTATTCATTGACAGGCAACACCTCTTGTTGTTGTGGTTTTTTAGCTTGGTCCTTCCTTTTCATTAGAAGACATCATGCAAATTTTGTATAAAAAACTTTGTTTCTTGCATATCGAGTAGGTATGTTTGTGTCTGTGTATGTATGTGTAATAAGAAACATAAACACTACCACCACTATCACCACAATACCACAAAAGAAAAGTAGCAGTGGCACAACAACAACGATAGCTAACAAAAAAAAATTGAAGGAATGAGAAAAAACGGAAATGACAAATAGCTTTAGCAACTTAAACATCAAGAATATCATGCCGGTTTCTTTTAAACCGAAAGGGAATACAATTTGACAGTATAAAATGAAGGAATGTTTTTGAGTAGGAAACTTTTAATACAGTCGTTAGGCTACAAAACCACAAAAAATCCAGTTAGCAGTATGCGGTTGAGCTACAAGTTATTGAATTTAAGGCATGAAGACAAACTAGAAATGTAATCACCTATTTTTTAACGTTAAAAGACCAATAAAGCTTGAAAGAAGTGGTGCTAGATCGAAAATATCAGAAACACATGATCACTATAAATTATGATTTTTTTCTTACCAACTATACATACGATTGATTTATTACGATTGATTTCTTAAAAACAGGTGCTAGGGAGCAAATAGCCAAAATTGGTTATCATCGGTTTAAATTTTGAAAAATCCATTTTTGTATGAATTGACTAGAGGAGCTAGCTCAAAGACAGCAAATATTGACTATTAACGCTATAAATTTCCAAAAAAAAAAAAATGTTTTTATACTAATTATTACTAAAAACTGCAATCATCACTAAATTTTTTTTTACATTTTATTCTGTTTTATTCTGATGTTTTTCTAAAAGGCTTTTATTGCAATTTATTTTATAACTAGAAGGGCTGGAGCGAAAATTGCATAAGCAAGTCGATCATCGCTTTAAATTCTTTAAATCCGTTTTATGTACATTTTTCTACAAAATCTTTAATGGGGTTACTACAGAAAAAAGAGAAAAAAAAATTTATATAAATTATGACAAAAAAAAAATATTTCGACGAAATTTTTTCCCAATAAAATACAACTTTTCTGATGCTTTAATACTTACAAGGAATTCTCGTGACTTTACTAGATTTTTTTTTGTAAAATTACCTTAGAAATTTATATATTTACGAAAAAATTGTAAAATTACAAAGAAAAATTAAAATTTCGGTAGAAATTTTGTTGTTAAAAAACAAGGAAAACTATCAAATATTTGTAAAATACGGGACTTTTTCTAGTAATTTTACAAGTTTTTTTTAATGTAAAGATGCTAGAGCGAAAAGAACAAAAAATGTTTCTATATAGCTTTAATAGCAATTTATTTCTTAACATGAAGTCTTTTTCGAAAATAGCTAAAATTATGGATTATCCCCGTAAATTAACAAAAATTCGTGTTTATATAGGGGAAGCTAAAGTCCAAGCCTACCTTTCACCCACAATAACGGGGTGAACGCACTTTGTTAAAAAAAAATTGTTTTGCTTTGATGAACTCAACCAACCTCGGAAAATTTTTTTTTATAGGTTTTTTCATATTTTTGTTTAACAAATGAAACATTTTTATTTTTTATTTTATTTTTATTGCACTTTGACCCAGGAAATTAGAAAATACAATTTTGATTTTTATGATTTAAATTTTAATTATTTTTTTAACCAGAATTTTTGGAGCGAAACTAATAAAAATTGTTGATCACGCTACAAATTTCCAAAAATACAATTTTAGAATTATTTCTAAAAAACTTAAATTTTATTTTATGGCCTAATTAGAGGTGCTATAGCAAAAATTTCAGGATTTGGTGATCATCGCATTAGTTTTTTAACAATTTTTTTTTTTTCTAAAACACTTATTTTGCTATTTGTTTCTTAACTAGAAGTGCTGAAATTTTTAAATTTTTTTATATAATTTCTTCTTTCCTTATTTTTTTTTAATAAAATTTTTAAATTTCATTTAACTAAAATGTATCCCATCGCCATCACTGTAATTCAGTCTACAAATAGATTATAATATGAATGTGTATTGTGGTAGCAAGAGCAAACGTGAATTTGTGAGTGATTATATATTACTGTGTTTTGTTAGTAAATTGAAAATAAACACAACATATTTCTGTTTTCACAAACTCAATGTTGTTAAACGCATTTTGTTATTTGAGTTTTAATCTCCGAAAGTTATATTCAAAATTCTGGGTAATCTTAATTCTTGGAAGGCACAAAAAATAAATATTTTTAATAGGATTGAAATTGAAAAACTGCGCTATTATAATAATACTTAGAAAAAAACATAAAAAAATAAATGTAAATTAATCAGGGATGAACTCTTATATTTGAATATTTATGGCAAAATGTTTATTAAAAATTTTAAGCCGTAGGAGGGTATTGGAATTGAAATATTAATGTTGAGCGAGGAAACGCTACGCACTTCAGTAAAGTAATAAAACGTTAATTAACTTTTGTTAGAAAAATTAACTAATAATATGTAATCACATTTTTTTTTTTTTGACAAAAAATATAAAAATCAATTTTTGAAAAATTTGTGCGATGATCCTTAATTTTCGCTATTTTTGCTCTAGATGCTTTAGTAAGATAATAAATTCCTTTAGTTTTTTTTTTTGTTAATTTCATGTAAAAATTAAAATTTATGCGATGATCACCAATTTTTGCTATTTTTGTTGTAAACTCAAGTTAATTGCAATTAAAGTTTTTTTTTCAAATTCTGATTAATTTTTATTAAAAAATAAAAATTGTTTTATTCGACTTTTAATATATTATATTTTGAGGATGTTTATTCTGGCTCGAGGTCATTATTTTCTTTACTAATTAAAACCATGATATTCTCATAGCATAATTTTCAAGAAAATTATTTTTTGTTTTAAATTTATTTATGTTGGTCATTTTTGCAAGACTTAATCGACACGTGTTTCGGAATTTGTCAAGATTCCATTGTCAAGATTATTTAGCAAAAATAGAAACGATTTACTACAAAGTAGCAAACGAGTCTAATGACAAATCGTTTGTGCACAAACTAGAATATTAATACATGGCGTGCCAACCATTATGTTCAAATTCTGATTAAATTTTATTAAAAAATAAAAATTGTTTTATTCGACCTTTAAAATATTATATTTTGAGGATGTTTATTCTGGCTCGAGGTCATTATTTTCTTTCTTGCAAAAATGACCAACATAAATAAATTTAAAACAAAAAAAAAATAATTTTCTTGAAAATTATGCTATGAGAATATCATGGTTTTAATTAGTAAAGAAAATAATGTCCTCGAGTCAGAATAAACATCCTCAAAATATAATATTTTAAAGGTCGAATTAAACAATTTTTATTTTTTAATAAAAATTAATCAGAATTTGAACATAATGGTTGGCACGCCATGTGATGAATAAACCTAATATGGAGTATTTCTCACAACAACAACACAAATAACAAAAAATAATTTTCTTGAAAATTATGCTATGAGAATATCATGGTTTTAATTAGTAAAGAAAATAATGACCTCGAGCCAGAATAAACATCCTCAAAATATATTTTTTTTTTTTACAAATTATATAAAAATAGATTTAAAGAATTTTGTAGCTATTATCCCAAATTTTTGATATTTATGGTCGGAAACAGTTTAACCCTCCGATTGCTGATAAGGTCCCTAGGAACCTTTTTGGTTCTCAGAGATGCAGCATTTTAAGACGGCTTGATCGAATAGGACAACGCTCAGTGATATTTATGTGTGTGGTGTTATAAAGCAGCTTAGTAAATTTCAACATGATTCCTTCACTTGTTTTATCATAATCTCGGGTTAAACAAATTACCTACGGGGATGATGTATAAAATCCCCTGGGAATTTTTATACCTTTTTATGCATTTTGTTGACGTTTTATCTATTTGTGTGAAATAAGAGTTTACTAAAGAAGTTAAAAGAATTCGAAAATGAGTCATAACAGTCACTCTTGTATCAGCGTGAGTAAAACAAGAGCATGTCTTTACTAATGTCACAGTAAAAAAATTTGTAAAATTACAAGAGAAGTTTGTAACTTTTTACTTTTTTTTTCTACCTCCTATTTGACAAGAATTCCTTATTATTTTACAAACTTCCAAGCTTTTTACCAAAAAAATTGTAAATTTACAATTTTTTTGACGCGATTAAACTTACAAGGTGGTTTCGAGATTTTACTAGATTATTTGCTACCTCCAATTTTACGGGAATTCTTAGTAAAAATTATGACCTTTTTTGTAATTTTACAAGATTTTTACAAATAAAATTGTATATTTATAACTTTTTTGGTGAAATAAAACTTACAAGGAATTCTCGTGAATTTATTAGATTTTTTTTGTAAAATAATCTTGGAAATTTGTAAAATTACAAAAAAAAATGTAAAATTACAAAAAAAAAAATGTAAATTTCGATTAACATTTTTTTTTTTTTGTTATAAAACAAGGAAAACTGATAAATATTGGTGAAATGGGATTACGAATTTATTAGATTTTTTTGTAAAATAATCTTGGAAATTTGTAAAATTACAAAAAAAAATGTAAAATTACAAAAAAAAAATGTAAATTTCGATTAACATTTTTTTTTGTTATAAAACAAGGAAAACTGATAAATATTGGTGAAATGGGATTACGACACTTTTTCTTGTAATTTGGCAAGGTTTGTTTTTGAGTATACCACTATTCGTCGCACTCCCGCACATAATGTTGAATAATTTGTTAGTATATGTTTTTGTTGGAAAGAACACTTGGTTAAAAAAATCTCAAAACTTTATTGAATTATTTGGTCCCGGAGGGTTAAAGTATAAATTACAATTAAAGTTTTTTTTTTTTAATTTTTTAAAATATTCCTTGTATAATTCAATTAAGGTTTCTTTTTAGAAACAAATTCATGTAATAGTAAATTTTGGAAAAATTTTTAGCTGTAATCCCAAATATTTGATATTTTGGCTCTAGAAACGGAGCTTTTTTTTTTAAATTAAAAATTTACAAATTTTTGCAATTTTTGTTCTAACAGCTCCATTTATTTTATATATTGCAATTAAAGTTTGTTTTTTTGAAAAAATTCATGTAAAAATGGATTATAAGAAATTTTTTGCTATGATTCCCAATTTTTGCTATTTTTCTCTAGCACCTATATTTATTTTATAAATTACAACTAAAGTTTTTTTTTAGAAAAATTTATGCTGAAATGTATTTTTTGAAATTTTTAGTAATTATCCTTAATTTTTTGTATGCTGGTCTATCACCTCTTGTTAATAAATTGCAATTTTTAGACAGACATTATGTAAAAATGGATATTTGGAAATTTTTAGCATTGATTTCCAATTTTTACTATTTTGGCTTATGCCTTTATGATACTTGCTTTTTTCAAGTTACTTGTTGCTGCATTTATTAGGGTTTTTCTATGGGAATTTCGATAAATTCAAAATTTTTGGTTGAAGTTATCGAAATTTTTATAGAAAAACCCTAATAAATGCAGCAACAAGTAACTTGAAACAAGCAAGTATCATACGCACTTTAAGAACCTCTAGCTAACTAACAAATTTAGTTTTTTTTATAAAAATTAATGTAAAATTCATGCATGAACATTTTAAGTGATGATAATCAACTTTTGCTATTTTTTGTTAGTTTTTGCTATAGTCCCCATTTTTAGCTATTTTTGCTCTTGCAGTCCTTGTTAACATATAAATTTTAGTTTAAGCTTTTTTCAGAAAAATTTATGTAAATGGGTTTTTGGATAGTTTTAGCGATGTTCGCCAATTTTTGCTATTTTCGCTTTAGCATAACTTGCTATTTTCGCTTTAGCATAACTAATAAACTGCAAGTAAGATTTAAAAAAAAAAAAAAATCTTGTAATAATAGGATTTTGGAAATTGTTAGCTAGGATTCCTAATTTTCGTTATTTTTGTTCTAGCACCTCTGGTTAACTAATAAACTGTAATTTATGTTTTTTAATAACGTAAACATTTTTATTTTTTTAAGATGATCCCCAATTATTGCGTTTTGCTTGGTATACTAATAAATTAAAATTAAAGTTTTTTTTAGAAAAGTTATTGTAAAATTGTTTTTTGCAAACGTTCATCCCAAATTTTTAACTAATTTTATCGCAATTAAAGTTTTTCTTAAAAAAAAAACTCATTTAAAAATGTTATTTTTTTGCGTTGATCCCTAATTTTTGCTATTTGCCCTAACATTTTTTGTTCTCTAAATTTTTTTTTACATTATTATTAATTTTAGAAAATTTGTTCGTGATGATCTCCAATAGCACTTCTAAGTTCTAGCACCCCTAGAAATTAGCAATTTTTTATCGATGATCCCTATTTTAAGCTTTTTTGCTCTAGCACCGCAATGTAACTAATACATTTCAGTTTAAGTTTTTTTTTAGAAAAATTAAAGAAAATAAATAATAAAAATTCAAGAAATAAAAAATAACAATAAATTTTGGTAATTTTTGGCGATGATCAATAATTTTTGCTATTTTCGTTTTAGCACCTCTAGTTATTTAAAAAAAATTGTAAAAACGGATTTTTGGAATTTTTTAGCTATGATCACTATTTTTTCTATACTTGTTTTTATAAAAATTTTTGATGAATTTTTGAAAAGTTTTAGCAATGATCACCAATTTTTGCTATTTTTTCCCTAACATCTTTGGGTAATTAATATCCCGAGTAAAAATTTTTATATGATGCAATATATAATAATATGTAACACAATATATATTTATACACAATTTGTTCCGAATAATGGTGGATGTTTTTGAATTAAAAAATATCAACTTGTATAAAATATGATTTGATTTTATCCGAGTTTTGACCAGACATTGCTATATATTGGTGGATCTAATTAGATCTAATTGCATAAAAACATAAAAAATCCTGGTGTTTTTTGGTTTGGGTTGAGATACACCACAGGTCAACGATACATTCACCAAACATATAATTTTCTAAAACAAAAAAATGTTTGGGTACGCTTCGAACCAGATAGGTGATATACATAACCCTAATAAGGAAATGTTTAGGAACATTTTAAAAAGTTTCTTATACTTTGCCTAAAAAACTTAGAAAATTTTTGGTTAATTGGAAACATATAGGCCCTCTTACCACAAGAAAACAAAAAGTCTATTTTAACAAAAGTTTTAATTTAAATTTCAAATTTTCAATACATTTTTTGAAAGTCGATTTTAAAAACAAAAACAATTTGTATGGAAATAAAATTAAAAGCTCATTTTAAATTTATTTTATTTTCTTGTGGTAAAGCTGATAAAGTTTTAAATGGAACAGAATAATCTATATATAATTTGATGTTAAATTATACAGAAAAACAGATTTTGTATTGACCCTCATATAATTTTATGTAATTATATCAACCGTATCCCTTTTAATCCGAATCATGATTAAATTATATATAACTACATATGACTGCATTTAAAAAATTTAGAAAATATCTCACGCGATGTGTAATCATATATGACTTATTATGTTTGCATCAAGTTATATATTGTTATATATGATTATTTTTACTCGGGATATTTCAGTTTATTAAAATTCATCTAGTATTTTATATTTCAAAATTTTTGGCACTGGTCCCCTATTTAAGCTATTTTTGCTCTAACACCTCTAGTAAACCAACAAAATTACGTAGAAATTATAAATTTTTTATCGGTGATCCCTATTTCAAGCTTTTTTGCTCTGACACCTCAATGTAACTAATACATTTCAGTTTAAGTTTTTTTTTTTAGAAAAATTCAAGTAAAAATGAATTTTGGTAATTTTTGGCGATGATAAATATTTTTTGCTATTTTCGTTTTAGCACCTCTAGTTAGTTAAAAAAATGTAAAAACGGATTTTTGGAATTTTTAGCTATGATCACTATATTTTCTACACTTGAATAGTTCATGCGAATAAGGACGAATAGACCACTTTTTCGCAAACACGTTTTTTTGCATAAATGCATTTTATTAGCAGAGCCCTACAATCCTATGCAGAAATTTTGGGGAAATTTTGACTTTTAAGGCTAAAAAAAATACTTTGAAAGTGCAATAATTCGTATATTTTTTTATTTTTGTTTAAATTGGGAGTGAACTAACGCACAATTTTGATTAAATACAACACAAAAACATACAAAAATTTTACTTTCGGTAACAATGTGTTAAAAGAACATTACGAGGAATAAACCACACTTATTATATTGGCAAAAAATTTTACCGTTCTTGAGTTATAAGATTTTAAAGTGTGGAAAGCAAAAAGGGCGAATATCCATCCTTAACAAAATATTATTAGGGAATTCACACGGGTATGTAATTTGTTGTAAAGTTGTATTGTCCTATCTAAAAACAGAGTTGTTAAAAATTATTTATCTCTCATTCGATAATTTTCTCATAAATTCTTTTCTTGTTAGCATACTTGAAAATAGCACACAAAACATAGGTATAAATGTTGTATCGTCATATCGTGTAAGTGTCGTATTATTAATTTAAAGTTTAACCAACCCTGTTTTTAGATAGGACATACAACATACAACACCAAATACGATACCCATGTGAATTCCCTATATATAAAAATTATTTAGCTGCGAGTTTTAAATTGATATTAGCTAAAATTTGAAATTGTACACAAAAAAAAACGATCTTAGCACATACAAACTTTTAGTGTTAATACTGCATCCAATGTCAGGAATAAAAAACAAAATTTTTTTCATGTCCTTTTATGTTACGTCGTAATATGCAGTCAAGGGTTATAATTCCTAAAAATGTATTTAGTGTCATAAAGAATTACTACTGCATCAAATGGTAGGAATATTAAAAAAAATTAACAAAAAAAAATTTTTTTGCATGTCCTGGCAATCCTTAAAAAGTGTATCCTTGAAGTCCTTAAAGTGTTACAAACAAATAGTTCGTCAAGTATTGCAAGTCTCATGAAAATGTAGTCAAAATCTGCTACAAAGTAACACATTTTTATTCAAATTTCAATACATTTTTTTGGATATTCGCCCTTTTTCCATTTAAGCAAAAAATTGAAGTCCAATTTTTTGCAAGTTCTCTTTCGAATACCTTACTAAAATTTTGTATATAGGTAGATGTGACCTAAATCTTTAAGCTAAAACCAAAAAGTTGACAAAAATATTATTTTTTAATCGTTTCCTGAGTTTTTATTGTACCCTGTAAAATTCTAAAAATGGTCTATTCGTCTTTATTCGCATGAACTATTCACTTGTTTTTAGAAAAATTCTTGCTAAATTTTTGAAAATTTTAAGCGATGATCACTAATTTTTGCTATTTTTTCTCTAACATCTTTGGGTAATTAATATATTTCAGTTTATTTAAATTCATCTAGTATTGTATATTTCAAAATTTTTGGCATTGGTCCCCTCTTTTAGCTATTTTTGCTCTAACATCTCTAGTAAACCAACAAAATTACGTTTATTTTTTTCTCAGAAGAATTCAAGTAAAAATGGATTTGTAGAACAATTTTGTCTATGATCCTTGTTATATTTTTTTAATTTAAGTAATAAATAGAAACTCAAATTAAATTTATTTTTTGAAATTTTTATCGATGATCCCCAATTTAAACTTTTTTTGCTCTAGTACTCCTTATGTAACTAGAACTTTTCGGTTTAAATTTTTATTAAAAAAATTCGAATAAAAATGGATTTTTGGAAATTTTTGGCGATGACCCTTAAATTTTTACTATGTTCTAGCACCTCTAGTTTGTTTAAAAAAAAATTATAATGTAAAAACGAATTTTTGGATATTTTTAGATTTGATCACCATTTTTTTCTACTTCTGTTATTTTTATACCCTCCAACTACAGTATGGGGGTATACTCACTTTGTCATTCCGTGTGTAACGCATCGAAATATCGGTCTAGGACCCCACAAAGTATATATATTATTGATCAGTGATCGATTCTAAGACATTCTAGCGATGTCCGTCTGTCCGTCCGTCCGTCCGTCCGTCCGTCTGTCCGTCTGTCCGTCCGTCTGTGGAAGACACGATACAGTCCAAAATAAAAGTGATAGACTCCTGAAATTTTGCACATATATGTCATATGTTCATAGGCTGGTTAAGTTCGGAGATGGGCAAAATCGGACCATGGGGGAAAAAGTTCCCCCTTGAAGAACTAAACCAACCTTTGAAAAATATGATATTTTTACATGATTTTTTGTGTTTTTGTTTAACAAATCCAACATTTTTATGCAACAAGAAGTTCTAGGTCCTGCATTTGGACCCACAGAATTAGAAAATATCGTTTTACGGTCTGCCCTCCCCCCTTTTTATGGGCGTGGAATATTTTTTTTTTTATATAATGATAAATTTGTATTTCTTTAGTGCAAAAAGCATAAGAACTATTTTTTTTAACACTTATTCGAGAGGAATTGTGCCCCCCAATTACCACTACCGACCCCCCCCACCCCCCCCCCCCCAAAAAAAAAATAAGACGCCCCTGCAATTTTTTTTTATTTATTTGCATGTTGGAGGGTATAAAAGATTCGGCACAGCCGAATTTAACACTCTTACTTGTTTTTTTTTATTTATGTAAAACTGTATTTCTAGAAATTTTTGTCGATGATGCCCATTTTTTGTTTTTTTTTTTTGCTTTAGCACCCCTAGGTAACTTATAAATTTCAATTTAAGTTTTTATAGAAAAATTTAAGTAAAAATGGATTTATGGAAATTTTTCTCGATGATCACCAATTTTTGCTATTTTTATTCTAGAACCTCTAGTTAGTTTTTTTTTTTTAATTACTGTAAGATAATCCCTATTTTAAGATTTTTTGCTCTAGCACCTCAATGTTACTAATACATTTCAGTTTGAATTTTTTTAGAAAAATTCAAGTAAAAATGAATTTTGGAAATTTTTGGCAATCATCAATAATTTTTGCTATTTTCGTTTTAGCACCTCTAGTTAGTTAAAAAAAATGTAAAAACGGATTTTTGGAATTTTTAGCTATGATCACTATATTTTCTACACTTGTTTTTAGAAAAATTCTTGATAAATTTTTGAAAATTTTTAGCGATGATCACTAATTTTTGCTATTTTTTCTCTAACATCTTTGGTTAGTTAATATATTTCAGTTTATTAAAATTCATCTAGTATTGTATATTTCTAAATTTTTGGCATTGGTCCCCTCTTTAAGCTATTTTTGCTCTAACACCTCTAGTAAACCAACAAAATTACGTAGAAATTAGCAATTTTTTTATCGATGATCCCTATTTTAAGCTTTTTTGCTCTGACACCTCAATGTAACAAATACATTTCAGTTTAAGTTTTTTTTAGAAAAATTCAAGTAAAAATGAATTTTGGTAATTTTTGGCGATGATAAATAATTTTTGCTATTTTCGTTTTAGCACCTCTAGTTAGTTAAAAAAAATGTAAAAACGGATTTTTGGAATTTTTAGCCATGATCACTATATTTTCTACACTTGTTTTAAGAAAAATTCTTGCTAAATTTTTGAAAATTATTAGCGATGATCACTAGTTTTTGCTATTTTTTCTCTAACATCCTTGGGTAATAAATATATTTCAGTTTATTAAAATTCATTTAGTATTGTTTATTTTAAAATTTTTGGCATTGGTCCCCTCTTAAGCTATTTTTGCTCCAACACCTCTAGTAAATCAACAAAATTACGTTTATTTTTTTTTTTCTTAGAAGAATTCATGTAAAAATGGATTTTTAGAAATTTTTTGTCTATGATCCTTGCTATATTTTTTTAATTTAAGTAATAATTAAAAATTAAAATTAAATTTATTTTTTTAAATTTTTATCGATGATCACCAATTTTAGATTTTTTTACTCTAGCACCCCTTATGTAACTAAAACTTTTCGGTTTAAGTTTTTATAAAAAAATTCAAGTAAAATTTATTTTTGGAAATTTTTGGCGATGACCCTTAAATTTTTGCTATATTCTAGCACTTCTAGTTTGTTTTTCAAAAAAAAAAAAAATATAATGTAAAAATGGATTTTTGAATATTTTTAGATTTGATCACCATTTTTTCTACTTCTGTTATTTTTTTTTTTTTTTTATTTATGAAAAACTGTATTTCTAGAAATTTTTATCGATGATCCCCAGTTTTAGTTTTTTTTTTTTTGCTTTAGCACCCCAAGGCAACTAATAAATTACAATTTAAGTTTTTATAGAAAAATTTAAGTAAAAATGGATTTATGGAAATTATTGTCGATGATCACCAATGGTTGCTGGTTAGTTTTTTTTTTTTTTTTAATTACTGTAAGAACTGATTTTTGGAAATTTTTTTGGGTGATCACTTACTCATGCTATTTGCTCTGGCAGCTCTTGTTAGCTTATAATTTACAATTTTAGTTTTTTAGATAAATTCATGTAATTTTTTTATTGTTTTTTTTTTTTATTTTTAGCGATGATCTTTAACTTTTGCTTTAACACCTCTAGTTAACTTATAAATTGCAATTTAAGTTTTTTTTAATAAAATTTTTTTATTTGAATTTTTCTTGGGATGATCCCCAATACTTACTTTATTTTCTCTAGCTCCTCTAATTAACTAATACATTGAAATTAAAGCTTGTTTATCGAAAAATCCAGCTATTTTAGTATAAAGATTCCGACTAATCAAAACATACTTAAATTCCATGAAATATTAATACAATATTAAATAAATATATATATTTTAAGATAATTCATTGTTAAACACTTCATTAGAAATTCTTAAAATAATCACCCCATGATTGATAAAACATATTTAATAATGATGTTGAGTTCTCATAAAGTGCTGTTCTATTGTTAATCATCATATTTTCTGTATAGTTTCCAGGCAATTCATTTAATTTTAATGACATTGGTTTATTTTCACTATTGATTTTCACTTGTTGTTCTTCAATATTGAATTGTATCAATATAATTAGATATGTTGTTATGCCGCCACAAAACTAAAATTGATGATTAGTTACAAATTAAATATTTACAAGTCTGTATCATCTTTTGTTTATTTGAGTGGTGATTGGTTTAATTACTTACGCCAAATAATGTTGTCATATCTAATGGGAAATAGCCACATGCATTAAAGTCGATCAAATGATTGAAAAGTTTTAAAGAAAGATGATTAATCTGGAAAAAATTAAGGACGTTTAAGAATGTTTATGTTTAACTATTATTAAGTTGTTAAGGATAAATGTTTTAGAAGCACTTTTTAATTTTCTTTTTTTCAAGGCTAATATTATTCTTCCAACATACCATTTCATATACATCATCTCGATCGGCTGCCAAGGCACATCGATGTATACAAACTCCTGTTTTCTTGCATTCCAAACTGGTTTTCCAATTACGCATTAATAAACTTATGCATTTGCCTGCTATATACCAAAGATAAACGACTGTTATGAAAAGATTTTGAGCTGGACGAAATAATGACGGAATTTCCTGAAAATACAGAATAAGGGTTTTTTAAAGTACTCCATGTAGAAAGAATTACTTAAGGAGATATAAAATGTATCAAAAACTATATCTCTTTAAACGTTTTATATCCTCCTTTAAATATAAATAAACAAAAGTACAGCTTTTGAGAAATGTTTGGATGTTTCCTTTTGAATGAACTACAATTAAGCAATGCATCAGCAAACTGGCGCAGTCTTTTAAAATAGAAATTTTTTTCGTATTATTGTTTTGCCAGACAGTATTTTAACAGTTCTTTCTTATTTAATAAAGAATAATTTTAGGTATTTCTATAATAATGGATTTTTGGCAATTTATAGCGATGATCCAGGATAGTTATAATATGAATGAAATTTTTTTAGAAGAATTCTTATAAAAATGATTTTTTTGAAGTTTATAGGGATGAAGTTTATAGTTTTTGAGGAATGTTAAATGTACCATAACACAATCTTACTCAGATCGTAAACTTTTTCTTTAAAAGTTTTATTTCCACCCTTTTAATGTAAATAAACAAAAGTATAGTTTTTGATGAATGTTTCGAGGGATTTTTAAAAACGTATAGTTTTTGAGTGAACTATAATTAAGCAGTATATCAGTAAACTGGCGCAGTCTGTCAAAATAGAACATAATATTGTTGTTTTGCCAGACTGTATTTTATTAGTAACAGTTCTTTATTATATAATAATGTATTTTAGGTATTTATATAACAATGGATTTTTTAGAAATTTATATCGATGATTCTAAATGTTTGCCATTTTCGCTTGAGCACCTTTATTTAGTAAAATTATGCAGAAAAGCTATTTAGAAAATCTATATACATATATAAAAATGGATGTGTGTATGTATGTATGTTCCGTATGGACTCGAAAACGGCTGGACCGATCTTCATGAAATTTTCACGGAATATTCAGAATAGCCTGGCGAGTAACACTGTGCGGTCAAATTTTTGATTTTCTGCCTGTGAGCGGAGGGGCGTGGCAAAATCGAATTTTCACATTGCACCACTAATGACATCTATACACAAAAAACGGATGGACCGATTTTGATGAAATTAAAACCAAAGATAGTACGAACCGAGTACTAACTATGTGCCAAATTAGAGCGTAATCGGACAAATAGACGTAAAATGTCATGCTTTTTTTCCTCGGCGAAGGGGCGTGGCAAAATCGAATTGCACCATTAACGACATCTATATATAAAAAACAGGTATAACGATTTTGATGAAATTTAAACCAAAGATAGTACTAACCCAATACTAACTATGCGCCAAATTAGAGCATGATCGGCGTAAAATGCCATGTCCCTTTGTATTGAATTGAATGTTATTTCTGCATGCTCCGCAATAACGCAAAAACTGTTGATCCGATTTTAATTAAATTTTCAGAACTTAACCGAGTGCGGAACTATAGGCCATATTATACTACTATTGGAAAAAGGGGCGTAAAATGTCACGCCTCTTTGTCTATACTGGACGTTGTCTGCCTGTTTCTCAACCACGCAAAAACAGCTGAACAGATTCTCGTGATATTCACTACACATAGTGCTAACCAAGTATGTAGGCCACATAAGATCGTTATTGGAAAAAGGGATCAAAATTGCAACGCCCTTTGTTGCAGTTTTGATTGAACAAAGAGGCGTAAATTACCACTCCCCTTTGTTTTATACTGAACGTTATATCTGCCTATTTTGCAATCACGCAAAAACGGATAAGCCGAATCTGTCACTACTGATGGAAATACCCGAGCGGGAACTGTAGGCCATATGTAGAGCGCGATTCGGAAAAGGGTGTAAAATGTCACTCCCGTTTTTCATTAATAAAAAGTTATTTCCTTCTCTCATCACACAAAAACGGCAACACTAATGTCAATGAAATTTGCAGCACAGATAGTACTAATCGAGGATGCAGCATGGAACTTTAGACTATCACGATTCGATAAAAATGCGTTAAATGACACGCCCCTTTGTACTTTACTTAAAGTTATGTCTGTCTGCTTCGAAATCACGCAAAAACTGCTGAATTGATTTTGTTTTGATTTCTCTAAAGATAGGGTGGCACCAAAGGTTACTTGCTGGACCCGGTCCAGTGCTTTAATTTTGTCCGACACTATATTTAAATTAAGATGCAATATAAAACATTTTTTTTTTCTTAGGGCCAGCAAAGCGGACCGGGTATAGCTAGTTTTTTATAAAAATGGATTTTTCGAAGTTTATAAGGATGAAGTTTAATGTTTTTAAGGAAAGTTTATTTCCTTTTTGAATAAACTACAATCAATCAATTTATAAATAAACTGGCGCAGTCTGTTAAAATAAAACATAATTTCATATTAAATTCACTTTATGGGTTTTTGAAACAACTTTGTAATGTCTCACAAGCAAAATGGTTTCGAAAAATTCAAATTTAACAGTTTTACTTTTGTTATAGAAGCATTCCAAAATTTTTGACTACAAAAAAACACTTTTTCGGCCTTACCTATTTTAATTGTCTTGAAAATTGGTATGTATGTTCTTCTGATTTTTGTTGAATTTCGGTTTTTGTTATTTAGTAAAAATTGTGAATGGTTCGCGTTTTATCGCTGTTCAAAGTTGGTGTTTTGCAACAATTGTATGATAAATACACAATGTTTAAATGATCATATCTTTGGAACGCATCATCCGATTGCCACGAAATAAAGCGCAAAATAATGGTTATGTCCTGTACTTAAAATTGAATTTTGAAAAAGGATAGGATGCTTTGCGAAAAGGATATTGAATTTAAAAAAATGTCCTTAATTTGCAAATATCTCAAAATGCGTATCTTTAATTTTCCTATATTTTTTTGCACATATAGCCCAAAATGTACTTAACAATATATGCAAATCCCAAATTGGGGTGATAAGCGGTTTGCTTATAAACGTGGTTACATGAAACGACTTATTGATTTTTGTTAATAATTCTTGTTTACAAATGAAAAACAATTTCTGCGCACTAACCGCGATTAATTTTTTTGTATGTATTTTGGATCGCTAAACTCAAAAATTTCATTAAAACGACATTTCGCGAATACATTTTTGTTTAATTAATTTTTTAGCGTTTTTTGGAGGTATTTTTACTATTTTGCTTATATCTTAAGTTCTGTTTATCTGATCTTCTCGCAATAAAAACCAAACTAAAGACAATCAAATTTCCAACAAATCCTACATTCATAATTTTTTCATCAGTTCATAGCTTTACGCGCAAACAAATTTTTTAGCGTTATTTGGAGGTATTTTGACTATTTTTCTTATATCTTGAGTTACGTTTATCTGATCCTTCCGAAATAAGAACCAAATTAAAGACAATCAAATTTCCAACAAATCCTACATTTATCATTTATCAGTTCAAAGCTTTCCGTTCAATAGGCAAACATATGACTAAAATAAGTTTTTTGATTAACAAATCATTTAAAAAAAAGTTTAAGAAATAGAAATCTTTGCAATTAATTACATCTTTTTATTTATCTGCAAAGCCTGAACATTTAGAAATATAATAAAGTTGATTTGATGAAAATCTATAGGTTTACTCCGAAGTTATCACAAATTTTATGAATATACATTAGACCACCCAAAAAATGTATGGGATTTGCAAAAGTATTTTTTTGTTCGCTCCACCGGCAGTTTCTGATAGATTGGCCATAAAAAATAATATCTGTGTAAGAACTGGATCTCTCGGTTGCATACAGGCCAGTCGATTTGAACTTTTGACCCCAAAAGTGACCTAAAAGCACTACAAAGCTTTTAAGTGCCATAACTCTTAAAATATGCGTTTTTCCAAAAAATACTATATAAGTTTTATTTTGCAGAATAAGAAAGCAAACATTTCCTTCATACAAATTTTTGGCCTAAGTCTAAGACATCGTGGTGTTTTTGGCGGTTAAAATAAAAATTTATGTGAAGACTTCATTTAAAACGACCCTCGTTAAAATTTGGACGGAGACTCAAATAGTCGGTATCCATTATTTTGTAGAGTAAGATATGTAGTTTTCATAAACCAATTACATTTGGAATTCATATGGGTAATTTCATTACAGAAGAGGCCAAAGCTGACTTTAAAATTCAGATTTTTCAAATGCCGTACACAAATTTGTGAAATTACTTTATTTTAAACGACCCTCGTTTAAATTTTAGTGGATACAATAGGTTTCCATGATTTTGAAGAGTTAGGTGTGTACTTTTTGGAAAATATTTGGGGAATTCCAGGCCAAATCACTCACTTTTAGACCCGACCCCCTTCGATTAATTTTTTTGGATATATTTTAGTACGTATTAAATGCAACTTTCACTCAAATTTTCGGACTTTTATACCAAGTTTGTGTTGAGTAATCAATTTTTTAAAATGGCGTTTTTTTCAAAAAAAATAAAATAAAAAATTGAAATTTTCCATTAATTTTGACCAGTAAAAAATATAGATATCTTACAATAAGTTGGACGACGTTTTGTTGGTATTTAAATGTAGTTTTAGAAAAAAAATATTTAAAAATTATTCGAATTAATTATCACTTATTTTTTAACGTATAAAATTAAAATCTAATTTTTGAAAAAGTCCGAAACCTTCGATTTTTTTTTTTTTAAGTCCAAAAATTCTACTCTAAATTACACAATTTTTAATCCATAATTCGAGATGTGAGCACAATTAGTTCTATTTTTTTCAAATTTTGAAAATTGCAGTTTTTTTTTAGACTGGTGTATAATTAAATTGGAAGACATTAACCATAACTTACCCTAGATACATTCATTTGTTGGTAAAAATATGTCTCATAAAAATTTAGGTTTTTTGGACATGGGTAAAGCGTCCCGCATCGGCCTTGAATTTTAAAAAACGGATTACAAGGAAAAATATGATTTTTTTTCTGTTTTCTCATTTTTTTTTTTGTATTTTAAGTTAAATTTGAATTCAGGTGGTTAAAGAATTTTGATTTGGAGTAAAATGCCTCTCTAATAAGGTACTAAAAACTAAAATCGGTTGAAAATCAGCCAAGTTATTAAAACTTCCCCAGGCATCTAACGTGTGGCAGACCACTTGAATACAATCCGAATCATGAAATTCATTGAAATTTTCTACTGTAATAACATTTTTTTATTCTTCAAGTTCAAAAGTAATAAGATGCCAAGTATTTTTCATATAGTATTTTGCTAACATGTTTTCAATTAATGCTAAAAATGCCTGTACTTTTCAACGCTTGTTTGAAATCTGCATTTTTAACTCTTCAAAATCATGGAAACCGATTGTAATCCATTAAAATTTTAACGAGGGTCGTTTAAAATAAAGTAATTTTACAAATTTGTATACAGCATTTGGATAATCAAAACTTCAAAGTCAGCTTTGGGCTCTTCTGTAATGAAATTACCCATATAAATTCCAAATGTAATTGGTTTATGAAAAGTACATATCTTACTCTACAAAATAATGGATACCGACTATTTGAGTCTCCGTCCAAATTTTAACGAGGGTCGTTTTAAATGAAGTCTTCACATAAATTTTTATTTTAACCGCCAAAAACACCACGATGTCTTAGACTTAGGCCAAAAATTTGTATGAAAGAAATGTTTGCTTTCTTATTCTGCAAAATAAAACTTATATAGTATTTTTTGGAAAAACGCATATTTTAAGAGTTATGGCTCTTAAAAGCATTGTAGTGCTTTTAGGTCACTTTTGGGGTCAAAAGTTCAAATCGACTGGCCTGTATGCAACCGAGAGATCCAGTTCTTGCACAGATATTATTTTTTATGGCCAATCTATCAGAAACTGCCGGTGGAGCGAACAAAAAAATACTTTTGCAATTTTGGGTGGTCTAATATACATGATAAAATACAAAAAAAAAATGATAATTTATTACAATTTCTGTTTTTAAAATTTTTAAAAAATGAGCTTTGTTAATAAAAAATAGTTTTTTCTTGTTTGCCTATTGCGCGTATAGTTATGAACTGATATAAAAATAATGAATGAAGGATTTGTTGGAAATTTGATTGTCTTTAATTTGGTTCTTATTGCGAAAAGATCAGATAAACGGAATTCAAGATATAAGAAAAATAGTCAAAATATCTCCAAATAACGCTAAAAAAATTATTTGCGCGTAAAGCTATGAACTGATGAAAAAATGATGAATGTAGGATTTGTTGGAAATTTGATTATCTTTAGTTTGGTTTTTATTGCGAGAAGATCAGATAAACAGAACTTAAGATATAAGCAAAATAGTTAAAATACCTCCAAAAAACGCTAAAAAATTCATTTGACAAAAATGTATTCGCGAAATGTTGTTTTAATGAAATTTTTGAGTTTAGCGATCAAAAATTATTCGCGGTTAGTGCGCAGAAATTGTTTTTCATTTGTAAACGAGAGTTATTAACAAAAATCAATAAGGCGTTTCATGAAACCGCGTTTACAATTAAACCGCTTATCACCCCAATTTGGGATTTGCATATGTTGTTAAGTACATTTTGGGCTATATGTGCAAAAAAATAAAGGAAAATTAAAGATACGCATTTTGAGATATTTGCAAATCAAGGACATTTTTTTAATTTCAATATCCTTTTTGCTAAGCATCCTATCCTTTTTCAAAATTCTGTTTTAAATGCAGGACATAACCATTATTTTGCGCTTTATTTCGTGATAATCGGATGATGCGTTCCAAAGATACGATCATTTAAACATTATGTATTTCTCATAAAATTGTGGCAAAATACCAACTTTGAACAGCGATAAAACGCGAACCATTCACAATTTCGACTAAATAACAAAAACCGAAATTCAATAAAAATCAGAAGAATGGATATGTTAATTTTTGGATAAATTGAACCACCATCGGCTGATTGCCTATGCTATTTTAAATGGAACCAGTCTATAGTTATTTTGCTTTAAAATAAACTTACCTGTTGGGCATTTGAACAATAAAGAAAGTATAATTGAGCCGTTACAATAAAGAAACCATAACCCATTAATATCAAATTCGGAAAAGCCCAAACACTATTTAAAAGTTTTCCAACATTGCATAAACCATCATGAAGTTGAACCAGTTTAATTAATCTTTCTTCCAAATCGGTAAAAGATGTAAGAGTCGTCGAAGGAGATGAAGAATTTGTTGTTGCTGGGGATGATGTTGATTTGAAGGACGATGAAAATACTTGAGGATTTATGATTTCATCACCGAAAATTTCCTTAGGATTTAAAGAAACTGAAATTAACAGAATGAGAGGTAATATTTATTTAAGTAAAAAAAATTGTTTTAATGTAAATTCTTTTAACGTGTAAATTATTTTAAGTGCTAAAATTTTTATTTGATTTAAATTCTGTTTTAATTTTTAAATTAATAAAAATTATTTATTATTCGACCTTTAAAATTCTATTTTTGAGAAAGATTATTCTAGCTCAAGGTCATATTTCTTTTACTAATCATTACGATGATATTGTCAAAGTAACAATTTTCAAGAAACTTTTTATAAAGTTGTTTGTTTTGTTTAAGTCTTGCAAAATGACCAAACCAATCAATTTAAAACAAACAACTTTATAAAAAGTTTCTTGAAAATTGTTACTTTGACAATATCATCGTAATGATTAGTAAAAGAAATATGACCTTGAGCTAGAATAATCTTTCTCAAAAATAATTTTATTTGATTTTACAAATTTTTTGAGTAACAAAACACAGTGGTTTTTTACACAAAAAAAAAAATATCAGCTCGCTTTATAACAATATACAGAATAATTGCGACTTTACCTGGCTCTATTTTATTTTTAAAATATTTTTTCTTTAATTTATTAATTTTATCTTGAGCATATTTTAATTTTTCTTCAGTTTTACGTTCCAAATCCAGTTGTATCGCCATTCTATCTAATTCTGTATTTATGGCGATAAATCTTCTTTGTATGGCTGTTAGAATACCAATATACCATAATTTATCCAAAGTATTCAAATATGTAGGAATAGCCGTAAATGTCCATAACCAAGCAGTCCAATTATTACGTTCTACCAAAAATGTAAACGTAAATATAAATATAAGAGCTTCCAATAGTGTGGATATAAAGATGATAGCTATAAGGCGATATTTTATAAAATTGTTCTGGAAAACAATATTTAATTCTGCAAAATTTTCATCGATTTCATCCAATTCATGAAATATATCCTCAAAACTTTGTTGCTTTAACAAAGCCGTGATACGATCGGATAAATAAGCAAAAAGACTAAAATATGTCAGAACAAATCCAATAGCGACTGATAAGTTATCTGAAATAAAAAGAAACGGTGGAAAGGTTAAAAATTAAAAACTGATGCATATTGATTTTATTTTTAGAAAAGTCTTTCTAAAATATTTTTCGGCTAAGAAATTTTTTCAGATTTTGAGACAATTTTTCAAATCGCAAAAATTAAATAAATCAGAGACATTTAGATGTAGCAAAAATGCTCTGGTTTTTTGTTTATTTTGATCCATTTTTATATGGAAACAATTAAAACGAGTGAGAACTGAAAAACATCAACATGATTTTTTGTTTTTGTTAAGCAAATGCAATATTTCGTAAAAGATTCGGAACAGGTTAGGTTAGGTTAGGTTGCAAGTGGCTGCTAACGTTTTACGTCAATACACGTAGACTCTGAGGTCCATTGTGATACCACGGGACCGTAATAGGTTTCCCTGCTAGTCCGAGTTTGAGCTTCTTATGAAACTCCTTAGATGTTGAATTTTGACATCCGACAAATCAGAAAGATCGTACAGCTCCCTAGATACCAGTGAAGCAAGTCTCTGACCAGAAAGTGCCGGGCAATGGCAAATAAAGTGTTCGATAGTTTCCAACTCCTCTTCATCCATGCAACTTCGGCAAAAGTCATTCGACGGCACGTTTAACCGCTCTGCGTGCTTCCCTATAAGACAGTGTCCGGTAATTATAGAAACCACCGTCGAAATCTCTCCTCTTGGAAGCGATATCAGCTCACTTGTGCGCCCCTGATTAAGAGATGGCCAAATCAGTCGTGTTGTCTCACACGTCCATCCATTTGCCCATCCTTGATTAGTCTCCGTCGCAGAACAAAGCCGTAGGTTTTGCTTGCAAGTTTCTAGAGGCATACCAACACATTCCAATTCTGTTGGAACCTGTAAGGTAGTTCCTAGTCTTGCAAGCTCATCGGCTTTGCAATTCCCTGGAATGTCTCTGTGCCCTGGGAACCATATGAGTCGTATGTTAAACTGCTTGGCCATCTCATTTAAAGACGTGCGGCAGTTAAGGGCAGATCTTGTTTTCAGAAAAATTGAATCCAGGGACTTGACCGCGGCTTGACTGTCAGTATAGATGTTGACTGCGGTTGTAGACAAGACATTGCATCTCAACCAGTCAGCCACTTCCTTTATTGCCAGCATCTCTGTCTGGTAAACACTGCAATGATCTGGCAATCTACGAGCCAGGCTCAACCCAAGCTCTTCAGAATAGACTCCAAAGCCCACTTGTTCGTGCAGCCTCGATCCATCTGTGTAAAAATTTATGGTAGCTCCACTACCCGGAGTATCCCCCATCCAAGACTACCTGGATGGTATCATAGTGGTAAAGTGGCGCTCAAAGAGGCTCAAAGAGGGAGCGCAGCCCACTTTGTGGTATTGTTATCTTCTTCAACATCGCGCTATGGCCACAATCGCTGCTCCTCCATTGCAGTGTGCTATTAAGTCGAATTGCCGACGCAGCCGCATACTGCCTACCCAATATGTCCAATGGTATCAGGTGAAGGAAGATTTCTAATGCAGCCGTAGGTGTAGTACGAAGAGCACCAGTGATGCACATCGACGCCATTCTCTGTACCTTCATGATAAAGACACAGTTCACTTTTGTTTCTAAAGCAGGCCACCAGACAATGATTCAATACAGCAAAATATATAGATCCAATGAACAACTTGAGGGCTAAAACCCCATCGTTATCCAATGGCCCTTTTACAGGAATATAAAGCAATCGTTGTGAATAAAGCTCTGGGGATTAAAGCCTTTTTAACATGATTTCCTATTATTGGAGTAATAATAGAAAATTAACAGGTAGTATGCTGGATAATCGGGGAGATTAATTAGGAGGGGACAAGTAACTGCCTTATTGGGGAAATAAATGTTAGACAATTATATTTCAAATTAACTTACATTTTATTGTTATGCAAAAATATATGGTAAAAGCGGAGATGACGGATATCGAGGTGTTGCCTTTTGTGTGCTACTTGCCGATGCTGGTCACAATGAAGTGAACGATAATACTCAACTGGACTTGACTTCAAGTCATGTATCTTAAAATTAAATGACGTCACAAAAAAGGCAACAACGATAAATGTCAATAATTACAAATAGAAAAGAAATATGGGGAAATTTAAAGTGACAACTCGTCTGAGTTGTCCAATCAACTACGGATTAAACATTAGTAATTCGAAACGTATAAAAATTCATTGTTGTTAGTTATTTTGTTACTTAAAGTGGTTGATACTTTAAAAAATAGTAAATTTCTTACAATTTAATACACTAATAATATAAATAACAATTTATATTAGTTTTAATAATAAAATACTCCAAAATTCATTGTTGTTAGTGATTATTGTTATTTAAAGTGGTTAACACTTTAAACATTCTGGCCCCCTTGACCAAATTGGTCAAAAATAGTGTTTAAAGGGATTTTGCCAGACGTGTTAGGGCACGCAAGGCGCCACGTAAAATACGCCTTGGATCGGCATCATGGGTTTCAGCGTTGTAGACCCGTTGATATGGAGAGTCTCGAGGACGTTGTTGTTGATTTCCTCGGCCGCGTCCAGACTCGTTGTTAGGGTTGCCCGGCACGCTGGGACGTCTTGAGGATTGGCTGCGCTGAGGTGCTTGGCGACGTAATGGTTGCTGCTGCCTATTTATACGTGGTGGACGGTGGTCTGGAGATTGTTGAGTTTGTTGTGACAGAACCATTCGACTGCGAATCGGCAGATGGAGAAGGGTGTGGTGGTCCCAGCCGCATTTTTGGCAAACGTCTGCGGAGGTGCAATCATTGGTTTCATGCGACCGAGCCAAACAATTCATGCAGTAGCCGTGCTGCCGTACAACTCTTCGCCGACCTTCGCTACTCATATTGAGGAACTGCCTACAAAAGCGCAACGAATGATATTTTTTGCAAATGCGACATTGGTGTATTTCATTACTTCTAGGAGCCCTGTGGGAGAGACAATTATCATTAAGGTTTGGACTAATAAAGTAATTAATGAAAATGATGACATTGTGAATGGGAAGTGTGGGAAATATGAAAGAGTTAAAGGTGTGTAACGAGTATGTAATGTTGATGAATGTGTGCTCCATAAAGTTTATGTAGATCGAAGATTTAAGAATTAAAGGGAATATGATTAAACTTATTTTTGGATAAATTAAACAAGCCTCATTGAGAAGATTCCACGGGCAGAATACAAAGCTTCACGATGGCTCTGGTGATAGTTCCGTTTTGTGTTCTTATATCTGCCACACGAACCAATCCATCTCGACCTTCATAAATTTTTTCAATTCGACCAAGTCGCCATTCACTAGGAGGTAAGATATCATCCTTTATTACGACTAACTGTCCGACCTTCGCATTTTCTTCTTGATTTTGCCACCGATATCGGCACTGCAGCTCCTTTAGGTATTCATCTTTCCATCGGCGAGCAAACTGGTGATGCAGCGACTTTAATCTTTGCCAACGATCTTTAAGGGTAATACTTTCGTTAGGTGCTTCAGGGATCGCTACTAGAGGCGCACCTCTGAGAAAATGACCGGGAGTAAGCGGAAGATAGTCGTAGGGATCGTCCGTCATTGGTGAGAGAGGGCGTGAATTTAGAACGGATTCGATTCGGGCTAATAGAGTAGAAAATTCCTCAAATGTGAATTTTTGGTTATGGGCTATTTTCCGAAAATGCATCTTGAAAGACTTTACGCCCGCTTCCCACAATCCTCCCATGTGGGGTGAGTTCGGGGGAATAAAAGACCATTGGAACCCATGAGAAGAGTACTTTTCGACAACGTCTTTGGACGCATTCTTGATGAAGAGATCATATTCAAGACGAAGAGCACGTTCTGCACCCACAAAGTTTGTGCCGTTGTCAGACATAACCTTTTTAGGCAAACCGCGGCGTCCAACAAATCTTGCGAATGCGGCTAAGAAAGAGCCGGTTGTCAATTCTGTGCAGAGCTCGAGGTGTATTGCTTTGGTACAGAAACACACGAATACACACACGTAACCTTTATGATAGGCGGCATTTCTCACAATGGAAGTTTTTATAGAGAAGGGGCCAGCGAAATCTAAACCTGTTACTGTAAAGGGCAAAGAAAAGGAACTTCTCTCTGGGGGGAGTGCCGCCATAAGTTGGGATTTAACCTTTTGTTTATAGCGAACGCATGTCGTACAGTTTCTGACACAAAATCTTAGAGCGGATCTGAGTCTAGAAACATAATATTCTCCCCGAATAGCTCTAAGCATTAAATTAATTTCTGCGTGCATAAGGAGATTATGCGTAAAAGAGATAAATAATTTACAATAACCCGAATTAACAGGTAATATAATGGGATATCTTTCGTTAAAGGAGAGAGCAGAGTTTGAGATTCTGCCATTAGCCCGTATGACGTTATTCACATCTATAAATGGATTTAAGGGATATAATGAGCTTTTCTTATTGACCTTTTTAGTTTTTTCCAATGAAGAATATTCTTTATTATAATGTCTGAGTTGGGTCATAACTATCAGTCTATTTTTCGTATTAAGAAACTCTTTGTGACTTATTGGGGGAACCTTTTTAATCAGTAACAAAACGGTTTCACTGGGAGAGCACTTATTTGTCTTAGATAAGAGGACAAGGGGGGTTGTCGATTTCTCGTGTAATCTTGATTTTATTCGGTCGAGGTATTTCCATACGTAGACCATTACTCTAATAGCTTTGTCCCATCTTGAGAAAATATCTAAAATATCGCCATTTTTCTCCGCTTCATCGACCGATAAGTGGAAAACGGTAACTTTCTTTTTCATCTCTGGAGGATCGCTCTTTATCAATATGGACTTTGGCCATTCTTCGGGGGTATTTTGAAGCCAGAGTGGTCCGTGCCACCATACAGAGCTAGTTGACAGTTGTTCCGCATTACAACCTCGCGAACCTAAGTCGGCGGGATTATCGGCCGAGCGTACATGACGCCAAGTTGCGTTTCCAATGTTTTGGATAATTTGCGATGTCCTATTTGCCACATATGTTTTCCAAGTGTTGGGTGGTTTTTCCAACCAACCTAGAACTATAGATGAATCACACCAAAGAAAGAGATCATAGTTCCAAATTGGTAAGGAGCTGGCGAGTTGATGTACTAATTTTGATAGTAAGACTGCACCGCAAAGTTCTAACCGGGGGAGGCTTATCGGAGCGATAGGGGCCACTTTAGTTTTAGAGACTAGGAGATTGGTAAAAATGGATGATTCTGTCTTTATTCTGAGATAAATTGCGGCACAATACGCCTTTTCGGACGCATCACAGAACCCATGAATTTGGATCTGAGAGCAGGGAGTGAAATTATTCCACCTGGGGATCTTTAGGGTGGGGACAAATGAGAGATTTTCAATAAATCTTTTCCACTTAAGGAGTGTATCAGGATTTACGCATTCATCCCAATCCGTTCCTTCTAACCAGAGCTGCTGGAGCAGTATTTTTGCCTGAATGATCACGGGAGATATCCATCCAGCTGGGTCAAAAAGTTTAGCTACTGTTGAGAGAATTGTTCTTTTGGTCACAGGATCGGTAGTTTTGGGGAGGTCTACATTGTATGAAAATGTATCAGACAATGCATTCCATTGAATGCCCAGGGTTTTTGTGGCACTAGTTTCTTGGAATTTCAAAAATTCTGAATCTAAGAGATTTTCTTTGGGTACCGAATCTAAAATCTGAGAACAATTGGAGGTGATTTTCTTAAGAGGGAATCCTGCAGACTGGAGAACTGTAACAACTTGGGAAAGGGAATCCAGTGCCGACTGCAGATCGTGAGACCCTGCCAGAATATCATCTACATATGTTTCCTTTTGTAGAATATAGGAGGCTTGTGGGAAGGACTCTTGTGAATCGTGAGCTAATTGTTTGAGCGTTCTAATGGCTAAATATGGGGCGCAATTTACTCCAAAGGTAACTGTTTTTAATGAAAAATCTTCAATGGGGCCTACGGGGTCTTGGCGAAAGACAATGCGCTGGAAAGGGAAATCGTCTGGGTGTATGAGAATCTGACGATACATTTTCTCATTGTCGCCATTGAAAACAAATCGATAGAGACGCCATTTTAAAATTAATGTCATGAGATCAGTTTGAAGTGTGGGCCCGACGTGGAGAACGTCATTAAGGGAATATCCAGTACTTGTGCGCTTAGAGGCATTAAATACTACCCTGACCTTGGTACTTCGACTCTCGGGCTTTAAAACTGCGTGGTGTGGTAAATAAAAAGAACCATATAAATCTTGAGTAATAACCTCACGAGATAATGAAGGTTCCATATGGTTGAGTGTAAGATAATCGCGTAAAACATTGTGATACGTTTCAGCCAGCTCTGGTTTGTTCTTTAAGGAGTGTTCCTGTCGTATGTACTGAGCTATAGCTGTGGACCGAGATGATCCAAGGGGCAAATCACGAGGAAAGCCTTTTTTAAATGGGAGCTTGACGATGTAACGTCCATCAGAATTTCGAGTTGTAGTTTTTTGATACAGAGATTCGCAATATTCATCATCATCTGACATGAGGGTCTGAATAGGAACTTCTTCCTGTTCCCAGAACATTCGTAATTGCTGCTCGATGGGATCTCTGGAAATTTCCGTAGCTTCAATAGCGAACGACGAAACAGTATGAGTTTCTACTGGGCCACTAATAACCCAACCAAAAATTGTGGACTGGGCTAACAATGAGTTACTCACTTTTCTTACTCCCTCGAGTAGTAATTGGGGAATGACATTACTGCCGAGTAGTAAGTCAATTTGTGCCGGTGAATGAAAATCTGGGTCGGCTAGCTCAATACTGTTGAGATCATCGGATAAACACTCAGATTTTGGGATGGTACAACTGGGCAAAAAGCGAGTAATTTTGGGAATTACTATGGCTTGAAGAGGGACTCGTTGGGAGTACTTCTCAGAGACCAAAGTTAAATCACAAGTTGCATTAGAGTTTCCTACTACTTCACCACCCATACCTCGAATTTGGAAGCTCTTTGATTTGGTGGGGATCATTAAACGTTGTTGGAGTCTTTTCGAGATAAACGTTTTTTCCGAACCTTGATCAAGAAAAGCCCGAGCGTTAAAAATTTCACCTCTACAATCAATTTGAACTATAGCCGTGGGAAGTATCGTGTTTTCGCAAGATAATGTGCTGTTACTTGAAGTAAAATGTGTAGCAGTGTGAGCCTGCGAGGAGGTACTTGGACGTAAATCTAACCGTTCAGAGTTTTGAGATGAAGATTGTTGCTGACTGGGCGTAGGTTGAGACTGTGAGAAATGTAGTAGGGAATGATGCTGCTTTTTGCATTGGTTGCAAGTGAATTTGCTTGGGCATTCCTTTCTCGAATGAGTATAAGAAAGACAATTTACACAAATTTTATTCCTGGAGACAAAGTTATATCTCGCCTGCGCGTCAAGTGCTTTAAATTGTGGGCACCATTTGAGGGGATGAGTCAAATTACAAATTTTGCATGGAAATGATGAAACGCTTTCCGTATTGAACGAATTAATTTCGGAGTTGGGCTGTTTTCGCGAATTAGTCTTTGTAGCTTGCGTTCTAGATTCTAGACGTTCTACTACTTCACATCTGTGGGAGAGAAATTTGTCCATTTCTTCCCATTTAACCAGCTTCTTATGGGATTCTAGCGACTGTTCCCATAATGAAAGGGTTTCCATTGGAAGCTTGGTTGAGCACAGAATAACTATAAAGGGATCCCATTCACTTATGGGTACATCTTGGGCTTTTATCGCTGCAAGACAATCGTTGATTGTACTTTGAAAAAATTTATGAAGGTCGAAGGTCCATGGTTTTTTTTTTTTTTTTTTTTTAATACTAGTAGTACTATGTGTATACTACTGTATATTTTCCCTTTGAATAAGAGAAATTCCTAAAAAAAATAGGGTTGGTTTTTTAAGAGTACTATACGTATCCCAATGTATATTTATTTACGTGAGAATTTTTTGTTTCGTTTATTTTGATACCGACATTTATCATAACACAAAGTTTCTTAAGAAATTAAGAGTCACAAATTAAGAGTGTTAAAGGTAATAAATTTAGCCATGTGCAATTAAACCATCTGTTAATTATCAGGGATGATACAGTTAGTACAATTGTACCCTCCGGTTCCCTATTGAAAGTTAGTACCTCTCTATATAGTACACAACTAAATGACGTTACATTCATGCATGAATGATGAAATATTTTAAGATGTATGTACAAAGAAAATATTTATTGGGAGTGTGGAACCTCTTATTGATTTTATGTGTTTGTGTACCGAAAGTTAATATGGCTTAAATTACAACTTACGGTTCTGGTGCACTTCCAAAGTGATGGTGATGAGCCTATCGATGGTTGATCTTCCAATCGTGGAAGAAAATGATGAGCTTTATCACTGTGTTGATTGTATTGCAGTTCTTCCAAAATTTATTTATTTATGGTGATGATGATGTTTTGGTGTTGATCTTTCCCGTGGTGTATGTTCTGGGCTTGCTACGTTCTGCAGCTGGAAATGTACCTTGTAACCTTCAATTGGGAATTTGTCTTTGCTGGGAGAATTTTCTTGCAGCATATGTTGGGTATCCAAAGACGAAGAGCCAACAGTTACCAACCATTGGGGATTTGTTTGTACGGCGAAGAAATTTTACAATTTATTAAAAAATATTAACAAATTTATTTTATTCAGTAAAAATATTCAAATTTATTAGAAATTGTGTCTTCTCCTATTCCTTTTTCTTTAATAAATTCTTTTCTTGTTAATTAATCACTTTTTACTTTCTTTTCTATTTTTCGTTTTCCTTTTTTTTTTGTTATAGAAAAGGTTAAAATTTGTGTATACCGGTTTCTACGTTTTTTTTTGATACTTGATACTTGATAATGTTCTACTCTTCTTCTCTATATTTTAATTCGCAAGTATGTATAATAAGAAGAGTGTCAAAGAAAAAAAATCTAATGCACTGTAAAAACACAAAAACAGGGATGTTTTGCAACTAAAATGAATGCATAGATGGAGCAAATGCACTAATTTTATTTTTTTTTTTTTAAATAAAAATTTTTAAAATTTTAATTAATTATTAATATTTTCATTCAGAGTGGAGTATTTCTCTGATTCGAAAATAGTTCGAAGGACCATGAATAAAGCTCTGGGGATTAAAGCCTTTTTAACATGATTTCCTATTATTGGAGTAATAATAGAAAATTAACAGGTAGTATGCTGGATAATCGGGGAGATTAATTAGGAGGGGACAAGTAACTGCCTTATTGGGGAAATAAATGTTAGACAATTATATTTCAAATTAACTTACATTTTATTGTTATGCAAAAATATATGGTAATAGCGGAGATGACGGATATCGAGGTGTTGCCTTTTGTGTGCTGCTTGCCGATGCTGGTCACAATGAAGTGAACGATAATACTCAACTGGACTTGACTTCAAGTCATGTATCTTAAAATTAAATGACGTCACAAAAAAGGCAACAACGATAAATGTCAATAATTACAAATAGAAAAGAAATATGGGGAAATTTAAAGTGACAACTCGTCTGAGTTGTCCAATCAACTACGGATTAAACATTAGTAATTCGAAACGTATAAAAATTCATTGTTGTTAGTTATTTTGTTACTTAAAGTGGTTGATACTTTAAAAAATAGTAAATTTCTTACAATTTAATACACTAATAATATAAATAACAATTTATATTAGTTTTAATAATAAAATACTCCAAAATTCATTGTTGTTAGTGATTATTGTTATTTAAAGTGGTTAACACTTTAAACACGTTGCTTTTCTCACCCTTTCCTCAATGTTACGCCTGAAATTCAACTTCCTATCTAGAAGTACTCCAAGATACTTGGCTCCATCTGAGAAGGTGATTTCAGTACCGTCCAGAGAAATAGGACAAAAGCAGGAATCTTATTTTTCCTTGTAAATAAAACAAGCTCTGTTTTACTTGTATTAACTCCTAGAACACAGTCTCTTGCCCATTTAGACAGATCTTTCAGAGAACCCTGAAGAATGTCCCTCAATGTTGGCAGATGCTTCCCCTTTACCGCTATCGCGACATCGTCAGCATATGCGACAACATGACAATCACGTGCTTCTAGAGATAGCAGCATTGAATTTAGTGCCAGGTTCCAAAGAAGCGGCGAAAGAACACCTTCTTGTGGTGTGCCCCTATTAACAAATCGAGATATGACGACGCTCCCAATTCAGACGTTATACGTCTATTGGCAAGTAGGTTTTCCACCATTAAAACGATCCCACGCTTTACTCCTAGACCAGACAATGCCATAATTATCGAGTCTGGGATGACATTATTAAAAGCCCCCTCTATATCAAGAAAGGCCACCATAGTGCACTCCTTTACCGAAAGCGATATCTCGATGGTACCAACGAGCTCATGCAGAGCTGTTTCCGTTGATCTACCCTTGCTGTATGCATGTTGCTTTGTCGAAAGCAACCTCGGGTCAATCACTCTACGCAAATATGAGTCTATCATTCGTTCCATTGTCTTTAACAAAAAAAGAAGACAGACTAAGTGGTCTGAAATCCTTCGGAGCTGTGTGGGAACTTTTCCCAGCCTTCGGGATAAAGACGACTCTGGTATCCCTCCATTTTAAAGGAATATACGACCAGTTTATGCATGCCGTGTATAGATTATACAGCAACGGGGCTACAGTACGACACTTGCTGCAACTCAGCCGGGATTATACCATCAGGTCCCGGGGATTTATAGGGCCTGAAGCTTTTTATCGCCCAGATTAATGTTGGCATATCCACTGGAGGAAGACCACACCCCATTAGGATCTTTCAGGTATCCCAGAGTGCAAGGTGAAGAAGCCAGAACCTTGCGCAGCCTGGATGCCTCAGAAACGTCTTCTATGTTCCGCAGAAGTTTTTCCAAGAATCACATTTTGCATTTCTGATCATCTTCTTATAACTCTTAAGTTGCAGCCTGTATGCAGACCTGGAGGAATCTCTGCTCGTCTGCAACTCATTTGACCACCAAGATGGCTTTTTTTCCCTCTAGGCTTTGCAGAAGGGCAAGACGCATCCAGGCACCTATTACAAACATTTGTTATATGGTCAACCAGACAGTCAATTTCCGCCAAACTATGCGGTTCAGATAAGGGTACTTCACCCAAAAGCTAAGAAAAAGTTTCCCTATATTTAACCCAGTTTGTTCTCCTCAGATTTCTAGAGACTGTCTCAACCGGGGCACGCTCCCTGAGTAAAAACTCAATGTAGCGATGATCTGAGAAAGAATGGTCTTCCAAAACTCTCCAGCCATCAATTCTATCAGACAATGTATCTGATACAAGTGTTACGTCAAGAACCTCTTGCCGCGTACTTGTAACGAAAGTTGGTTCACTACCCTTGTTACAAATATACAGGTTAGTGCTTAACAAAAACTCCAAAAGTGATTCGCCTCTATCATTTGTGTCTGTACTTCCCCATATCGAATGATGTGCATTAGCATCACAGCACACTAGTAACTGGTGTCCCCTAGATTCAGACTCCCGAATCAGACCGCCAACCTTCTCCGGGGGTATTGGCCCCGGATTAGGAAAATACGCAGAGGCGAGCCAAATAGACTTCACATGAAGCTCTAAGCTAGCCGCTGTAACATCCATATCACTAAAAGTTGATAAAAAGAATATATTTAAGTCATTTTTCGGCAAGATGCAGGCTCTTGATGAGCCCTCACCTTTGGCAACCATCAACTTAAACCCAGGGGGCTTCAATCCGCAAACCCTGCCACCCCGCACCCAGGGCTCTTGGATAAAAACCAAGTCAACTGCTCCTGTCGTCAGGCGCAGCAAAAGTGCAATTGAGGCTGCCTTACAGTGATGGAGGTTTATTTGTAGGAACCGCAACATTTTGCTTTTTTTCCACCATCCTTTCCACCACCGTGTTATTGGCTTCATCCTCCGTGTTATCATAGAGGTCGCATTCGTCCCCAGATTCGGTTTTGAATAAGCCAGATGTTCTGAATCGGTGGAAACAGAACTCTCCGAATTCCTCACTGCATGGGCCTCGTCCTGAATGTCACCCATCGTGGCATCAGCTTTATCCTCCGTGCCATCACAGAGGTCGCATTCGTTACCAGATTCGATTTCGAAAATGCCAGATGCATCTCCCATCAGCCTAGAATCGGTCAGCTGAATATCAACCTTTTCCAGATTCTCCTCCCCAGCCGACTCTGTCACTGGCTTGTCTGCGTCCAAAATAGGCTTCTGGTCGCCCTTGTAGACATTGACTCTTATATGAAAAAAGCCTAATCTAATAATGCCGTCAGTCCTGGCTAAATGCGGAAGCGATTCCTCATTAACCAAGACCACTGCTTGACGACGAGTGCCCTCCATCTCACCCAATCTGGCAATTTGCCAATTCTGAGTTGGAAGGTCAGGATTGCAGACTTTTATCATCTTTAGAATCACCGCAGTGTCACTTGCAGCCATTGGAATCCATGCATGAGCTCTGGGTTGCGAGGGGATATCATGTTTTTCCACAACGTCCAGTCTGGCTCCAGGCCATAACTCTCCCACTTGGCTAATGGCAACCTTAAACACGGCTGCGGATCTTTCGTCCCAAAAGCAACGAGTTTTACTCGCCCCTGATACCAACCTGCGTTGACAGTAGTAGGGAGAAAATCAGGCATACTCTCAAGGAGCCTAAAGTAGATTTCATTTAGTTTAGTTTCAACTAAACTCCACTTGTCCCTGGGAATAATACAATCCCCATTTTGCCTGTTTATCACAGCCCTAACGAAGTTACCTTTCACCACTTCACTAAAAGACTGAGTCCAGACGTTGCCGGTCACCTTAGATCTCTTAGGTAAAGGTTTCTCGTCGGGCGAGCGCAACCTTTTACCAGACTTCGATGACGAGGCCGAAACAGCGCTCTGTTTGTCAGATGCGCGCATTGCCGAAAGTTTGTCCTGTTCTTCAATGACTCCTTTCGCCCATGATAGCGACGCCCTCTCGCGTTCGGAGAGCTTCGTTCCATCGAGTTGGCTTAGTCTGTTAATTATTTTTAAACAAAGCCTTCTCTGGTTGTGCCTGACCTTTGATGGCTTAAGTTTCTTTTTCTTTTTACCACCAATATTAGGCTCAACACCCCTACCAGAATCAAGCCCGGACTTCAAGGTCGCAGCCCTAAGACCAGTGCTAGGACCAGCACCAGTTGGTGAGGCAGAGCCTCGAATTAAATCGGTATCATTTGTGTCCATATTTTCATTTTCCTTGATGTGGTAATGAAAATATCACAAAAATACCTTTTACGAACAAACCTATTACGAACAATTTCAGTAATTCAATTAATAGCACGGAGTTAAATTAAAACACGTCCACACTTGTCAACAGTTGAACGATTCGGAACAGACTTACTTGTGTTTTTATACCCTCCACTCTAGTGATAGAGGGTATATATAAGTTTGTCATTCCGTTTGTAACATATCGAAATATTGGTCTAGGACCCCATAAAGTATATATATTAATGATCCTTGATCGATTTTAAGTCGATCTAGCGATGTCCGTCCGTCCGTCCGTCCGTCCGTCTGTCTGTCTGTCTGTCTGTCCGTTGAAAACACGCTAACTTTTGAAAGACTTTACGGAGGCTCTTGAAGTTTGACATATATGTTGACCATTTACCGGGTCAGGTTGGTATTGCAATCCAGCGAAATCGGTCAAGTGGTTCAAAAGTTATGAGCAAAAGAGTAAATTTCGGCAAGGGTATTTTACGAATTTACGAGATTAAAACCACTCTAACTTTCGAAAGACAATTCTGAGGGTGCTGAAGCTAAGCATATATATTTGTCGTTCCCCAAGCCTGCTTGGTTTTGAGTTTCAGCAATATCGGTCCAGTGGTTCAAAAGTTATAAGCAAAGCCCTAAATTTTATATTGGTTTCACCTTAAACTGCTAAAAACTCGTTAAACAAGTTTTAACAACATGGTGAAATACCAGTTTTCTTCAAACTTGTTGTTGTTAGTTTTCTTGCCGTGGCGTGCAGTTTAGTTGTTAGACAAGTAAATATTTGTTATTGTGTTGTTATTGTTTTTGTAACTATATGTAACGGTGTATAGTAAGTATTTTTATAAAAAAATCAAAAAAAGTGGGACTTGTGTATATGATTGAATGTTAGGTTGTTTTTGGTTTTTAAGGAAGAGGTTGGTAAAATAAGAACAGGGAAAATGTGAAATAGTTTTTTTTGCATTACATATATGTATGTAGATATAAAACAACAAAAATATTTTACAAAGTAATCTTGTTACTCAAAGAAATTGTACACTGCAAAAAATTTTTACACTAAAAAAAAATGTTACACTTAAAAAAAATGTACACATATTTTTTTTTTTAATGAAATGTCACACTCAAAAAATGTTGACAGTCAAAAAAATGTTACACTTAAAAAAATTTGATAGATTAAAAAAAAGTTTTACTCAAATTAATATATTTCTAATAAAAAATTTTGAATGCAATTTTTTGAAATTTGTTTTAGAAAATTACTATCAGATAACATTGTGGAGGGTATTCATAGATTCGACCAAGTCGAATTTAATTTTTCTACTTGTTTAATTTGAACTTTCTAAAATTCTTCAATTTTGACGATTTAATTGTTCCTAAATTTTCTATTTGAACTCAATTTTTGATTTTTTCTGACTTTTCTTAATTGTTTAAATATTCCTGATATTTTCTTAAATTCTTTTCCCAATTTTTGTAGTTTTTTTTATACCCTCCACTCTAGTGATAGAGGGTATATATAAGTTTGTCATTCCGTTTGTAACACCTCGAAATATTGGTCTAGGACCCCATAAAGTATATATATTCATGATCCTCGATCGATTTTAAGACGATCTAGCGATGTCCGTCCGTCCGTCCGTCCGTCCGTCCGTCCGTCCGTCCGTCCGTCTGTCCGTCTGTCTGTCTGTTGAAAACACGCTAACTTTTGAAAGACTTAACGGAGGCTCCTGAAGTTTGGCATATATGTTGGACATTTACCTGGTCAGGTTGGTATTGCAATCCAGCAAAATCGGTCCAGTGGTTCAAAAGTTATGAGCAAAAGACTGAATTTCGGCAAGGGTTTTTCGTGAATTTTTGAGATAAAAAGCACTATAACTTTCGAAAACCAATTCTGAGGATGCTGAAGCTTGGCATATATATTTTGCGTTCCTCCAGCCTCGTTCGTGTTGAATTTCAGCCAAATCGGTCCAGTGGTTCAAAAGTTATTAGCAAAACCGTGAATTTCAGATTAGCTTCACCTATAATTCACTTGTTGAAAACACGTAAAACCTGTTTTAAAAACATTGGTAAGTCACAAAAATATTTGACAACGTATTTTTGTCACTCAAAAATATTTTTATACCAAAACAAAAAAAAATACACTCGAAAAAAATTTTACACTCTGTCTAAAAACACATTATTTTAGACAATTATAAATATAATAATGTATATATTAGTAAAAAAAAATGAATTTATTAAAACTGTTATTATAGAATTTAAATTAAAAAATACTACATTATCGACATTAAAGTCAAAATGTAATAACGGCTAAAAATGAAATGTCAATTTTAAATGTATCTAAATTTATCTTTATTACAAATGTTCGTAAAAACTTAAGTTTCGTGTTAAGTGACTTAACAGAAAACTGTCTCTTGGATTCTACAACCCATACGGTGAGCAACACCAGAAATAAACTCTACTTATATTACAAACTAATTCTTTTTTTGTATTTTTATTTCTGCCCAAAACTTTTACTTAATGGTTTCCATAAATTTATATTTGGTTACCATTAATTCAAAATTTCTCATAACGAGAAATTAAGAGTAATCCCCCCTTTACGTTTAGCTCATCGTAATCTCCCAACTAGTTGGACTAACTCTGTAGTTCAAATCCACCTAACCCTAAGGAATCCATTATTTAGTAGCTTTAGCCAGACAAGGAAAAAGTACATGATCCATCGAACGCGTGAAAGAGCTGGAACGATTTGGAACTCACCACTATTAAAAAACAATATGAGGTAAATTACACAAAGAAGATAGAATGACAGTTCAAAAACAATCGTCAAAAGAACCGCAGTAAGTGATATAAAGTGAAATTAAAATTTTTTTTATAAAAAACCATAAAAAAAACATACAACATTAAACGGAAAAACTAAAATCGTACAAAAACCAAATCAAAAACTTAAAAAGTTCGAAAAATAAGTTAAAATCTGTTAAAAATCGTAATAAAATTAAAAAAAAAAAAAAACGTATTCCAACAACAAAAATTTTAAGTTCGCAAAAACAACAAATACCGTGTTAAATTCATAAAAACGGGTGCTTAACATTTTTTAACACAAAGTGTTGGTTTTTTAAAATTAAAATTCGCAAAAAAGAAAACAACGTGTCAAGAAATAAAAGCATAAGAAAAAGCGAAAATTTTTTGTCAAAAATTGTTAGTTTTTTTTATCATTAAAATTCCAAAAAATCTAAAAAAACGTGTTAAAATCGTAAAAAAACGGGTGCTTAAATTGCAAAAATAGAAATTTTCAACACAAATTGTTAGATTTTTTGATAAATTCGCTAAAAGAATAAAATATTATAAAAAAAAAAAAAAACGGGTACATAAGAAGTCAAATCTAAATTTTTCAACATAAATTGTTAGCCCCTGTATAAAAGAAAAAAAATATATACACAGAAAAAGTCTAAATAAAAAATTTAACGGTGAAAAATTGAAACAAAAAGAAAGTCTCGAAAAAAAAAAAGTGAAAAATACAGAAAATATATATTCAATATTTTACAAAAAAAATTTCATGTAAAATTTCAGCAAATCGTAAAAAAAAATACCGTTACAATTTTTTCATATATAAAAAAAATATATATTTTTAACAAAGGCTACAACAGTTATTTTTCAATTTTGCTTTGCCCAATAATTTTTTCAATCTCTGTTTTTCACCACGATTTTGTGGGATAAAAAAGTCAAACAAAACGAAAGAGAAAAGTGAAAAAAAAGAAAATTAAAATAAAACAAAATAAATATCGGCCATTCCAGGAAAGACCGGCCAAAAATGGGCATTTTTTGACCTTGGGTCGTCTGAATATCACAAAACTTTTTTTGTAGGAACTCTAAGGAGCCATTAAGAGAATTCAGTTTTCAGTTTATATAAATTAAAAAAACACTCGATTTTATTCGCGTTTTTAATTTTTTGAAATATCAAAAAATTGGAAAAAGTGGTTAACTTTGTAAATTAATATCTCAGCCAATTCTTTATGGATTTTTATCGTTTAAAACAAGTTTAATGGCCAATATCGTCTACTTTTACAATATTATAGAAGAAAAAAAATTGTGAACTGCATAATGCATTTTTTATGCAATTGCATTTCTAAAATGCATTTTTTAAGTCTAAGGGCCTCTTCGATTTTTTTTATCTTTCATGTTTATTAAAATATAACATTTTTGCTAAAGACCTGCATTTATAGAATTTTGGGTCTCGCAGTTAAAATATTTAAATTATTTTTTTTTAAAAATCACTTAATTTTTTTTCCATACAAAACTTGAAATTTGTTCACAATTTTTCGAATTTTTTATTTTTTTTTTAAATTGGATTGTATAAGTCGAAAATTATACCAGCAACGTAAACCAAATTCGAGTATGCTAAATTAATTAATTTGTTAGCCGTTTCGTAATATCCGCGACTTTTGCAATTTGTATGCTAAAGTGCCATAAAAAACGATATTTTTAAACTTTTGGGATAATTTTTAAATTCAAATTTAAAAAACTCGAATAAATACATTTAACATTAAAAGATGCTGTATTTTTTTTTTCTTTTAAGAGAAAAAATAATTTTGAGTTTTTTTTCTGTCATCTTCCGTATTTGAGACATTTTCAAACATAAATATCAAAATTAAAAAATACAATAAAAAAAATTTCGCAAAATCAAATTTCTGCAAATAAAAATTACAGTGTTATACTGTTATTATACATTTAAAAAATGTAAAAAGGTTCTGACCCAGAAACCAGACCCCTAATTTTTATATATTTGGACCTCCTGTATTCGCCATCATTATTGAATTCAATCGTTGGGTTTTCCTGAAATTTACAAGGAAAGTCCTCAAAATGTACCTACATAATTTGTAAATTTGACCAAGTTAAACATTTTTTCGCGAATACGTAGTAATTTTGCTGGTAGAGGTCGTAAATTCAAATAAAAAAAAACGTTCACATAAAAATATATTTTTCGCGAAAAAAAATAATTCCGCAAGTGAAAATTACAGTGTTTTATTACACCGTCCGACTTTTGTACACATGGACCAGACCGAAAAATTCTGACAGTAGAGCTGAAAATAAAATACACGTGTCTCCCAGTTTTTATAGATCAATCGCGTTTCGCGAAAAAACGCCAATAAAAAAAGTTGTTTTTTTTCCAAATTAGTGTGAAATAAGTTGAAAAAACTATTAAATCTACTCGTGAGCTAAATAATGTTTAAACATGTCTTTAGTCAATTTTTTACAACAAAAAAGTTTTTTTTTTTTTTTTTGAAATGCACTAAGACTGCAATCTTTAGCTGCTGGTAGCTGTTGAAAATACTTTGCATTAAATACACTTGCTAATTTGTAAAATGTTTAAAATTTAATTTTGTATTTTATTTCAAATTTTGGAATTTTTATTTGTCGAAAATTTTCTTTAGTTCTGTTATGTTTGTATAGTCAAGCCATCAATGGGGAAGATGTGTATGTGCTAATTTATGTTGATGACTTGGTAGTCGCGTCTAAATGTCAAAGTTTAATTTAAAAGTTTGAAGATTTACTAAATCATAATTTTGAAGTAAATAGTCTTGGTCCCATATCACATTATCTGGGTATGGAAGTAGTAACAAATAACTTTCAATATAAAATTCGTCAAAAGCAATATATTGAGAGTATGCTGTATAAATTTGGCCTTCAAGATGCAAAGTCTTCAAAATATCCTCTAGACCCATCATATGGTAAAAATAATTCAGAACCTTTAATAAGAAATAATGAATACCAAAGTTTAATGGGATCATTGTTATATGTTGCGGTAAATACACGTCCAGACATCTCCGCAAGTGTTGCAATACTTGCTAGAAAAACAAGTAATCCAAGTCAAGAAGATTGGAATGAATTAAAACGTGTTGCAAAATATCTAAAAGGAACGTCAGATTTATATTTAAATTTAAATAATGTGTCTTTAAATCAGAATGAGCTTCTGGGTTATGCTAATGCCAATTGGGCTGAGTGCAGAATTGACCGAAAATCAAACTCTGGTTATATATTTATGATTAATGGAGGTACAATTAGCTGGGCATGCAAAAAGCAAACAACTGTTTCATTATCTACCACAGAAGCTGAATTTATCGCTTTATCAGAAGCAGCAAAAGAGGCCATCTGGGTAAGAAATATTTTATGTGATTTAAGATGCGAACAAAAACGTCAAACTACAATATATGAAGATAACCGAAGTTGTCTGAATTTGATAAAAGAAGAAAAATTAAGCAATAGATCAAAACACATTGACACCAAATATCATTTCGTGAAGGATTATGCTGATAAGGGGATAATAGAATGCAAATACTGCCCTTCAGAAGAAATGGTTGCAGACATGCTTACAAAACCATTGCCGAAATCCAGACTGGAAGTGTTAAGATTGAAAAGCAACATTTACTAATTCGCAATTGAGGAGGAGTGTTGAAAATACTTTGCATTAAATACACTTGCTAATTTGTAAAATGTTTAAAATTTAATTTTGTATTTTATTTCAAATTTTGGAATTTTTATTTGTCGAAAATTTTCTTTAGTTCTGTTAAATTCGTTTTCAAATATTGTTCATAAATAAAATTATTTCGCTGTTTTTATATAAAATACTACCACATCTTCTAATAGTAGCCAACTGTTTTTTTTTGTCCAAAATGGTTTTTGTTATTTTTCCCGTAAAAGGGTCCTAAATCCCTATCATTTAGGGGGGCAAGCATTTTCATATTCGAAAAAAAGCCGAATTCGGGACGCGCAAGTGGTCAGCTTGTTAAAAAAAAGTTTACAATTCAAACACAGTGTTCATATAAAGCACTTTTTTATTTTTTTTTCGTTCTATGGCGTACTAATACAATCAAACTAAAAAATAACGAAAAAACGCAAAAATTTAAAAATAATTTAAATATTTGTGTGAAAAAAATCTAAGAGTTTTCTTTGAAAAAATTTTAAAAATATGAGAACTCCAAGACCCAAAAAAGTACAAATACAGGTCTTTAGTAAAAATGACATAATTTATTAAATAGAAAACAGAAAATAAATCGAAGAGGCCCTTTGACGTAAAAAATGCATTTAAAAAATGCAATTGCATACAAAATGCATTTTTGAATTTAAAATATTTTTTATAAAACAATATTGAAAAATAAGACAATATTGCCTTTCAAACTCATTTTCAATAACAAAGATCCATTAAGAATAGCCCAAGATATGCATCTACAAAGTTGACCATTTTTTTAAATTTTTTGATTTTTCAAAATATCAAAATCGCGAATAAAATCGAATGTTTTCAGAATTTTTCTAAACCGCAAACTAAAATCTCTTACTGGCTCCTTAGAGTTCTTGAAAAAAAAGTTTTATAAAAATCGGATGACCCGAGGTCAAAATTTGGCCGTTCTTTCATGGAATGGCCGATATATATTCTACCCATAAAATTACACTCGAAAAATTATCCTCGAAATAAATAAATGTTGTATGGTTTTTTTAAATTACTAAAATTTTAAGGTAATTATTATACATATATTTTTTCACATATAAATATATTTGAACAAACTCCAATTTACTTGACATAACCCTTTGAGTCAATTAAAATTTTTCATAATTTAACCTGTGCTCTTTTAATTTATCTCAAAGTACAAATCAATTTACTAACAGAAAAAAAACACGCAAAAATACAGTCCATTTAAAAACAATTTTTATCCCAAAAAACAAAAAATTAAGTAACAAAAACTATTACTTAATTCGTGATTCTCTTAACAAAGAGAAACTTTCATTTCTCTTTGATTTTACTAAACGCATATTTACCACTCTTTCTTGTTTTCCTTTATAAAAATAAAGTTAACCCATTGTGTGCTAATGAATTGATTTAAATAGTGCTCTACAATAAAAGTTCTACTAAAAGCAAAACTTAATACTGTGATCAATATTTTTTAAAAAGTTAACTTTGCCACACTCAAGAAAAAATGTTGGATATTTAAATTGCTAAAAGAAATTCAAAATCTACAATTCAAATAAATTTAAATTTTAGCAATTACTTATAAAAAATAAAATTTGTTTGACTAACATTAAAACATCAAGTTTACTAAATTATTTACGAAAATATTTTTTTGAGTGTATCTTAACTAAATAACACAGAAAGTTGAAAAGAGAAAACAACAAAAGAAGTACAAAACAAAAGTGAAAGATTTCACACGAAAATTTTAATACAAGAAAAGAAAGAAATTGTTACCATACTCAAATTTTTAAAAAAATATATTTCTACTTAAACTAACACTCAGAAAAAACATACAGTAAAATTCTTACATAATTCTGATAATCAAAAAAATTGGATCGTTTAACAAATTTTTTCAAGTTTTTTACAAAAAATTGTAAAAAATAATTTTATTTATATATAATAAAATTTATGCTAAATAAATCTTGATTTTCCCCAATTTTTTTTTTTTTTTGAATTTTACAAAACATTGTAAAAACCCATTTTTTTAAATAAAATAAATATTAATTATTTTTTGATTTTCGCCAAATTTTGAAAAAATTGTAAACAAACCACTTTTTATATAAATAATAAAATTTATATAATTAAATTTGCTATTTTCCCCTAATTTTTTTGAAAATTTAATATAAAATTGTAACCAAAACAATTTTTTCGAATAATAAAATTGATCGTAAATCAAATTTTTGTTTTTCCCAAAATCTTTTAAGCAATTTACAAAAAAAAAATTAATGATTTTAACCCTGGTTAAAATAATTACAAAAACACTAAACAAAATCGTTGAAACAAATTTTGAAATAAGGTATAAAATTTTCGAAAATTCATCAATTATAACATATATGAAAAAATAACATATATGAACTTAACTTTTCGGTGAACACCCTAGTTAAATTTTGGCAGATTCTATCAATCTGCTTCTGAGTTTTTAAAACTTAGCCCCAAACCCTTTTTCTTTAATTTTAAATTGAAAGTAAAGGTACAAATAAACCCTAAATCTTTACTATCACTTATAGTAAATTCATAACCACTTACAATTTATCATTTTGATAAGATAAATCTTATTGAAATAAAAATTTCAATAAGCATTAACTTTTGTTTGCAAACTTGCAAAGGTGATTTATTATTACCTCCCTAACTTAGCGAACATGGAGAACGCTACTCCATCCACGAACGAACGGTTTATATTTTATTGTAACCACTTGCTTCAATTCTGTGAGAATTTTGAAAAAATCCTAGTTGGAAACCATACAGAATCATCTCTCGAGGTTCAACTAAAAGATTTAGATGCAAGATGGTTAAGAGTCGAAACTTTATATGAAGAAGTTATGTTGACACCCGAGGCAACAGTAACGCAAGAAACTAAAAATTTAGCTAAGAAAAATTTCGATGCGTGTGTTGACCAATATTATAATTGTACGTCTAAAATGCTCGATATCATGAAAATGAAAAGTAGCAATGCATCCCAAATTCAGGGATTTGATGCTGCTGCTCGTTATTCATTTCCTTCACAACCCCAACCCCATAACGAGCAAAACACCTCGAATCTTTTTATAAAAGTACCCCCTTGTGATACAGAGGTTTTCAAGGGTAGTTACGAAGACTGGCCATCATTTCGTGACATGTTCACGGCCGTCTACTTAAATCACCCTAAACTCACTCCTGTCCAAAAACTGTATTATCTAAGAAATAAAACAACAGATAATGCAGGTGCAATTGTAAAACGTTTCACCCTCTGTGATGCTAACTTTGATCTCGCTTGGAATGCGCTAAAAGATCGTTATGAGAACCAACGAGTTCTAACTGACAATCAACTTAGCATTCTCTTTAACATTCCAGCTGCTACATCTGATGATAGTGCATCGATATCAAGAATTCAGAACACTGTTAATGATTGTTTGTCGTCTCTTAAAACACTCAATGTTCCTATGGCAGATTGGGGCCCAATTCTGATTTTCTTTATAACTGCCAAACTTCCCGATGGCACATTGGAACTCTGGGAACAAGAAAGGAAAACTCATCGCTCACTTTTAAAGTGGTCTCATTTAGATGAATTTCTTTCAAATCGATTCGAAACAGTGGAACAAATAGCACGAATAAAGTCAGTTAGAGATCGATATAGCCTTCCCAATGCTTCTAAGCCCAAAATTCAGACGTACTTGTCCCAAGAAAAGTTAAATTCCTCATGTAAACTATGTGGCGAAGACCACGCTTTAAGAACGTGTCCCAAATTTAGACAATTATCTGTGCAAAAAAGAGTAGACTACGTCTATACAAATCAATTTTGCAACAATTGTCTAGCTTCTTCTCACATGAAGTCAAAATGCAAAAGCAAGCACACCTGCTTTCATTGCAAAAAATCCCATCACTCGTTATTACACATGAATAAAAACCCTAATAATGTTTTTAAAAGAGCTGAATCTTCAAACGATAATGAAGATTCAACGGACTCAAAACAAACATTTCAAAAACTAACTCCTAATGCAGACAGTTCTAAAGATTCCAAACAATCAATCCATAAACCTCTATCGAATAAAACGAGTTCACAAACTTGTTCTCATGATGAAAATCCCTCTTGTTCAAAGCAAGTTCAAGCTACCCATGCGAGTAATAATGAGAATATATTACTTCGAACGGCATTAGTGCAATTAGATCACATGGGTGAATTGTATACTCTTAGAGCCCTAATAGATCCCGGTTCTCAGAGAACATTTTTGACAGAAAAAATTAGAAATCGTCTGCAGTTACCATATAGAAAATCTCATTATGAAATAGCTGGAATTGGCGGCCAAGTTCAGTCAGCAGATAAGGAATGTGATCTTAAACTCTTCTCTAAAAGACACAACTTCCGATTCTCTATTAGCGCCATAGTATTACCAAAAGTAACTAAGCTTCTTCCAGCAGTCTCATTTGAAGTCCCTTATTCCTCTGAACTTGCAGAACTAGATCTAGCAGATCCAAACTTCAACAAATCTGCACAAATAGATCTAATCCTTGGTAATGACTCTGAACGATTCATAAATACAGATGGTATAATAAAGAACATTTGTGGGGTAACTTCTGCCTACAATACGGTTTTCGGCTGGGTCCTCAGTGGTCCCATGAAAAGTCAGCCAGTTCAAGCTTTTACCACTTCTGTTGCAAATTCTGATCCCTTAGAACTTAGCCAACTTCTCAGAACATTTTGGGAACAAGAAGAAATACATTTTTCCATTACTAAGTCCCCAGAAGATGCTTATTGCGAAGACTTTTACTCAAAAACAGTTAAACGCAATGAAAATGGCAGATACATTGTAAGACTCCCGTTCAAAAAAGAGTTCCCAGAGTCAGTTTATCTTGGATCATCTCGATTTGCAGCTCTTGGGCAATACTCTCGAATGGAACAAACTCTATCCAAAAATTTAGAACTCCAAAATGAGTACAAAATGGTGCTTAATGAATATTTGTCCCTCGATCACATGGAGAAAACTTCATCACGAGAAAGTTTTTCGAATGGTAAATACAACTCTTTTTATTTACCACACCATGCCATAGTACGCCCAGATCACAAAACGACAAAAGTGCGCGTCGTATTTAATGCATCACGAAAATCCAAATCTGGATTTTCACTAAATGATGTTCTCTACACTGGCCCTATTCTGCAAAGTGATCTTATGACAATAATTCTTAACTGGAGAAAGTATCAATACGTCTTCAGTGGTGATATCCAAAAAATGTATCGCCAAATTCTGGTCGACCCAGCAGATAGACCATTTCAACGCATTTTATTCCAAACAAGCCCCGATGGCCCAATTGATGATTATCAACTAAGCACAGTTACTTTTGGAGTAAACTGTGCTCCCTTTCTCGCAATTCGAACGCTACTTCAACTTGCTACTGATTCTGAGGCTCTTTCCCCTAAAGCTGCTTCGATTTTACGCACAGAAACGTACGTTGATGACATTCTTTCGGGAGGACACTCTTTAGAAGAAGCTCTTAACTCACAAACTCAATTGATTGAAACTCTTCAATCAGGGGGATTTCTATTAAAAAAGATCACAGCAAATAACCCACAATTACTCTCTCATTTACAAAAGGAAGATCTGTACGATTCCAATTTCTTACGTTTTCACGAGTCAAGTACAACCAAAACACTCGGAATGAAATGGAATGCCCTCACTGATACTTTTTCTTATTCATTCAATCCCATTTCTCAGTCTAAAAAAATCTCTAAACGTCAAATTCTGTCTGCAGTTGCTAAGCTTTTCGACCCAGCAGGATGGTTAGCTCCAGTGGTCATTAGAGCTAAAATGCTCATGCAGCAACTCTGGTTAGAAGGTTTAGATTGGGATGAGGATGTATCATCAGAATCTCTTCTAAAATGGAATAACCTGATTCAAGATCTCGCTCAAGTGGACACCATTACAATTCCACGTTGGTTACAGTATAGCCCATCGGATAAGATTCAGATCCATGGTTTTTCAGACGCTTCAAAAGCCGCATACTGTGCCACGATATACATTCGATGTGAAACCCATACTTCAAATGTATTTTCAAATTTATTGGTCTCAAAATGTAAAGTAGCGCCAATTCAAACGGTTTGCCTACCACGCCTAGAACTCAATGGAGCGGTTTTGCTCGCAAACCTAGTAAACAATATATCGTCATCACTAAATTTTCAAGAAACGGAAATTATATTGTGGACCGATTCATCTATTGTTTTAGGGTGGCTTTCAAAACCCCCATCGTCATGGGAAACATATGTAGCTAATCGTATTGCTCAAATTCATACATTAGTTCCCAAAGCCACTTGGCGCCACGTCTCTACACACCACAATCCAGCTGATCTTGGAACACGTGGATGTCAACCCCAAGAGCTCGTGAACAATTCTCTTTGGTGGCAAGGTCCATCATGGCTAATTTACCCTGCATCGGAATGGCCTTCCAGAAATCCTCTTAAGGAAACAGAACATAGTAAACGAATACAAACATTCCATGTAACAACGCATGAGCCTGATATATTGGAAAATTTCTCTTCCTATAACAGGGCGTTACGTGTTATATGTTACATTTTTCGTTTTTTTCGATCCATATCTAACAGTACACCAATAGATAATCACACAACATTACAACTTTCCCAAAAAGAAGTAAATTTTGTCAAAATAAGGCTAATTACTCTAGCTCAAAAAACTTCTTTCCCAGAAGAATATATACAAATCTCAAATTCGGAGATTTTATCCAATAAGAGCACTCTTAAAACATTAAATCCTTTTATAGATACTAATTCTATATTGAGAGTTAATGGGCGTTTGTCACAGTCGTCTCTACCGTACAATGAACGCCACCCTATTATATTACCCGGTAACTCACGGTTATGTCAATTATATCTTTACCATTTGCATACATTTCTCTCTCACGCAGAATGTAATCAAATGTGTAGAATGGTAAAAACCGAATTTTATGTTTCTCAACTCAAACCCCGTGTAAAAAAGATTATTCGACAATGTAAAACTTGCATTGTTTTTAAACAAAAGTCATGCTCACAACTCATGGCACCCCTTCCTCCAGAGAGATGCAATCTATCTCTTCCATTTCAGACCACTGGAATAGATTTCGCTGGTCCCTTTGAGTTAAAAAGCTCTTCTTTAAGAAATTCTCCTGCGATAAAAGGTTACGTATGTGTTTTTGTATGTTTCAGTACAAAAGCAGTACACCTTGAAGCTTGTTCAGATCTGTCCTCATCAGCTTTTCAAGCAGCCTTTGCCCGCTTCGTTGGAAGGCGGGGGCTCCCCCAAAGGGTAGTATCAGATAACGGTAGGAATTTTCTTGGCGCCAGCCGTCTACTTGCACGAGAATTTTCCACCTTTATTAAATCCGCTGCTACAGACGTCTCCCAAAAATATGTTACTCAGGGATTCGAGTGGAAATTTATCCCTCCACACGCACCTCACATGGGCGGCCTGTGGGAAGCCGCAGTGAAAAGTTTTAAATTTCACTTAAAGCGTGTCTCTGGTGCCCACAAATTTAATTTCGAAGAATTTTCGACTATTTTAGCTCGTATAGAAGGTGTGTTAAACTCTAGACCCATATCAGCAATGTCTGAAGACCCCTCAGATATTTCGGCTCTTACCCCAGGACACTTTCTTAGAGGCGCACCAATTATGGCTCTCCCAGAGCCAAGTTGTCAAAATATTTCCCTTATAAATAGATGGGAAAAAATAAAAGCGCTTCACCACCAGTTCTCTATAAGGTGGAAAGAAGATTATCTCAAATCTTTGCATAAGCGATACAAATGGAAAAATTCAACTCCAAACCTTAAAAAAGGTGATCTTGTCGTCGTCATGGACGACTTACAACCTCCTTATGAATGGCGGCTCGGAAGAGTTGAAAGAACACATTTAGGGTCTGATAACAACGTTCGAATTGCAGACGTACGCATTGCCACTGGAATCATCACAAGACCAATAGTTAAATTGTGCTTCTTACCATTTTTAAATGAGCACAACGACGAATAAATGACTCTTAGGAATTTATTTTCTCTAAATATTTAACTTCCAACCTACTTATTCAATACTGTTCCAAATACATAACACTAATTCACCCTATTGTGCTCCATATTTTTCTCTTTATTTTTCTTATTACAGAAACCATCATCAAAACAGACGTAGTAGCAGCCGTACTCATAGTCGACGTGACCCAGACGTGTACCAATGCGTGATTTGTAAAAAATATCACGCCCTAAGATTTTGCCGCAAATTTTTAAATATGGGTATAAAAAGGAGACAACAGATTGTAGATACCCATAATTATTGTGAGAACTGTTTGGCACGTAGCCACACATTAAGGGCATGTTCATCCATGGATACATGCCGAAAATGCGACAAATTTCATCACACCCTACTACATGAGAATAAAGGACGAGTCAACAAAAAGAAACCTGTTACTACAAATCAACTTCGCCGTCGACAACAGCAGAAACAAATCGATAATCAGCCACAAACACCATCTGTTCCTGATCATAGGATTTTGTCGGAAGCAATTCGATCGTTGGCGCAAGTATTATGCTCATCAGACACCGGTCGACCTGTTGCACAAGTGCAAGGAGGCCGGCATGTCTAAAAACACATTATTTTAGACAATTATAAATATAATAATGTATATATTAGTAAAAAAAAATGAATTTATTAAAACTGTTATTATAGAATTTAAATTAAAAAATACTACATTATCGACATTAAAGTCAAAATGTAATAACGGCTAAAAATGAAATGTCAATTTTAAATGTATCTAAATTTATCTTTATTACAAATGTTCGTAAAAACTTAAGTTTCGTGTTAAGTGACTTAACAGAAAACTGTCTCTTGGATTCTACAACCCATACGGTGAGCAACACCAGAAATAAACTCTACTTATATTACAAACTAATTCTTTTTTTGTATTTTTATTTCTGCCCAAAACTTTTACTTAATGGTTTCCATAAATTTATATTTGGTTACCATTAATTCAAAATTTCTCATAACGAGAAATTAAGAATAATCCCCCCTTTACGTTTAGCTCATCGTAATCTCCCAACTAGTTGGACTAACTCTGTAGTTCAAATCCACCTAACCCTAAGGAATCCATTATTTAGTAGCTTTAGCCAGACAAGGAAAAAGTACACACTCAAAAAAAATTTTACACTCACAAAAAAAAAAATAGTAAATTATTTTTTTTTTTTTTTTAATATTACTAAAAAAAAATTTTTTTAAACAAAATAAAATATTTCTAATCAAAACTGTTATTTTTTTCACGTTAGAAAATTTATTATCACTTAAAATGCGCATTGTGGAGGGTATTCATAGATTCGGCCAAGTCGAATTTAACTTTTCTACTTGTTTTTTTATGTAAATATTTTCAGTTTTTTTTAAATCCTTATTACATTGTCAACAAATTTAAGGTCAATAAGTGTTTTTTTAATGGGATAAAAAAATTTATTTTTTAAAAGTTCGAAAAACGACCATTATATTATTTTTTGCTGTAGAATCGACTGCTGAAAGCTGATTATTTTTACAAAAATATTAAAAATACAAGACCATTGTGTTCCATGAAAATGATAACTGAATTTGTTTGTAAAAACGCTGTACTTTAATATTATGTTAACTAAAAAAAAACAAAAGTGGTAAAAGTGGAGGAAAATGCACTCAAAAAATACATTTACATTTAAAATGCAACGTTTAAAGTAGAGGAGCTTAGCTTTTAATTTCAATTTTGATTATAAAAATCCGATATTTGCTTAAGAAGTTAAGAAGCTCTTCAAACTACACCACTTTTTAATTTTTTGGTAAATTTTAAAAAATTAAAATCGCGAATGAAACTGCGAGTTTTTAGAATTTAATTTAATTTAACTGTAAATGGAAATGTCTAAATGGGGCCATAGGGTATCTTTAAACACAATATAAAAAAAATCGGAAGACACCAGGTCAAAAAATACCCTTTTTCTCGTGCTGTTTGATGAAAAAAAATATTGATTAAAAAAAATATTGATTAATAAAAAATGTTGATGAACAAAAAAATTAATAAAAAATATTTGTGTTACGTTTTATTCACCAGCTGTTGAATTTTTTTTTATTCACCACGAGGTAAATTATTACCCAAGTTACAAACCCAAGTTACAAAAATTTTTGGTTTTAAGAAAATGAAAACAGTAATGCTTATTTTCTTTTTTGTTATTCCTTAGCTTATATAGTCAAAGTGAGGTGGAGTCCTGGAACTTTTTTAAAATAAGACACCAGCCTGAAAACATTATCATGTTAAAATAAATCTTACATACTTTTCTCTGTTATATATGTTGTACTTTCGAATACGGCAATCATAAGATTAAAATTTATAAAAACCAATATCATTCCAATTATTACATAACTTTCACCACCTTGTGATTTTTTTAATTGTTTATATTTTTTAAATTCATTGAAATCTTGTGAGTTAATACCCACAACTTTACAAACATAAAATAATATTGCAAAACTTTCAATTAAAGGACGCGGTTGATTTTGTTGTTGTTGTTTTTTAAATTTTGGTTTTTCTGCTGTCATTTTTACTTCGAAGGTTCAACAAGAACTGTCGTATAATTAAAAATTTTAACTATTTTAATACATAATTGTTAAGGGTTAAAATTAATTGAATAATATTAAGTTATTTAGATGATTTATCAATTGTTGTTATTTGTTCGTCTAAGTAATGAGTTTTTACTGTTTACCCAAGTGAATAAATTATTAATTAAAATGATGAGACAATTAATGAAAGTTGAACCTAAAATTAGTGAAGTCAAAATGGATGATTTTATTTTGTGGCTAAGGGAATTTACCTTAAAGTTAATTTGTTTAAATAAAATTTAAAATTTTTTTCAAAATTTAATATTGGCGATTCAAATCTCACCAGAGAAAAGGTTGTTCACATACCCTTAATTGTGATGCTCATACAAACACAAATGCTAATGAAAACAAACCACTGAGTTTAAATAATTATACAGACTGCTTAGATTTCAAGCTTTAGTACGCAGTATGTAAAACACAAAGCTTTAGGAGAGATGAAAGTAATCGCTACCAAGAGGTCCCCTGTAGGTTAGTTGGTAGCGTGCTAGCCTATGAAACAGGGAGTCGTGGGTTCGATTCCCACTAAAACCCTTGGTCGAATTCGCTACAACGAGACTACGGTCATTGTTACCAGTTCTCGATTAGGTTTAAATTATTAAAAATGATTTATAAAAATATTGGATGTATTAACGTAAGGGGCGAGCAAATTTTGCTTTTTTCGATATCGGAATTTTCCAGAAGGTTCACATTGTTTCATCAGGGGGCAACGAAATTTTAAAACACGGATATGGTCGATAAACCGAGACAACCAAAATATTTTTAAGTTTCAAGCAAATCCGTTCATAAAGCTTGGAATAAGTCCCGTGTTAAAAATTTTCTTGAAAAAAATTGCAATCGTTTTTCGCTTTTTTTATAAGTTTAAGAAAAAAAATATGCTCAAGGCGCCCCAGTAGGCTAGTTGGTAGCGTGCTAGCCTATGAGTCTGGGGGTCGTGGGTTCGATTCCCACCAGAGGCCTTGGTCTGTTTCGCTGCAACGAAATGAAGGTCATCGTTACATGTTCTCGTTTAGGTAAAATTAGTATATGATTAGTAATTATATGGTAATTCTTAATAAAATAAAATAAAATAAAATAAAATAAAAAATTATGCTCAAAGGTATTTTTACATACACTCAAAAAAAAATGATATTGTAAAACTAGCAAAAAAATTAATAAAATAAGCAAAAAAACTGTAGTTTTGGGCGTTGCAAAAATTTAAATAATATTAGCAAAAATTAGGAAAAAATAGTAAAACTACGAGAATACCATTTTATTTTTGTAAAAAATCAACCTTGTAAAATTATCAAAAATTATGGTAAAATTACAAAAAAAAAAATGGTAAAATTGAAATAAATAAAAAAAAACCATGAACCACAAAGAGGATACTCAAAACATTAGTACCAGTTATAGATTAGCAATACTGTGATCAACAACTCTGTGATATTAATTTTAAGTTTGTGTAATTATACAAATTTGTGTGTTATGTCCGTAATTATACAATTTTGTGGTTTTATGTTTACTGTAATTAATATCTAAATTGTTTTAATGTGAAATATAAAAAATTCATATTGTAAGTTCTATAAGTTTATATTGTTGAAATAATTGTGTGGTAATGTTATGTTTTTTCATTTATTTAAATAAACGACCCTTGAGAAAGTAACCAAAAAAGTTACGAAACGTCGGGGAAACATGTAATAAAACTTTGTTTAATTTGACATTAATAAAGTTAGGCCTGATTAGCTCAAACAAAAAATAAATACTAAAAAAAATTGTAATTTGGTCAAAAAACAGTTTTAATTAGTAAATTTTTTTTCTCTGTTTAGTAGCTGATTTAAAATTTGGTGAATATATTAAAAAAATTTTTGCCTATTTTTGAGCACAACGTTCTTTAAATGTAGTAATAGCAGCATCAACCATTACTTCAGTTGTTGGATGGTTTCTTCGGGTTGATGATGGCAGCATCTTCTTTTGACTTCTTCAGCTGTAGTTGCAGTAACTGGACTTCCAACAACATCAAAATCCAAAATGATTTTTTTTTCACTTAAACACTTTAAGCAAAAATTTTAAAGACTAACACTTCACTTTTTTTATTTTTTTTGAGTCATTTTTTTAGTTTAAGTAGAACAAATGAGAATTGCTTAGTAGTCAACACAAGAAATTTCTAAAATGTTCACGTAAAACTGTTAAAAACTAAGAATTTTTTTTTCGAATTTAAAATTTTTTTCACATTTATTTTTAAAAAAATAAAAAAAAAAACTTTTGTATATTGAAGATTACACTCAAAATAATAACTCTGTTATATTACAGAAAAACTCTGCTAATTTAACATAGTACACCATACTTTTCCAGCTAACAACATTTCTTGGTAATTTTACTAAAAAACTCTGTAAAATGATTTTGACAAAAAAAAACTGGTAATTTACAGAGTTTATAGTAAAATATTGGTTAAATATGAAAGCTTTTTGACAGAGAAATCTCTGTAATTTTACTTTAAAACTCTGTAAAATGATTTGGACAAAAAAACTGTTAATTTACAGAGTTTCTATAGTAATATATTGGTTAAACAAACCACCATTTAGCAAAGAAATCTATGTAAATTTACATATATTTGTAAAATGAATTTGATGCTAAAAAAAATTAACAGAAAAAACTCTGTAAATTTACAGAGTTTAGTTAAATGCATGTTATTTTGTAAAATTTCTGAAAAAATAAATTTATAACTTTTTTGCTGCTTTTTCAACTTTTTCTCAAAAAAAAAAATATACAGATAAAATGTTGATGTTTGGTAACAAAAACTACTCAAAACAGAAAACTTTTTTGTTTATAAAAAAATACGAAGTATTTTGCCTAAATCTGTATTTCACCAGAAAACTCTGTGATGAAACTTTGTTTTTTTCACAACAAAATACAAAGTATTTTCTTTTAATCTGTATTTTGACAGAAAACATTGTCAAATATCTATTGAATTGAGATTATAGTCATTTTACAGAGTATTTTACATAGTTATTATTTTGAGTGTAGATATTTAAGTATGTGTTAAAATAAAAAATGCCTGCGAATTTTGCACTCTTGCCCAAAACATTAATTCATGATAATGTTTTGCGGAAGATTTGGGTGTAGCCAAGTTTTTTTTAAAAAAAATAATGTTATATTACTTTGCTATTCCATGCAAAACGAATTGAAATATCAGCTCTTTGGTTAAAAAACCAAAAGAGCTGTATATTCTTAAGTGAGTGCAAAAATAAGTGCAAAAAAGTGTTTTTACATTTTGGAGAGTATAAAAGATTCGGCACCAAAGAATATACCACTCTTATTTGTTTTATGTACATTTGATAAACAAATGGAAAATTTTTATGCGAAAAGCTTCTTCTTCTTCGTTTCCGCTAAACTCCCTGTGGAGCATACACTCAAAATAATTACTCTGTTAAAAACTCTGTTAAATGACTGTAATCTCAATTCGACAGATATTTGACAAAGTTATCTGTCGAAATACAGATTTTAAGAATATAGTTTGTATTTTCTTGTAACCGAAAAACAAAATTTTATCTGTAATTTTACTGTAATCTCTATTTTACAGATAATAAACAGAGTTTTTTATTAAAACACAGATTTTATAAAAATACTTGTGTTTTTTTCTCGTAACCAAAATACAAAATTTCAACTGTAATTTTACTTATTGCTCTGTAATGATAAAACCTTGTAAATTTTACGAGGATCTCGTGTAAAATTGGAGATACTCGTAAAAAACTTTCACAAAAAAAAAAAAAAGTAAATTTACAATTTGGAAGCATTAATGCGGGCAAATTTACTCGATGGTATTCTCCAATTGTCAACAATACTTGCACATTAAGGAAAGATAAATTGATCAGAAATTAAATAGTAAATAAAATAGTCAAATTCTGGTCGCTTTTATCAATATTTTACAGATAATTCTGTAAATTGACAGTTTTTTTTTATCGAAATCATTTTACAGAGTTTTCTTCGTAAAATAACAAAAAAATCTTGCTGGTTGGAAATCTAGGGTATTTTCTGCTGGCTCAGCAGAGTATCTATGTAATTTAACAGATTGATTATTTTGAGTGCACTCAAAATAATTACTCTGTTAAATACTCTGTAAAATGACTGTAATCTCAATTCGACAGATATTTGACAAAGTTATCTGTCGAAATACAGATTTTAAGAAAATACTTCGTATTTTCTTGTGACCGAAAAACAAAATTTTGTAAAATTATAGTTACTCGCTAAAAACTTGTAATTTTCACAAAAATAAAAAAGTAAATTTACAATTTAGAAGCATTAAAGCGGGAAAATTTAACAAAATTTTAATTTTAATTAATTTAATTTTAATTAATGTTTTTGAAGCAGAGAAGTTTTACTCATAAAATGGATTTAACTAAAACTTTGTAAATTTACAGTTTTTTTGTAAAATTTTGAACTCATAAATGCATTTAACTAAAACTTTGTTAATTTACAGAGTTTTTTGGTAAAATTCTTCTTGGTTTTATCAGTATTTTACAGATAATTCTGTAAATTTACAGTTTTTTTTTGTCGAAATCATTTTACAGAGTTTTCTTCGTAAAATAACAAAAAATCTTGCTGGTTGGAAATCTATGGTATTTTCTGCTGGCTCAGCAGAGTATCTCTGTAATTTAACAGAGTGATTATTTTGAGTGTAGTGCCTGCGAAAAGCTTAGACTTGGTAAAAAAGTAGTTTGGTAAAAAAATTATTTTTTTTTCACAAAAAACAAAATTATTTAAAAAAAAATTGAATGAACCCAAAATTTTTGGTGAAAAAAAATTTTGATGAAAAAAAGCTTTTGGTGAAAAAAAAAAATTTGATGAAAAAAAGTTTTTGATGAAAAGAAAAAATTTTTGATGTAAAAAAAATTTATAGTCAAACTGAGGTGGCGTCCTGCAACTTTTTTAAAATTAGACACCAGCCTAAAAACATTATCATGTTAAAAAAAAATAATTTTTCATAATTAGCAACTTTTTATTATTATTTTAGTTGCCAAATTTTGAAAATGTTTCATATAAAATTAGCAAAACAAATGGTAAAATTAGCAAAAAATATGGTAAAAAATAATAAAAATTGTGTAGCCTATTTTTGAGCACCACGGTCTTTAAAGTTATTAAGAGCATCATCAACCATTATTCCAGTTGATGGATGCCTACTTTTCTATGGAGTTGGCAGCATCATTTTTTGTCTTCTTCTCTGCAGCTGGACTTTCAACAGCAGCAGAATCTGCAATGTTTTTTTTTCACACTAGAACATTTGAAACAATTTTTTTTTTTTCAAACTAAGCAAAAAAAAAATAAAAAATTTTACCATTTCTTTAAGGAAAATACTAATATTTTTGCTAAAATTATCGTAAAATAAAAAAAAACTAGCAAGAAAATATAGTAAAAATACCAAAAAATTTTTGTATTTTACCAATAGTAAATTACCAAAAAAATCTGTAACAGTTAAATTTTTAAATTTTTTTGCTAAAGTTTGGTTGACTAAGTTATTTTTTTGAGTGAAAATAAAATAAATTAAATGCTAAGACGGTTTATCTGAAAATAGCTAATTTTTCTGGTAAAATCAGCAGATTTTTCTGCTAAAATCAGCAGACTTTTCAGCTGAAATCAGCAGATATTCTCATATAACTCCAAATGTGTGTATTTTCACCAAATGTTTCTGCTAAATGGGCAGAGCTTTTATTTTCAGTGTAGTTAATCATCAATTTAGCCATTTTTGACCAAAACCACCCCTTAACACAACCCCTATGCTAGTATGCCCAATTTAGTAAAATACATAAGACTATCATATGGTTTATGATTTTCCAACTTGTCTTCTACTTAATGTTTTTCTAACTTATAGGAACAAAAAAAACGTAAGTAAGAAAAAAGTAACTTTTTGCTCAAGCTGAAGCATAAAAATAATCTAGCAAATTTTCTACATATTCAAGTGAGAGAAAGTCTTAACGAACAAGGACTTTTTTTTCCTTTTAACACAAACAGAAATGGAAAGTATGTTTAACGTGTGCAAATAAGTAGATGATTTTTTTACATTTTTTTTGTATATTTTAATACCATCATCAAGTTGGGACCCATATTACTCGTATGAGTAGACCCAAAAAAAAACAGTTTTAGTGGCCTTTAAAGTGTCATAAATTTTGTGCTCAGCAAAAGCTTAACAAAGCCTTAAATTGGCCAAAAATTGCGAACTATAGTTGTAGAAAATGAGAATTTTCTTTCTTTTTATATTATTTTTTATGGAAGACCTCTTTAGCCAACGACATGAATATAAACATGCAATGTGACCCCTTTTAAGGGAATTAGACAAAAATTTCTTTTGTGACGTTTTTTTTTTTTTTGCTATTTTAACATTTTGTTTATGGAATGGGCAGCTAGCTCTTTAACATGTTAACATGAAAATGAAATGTTTAACGAGATATTAAAAGCAAGGACCCAAAATAACTATTATCGACATTTTGGATTTCCAAAAAATTGCCAACTTTTAATAGTTATTTAAAAAAATTGAAAATAATTATTATCAACAAAATAACTATTAAATAACTATTATTTTATAATAGTTATTTTTTATTCTTTGTAGGTGCAAATGAAATGATATCCTTTTTTGGAAGGATATTTCCTAAAACTAAATAATTTGTTAAAAATCTTACTTTTTTTCAAAAATTAAAGTGACCGCGGCTTAATTTATAAAAATTACTTACGCCCATAACTATTATTTTACAATAAAAAAATTACTAATTAGTATTTAATAGTTATTCATAAGAAATAAAATAAAAATTGACCTATAATAGTTATGACATAAGTAATTCGCCATAAAACTTATAATAGTTATGTCCTTGATTAAAAGTATTTAATTCTTCTTATGATTTTTTTTGTTTGTAAATAAAAGACTGTTGAATATAAAATTTCTAAAAACAGAGGCGTAATAAGATACTGAAGTATTTTTTATATAAATAACAAAAAAGAATGGAATAGTTGGTTGTGCCGAATCAAAAACATCCTTCACAATTTTAAAATTATAATTTTTTTAGGCTGGTGTCAAATTTTTAAAATGATGCACCGACTAACAAAAAAGAAAATCGGAATTATTGTTTTCATTTTGTTAAAACCAAAAAGGTTTATAACTTCGATTTGTAACTTGGATATTAATTCACCTGCTGGTGAATAAACCCGTTTTTCACCATCTGGTGAATAAAACGTAACATTATTATTTTTCAACAATTTTTTTTTTTTTTTTGAATTTTATTTTTTAATTTATCAAATTTTTTTTGATCAATTTCTTTTTTGATAAAATTTTTTGATAAAATTTCTTATTACTTCAAATTAGAGATGGGCACATGAGCACGCGTGAGTGTGACTAAATTCAATTTTACTCACGTGATTGTAAGTGAGTGTGAGTGGAGAAAAAAATTGCGTGAGTGAGTAAGATTTTTGCGAAAGTGAGCGTGCGTGTGCCTATTTTTTTGCGTGAGTTTGCGTGATTTATTTTCTCTTCATATTTCTTTCGTACCAAAAAAAGCAACAAAAAAAATTTTAAAATTTGGCTTAACTTAAGATTTCGTGCCAAAACAAGCAAAAAAAATTTAAAAATTCTGTGAACTTTAAATTTTTCAGAAAATTTTGAAACATTTGTGAAATTTTAGATTTGATTTTTTTTGTATAAATAAGTGTTTTGTGAGTGTGAGTCAACATGAGTGTGAGTGAAGCTTCCGTGAATGCACGTGAGTGCGAATTGTATTAAATTTACTCACGTGATTGTGAGTGTGCGTGATTCAAAAATTCCTGTCGTGAGCGAGTGTGAGTCAAAAAATCACTCACGCGCCCATCTCTACTTCAAATTGTTTTTTATACTTTTTATACCCTACACCACACTGTGGTACAGGGTATAATGAGTTTGTGCTGATGTTTGTAACTACCCGAAATATTGGTCCTAGACCCACCTTTAAGTATACCGATCGACTCAGAATCACTTTTTGAGTCGATTTAGCGATGTCCGTCCGTCCGTCCGTCTGTCCGTCCGTCTGTCTGTCTGTCCATGTAAACGGTGTAAACACGATACAGGTCGCAATTTTTAATCAATTGACTTGAAATTTGAAACTTAAGTCTCTCTTGGCCCAAGGACGAAGCCTATTGAAATTGGAAAAAATCGGTCCATATTTAGACCTAGCCCCCATACAAAGGTCCTCTTTAGTTTTGGCTCAAATGACTCTAATAACCGTATTATAGAAGGTATCGCTTTGAAATTTGGATGGTAAAGATGTTTTGTCTTCACATATCATCATTCCTAATTTCAAAGAAATCGGACCAGTTCTTCTTGTAGCCCCCATACAAACCACCTTCCCGATTTTCACATAAATGTCTCAAATTTCATGAAAATAGAAAATATTTAATTAAAATTTTGTTTGTGTATGTTAAACGCGTACTTAAATAACCTTATCAAACCTGATAATCATCGGACCAGTTTTGGACTCAGGCCCCTTGTGAAAATTTCGCCCGATATTCAGTTAAAGCGGTTTATTGTCAACAAATAGAAGCATATTTCACTCAAATTTGATTTGTGAGTGTTTTCTTCACTTATTAAAGGTTTTACAACATATAGATCTAATCGATCCATGGGACCCATTTTCCGGGAAACCTTGGTGTAGGGTATTATATGGTCGGTCTTGACCGACTATAATTTTCTTACTTGTTTTTCATTATTTTTTTTCATCAAATTTTTGTTTTACAAATTTTTTTCATCACTTTTTTTACAATTTTTTTTTCTATTTTTTTTTTCATAAATTTTTTTTATCAATTTTTTTTTTTCATCAAATGTTTTTTACATCCAATTTTTTTGTTTTCAGAATTTTTTTTTTATAAAATTTTTTATTTCATTAAAATTTTTTTTTTCATCAAACCTTTTTTTCACCAAAAATTTTTTTACCAATTTTCTTTTTACGTCATATTTTTTTTAATCAAAATTTTTTTTACCCTCCAACAACAGTATGGGGGTATACTCAAACTTCAACGTGTGTAACGCATCAAAATATCGGTCTAGGACTCCATCAAGTATATATTTTAATGATCAGTGATCGATTCTAAAACATTCTAGGGATGTCCGTCCGTCCGTCCGTCCGTCCGTCCGTCTGTCCGACTGTCCGTCTGTCCGACTGTCCGTCTGTAGAGGACACGATACAGTCCAAATCAAAAGAGCTATAAATTTAGCACGAATATGTCTTATTTTCCTTTGCAGGTTAAGTTCGGAAATGGGCAAAATCGGACCAAGGGAAAAAAAGTTCCCCCTTAGAGAACTAAACCAACCTAAAAAAACGCATTTTTTGTAGGGTTTTTTGTAATTTTGCTAAGCAAATGCAACATTCTTAATTTAAAATCGCAAGACGACCCTAGATTTTTTTATATTGTTTTTTACATTTTGGATGGTATAAAAGATTCGGCACAACTGAATGTAACCCTCTCACTTGTTTCAATTATTTTTTTTCTTTTCATAAAAAATATTTAAAAAAAAAATTTCATCAAAATTTTTTTTTTCTTCATAATTTTTTTTTTTCATCATAAATTTTTTTTTTTTCATCATAAAATTTTTTTTCTTCATCAAAAAAAAATTTTTTATCACAAATTTTGTTTTCATCAAATTTTTTTATCATAATTTTGTTTTCATCAAATTTTTTTTATCATAAGTTTATTTTTGTGAAAAAAAAAACATTTTTTTCGTATTTTTTTTACCAAAACTACTTTTTCACCAAGTCTAAACTTTTGACATTAAAATGTTCCATTTGTTTAACAAATGTACAAAAAACAAGTGATAGTGTTAAATTCTTCGGTGCCGAATCTTTTATAGTGTGGAAACAGAACAACCCTGGCACGACTTTTTCCATACGATTTGACAATTAAAAACCGTAACCGGCACGGAAAAAATTAAAACTCATTTTATTTTCTCTCCGGGTGCTCGCATTCTCCCTCCCTCTCACAATGCAGGGTTGCCGCATTTTCACAACAAATTTTTCATTTACAATGGTGTTACAAACGGACAGTAGTGCCACACTCTAATTAAAATGATTTCTTATAAGGGTTTGAGTTGAAAATATAGAAGAAAAATTTAATTTCTAAAAGCTATAGACATTTCTGGTATTCCTATACCGGTTTCGGACAGTTCCAGTTAACTGTCTTCATCAGTAGGATTTAAATGCCAGTTTGTTTTTGTTAATGGTAATTGTTTTTCTAATATGTGAATTTTATTAATATCAATGCCCAGTCCAGAATCGAACCATGAATATTTTCATACCATTAACAATACTGGTGTGATGGCACTCTAGACATCACCGCCAAAGCATTGATTAGATATGTGTTGGATAAATATTCGTTTTCTATTCATTACTGCTTGCATTGCATATTAATAGTTTTTTCTACAGAGAGATTGACAATTATAACAACAACAGTTCAGCCGCTAGCAATTCAAACTTCACCACATCCATTTATTCAACTCTTGTCTCTATTTATAGTTTTTTGCAATCGTGTTGCCACATGGTCTGGATTTTTCAGACACATGCAGGGGATTGCATTTTTCTGGGAGACATGCCTAATGGCGACATTTCTGTCTGTTCTGACATTTCAGTTTCCTACTATAAATTGGGTAAATTTACACAAAATGTATAGTTGTACCAAAAAATTATTGGAAATTTACACATTTATGGTAGTATATTATTTGAATTTGTTGAAATTTACCCAATTTATAGTAGGAAACTGGACTCACTTGTTTAGAGTGCAACTTAACCACATTGACTAGGTGATTAACGATTTTTTCCGTAAAATTACGCTTATTTTAATACTTAAAAGTTTGCACCACTGAACAAACAAATGACATTTTTTTAAGGTAGCAACGGCAACTATTTCTACAAATACTATCCGAAATGTAAAAAAAAATTTCACTTAAGTAATACTCTCATTTACCAAATTAACAGCTCTTTTGGTTTGGACTGCATCTTGCTTTCCGCAGACAGATGGACGGATGTATATAGCTATAGTGTCTTAGAAATGGATCAATAATATATAAACTTAATGAGGTATTCGACCGATATTTCAACTCGTTTTGCATGGAACGGCAAATCAATATAATATTATTTTTTCTAAAAAGAACTTTGCTTTGGCAAGTACACCCAAAGCTTCAGAAAAACATTATCATTTGATGTTTTGGGCGAAAGTACAAAATTCGCAAGTATTTTTTAGTTTGTGATGGTGGAGCCATCAGGGTTTGTGATGGTGGAGCCATCAGGGTTGGGAAACAGTTGTCGGGGGTTGGGAAAAACTTGTCGGGCTTGGGAAAAAGTTGCCTTTTTAGGTCAATATAAACAAAAAAAAAAAAACAATTGAACCTGGTGGGTGGCTTCGGATTCCTTTTTTGACATGAAACCCATAAAATTGTGAGCAAAGTAAAAAAAAAAATTTTTGGAGGTTATAAAAGATTAAGTACAGCCGAATTTAGCAGTCTCCTTCGCGATAAATGTTGAAAAATTCACTTATTATGATTTGTCCTTCAGGAAGTCCGTCCTTCTTTCTGTGAAAACCAAGATACTGTCTAAACCAAAAGAGCTAGACCTATTAAAATGAAGGGGACAAGGGAAAAAATTCTTTCCACGACTCTGTTTTAAAACTTTTAGCAATTTATTACTTACTCCCTTTGTGGAATTTTTATACGCTAGCTGTTGTTTACTTTTGCAGTTACAAACTCACAAAATAGAAAAAAATATAATCTTTTCAAAAAAAAAGTTGAAAAACACCTTTTTATATTATGATAATCATAATTGTATTTAATATGTATATGAAAAATATGATTTATGATTATGTAAAAAGAGAGCAAAGGAAAAATATCATACACTTACACTCATAGAAATCCTACAGTAAAAAATACAGTAAATGTGTTATAACTTTAAATTTACTACATTTTTACTAATTTACAGTATAATTTTAGTTTTTAGTACGTTTTTTTTATAAGTGGGCATTACTAATTTCTGATTTTTTACCGGTTTTCTACTAATTTTTGTTATTAAAAATTGGAAAAAAATATATGGACTTTTGTCATTAACTTTTAACGCTTGTGATATTTTACTAATTTCGCAATAACATTTTTATTTGTAAACTAGGTGGTACCTGTGAATGTAGATATGTTAAGGGAACCATAATGAGTAATTCTGCAAAGGCACAGCGCAAATAGTCTCATTATCTCATGGTAAGGAACGTGCAAAGTTGAAAAATGTAAAAAAATTTCTTGATACTCTCATGAAATTTTTCGTTCAAAGTTCCATATTGTTCGGTGCGTTAAAGCTATTGCTCCAAATTTAATACCGTTTAATCAGTAGACTTGGGCAATTATTTGGTATAGGTTAAGTGGATGTGCCATCAATAAGAAAAATGTTACATGGACCTAAATCTTTGATACCAATTTTTTTCAATTTTAAATTTTTCGAAGTTTTTTAATTGTAGCTTTTGGTGCAAAGTGTAATTTTAAAATTTAAATACACATGGTAAAAGCCCTTGTAAATATGCACAATCTGAGACTGATTCGAGTGATGTGCTCGCAATGGTTGCGAAGCTGCAGCTCTCCAAAGATGGGAAGAAAAAACGTGAATTTTTTAAAAAGTCTGTTTTTTGCGAGGCACACTCCCAATTTTATTCCGAATGGTTCCGAATGCTTTGTGAACTTTGTAATTTACCATTTCCCACTTGATTTACAAACGCACCCAAAAAATATTCAATTGCAAAAATTTTATGAACTTTTTAAATTTTTTGCGAAATTTCGATATTTTAGTTTTGCATTATTTGACAGCCAAATGTGCATGGCTGAAAGTTGAACATGTAGAAACAATGGTATGTGCAAATATAATAAATCATGGAAAGCAACATTGATCAAAACTTAATATTGGCGAATTTCGCGGCTTTTTTCTGTTTTACGTTTTTTGTAAGGCACATCCAGGTCGCTTATCGAAATTGGTCATTGAAAAGCGCGTTTGGTAGTATTTTTTATGCTTTATCTTCAGTCCATTCGCACCCAAAAACAATTGACGTTTTAGTGGTTTTTTGGTGGTTTTAAATTTTTGATACTTTTAAATTTTATGGTTATATAAAATCTTACATTACTTAAATAAAGTAGAAAAGAAATGTATTTCGATAGATTTTGACATGTCTTATTCAAATAATATTTCAAAATTAGTCCATTGATTTTTGCAGTCGCGAAAATCGCGAAAAATCGCTAAAATTTTTTATAACCTTAATAAAATTAGTAATAACGTTAAAATATTTCGTAATAACCTTAATATTAGCATTACTTATCATACTTTGAATAGTTTCAATATTCAGTAAAGGACAACAGTGTAAAATCAGACATTTAATATTAAAAAAAAAAAAAAAATTAAAAATTATTAAATTTTTTTTTCAAAAATGTTGCCTTTAAACCACTGCAGTTTCTTACCTATTAGAGATAGAATAATGGTGTTAACTAAGAATTTGTTGATATTTTGTTAATGCATTTGGTAATATTTTTCTAAAAAAAATAAAACCGCTGGAAACATTTTTATTTCCAAAATATTGGAAAATGTGCCGAAAAAAGATTGGTTAAATGCAAATATCTCGATATTTAGCAAAGATTGTATGCATGTTTGAATATGTATTTTAGCTATGGGTAAGCATAATACAAAATGGTACGTTTGGTTAACTTCGGATAAAAAATGTAATTTTGACAATTTTTTTAAAAATTTTAACTTGAAACCGCCATAGCTTTGGGTGCGACCGCTCAAATAAATGCACGCGGATGGATTTGATTTACTTACTTATAATGTAATTTACCTACAAAGTCTTATCAATGTGCCACGAAAAAAAAATCGCAATTTTTTTTTTCTTAAATATTAAAAGTTAATGACAATTGCTCATATATATAAAATTTTGTTTAAAAATCTAAGAAAATACCATTTTGTCACAAAATTTATCAAAAAATGAAAACATTTAAAAAAAATTGGATTATGAAAAGCTTAGGTTGAGACCATAATTTTATTTTTTTTCAACCATACAAGAATTTTTATCAATTTCTTTAAAATTGTATCATTTTTTTTTAAATTTTAAATTAAAACGAGACCTTAAAATGTTTTCTTTAATATAATATTGTTATTCTACAATGTAGAATCTACATCATCTTAGAAAGACCATTTGTGTAACAATAAAATATTACGATCATAAAATATCCCTGTGTTGTAAAATACATGTGTTTGAGAATTTGGATTTTCCGTTTTTTAAATCAAAAAAAGGAAAAAAAGAGAGAGAAGGAGAGTATTTGTGTTGAGAACACATTTTTAAAGACTGTTGTCAACAAAGAGTTTTTTTTGCTAAAAGTAGCGATTTTAGTTACGTATGTAGCAATACAGCGGTTTTTATCTACAGTAAACCATTTTTAATTTTCGCATTACAAAATGCATTCGTAGAACATTGCTCGACCGATAAAAATAAAAAAAGTATTTAAACGCGATCTGGATAATATACATACGTTTGAAACTAGAGATTAAATGTATTAAAACCATAAAGACTTAAAGAGTAAACTGTATTTACAGTTTTTCATTTCGTAATCCTGTTTTCTTTAAAAGCTAATTCCAAGTTTTAGAGGAATAAATTTTAGTTAAATATTTTTTAAATATTTGTACTTGTTCTAGGATATCACTTGCGATGACAAATGAAAGTGGAAGATCTCCCATGTTATTATTTTTATCATAAAATAAGGAGGTAAGTAATGCCCTTTCAAAACTTTATCCTTCAATATTATTTAAAATGTTTAACAAAAGTTTTGAAAGGACATCGTTTTTCCTGATCTGTCAAATATAAAAAAATCGAAAAATAACGAAGATTCTCCTTATTCATTTGCCATCAATAGTCCTATTATAAGACAAGTATAAATATTTTAAAAATATTTTACAAAATGTAATCCTTTAAAACTTTGAAGTCTTTTTGAAAGAAAATAGGATCCCGAAATGAAAAACTGTAAATGCAGTTTTACTCCATTTGATCTCTACATTCAGGCGTACAGTGGGTGGCAATACATTGGAAACTTTTTTATAGTAGATGCAATTTGTTAAAGACAAAGTTAACAATACTAAACGTTATTATTATCAAATGAGTATTACTTTAAAAAATGTTGTGTAGGTAATTTATCAAGCTTTAATGTAAGCTTAATGGCGTCTAAATTGAGTAAATAATAAAGGTGCTACGAGGGTCGATCTGGAAAATGAAATTATTTATAGACATTTTTTAAAGCATTTTTCAAAAATATTTCCAAGTCGATTTTTTGCAACCCAGCAGAAATTTTGCTGAACGTTCAGCAGCTTTTGGAAGGGGAACTTGAGTAAAGGAGCGCATCCAATTGCGCTGAATTCATGCATGATTCTCTAAGGCGATGTCCCACTTTAGAGCGCTAGTTGGATACACAGAAACAGCGCTCTTTAGATGCACTGAAATCACGTGTCTTTAGAGCGCTGATTTAAGCAGAATAAAGATGCTGTAAATTCATGTATCTTTTTAGCGCTGATTTAAGCAGATTAAAGATGCAGTGAATTCATGTATCTTTGTAGAGCTGATTTAAGCAGAATAAAGATGCTGTAAATTCATCTTTTTAGCGCTGATTTTGTAATAAAATTTGTATTTTCTAAAATTAAAGTTCTAAAATTAAAATGTAAAAATGAGATAAAAAACAAAAAATTTACCAATAAATGAAAAAATATTCAAAAGAAGTTATAACAAATGTATCTTAGTTTTTCTGTTTTTTCGTGATTAGAGTTTGTGTTTAATTCAAATCGGTTTATTCATCGAAATAACAAATAAGCATTGGCTGTTTTTTGGTTGGCCTATTTATCATCATTTAAAATGTGTTAAAGGCCTCTGTTATGTGTTTCAAAACTTTTCAAATCACATGATATTTTCCGAATCACATGAAATCGAGTTTGGTGTTTGTTTATGGGTTCATTCAAAGTCAGACAAGGAAAAACAATAAAATTTAAAATTCGTTATTGATAAAATTCAATTTTGAATTTTTCAAAAAATTCAAGAAAGAATTTTAAATATAATTCTTAAAAATTTTATTTTAAATTCTTAGAAGAAATAAAATTCAAAAAAATTTTATTTAAAATTCTTTAAAGAATTTTATTAATAAAAAAAAAAAGAATTTTATTTCCATAATAACAAATATAATTTGAACAAATAAATATTCAAACCAAAAGTAAAATAAAATTAAACCAAAAATAAAATTCAAACCAAAAATAAAATTCTTTTTTTTTGAGAATTTTATTTTTGGAAATAATAAAATTCAAATGTTTTTGAGAATTTTATTTAAACAAAAATTTTATTTCAAATACCTTATGAATTTTAAATAAAATTCGAATTTTTTCCTTGTCTGTTCAAAGTTTAAATCAAATAACTAAAATTTAAAAAAATATAACAAAAAAATTCATTCGTTTTACTTTACAAAACTTTATTTATGTGAAACAAAATGAAAAAAAAAATCGGAAGTGAACATCAAAAAAATATCGGAAATTTTTCACATTTTTTATGGGATTTTTTTTTGGGAACAGCGGTCAAAGATGCTATGATTGAAGCGCTCTTTGCAGCGCTGATTAATGCGCAATAACGATGCAGTCAAATCATGTGTCTTTGTCAAAAACTCATATTTTTTTATTCAAAAAGTGTTAAAAATATTAAAAAGGAAAGCAAGTGTGAAATTTTATCAAAAAATAATTACATATTATAAGTTTTATATAAAAAATCTTAAAAAAAAATTAAAATTTTTTCCCCTTCCTTTTACTGCATCCCTAAGAGCGCTCTTTGGATGCGCTACGGTATGCTATAAACAGATGCTGTGTCGCCAAAATCTCGATTTATTTCTGCTGGGAAGTTAAAAAATTGGGTATTATATTTAATTAACATAAAACGTAATTATTTTTTAGATAGGTATACAATAATATACAAATGACGACAAAAGGTGTTTTAATTATATATAGTAAAAGTAACGTTGAAAAGTTAATTTAATGCCACATATAAAGAATGGCCAACGACAAAATTCATCATAAAAACCGAAATTTCAAAACAAGAAAGATCTAAAAATATTTTTATATTTTAAAGACATCTGATTCGACATATACACCTGTTTTTTAAACTGTTTGAAGTTTTGAAAACTTTTCGATTTTTCTGAAAGAATTAAAATTTGCACATGTATAAGCAATATCGGTATTTAGAGTTATACCCTCCAGTTTACCCAGCAGAAATTTTGCTGAACGTTCAGCAGCTTTTGGAAGGGGAACTTGAGTAAAGGAGCGCATCCAATTGCGCTGAATTCATGCATGATTCTCTAAGGCGATGTCCCACTTTAGAGCGCTAGTTGGATACACAGAAACAGCGCTCTTTAGATGCACTGAAATCACGTGTCTTTAGAGCGCTGATTTAAGCAGAATAAAGATGCTGTAAATTCATGTATCTTTTTAGCGCTGATTTAAGCAGATTAAAGATGCAGTGAATTCATGTATCTTTGTAGAGCTGATTTAAGCAGAATAAAGATGCTGTAAATTCATGTATCTTTTTGGCGCTGATTTTGTAATAAAATTTGTATTTTCTAAAATTAAAGTTCTAAAATTAAAATGTAAAAATGAGATAAAAAACAAAAAATTTACCAATAAATGAAAAAATATTCAAAAGAAGTTATAACAAATGTATCTTAGTTTTTCTGTTTTTTCGTGATTAGAGTTTGTGTTTAATCCAAATCGGTTTATTCATCGAAATAACAAATAAGCATTGGCTGTTTTTTGGTTGGCCTATTTATCATCATTTGAAATGTGTTAAAGGCCTCTGTTATGTCTTTCAAAACTTTTCAAATCACATGATATTTTTCGAATCACATGAAATCGAGTTTGGTGTTTGTTTACGGGTTCATTCAAAATCAGACAAGGAAAAACAATAAAATTTAAAATTCGTTATTGATAAAATTCAATTTTGAATTTTTCAAAAAATTCAAGAAAGAATTTTAAATATAATTCTTAAAAATTTTATTTTAAATTCTTAGAAGAAATAAAATTCAAAAAAATTTTATTTAAAATTCTTTAAAGAATTTTATTAATAAAAAAAAAAGAATTTTATTTCCATAATAACAAATATATTTTGAACAAATAAATATTCAAACCAAAAGTAAAATAAAATTAAACCAAAAATAAAATTCAAAAATAAAATTCAAACCAAAAATAAAATTCTTTTTTTTTGAGAATTTTATTTTTAGAAATAATAAAATTCAAATGTTTTTGAGAATTTTATTAAAACAAAAATTTTATTTCAAATAAATTATGAATTTTAAATAAAATTCGAATTTTTTCCTTGTCTGTTCAAAATTTAAATCAAATAACTAAAATTTAAAAAAATATAACAAAAAAATTCATTCGTTTTACTTTACAAAACTTTATTTATGTGAAACAAAATGAAAAAAAAATCGGAAGTGAACATCAAAAAAATATCGGAAATTTTTCACATTTTTTATGGGATTTTTTTTGGGAACAGCGGTCAAAGATGCTATGATTGAAGCGCTCTTTGCAGTGCTGATTAATGCGCAATAATGATGCAGTCAAATCATGTGTCTTTGTCTAAAACTCATGTTTTTTTATTCAAAAAGTGTTAAAAATATTAAAAAGGAAAGCAAGTGTGAAATTTTATCAAAAAATAATTACACATTATAAGTTTTATATAAAAAATCTTAAAAAAAAAATTAAAATTTTTTCCCCTTCCTTTTACTGCATCCCTAAGAGCGCTCTTTGGATGCGCTACGGTATGCTATAAACAGATGCTGTGTCGCCAAAATCTCGATTTATTTCTGCTGGGTTAGGTACTGCAAAAAGTGCATGTTTTTAAAATTACCTGCTTTAAAAAATATTATGTATAACATTTGAAATACTGTTATTTGACAATTAAAAAAATGTGAATGTGTTTGCTATATGAACCAGCAGGAAAAGTGATAAGTGCGTGGTAGGTCACGTGACATATTACCCGGACCCAAATATAGGGTTACCAGATTTTAAATTTGGAATAACAGTACATTTGGTCTCAAAAAACAGTACATTGCAAATAAAAACAGTACTTCTTTAAAAGTCTTATTTTATATCAAACTACAAAAACTTAGCCCTTTTACCCTGATTTCAAACAGATCTCAGCCAAAACGAGCATAAAAGGTTGTTAACCGAACGGTAGAACATTTTAGGTTAAACGTCTCAAATTTATTCTATTTTTTTTATCAGTGTTGAAAAAAATTGCGATTGAATTTTTGGAGGATTTGTCTTAGTTGCCGCGATATCTTACGTGAAAAGCTTTTGTAGTCTATGCTTTCGCTTAACTAAAACACCGATCTCCCTATCAAAAACATATGAAAAAGTCCATAAAACACGACTTTAAAAAGCAAACGCGAAAACGGTATTATTGCACTCAAACAAAGGCCTAACTAAATTTTGGGAAAATGTTTTTTTTTCACAATTTAGTAAAATTTAATAAAAAATTTTAAATTTCTTTGACATAATTTGCAACCAATAAGTTCATCATATTTATCTTCTTAGAACTGATAAAGTTTTTTCTTCAAGTTTAGTAAATTTTATGCAATTTAAGGATTTTTTTTTTTTCAAAAAATGTTTCAAAAATTTCAAAAACTAAGCCAGAAAGAGCAAAAAAGTGTTCATTTTCGATTCTAAAAATCTCTAAAGAATCTTCGGTCCTCTTTCAATGTATGGACTCCTCAATTTGAATCTAAAAATTTAGAAACAAAAAAAAAATGCCAAAAAAAAACCCGCAATCGGAACTTTAAATGAGATGTACTCAATAAAATAATTTTTTTCCCATTTTCTAGTTTTTTCTTTTTCTTCAGAAAAATTTAGATAAAAAGAAGGAAAACATGGCAATGGAGCTAAATCATTATAGAATTTAGTTAAGTTTTTCACTTTTTAAATAATTTTTCTTTTTGAGTGTGGTATAAAATTAAATTGCATTTAGCTCCTTTTTAAAAATTGAATTAAAATTTTGTCAAATATGAAACATTTTTCGAAAAATGTTACATTTTGGTGATAAGTATAAAAAAACAGTACAAAAACAGTACACGCTTTTAAAAACAGTACTTTTGCGTACTGTTTTAGGTGCTGTGCATAAAACAGTACTTTTTATAAAAAACAGTACATGTACTGTTTAAAACAGTACGAATGGCAACCCTACCCAAATAACATATTACAAATTCGAACCTTTCATATAACAATAAGTATCACTTTTGTTTAGGAATGTTTCAGCCCCGCATACATCACTAGGGACATGTCCCTTAGGAACACATCCCGTGCCGGTATTGATCTCTATCATAAAAAATTCGAGTTTTTTTGGTAATTGACTCAATTTCATGAATCACCGTTTCCTTGTTAAACAATTTAAAGCCAAAGCCTTTATTGTGATTACTGTAAAAAAATCGCTATTTTTTGCGGAAAAACAACAAATTGGTAACATTGTTATTCTCAAGACTCTCTTTATTTAGTTACAAAAAAAAATTTCAATCATGTAAACGTGAAGCGGAATTGTTTTTTTTCCAAGTACAAAAAAAAAAATATAAAAATAATCGTGAAAACACCAATACTTTTATTATAAATAAACAAATTCGAATACAGCACTGATGTAACATCAGGTAATACACAAAGTTCTTTAAATACTGCTATATATTTATAACACGACAAATATATATTTTTTCATTTATAACATTAGGTAAAAAATCTGGAAATATATTTTAAATTTACAACAACAGCCCAACACAATCATAAAACCTTTTAAATGGCGTCATCATGTGTGCAATTTTTGTTTAGCAGGCGTAAGTTTTTTGCATTTTCTTACCCCCGTATACACATTATATATGTACATTTTTTCAATTTGTTTTTCAGATGCAAGCGGTGTCTAAATAATTGAAAAACTCAACAATAAAAAAACACACATCTCAAAATTATTAATTTTAAACTTATTGTGTTCTTTAAGTGAATTTTGTGTTCAATTTAATATTTTTATTAATTTATTTATAAAAATAAAATTTTTATTTATTTTAAATTTCATTTGAAAATTTATTTCACCACAATACTAACAATTTTACTGTAAAACTGAAAATTTTCTAATTTTTTCAGTTATTCTAACTTTACCATTTTTTTATAACCGCGTTAGTAAAATTTGACTAACGCGTTGTAGGGCCCTTTAATACTAACGTGTCAGCATTAATAACAGACTTTTTAGTAAGGAATACTGTAGGATTTCTATGAGTGTACAAACAAAGAAAAGCCACAATTTTCAGACAGCCCACAGATACAAACAATAATGTTAATTCAACTACATACAAGCCAATCTACACCCATTAATATTAGGGTGTTTCATGGAAAACTTTTTTTTATTTTTATAACTTTTGAAATTGAATATGAGCAGATAAGAAAAAAAAATCCAGGAAACGCCCTAATACACGTGCATATATACCCAGGCAGAAACTGCCGCACGAGAAAAAAATTTCCTGACAAAGCATTTTATTTTTTGTGTATTAATTAAAATTATAAATTTTTGAAGGCGCTTTCTAAGCGCTTCGTCAATGTTTTGATTTTATATTTAAAAGACGTTTAAAACACATATAAATTTGTTATTTTAATTTATTAAATTATTAAATTATTCCTAACAATTTGACCGGTCTTGCATTAGGTTCTGTCATGACCTGTCACAAACTTGAAAACTTCCATATAAAAACATCTGTCTCTTTTGTAAGGAAATGTCATAAACCCGGATATATAACTTGTGACACGTCACTGGGCCTGAACGTAAGGAACATCCACCAGCACAACTTAAGGTATTTATCTTCGCGAATCATCGAATTTGTTTAAAAATGGCATTAATTTGTTAGTGCATATTTTTGCATATTTTGATGAAAATGCATGTTTTTGCATATTTTGCTTAAACTATATATTTTCTTGCATATTTTTTAATATTTATTAAAAAAATATTTTTTTTTATTAATTTTGTGAAATTTGCTATTTTTCATGAAAAAATGTGCAAATCGGTTCATGCATTTTGATAAAAAATAAATAAAATAAATATTTTTTTGTCAAAAAATTTAAGCAAAAATTGAGCAATATAGTGGGAAAAATATAAATACAATTTTCATGGAGTAATTTCGGTCAAGGGCTGCATCTAAAAGACGGAAAGAAGTCATCCTATTTTTTTTTATTAAACTGCACTGACAATGAGATAAAAAAAACTGAATTTATGTCATTTTTTTATATTTTTCCCGTAAAAGGGAAAATTAAAAAAAAAATCCAAATTCAGGACGCGATAACATACGTATTTGTAAATGTTAACACTATGGTGGAGCAAATTTAGCTTTTTTTTGAATTTCGAAAACGTCGGGGTCGGGAAAGTTGCTTTTCGGGTCGATATTAACACAAAAATATTGGACCTGTAGGACCATGGGTTTTAAAACAAAGTGAAAAAAATGAACTATTTTTTGGTTTTAAATATTAGTTTATATTCGGACATTACTAAAAAAGTATTTTTATGGTAAAAAAATTTTTTTTGTCAGTATTTTTTTTTTATTTTTTGTGTCTTTACAAAAAAATATTTTTAATTAGTTTTTTGCTGAAAATATAACGTAACATTAACTTAGTGTGGAGAAGATGTATATTTTTAAATATCGTATTATTTAATTTGGCTTTTAATGCATTTTGAAATTAATTAGAAAAAAAAAAATATTTTTAAAAAAAAAAAAGTTTACAAGCAAAAAAAAGTTAAAAATTTTGTTTCACTTTGTTCGGAACTTTCCGATTTTCAAGTCAAAAAAGGAACCCAAATCCATTGTCCTACCAAAAGGCAACTTTTCCAACCCCGACGATTTCGGAATTCGAAAAAAAGCTAAATATGCTCCACTGAATTTTATGTTCTACGATTTTTTAAAAATACTAAAATAAATCAATTTTCAAATGTATATTTTTTTAGTTTTTACTGCATATTTTTAAATTTTTGATACATATTTTTAGCGCTTAAAACGCGATTTTTAGTGCATGAACTTCCTTGCCCTGGTAATGAGTTTCTTTAGTCAAAAACGCAAAAATGTTTGGTAATTTTGATGTGTCCTATTTTTTGTTCTAAATGTACCATTTTTTGGTTTAAAAGCGCTTTCAAGCAACTTCAAAAAGAAACGACATACCGTTTATCGTGGGGCTCATTTTGGACACACAAGTACATAAGTTGTCATGTAAAGTAGTTACAACTACTACTTCCAAATTTTTTTGTTTATTTCTTTTATAAACGGATGTGGCACATCACTTGAGGATACGACAGAAAAAAAATTATATATAGAATTTTCCATTTCCTGTAATACTGGTTGGCTAAAATGTAAACACTTTTTAAGATAATATGTTTGTGTATTTTTACTTATTACCTCCAAGTTTTATTTTTTTCTATTTTTTGCTGTCTCTTCTTGTTTGTGTAGGTTTTTAAGAATAAAATAGTTTTGTGGTCATTGTTGAAAAATATGTGTGCATGAAATAATGTTTCCTTATAAATTGATGTGCCAAAAAGTAAATTCATACATAATGTAATTGATGAATTTGTTAAATAATGAACTTTTTTATATGTCGATAAATATTTAATGAATTCCACCCCAAATGTCCAGCGGAAAAAACACGTGTACCGTAAACTTCTGAATAGCTTGTATAGATAGCCCTATATGGAACTTAGAAAATTGCGTTTTTGGTTTTTCAATTTTTCAAAAACTGGGCTTAGGAGGCGTGGTCAAATATTGGAAAAATGGTCAAATTTGTGGCGAGTTGCATTGATTAAATATTTATCACATTAAAACGGAATGCACCACAACCTTAAAAATTTACATTCTTATTTAGTTTTGTATGTGCTATCGATTAAATTTTTTTTTTTTTGAAAAATTTTCAGAACCCGTTCTGAAATTTTCCATATTTTAAAAAAGTAAATTTACCAAAAATCCGGCCACTTTTTTTCTTTTTTTTTTTAATTTTTTTTTAAAGTTTAGATGTTTGTCCATCCACACAAAAAAAATCAGAAATGTATTTTTCGTTTTTTTTTTTGAGAAAATCGCATTTAAATTTTAAATTTCATAACAATTTTGTAATTTGCTTGTATTTTCTTGTTTTAAAGTTGCGAATGAGTAATATTAATTGCATGAATATTACTCATTCGACACGTTAAAACAAGAAAATACAAGCAAATTACAAAATTGTTATGAAATTTAAAATTCAAATGCGATTTTCTCGAAAAAACGAAAATTACATTTCTGATTTTTTTTGTGTGGATGGACAAACATCTAAACTTTAAAAAAAAAATAAAAAAAATGAAAAAAAAGTGGCCGGATTTTTGATAAATTGACTTTTTTAACAAATGGAAAATTTCAGAACGGGTTCTGAAAATTTTCTAAAGAAAAAAATTTTGTTCGATAGCCCATACAAAACTATATAAGAATGTAAATTTTTAAGATTGTGGTGCATTCCGTTTTAATGTGATAAATATTTAATCAAGGCAACTCGCCACAAATTTGACCATTTTTCCAATATTTGACCATGCCTTCTAAGCCCAGTTTTTGAAAATTAGAAAAACCAAAAACGAAATTTTCTTAGTTCCAAATAGGGCTATCCAAACAACCTATTCAGAAATTTACGGGACATATGTTTTTCTGTAGCGGGACATTTGGTGTGGAATGCCTCATATGAGGCCATATTTTACAATTCAAAATATTGCTATTTAGGAAATTCAGAAAAGTCCATTTAAAATTTTGAGAGAACCGGTTGAAATTTAAAATCACAAATTTAAAACACAAAATTTAAGTTTTGAAAATTTTACAATTTCTTGAAAACGTTTTCAGTTTCTTACTTAAAATCAAGTTAATTAATTTTAACAAAATGTGTAAATTTACTTAAAGTGTATTGGAGTTATAAGAAGACCAGTTTGAATTAAAAAGCTCAACAAATATAAAAGCCCAAAATTTCGATTTCAGTTTCCATACACTGATAGAAATTTGTATATGCCGGCGCGGATCCAAGGGGTGTAAATGGGGTAAATTTCCCACCCAAACTGATATCGAAAAAGAAAAAAAAGGAAAAGAAGAGAAGAGAAGAAAAAAAGAAGAAAAAAGAAAGGAAAAAAATAAAAAGAAGAAAGGAAAAGAAAAGAGGAAGAGGGAAAATCGAGAAGAAAGCAAACTGAAATTTTCAGAATTCAAAAACTTTTCTCGGGGAAAAATGCTTCGACTTTAAGAATTTATATATGCAAAAAAAAAAAAATGATTCTTTTTTAGAACTTCTCATTTAAATGTTAGAATTTTTCGGCAATAATACATATAACAGAATCTGGGAATTTTCCAACGTTTTTTTCGGAAATTTAAGAATTTTTGTAAATGAAAAATGTTTTTATATAACCCTCCATTCAAAATTACATTTTTATAAAATTTACTCCAACTGTTATTTGTATGGGAGGCTCCCAGGGACTTAGGGAGTGGAGATAGGGCGTAGGTATGTTTTAAAAAAATGTTGGGTAAAAATAAATGGGGGTCGGTCTCACTAATGACCCCTCTCGGACACACCATTGGACCGGTAGAAGCTGATTAAATAAAACAAATTTTCAAAAAATAAAAAAAAATTGTATGGGGACCGCCTTAACAGTTAAAGATAGAGGGTAGGTGTGTTCAGAGAAAATGCTTGGACTAAAAAATTATTGTGGGTTGGTCATACATTTTGTTGCTCTTAGGGCACTATTAGGGCAGTTAGAGCGGTTGGAGCAAATTTTAAAAAATGTCGTTTTGTGTGGGAGCCCCCTTAGAAATTGGAGATAGGGTATTAGTTTGTTCCAAAGAAATGTTAAGACGTAAAAATTAATGGGGGTCGGTCTTATAAATGATCCCTCTATGAGGCACCATTGTAACAGTAGAAATGATTTTAAGATTGGAAAATTACAATAAATTTTTTTCAAAAAAATTTAAAAAAGAGTAATAATCATTATCCCACGATCCTCCTAGGCAAAAGTTTGTAGAATCGATAGAAGTTTTATACAAAAAAAATTCAAAAAAATCGAAGAGTACAAACATTTTCAAAAATGAGATTTAAATTTTAAAGCTTAAAAATCGCATACTAAAGAGCTTTTAAGAATTTTTTGCGATTTTTTTTTTAAAAGTACGCAAAAAAACAAAAATTTTGAAAAAAAAAAATTTGAAATTTGGACCATTATTGAAGAAGTTATGATTAAAAGAAGTTTGAGTAAAGGAACAAACTACCAATTTTTAAAAATTCGATATCTTTTGAACGGGTCATCAAAAAAATCTGAAAACTTACCACGAAGGAGTTTTCGAAGGGTACTAAAAACTGTAAACAAATTGGGAAAATCTAAAAAAAAAAATTTTTCAAAGTGTCCGATTTGACATGGAATGCCCCATATATAATATTGATCCAGGATAGAATCTAACAAGGGAAGTATCTCAACCCTTATGAACCTATTTGCATGAAACGTAAAATATATATAAAAAAGACAATTCTAAGGTTGGGGTGTCTCGGCTTATCGTCCATATCGGGGATTTAGGGGTTCAAAACATGGGTAAAAAAAATGGCGAAAAAATAGTTTTTTGGATTTTTCAGACGTTTCTTTCTAAGAAACTATATGATGTTTACATATGAAAAGAAGGGTTTTTTTAATGACGCACATTGGGTTCAAATGATGCCAAAGTGGCGATTAATTGAAATTTATAAATGAAGTTTTTGTTATAAAATTTGGTATGGGGTAAAAGTAGATAAAATTCTGCAACACTAGTTATCAAAATCAATCAACTAATTGTAAGTTGTTTACTTTTTTTTCGGTGAGCTGTCAAAGTTAACAAATTATTGCAGTTTTTGAAAAAAGTAAAAAAATTTAAATTTTTTACAATTTAAGCGATTATTAGTGGTATTAAGTGTTTTAAAAGAAAATCTTTTATAATGGAACCATAAACACCAGGGATTAAGCTAAATTTTTAAATTTTTTTTGTTTATAAAAATTGTGTCTCTATGTTTTTAATAATTTTTTTAAAAAGGGTCCAAAATTGGGATATTTTCCATATTTAATGGGCCACACATATTAAGTTAGTAATAGTTGGATTTAGTTTTGTGGATTTCAAAAAAGTATAGGATATCAGCTTTTATTTAAAAGAACAAAAAGTACGGACAATGCCCGGCCCTTTTTTTTTATTCCCATTTTTGTGTAAAAAGTCTGGGTATCATTTATTAAACAAATCCATTATATGTGTGTTTATACCCATCAACTGCAGTATGGGCTTACACTCACTTTGTCATTCCATATGTAACGCATCGAAATATGGGTCTAGGACCCAACAAAGTGTATATTATTAATCACTGATCGATTCTAAGACATTCTGTGACTAACCGTGTGTCCGTCCGTCCGTCTGTTGTTGAGCACACCATAAAGTACATAAAACAAGAGCTAGAATCCTGAAGTTTGTCACAAATTTGTATAATGATCATAGGCTGGTTAAGTTCTTGAACGAGCAAAATCGGACCAGGGGGGAAAAAGTTCCCCCTTGAAGAACTAAAACTACCCCAGAAAAATATTTTTTTTACAAGTTTAATTTGTATATTTGTTCAATAAATGAAACATTTTAATGCCATATGAAGTTCACCGACCTGAATTTGAACCAAGGGGGATCAGGAATGCCAATTTTTTCGGTCCGCCCCTTTTTGGGGGCGTGTATAGAAAAAATAATTTAAATAATGATAAATTTGTATTAATTAGGTGCAAAAACTGACATCTATTTTTTTGGCAACGTTTATCGCGAGGGGAAGGTGTCCCCCCGCGCGAAAAAAACGTCTCCTCCATTTGTTTTTTTGTAGCTTTATTACATGTTCAAGGGTTTCGTTTTTTTTTTCCAAAAACATAAAAAACGACTAAAAGATTAAAAAAAAATTTTTTTTGTTAATTTTTTTTTTCTAAAATGCTGTGTTTTTATATATTTATGATAATTCCTTAATAAAAAACTATAATATTCCCATAAATCACTTTTTTCAGATAAATTTGTACATTTATGAGATTTTGTGAAAAACAAAAATTGGATTTAAAAAAAAAATTATGATAATATAAATACATACTATGCGTTCTTTCTTTAATTACTTTGAGAGCACATTATGTGCACTTTAATTTCCATTTTTTTTTTATTAATTTATCGCTTTTCATTCCAAAGTTACAGCAAAAATTGTGAACTATAACCCTTTTTTCCGAAAAATTAAAAAACGCCTAACAGGTTAAAAAAAATTTTTTTTTCCAATTTTTTTTTTCCAAAATGTGTATTTTTACGTGTTTATATTATGTCATCAATAAAAAAATATAATATTCTAAAACTACTGCTTATCTGAATTAATCGCCATTTTGGGTACCATCGAATGTGTGACGATCCAACGGTGGCATAACCTTGTAAAAGTTTTGCTTCGTTAAATATTTTTGTTCATGAAAATGTGTAAATTTTGGGGGGTATTTGTGTATGAAGACATAGACCTACGATGTCCATATGAATACGAAATAATCTTTATTAAATTTAAGTCGACACGTATTTTTTCTCTAGAGGATATTCCTGTTAGTTCGGGAGTTATCGAAATTTTCCCGGAGGTCCAAATTGTTTCATAAGGGGACAACAAAATTTTGAAACACTGATATGGCCGATAAGCCGAGACACCCCAACCTTAAAATCGTCTCTTTTATATATATTTTAAGTTTCAGGCAAATCGGTTCATAAGGGTTGAGATACTTCCCTTGTAAGACATTCTAGCGATGTCCGTCCGTCCGTCTGTAGAAATAACGATGCAGTCCAAACCAAAAGAGCTAGACCCCTGAAATTGAGCAAGAATATCTCGTATATTACTGGTTAAGTTTGAAGATGGGCAAAATCGGACCAGGGGAAAAAAGTTCCCCGTTGAAGAACTAAAATGACCCCTGAAAAATACAACATTTTTACGAGTTTTTTTTTAATTTTTGCTCAACAAATGTAACATTTTTATGCCATATTATATTCATAGACCTCTTCTTGGACCAACGGGATTTTATTATTTTCAGGACGCCCCCTTTGGGGGCGTGGTTATAGAAATTAATGAAAAATAACGATAAAAATGTATTATTTAAGCGTAAATATCATAAACAAATAATTTGTAAACATACAGTGACTCGCAGCTTATTTCGTGTGAAAGATATTAGTTAGCAATTCATTCAAGACAAAGTTAACCAAAATAGACCTTATTATTATCAAATACGTATTTTTGTAAAAAGTCCTGTGTATGTAATTAATCAAGCTGTAATTAAAGCTTAATGGCGTTCAGATTGTCTAAATATTAACTGTGCTACGAGAGTCGAAATTGAAATTATTGAAAGACCTTTTTTAGAAAATTTCTTAAAAATATTTTTTAGTCGATTTTATTCAAGCTCAAACATGAAAAATTCAAAAAACAGTCCAATAGTTAATATTCATTTATTAAGTAATTTTTCCAATGACCCAAAAAAAAAATCAAAATTTTTAAAATGCAGTCGAAGATATCCGAATTTTTTGACCTCCAATTCTTTTGACCACCAATTTTTTGTAAACAAAGAAAATGTTCAATTATTTTTATATCTCATTACTATACACTTAGGTGTACTAAAATTATTAAACAATTAAATCGTTTCTTTGTTTACAAAAAATTGGTGGTCAAAAGAATTGGAGGGCGAAAAATTCGGATTTCTTCGACTGAATTTTAAAAATTTTGATTTTTGTTTGGGTCATTGGAAAAATTATTTAATAAATGAGTATTAACTATTGGACTTTTATTTAAATTTTTCATGTTTGAGCTTGGATAAAATCGACTAAAAAATAATTTTAAGAAATTTTCTAAAAAAGGTCTTTCAATAATTTCAATTTCGACCCTCGTAGCACATTTAATATTTAGACAATATGAACGCCATTAAGCTTTAATTAAAGCTTGATTAATTACATACACAGGACTTTTTACAAAAATACTTATTTGATAATAATTAGGTCTATTTTGGTTATCTTTGTCTTGAATGGATTGCTAACTAATATCTTTCACACGAAATAAGCTGCGAGCCACCGTATATAGCGGTGGTAAAGGTGTTCCAAAAATATGTAGCATACTTAAAGTAAACATGAACATATTTGATTTAAATATGTTTTTTTCCCTCAGTGCACTATGGTTCCAAATCCATTTTTTTTTTTGGCAGAAATTAAAAAAAAAAAAATTTACAAATTTTCAAAAGCGTATACATTTCCTTAATGGCAACCCTATAAGCTATCAAGAAAGTATAATAAAAAAATTTTGATGGCAATACCGTCAGTTTGCTAGGCTTTTAAAGTTGAAAGTTTTAAGACGTATAACTAAACCGGAGTGAAACAATATTACAATTATGCAAACAGAAAATTGGGAAAAATAAAATTATGGAGAGAATAAAGGGACAAATTGAAGCCTAAGGATAGTAGTTCTTGTTGAAAATTCCAGTTTTACAGTTAATGCATCCTTGGCATTATTCTTGGGTGTTTTGATTAGAGGATTTTTGGGCCAAAATACCCTATATCTTTCGTGGACAATAAGTTGTGTTTGGGCATGAACTTGCATGCGTTTTTAAACGTGAAAGTGTTTTCAATATTGTATATTTAATATTAAAATTTACACCTTGTCAGCATTTTTCAGCAAACTCCCACAATTGCCATTTTAGTTTAGCACAAATTTCGGCCAAATTTACTGTTTTTTGAATGACACGTTATCAAATAATTTTTTTTTATAATGTTTTTGCATTTAATCGGGCTAATTAAGTGCACAAAAACATATTTTTTTCAAAAAAAATTTGTTTACAAAAAAAATAAAAAATTGAAAAAAAAAATTTTTTTCAAAAAAATTTTTTTTTTTTAGAATTTTTTTTTTTTTTTAGAATTGCGCTTAAAGATACAATGCATTCCAGAATTAAGCGAATCAAGCGACCTGCTCCATTTTTCGAATTTATGCCAAAAAAAAATGCATTTGGAACCATAGTGCAGTGTAGGGTTATGTGAATTAATTTTGATTTATTAATATTTTTTTTTTTTCATTTTCCAAATTTTTTTTATTATTTTTTTTTGGACTAAAATTGCTAATTTAACGTAGATTTTGGAAAAAAATATCCAAAATTTGTTTTGGCCTGTTAAAATAATTAGCTTAAACTAATTAATATTAATCCGAAAATAAATCCACTTATTGAAGAACAAATCAAATGCCAGTTTTTTTTTATATTTTGAATAATTTGGGGGAAAAAATATTCCGCATACGTTGTATTCCATTCATGACAATGTGTTTAATGAATGACCTATTTGATTTTTTAATATCCACATTAAGTAAACATGTATACAACAAAACCTTATAAACAAAGTTGCAATTCAACTCGAGCAACATTAAAACTTAACGAATAAACAGTTATATTTTATAGCAACATGTTTAAGACACTGTTTGGAAAGAGAACTTTTAAAAACAATTGCTTTGTGCTCATTAAAATTTGAAATTAATTTTAAAAACTCTTTTAAAACGAAAACAAATGTCACGTGTACTAACGTGCTCTTAAGTTTTTTTGGCATTGCATTAAGCACACACTAAGCTCTTATTAAATATTTTGAAAATATATTTTCTTGTGAGAGGGGAAGATAGAGAGTGTGGAAGCTAAATATAAAAACGCATGACTGCAGTAATTTTTTACTGTTATTTTTATTAGTTTTTTTAAGGTTTTATCAAATTATTGCCTATTTTGTTTTGTTTTATTGTATTCTCTAACAAATGTCAAAAGTCAAGAGAGAAATTTTAGATTTTTGCCTTTATGTGTTTGTATTTGACATTTGTAGACTTTAAAAAAACAGCTGTGCGTTAAACATAAAAATAAATTGTTTGTTATTTTGCTGTAGTAAATAAACGTGAAATCGATAATAAAAAAAAATAACCTGTTTGTTAATAAAAGGAAATTCCCAAAATAATATTTAACAACAACAGCAAATCACAGTTTTTTAAATCAATTAAAGTCATTTAATAAAACAATTCGTGCAAAAATTAAAATCAAAGAAACATATTAAACTTTTTGGCAATCAGCAAAAAAGAAGAAGAGTGTGCGAGTGTCTTGAAAATTATGAAATAATTTCACGTTTTGGCAAAGTCGCGATTTTTTTTTTGTAATTTTTTTTGTTTTTATTGTTCTTTTTGTTTAGTGAGTGTGTTTTATTTTTGTTTTTCGATGTTGTTCGTTGTTGTCGTGTGTTTTTAATACAAAAATAATACAAAAAAAAACTTCCTGTTTGTTGTTTGTGTTAAAATATAATTGAAGAAGAAGAAACTAGTTTGTTTTAAAATCGAAAAAACCACTTGCTGCTGCTGCCTGTTTTTGTACATCAACCAAACACAAGTAAAAGCCGGTGTTATATGTTTATTAAGTCATATGGGACATTAGACAGGCATTTTTTTGTATGGCAAAATAGTTTTTCTTACGATTTTAAACGTTCGGGGGATTTTTTTTATTCTCCTAGGACTTTAACTTAAGTGTGTCAAATTTGAGGCCCATCGGATTAAATTTGATGCGCTAAACACGAATATCAAAAAATTTTTAAAATCGGGTTTTGAAATATCGCCATTTAAAATTTGCAAAAAATTGCGGTTTTTCTACGTTTAAGAAATTAAAAAAAAAAAACTCGCAAAACTTCTCTCCCTTGACCCTTTAAAACCAGCAAAACTTAGATTACCAAATAAGGTATAAAATAAGGTATGTATATGATCTCTTATTTTATACATTGCAGCATTGATGATTTTAACAGGCGATGAGACTCAAAGTAATGCATCCACATTATCACATAGAATACCAGTAAGGTATAAAATAAGTCATAAATTTATAACGAAGAATACCAGTAAGGTGTAAAATATATGATATTTTATAGGTTACGAGTAAGGTATATAATATAGCATACCAGAACGTAATATATAAGGTGTTACGAGTACTGAAAATGTAATTTTGTATTAAATTTACTCACGTGATTGTAAGTGAGTGTAAGTAGATATAATATGCTAGTGAGTGTGTGTCGTTAGAAATTTCTTGTCGTGAGCCCATCTCTAGTTTAAACTTATGCATTTTTTATAAAATAATTATTTTTTATGTTATTGTAATGCATTATGCATTTAATTATAAATAATGCATTATTTCAAACTTTCAAATAATACTTAATGTAACCAAATATAAATCATCCATGATATAATGTTTAGAAATAATAAATATGAAATACATTTTTCCAATAACCATGCATTACGTAGCAAATTATTAGTAATGCATTATTTTTCACTTTAAAATAATACGTTGTGAAACAAATGTTTGGTAAGAAATCCTAAAATAATGCTACAAATAAGGTATATACATTACCTGGTAATGTGTTATATAATCACTACCCATTACCAAAGTTTTGCTGGGAATCTTTCATTTAAACATAATTTCAACCAAATCCGAAAATTTTTTACCCGTGGCGCCCTTTGATCACTGTTTTTTGATTTTCGGTGCCCGGGCCCCCTGAAATGATTTCACAAATTTAGGGATTTTGTATAAAATAGAAAGTTTTTTTGAAGGAAAATGTTTTGAATCTGAAAAATTTTCCGCCAGAAAATGTTTCGCAACCTAAAAGTTTTTATCGTAGAATTTAAAACTTTTCAGATTTACATTCTTATTGAAAATCTTTTAAAACCTAATACCCTATTCACACATACAGTTTAAATCGTTTTTAGCAGCAATATTTTTAGCACTTTCTTTATTCTATTACAGTATAATGACAGAAAATGCTAAAAATAATTGCTAAAAACGGTTTAAAACTGTAAGTGTGAATAGGGTATAAAGCTTAATAATAAAAACCCTTATTATTAGCCCTGTATTTTGCAGACCGTATTAAGATTTGGATTAACTTAATTTAGTTAAAAAATGGGTCAAATTAAGTCCAGAATTTATTTTTATAATTGTTTTCTGAAATTACATACAATTAGTAAATATAAACAGAAAAACAAATAAAGCTTTGTCCAAAATGCAAAGAATGAAAAATAAATTTAGTTAAATCCTAGGATTAATTCAAATTTATTTATACCGTTTTACATTTTGGACAACGCTTAATTTTTTTTCCTGTTTATATTAACTAATTGGATGTAAATTCAGAAAAAAAATATAAAAAAAAAATTCTGAACTTGATTTGACCCATTTTTTAACTAAATAGAGTTAATCCTAATCTTAATCCGGTCTGCAAAAAACAGGTGTATTATCAATCGACAATTAAAAAAATCCTATATAGGAAATTGTTCAAGCTTTAATTTAAGCCTGATAGCTTCCAGATTGAGCAAATACTAAATAAGATACGAGGGTCGCGCTGGAAAATTAAATTATTTTTAGACGTTTTTTATAAAACTTTAAAAAAATATTTCTAAGTTGGTTTTTTTTTAAGTCCAAACATTAAAAATTTAACAAATAGTACAATAGTTTAAATTCAGTTATCAACCCAGTTTTTTAAAGACCCAAACAAACATCAACATTTTTTAAATGCTGTAAAAAATATGAATTATGAAAAATGTCTGAGACTTTCTATGGGAAAAATGTCTCAGAATCTGACAATTTTTCCATGGGAAAAATGTCTCAGAATCTGACAATTTTTCCATGGGAACAATGTCTCAGAATCTGACAATTTTTCTATAGGAAAAATGTCTCAGAATCTAAAATTGTATTTACTTATAGGAAAAATGTCTCAGAATTTAAGACTTGATCTATAGGAAAATATACTTAAAATCTGCGACTTTTTGTAAAGAAAAAAACTCTTAGAGTCTAAGATATTTTTGGAAAATGTCCCAGAATCTAAGACTTATTCTATAGGACAAATGTTGCAGCATCTTAAATTTTTCATGTTGAAAAAAGTCTCAGAATACGTTAATTTTTCTATAAGACAAATTAACCATCTGAGGCTTTCTATATGAAAAATATATCGAAATCTGAAAAAAAATATCTCAGAATCTGAGACAAATTTCTCAGAATTTTTATATGGGAAAAATGTCTTAGATTTAGAGACTTTCTTTAAAAAAAAATGTATCAGAATCTGGCACATTTTCTACAGGAATAATGTCTCAGAATATGAGACTTTTTCTACAGAAAAAATATGTCTCTGAATATGAGACTTTTTCTTTATGAAAAATGTCTCTAAATCTGATACTTTTTCTATAGGAAAAATGTCTCAGAATCTAAGACTTTTGCTATTGGAAAAATATCTTAGAATCTAAAACTTTGTCTATAGAAAAAATGTCTCAGAATCTGAGACTTTCTTTAGGAAAAAAAAACTCAAAATGTCAAACTTTATCTACAGGAAAACAGTTTTAAATTCTGATACACTTTACTATTGAAGAGTCTAAGATGCTGAGACGTTAACAAAAAACGTTATAGACTCTAATATAACGTTTTTTTTAAACGTCTGAGCATCTTAGAGGAAAATGTATCAGAACTTAAAACTTTTTGTGTCAAAAAAATGTTTCAGAATATGATACTTTTTCTATAGAAGAAATGTCTCAGAACCTAAAACTTTTTCTATAGGAAAAACGTCTCAGAATCTTTTTCTATAGGAAGACCTCTCAGATACGAGACTTTTTCCGTGGGAATAGTGTCTTAGAATCTGAGACGTATACTACAGGAAAAATTTCTCTGAATCTGAAAATTTTTCTATAAGAAAAATGTCGCAGAATCTGAGATTTTTCTAACGGAAAAATTTCTCAGAATCTAAAAACTTTTCTGTAGCAAAAATTTCTCAGAATCAGAGATTTTTTTATAGGAAAAATGTTTCAAAATTTGAGACCTTTTGGTAGGAAAAATCTCTCAGAATCTGAGACTTTTTTATTAGTAAAATTGTCTCGGAATCTAAGACTTAAAGGAGAACTTTGTCTATGGGAAAACTACTAGTAGTTTAAAATCTGAGACATTTTCTTAAGCAAATCGTCTTGGAATCTGAGATTTTTTCTAAAAGAAACACCTATCTTTTGAGGCTTTTTCTATAGCAAAAATGGTTTAGTATCTGAGACCTTTTCTACAGAAACATTTTTTCTTATAGAAAAGTCTCAGATTCTGAATCAGTTTTCCTATGGAAAAGTTAAGACTTTCTTAAAGTCTGAAACTGTTATTGTAAGAATAAAGACTCAGAATTTATGAAAATGTCACAAAATTTTATACTATTTCTATAGAAAAACTTGTAAAAGTCTTAAAATTTTTAATATTGATAATGTCTCAGAATCTTATATTTTCTATATCGGAAATCTGTTTTAAAATGTAAGACATTTATAAAAAAAAAATTGTGACAATCTGACACTTTTTATTGAAAAAATATTAAAGTATTTGAGAATTTCATGTTTAAATTTAAAAGTCTTAAGAGTTTTCTTGACAAAAATATCAAAAATATAAATTTTTTATAATATTTTTCTGGAAAAAATTATCGGAATCTGATTTCTCTGATTCAGTTACATCAGTGGCGGGTACAGCTTTTGGGTTTGGGGGGGGAATTTTTTTTTTAGTTCGAAAAAAAATCATAAATTCACCTTTGTTGACGATTGAAAAAAGGAATACACGTTTTTTTGCAAAAAAAAAGGGATACGTTTTTTGCAAAAAAGTGATGGGAAAGCTATAAAATCATCAGATTTATTAGTTTTTGCCGAAGGAGGTTTGCTTTTTATGATCATATTTCGATAATTTTTTTTAATTTGTTTTAAAAGAAAATTGTATATTTTTCGTATACATAAGAAGAGATTTTTTTAATAGAATAAATTCTTCCTACATAGAAAATATCAGATGTTGAGGCATTTTTTGTGAAAAAAAAAAATATTTTTTATAGGGAAAATGTCTCAGAATATAAGACTTTTCTTTACGAAAAATGTCTCAGAATCTGAGAATTTTTTCGTGTAGAAAAATTTTCAGATTTTTAAAAGAAATTTAAAAGAAAATTGTATATTTATCGTATACCTAAGATAAGTCTAAATCTGAGAATTTTTTAATAGAAGAAATTCTTCCTACATAGAAAACATCAGATTTTGTGACATTTTTCGTAAACAATTTTTTTTTTTTGTATAGGGAAAATGTCTCAGAATATAACACTTCTTCTTTACGAAAAATGTCTCAGAATCTGAGACTTTTTTCGTATAGAAAAATTTTCAGATTCTAAGAATTTTTTCCACAGCAAAAGTCTTAGATTCTGAGACACTTTACAATAGAAAAATTCTCATATTTTTAAGCATTATTGAGACATTTTTTCTATAGAGAGATCTCTGATTATTATATTTGTTTCGTACTGAAAAATTTTAGATTCTGATATCATTTTTCTATAGAAAAAGTCTTAAGATTCTTCGACCTTTTTCCAATAGAAAAAGTCTCAGATTATAAGACCTTTTTCCTAAAGAAAAAGTTTAAAATTCTGAGATCTTATTCCTAAAGAAAAAAGCTCAGATTCACAGACCTTTTTCCAAAAGAAAAAGTCTCAGAAAAAGTTTAAAATTCTGTGACCCTTTTCTTAAGAAAAAGTCCCAGATTCGGACATGTTTTTTCTATAGAAAACGTCTCAGACATTTTTCCTATAGAAAGGTCATAGATTCTGAGACCTGTTTCCTATAGAAAAAGTCTGATTTTCTGAGACCTTATTCCTATAAATAAAGTCTTAGATTCTAACACCTTTTTCCCGTAGTAAATGTCCCAGATTCTGCGACCTTCTACCAATTCAGTAAGTTTCAACTTCTGAGACTATTTTTCAATAATAAAAAGTCTCAGACTTTGAGACTTTTTTTTCTAAAAAAGACTTAGATTCTGAGACCTTTTTCCTTAAAATTCAGAAATTCTGAGACTTTTTCCCATAGAAAAATTCTTCTGCGACCATTTTCCTATAAATAAATTTGGAGACCTGTTGTGAAAGACAGAACAGAGGCCTAAGTAATTTGTTTAAGCCAAAATTCATAATAAGATTGACAGAAAATTTTCAGATTAATTCATTAATTTCCTAACAAAATTTAAAAATTTTCAGATTTTTTTCTATGAAAATTTTTTTGACTTCGACATTTTTTTTCCTTCGGAAAATTTTTTAAAAAATTTCCTTCTTTTTTTTTCTTTCTTTTTCTTTCCTTTTCTTTCTTTTTTCTTCTTTTTTTTTCTTTTTTTCCTCTTTTTTTTCTTTTCGAAATTTGGTCTGGGGGGGGAAATTTCCCCTTTTTCCCCCCCCTTGTACCCGCGCATGAGTTACATATAGTTCTAAGGTGACGTTCGGGAAAAAATTCCAAAATATGAGCTGATATGTAAATTTGTTGTTACAAAAAAAAAAAAAATAAAAAATATTTTTGGGCCTTTCTGGATACGCCTCCTGTGCCCCTCGATCACAGCTTAGAGTCTTTGGTGAAATTTTCTAAAATACCAAAAACTTGAATCGAAAGCACCACCGCTTAAAATATTCCGATAAAAAAACATTAAGAGTTTTTAAAAAAAATCTTGGACGACATTTTTTGCAAATTTTTAAATAGCAATATCTCAAAAACCACTCGAAAGATTATAAAATACTTTAGATATTCGTGATTAGCGCACTCAAATTATATATATGATGTATCACAAAATACATTTTTTAATATTTTTTTGCAAATTTTCAAAAATGCAAAACTTCATCCGGGCCTCAAATTTGTATCACACAATTTTTAGGCCTAGAAGAACAAAATTTGGATGGTTTTGGAAAATTCAAATAGTTCTTCTAATGGGACATCTTTAACACCATTTTGTAATCTGGTAAGTTTTATAATGAACTAAATTTTTATGTAAGTAAACATTTAAATTAAACCTCACAGTCGGCAAAAAATATCACACCTGACTTACTGCTGACTCGCCGTTTATAAAATTGCTGACATCTTCATACAATTTTTCAAAATGTCATCAATGACATGTCAGCAGTTGGTCAGGGGTTGTTTAAGCGAATTGTTAGTGGCCACCGATAGGTTTAGGTTAGGTTGTAAGTGGCTGCTGACGTTTTACGTCAACACACGTAGACTCTGAGGTCCATTGTGATACCACGGGACCGTAATAGGTTTCCCTACTAGTCCCTGTCGTTAAACCATTTTGAGCTTCTTATAAAACTCCTTAGATGTTGAATTTTGACATCCAACAAATCAGAAAGATCCCTAGATCCCAGTGAAGCAAGTCTCTGACCAGAAAGTGCCGGGCAATGGCAAATAAAGTGTTCGATAGTTTCCAACTCCTCTTCATCCATACAACTTCGGCAAAAGTCATTCGACGGCACATTTAACCGCTCTGCGTGCTTCCCTATAAGACAGTGTCCGGTAATTATAGAAACCACCGTCGAAAACTCTCCTCTTGGAAGCGATATCAGCTCACTTGTGCGCCCCTGATTAAGAGAAGGCCAAATCAGTCGTGTTGTCTCACACGTCCATCCATTTGCCCATCTTTGATTAGTCTCCGTCGCAGAACAAAGCCGTAGGTTTTGCTTGCAAGTTTCTAGAGGCATACCAACACATTCCAATTCTGTTGGAACCTGTAAGGTAGTTCCTAGTCTTGCAAGCTCATCGGCTTTGCAATTCCCTGGAATGTGTCTGTGCCCTGGGACCCATATGAGTCGTATGTTAAACTGCTTGGCCATCTCATTTAAAGACGTGCGGCAGTTAAGGGCAGATCTTGTTTTCAGAAACATTGAATCCAGGGACTTGACCGCGGCTTGACTGTCAGTATAGATGTTGACTGCGGTTGTAGACAAGACATTGCAGCTCAACCAATCAGCCACTTCTTTTATTGCCAGCATCTCTGCCTGGTAAACACTGCAATGATCTGGCAATCTACGAGCCAGGCTCAACCCAAGCTATTCCGAATAGACTCCAAAGCCCACTTGTTCGTGCAGCCTCGATCCATATGTGTAAAAATTTATGGTAGCTCCACTACCCGGAGTATCCCTCATCCAAGACTCCCTGGATGGTATCATAGTGGTAAAGTGGCGCTCAAAGAGGCTCAAAGAGGGAGCACAGTCCACATTTTGTGGTATTGTTATCTTTTTCAAGATCGCGCTATGGCCACAATCACTGCTCCTCCATTGCAGCGTGCTATTAAGTCGAATTGCCGACGCAGCCGCATACTGCCTACCCAATATGTCCAAGGGTATCAGGTGAAGGAGGATTTCTAATGCAGCCGTAGGTGTAGTACGAAGAGCACCAGTGATGCACATTGACGCCATTCTCTGTACCTTCGTGATAAAGGCAAAGTTCGCTTTTGTTTCTAAAGCAGGCCACCAGACAATGATTCCATACAACAAAATTGGACGCACCACTGCTGTATAGATCCAATGAACGACTTGAGGGCTAAAACCCCATCGTTTTCCAATGGCCCTTTTACAGGAATATAAAGCAATCGTTCATTTTCTCACCCGTTCCTCAATATTACGCCTGAAATTCAGCTTCCTATCTAGAAATACTCCAAGATACTCCATCTTAGAAGGTGATTTCAGTACCATCCAGAGAAATAGGATCAAAAGCAGGAATCTTATTTTTCCTTGTAAACAAAACAAGCTCTGTTTTACTAGGATTAACTCCTAGACCACAGTCTCTTGCCCATTTAGACAGATCTTTCAGAGAACCCTGATGAATGTCCCGCAATGTTGGCAGATGCTTCCCCTTTACCGCTATCGCGACATCGTCAGTATATGCGACAACATGACAACCACGTGCTTCTAGAGATAGTAGCATTGAATTCAGTGCCAGGTTCCAAAGAAGCGGCGAAAGAACACCTCCTTGTGGTGTACCCCTATTGACAAATCGAGATATGACGGACGCTCCCAATTCAGACGTTATACATCTATTGGCAAGTAGGTTTTCCACCATTAAAACGATTTCACGCTTTACTCCCAGACCAGACAATGCCAATATTATCGATTCTGGGATGACATTATTAAAAGCCCCCTCAATATCAAGAAAGGCCACCATAGTGTACTCCTTTACCGAAAGCGATCTCTCGATGGTACCAACGAGCTCATGAAGAGCTGTTTCCGTTGATCGTCCCTTGCTGTATGCATGTTGCTTTGTCGAAAGCAATCTCGGGTCAATCACTCTACGCAAATATGAGTCTATCATTCGTTCCATTGTCTTTAACAAAAAAGAAGACAGACTAATTGGTCTGAAATCCTTCGGAGCTGTGTGGGAACTTTTCCCAGCCTTCGGGATAAATACGACTCTGGTATCCCTCCATTTTAAAGGAATATACGACCAGTTAATGCATGCTGTGTATAGATTATACAGCAACGGTGCTATATAGTCCAACACTTGCTGCAACTCAGCCGGGATTATACCATCAGGTCCCGGGGATTTATAGGGCCTGAAGCTTTTTATCGCCCAGATTAATGTTGGCATATTTATTATTTCCGAAGCAATTTCAGATGCTTGGGCGTCAGAACTTTCCAAAGCTTGAAACGGCGTCATGGAATTGCCCGGAAAATGCGTGTTTAAAAGGAGATCCAGCGACTCTCCACTGGAGGAAGACCACACCCCATTAGGATCTTTCAGGTATCCTAGGGTGCAAGGAGAAGAAGCCAGGACCTTGCGCAGCCTGGATGCCTCAGAAACGTCTTCTATGTTTCCACAGAAGTTTTTCCAAGAATCACATTTTGCATTTCTGATCATCTTTTTATAACTCTTAAGTTGCAGCCTGTATGCAGACCAGTCCTCGTCCGCTCTTGAAAATTTAGCCTTATTAAAGAGCTTTCTGCAGGAATCTCTGCTCGTCTGCAACTCATTTGACCACCAAGGTGGCTTTTTTTCCCTCTAGGCTTTGCAGAAGGGCAAGACGCATCCAGGCACCTATTACAAACATTTGTTATATGGTCAACCAGACAGTCAATTTCCGCTAAACTATGCGGTTCAGATAGGGGTACTTCATCCAAAAGCAAAGAAAAAGTCTCCCTATATTTCACCCAGTTTGTTCTTCTCAGATTTCTAGAGACTGTCTCAACCGGGGCACGCTCCCTGAGTAAAAACTCAATGTAGCGATGATCTGAGAAAGAATGCTCTTCCAAAACTCTCCAGTCATCAATTCTATCAGACAACGTATCTGATACAAGTGTTACGTCAAGAACCTCTTGCCGCGTACTTGTAACGAAAGTTGGTTCACTACCCTTGTTACAAATATACAGGTTAGTGCTTAACAAAAACTCCAGAAGTGATTCGCCTCTATCATTTGTGTCTGTACTTCCCTATATCGAATGATGTGCATTAGCATCACAGCACACTAGTAACTGGTGTCCCCTAGATTCAGACTCCCGAATCAGACCGCCAACCTTCTCCGGGGGTATTGGCCCCGGATTAGGAAAATACGCAGAGGCGAGCCAAATAGATTTCCCATGAATCTCTAAGCTAGCCGCTGTAACATCCATATCACTAAAAGTTTATAAAAAGAATATATTTAAGCCATTTTTCGCCAAGATGCAGGCTCTTGGTGAGCCCTCACCTTTGGCAACCATCAACTTAAACCCAGGGGTCTTCAATCCGCAAACCCTGCCACCCCGCACCCAGGGCTCTTGGATAAAAACCAAGTCAACTGCTCCTGTCGTCAGGCGCAGCAATAGTGCAACTGAGGCTGCCTTACAGTGATGGAGGTTTATTTGTAGGAACCGCAACATCTTGCTTTTTTTCCACCATCCTTTCCACCACCGTGTTATTGGCTTCATCACCCGTGTTATCATAGAGGTCGCATTCGTCCCCAGATTCGGTTTCGAATAAGCCAGATGTGTGTCCCATTTGTTCTGAATCGGAGGCAACAGAACTCTCCGAATTCCTCACTGCATGGGCCTCGTCCTGAATGTCACCCATCGTGGCATCAGCTTTATCCTCCGTGCCATCACAGAGGTCGCAATCGTTACCAGATTCGGTTTCGAAAATGCTAGATGCATCTCCCATCAGCCTAGAATCGGTCAGCTGAATATCAACCTTTTCCAGATTCTCCTCTCCAGCCGACTCTGCCACTGGCTTGTCTGCGTCCAAAATAGGCTTCTGGTCGCCCTTGTAGACATTGACTCTTATGTGAAAAAAGCCAAATCTAATAATGCCGTCAGCCCTGGCTAAAAGCGAAAGCGATTCCTCATTAACCAAGACCACTGCTTGACGACGAGCGCCCTCCATCTCACCCAATCTGGCAATTTGCCAATTCTGAGTTGGAAGGTCAGGATTGCAGACTTTTATCATCCACCGATACTGGTGGACACTGCTGACCAACTGCTGACATGTCATTGATGATATTTTGAAAAATTGTATGAAGATGTCAGCGATTTCATAAAGGGAGAGTCAGCAGTATGTCAGGTGTGATTTTATTTTGCCAACTGGGCCTATAATCATTTTCAGTCATACACACAAAAAAATGTTTGCCAAGTACTTGGGAGGATATGCGTTTTTAAAGTTTTTTGCATATATTATGCAAAAAATAGCATCATTTTACCAAGTTTTTGGTTGTTTTTGATAAAAGTTTAGGAAATATTCATAAGAGTATTAAACCTTGTGTAATTTTACAAACCTTAACGTAAAAAACTTTAAAAACGCATATCCTCCCAAGTTATTGGTAAAATATTTTTTTGTGTGTAATGAAGCTATTAAGATCATCCGATCAATCAAATTATTACTGTAGGGCTACCATTATTTTTGATTTAAAGATTTGGAAGATTCGCTCTATCTTATTAAAAAAAAAAACTTTTTCTTTGAGGAATTTACAATAGAACTCACCTTGATTTTTTTTCAAATTTTGGTAAAATTGAAGCAAAAATATCCACCGATTTAATTTTGTTTAAGTAAATCTCCTTTTTTAAAAAGTTGAAAAGTAAGCAATATCACAAAAAATTGGGGACTTCATTTCCAGATTCAGCGCAAGATTTCATATGTAAAATACGTGCAAAATTTCGTGATCATAACTTCTATAAACTAGTTTAAGAGTTCTGGAAAGAGCTTAAAAAACTTTCTGTTTTAGGTAGGAAACGTAGCTGATCTACAGAAGTGGTTCTAAAAAATGGAATTTGAGTTTAAAAAAATAAAACTTCCCCCCAAACTCAAGAGCTAAATCCACCCTTGCTTCAATTCAACAGTGGAGTGGTATGTTTTTCTGATGAACAATTGTAAAAACATAATTTATTTTGGCCTTAAATAAATATTCACATGTATCAGGTTAAAATCCTTATCCCTAACGTCATGTAAAACAACCTAAACCCATACACACTATAATTAAAAAAATCTTCAAAAATTACCGCGAGTTGTTTGACTTTATCATTCAATTCAAAATTTCTCCTCCCTTAACGCTAGAAAAAGTAGCTTTACAAAATTTCAAAACAATTCAAACCACAAAACATGAGATTAAAATTATCCGCCTTAAAATTACATACATAAGGACAAACATAAGCATAATAATTAAATACACAAGTTAAAACTTTGGTGATGGAAGCTGAATTTAAAATACCCTTCTTTAAAAAGTGAAAAGAGGAATTGTTGACTTATTTAATATTGCCACGATTTTGGAATTTTAAATTTTTAGAACGGCCACAAAATTTGAGGACAACAAAATAAATGAACTAAGTTTTGAGTGCATTAGTACTTTTCTAATAAAAAAAATCGCCAATAACATCGAACATTTGTTTGTTATTATTTAGATAAGATTCTTTATATTAAAAAATGTGTCGTTCATTGAAAATCTTTTTTAAAGTAGTGATATAACTTTTACCGGAGTTTTGGCTGTTAACGATTTTTTTATATATTTATTTATTTTTAAGAAAATGTTAGGTATAATGAGTAAATAATGGTTCTTTAATCAATATCATGTCCAATTACAATGTTTTTTAAGGGTGGTGAGTTTTAATAGAAACTCACCACACTTTAAATTTTAATATTTCATAGATTTAAACAAATTATAATGTAATTTTAAAGGGTTTTAATAAAAAATCATTATTTTTTACGCGTGGTGAATTTGTATTTCAACACCGGGACTTACAAAATGTACCCATATTAAATGGACAATCATTATACTAACATCATTTTTTGATATATGGCATAAATTAATGCCAACAATAGTAACAATAGGTAATATTGGTCATAGACCAACCTTTGGGAATAAAAAAACCATCCACCCGATGTACACATAAGTCTCCTAAAATTATTTAGTAAATAAGGGATATTTAAAAAAATAAAGTTGTTGGCAGATATAAGTTGGTAACAATAGTAAATCTTATCAAACTATGTTTAGACTTAATACCTGTGCATAACAAATTTCCGCCCGGTATTTGCCTAAATTGGTCTATTAGCATCAAATACAAGCTTGATTTTTGTCTACAGTAACACATTGATTAAAGATCTAAGGTCCAATCAGTCCATGCTTGGACTTATTGTTAGTTTTGTTGGTCTTGATGGACTTAAGTTTTCTTAATTGTTTAAGAGTAACTCTTAGTTAACATAATATTTATAATTTCTTTCTTTTGTTTCTTTTCAGGTAAGTTCCACAATTTATGTATTTATCATTTTGTGATCTAGCTTTTAAAACTTAGGCAATATTTCATACTACCCTGTTTCCAAATGTCTACATTAGCATATTATTATGAAAATCGGGTAAGTCCATTTGATTTTTTTTTGAATTTAGCTAGTGTGAGCGTGAGTCGACCCAGGCAGAAATTTCAAACAGTTTAAATAAATATTGCCGGCATAGCACTTTATTAATAAACTTGAACGAAATTATAATTCGACAAATGCTTTGAAAGAGTTTTGTAAGCAAACTGACATTTTTTTGTTATTAAAATACGCTTAGAAAAAACGTTTAAAATTAAAATTTTTTTATTTTAATAACACATCACAGTTTTTTTTTTCTGGACTTTCCTAAAATTAGGCAAAAAAAAACTAAATAACTAAAACTGTCAAATAAAATGAATATGTTTTGGTAAAATTATGAAAATGGAGCTTCTAAAAAATGAATTGAACAAATTTTTTAACTGTGGTGAGTTTTTAAAGAAACTCACCACACACAAATTTTTAGTTTTTCATTAATCATTCATAAATGAGTTCCATATTAATTTTAAAAGGTTTTTATAAAAGTGCATCATTTAAAGCGTGTGTTGGATTTATCTTTTATACCCGAACCTACATAAATCGTATTTAGTAGACAATATTTTATATATGAATGCGTTTTAAAAAAAAGTGGTCGCATTATTAAAAACTAGTATTAACTAGTATCTGTTTTACTAGACGAAAGTTTTACATACAACCCTTAAATTTCTAAAAAAATACCTAAAATCTTTTCTAAAAGTCCTTGGTGTTGCTCTCATACCCTTAGCATATTAAAATGACTTAATTTAAAAATTAATATGAATAATTTTTGACAAAATTATGAAGAAAAAAAAAGAATCTTAAAAATAATTTGAACATATTTTTAGAAACTCACCATACAAAAAATTTTTAGTTTTTCATTAATTTAAGTGAATTCCATACAAATTTAAAAAAAACTTAATAACAGTGCATTATTTAAAGGATGTGGTAGATTGTAATTCTTATACCTGAACCTAAAAAACGCGTATTTAGTAGCCAATATGTTAAATTGAATGCGTTTTTTAAAGAAATATGTTGAATATTATTTTTATATCGAACTAATTTCATCGGAAAGAAATACCACCTTTAATCTTTCAATATTTACAGCAATAAAAAAAAATCGTATAAATAAAAATTTGTATTAACTAGTTTGTATTTAACTAGAAGTAAATTATAAAAATCTTACATTTATAAAAAATACTGAAAATTTTTTCTAAAAATCCTAGGCTATCATATCTTTCACAAATTAAAATGACTTATTTTTAAATATTTATAGGCAACAGGAATAATTTTTGACAATATTTTAAAGATATAGATTAAAAAAAAAATTAATTGAATATATTTTTTAAGTGTGGTGAGTTTTTAATGGAAACTCACCACACCAAAATTTTTAGGTTTTCATTAATTTAAATGAATTTCATACAAATAAAATTGCATTATTAATAGGGTGTGGTGGATTTATTTTTTTATACCTGGACCTACAAATTGCATATTTCGAATACTTTATTTTAAATGCGTGTAAAAAAATGTTGAATGCTATTTCGATACCGAACTTATGTCATAGGAAAGTACCAGCACTACGGTACAATGGACTGTTTAAAGTCTGGGCGCCATGGACTAGCCATGCTTTTTTAGGCTGTACAACCCACCTTAAAAAAAAACACTTTTAATCTTCTCATATTCAAAGAAATTAAAAATTGTATTATTGAAAATTAGGATTAACTAGACGAAAGTTATACAACTTTTATAGAGTATGGTGAATTTTTTAAAAAAACTCACCACACTTTAATTTTTGGATTTTTATTAACTCTACGGAAATTTAAAAGAGTTTTACCATAAATACATTATATGTATATAGGACTAATGGTGAATTTAAACATCTGATTTAAAAAAAATAAAAAATTTAACCTATAATTCAGTTAAGTACTTATGTTCATAACATATTTTTCTTCATCAGTTTATTTCTACGTTACCATATGCATCTACTTAATTTAATATTTTTCAAACTTATGAACTTTGACATACAGTATTTTTAACACAATTTGTATGCTGACTGTAGAGTAGTCAAACAAAAAAAAAACCCTGTCATCATAATAACTAAGTATATTCAAAATCGTTAAGCAAAAGTTTATAATTTCAAAATCAACTAACTGCCGCCACTAAGCTTATCAGTTTCTTAATTACTTTGACATCGCGTTATCATCATTCCTGTTCTGCGTTGACATTATTGTTGTAAGCTTCCTGTAATAAAGGAGTTTTTTTTCTATTGGTATGAAAATGAATATTTTACTCTGCTTGACTTAATTGGTTGGCAGAATGTTCGGTCTATACGAGGGTTAGCGGTTTATATTGTATTTCCATTGTGCCAGTCTGGCTGTCTATATGTCGCTCTCACTTTAAAAACATGTTTGTATTCTTGCAACATTTACATTTTATTTTTTAGTGCAAACAAAAAGGGGTTAAACTAAATGTTGGCTTTGTTAAAAATAAAAAAAAATAAAAAACATATATTTCAACATCTAAACCTCCCCATAAGGGGTTTGAGTTGTACTTTTTTTGGGGTTTTTTTTATCTATTTGTGTGTGGGTCTGTATGTCATAGATATCAATTTTCATCAAATAATCTTCAGTTTTATTATTTTTTTGTCTATTTGCCTTAGCGTTGATGACAGTTTTGAGTGACGATGGCTTTTTGTCCCACAATATCTTTCCGTTTCTTTAGTGACATCCTCCGCCACCACCACCGCCACTCAAACAGTCAATTTAGTCTACAAATGACGCACATTGTATGATAGTGTTACAGAAAAAAATAGAAAATGTAATGTTTGAAATTTTCTCTATAATTTGCATACATTTATTTTTATATTCTATTCTTGAACTATAATTATTTTTAATCAAATTTAACACCATTTCATATCTACAGTGGTTGTCAACTAATTAGAAACGTTTACAAAAAATTGGTGGTCAAACAAATTTAAGGTCAAAAATGCGTTTTTTTTTTTACTGTGTTCTACTGTCTCCATTTTTTGTTTGGGTTGTTGAAAAAATTTGTTGATAACTGAATAAAAACTATTGGAACATGTTTTAAATTTCTAATGTTTGAACTTAGAAAAAATCGACAAAGGAATATTTTTAAAAAAATGTCTATAAATAATTTCATTTTCCAGATCGACCCTCGTAGCACATTTATTATTTACTCAATCAGGACGCTATGAAGATTAAATTCAAGCTTTAGAAATTACTTACATAATGTGCTCGATTCTGGAATACGATTTGACCATTCACCTAATTTTTAAAAATTTGATATTCTTTCGAATTTTAAGATTTTAAAATTTGTTTTAGCAATTATAGCAACTAGATCTTTAATTGTTACAAGAAAAAAATTAAAATCTTAAAATTCGAAAGAATATCAAATTTTTAAAAATTAGGGTAATGGTGAAATCGTACTCCAGAATCGAGCACAATATTTTTTTAAATTATATTCGTTTGATAATAATAACGCTGAGTATTATATTATATATGCGTTTCTAATTAGTTACTGTGTAGAAACGTTTCTAATTAGTTGACAACCACTGTATGTACTATATAAATAAAAATCAAATGTCGTTTGCTGGTAATCGCATCACTTAAGAACAGCTGGACCGATTTTGTTAATTTTTTTTTTTTCAAATGTTCTTCATAGTCAAACTTAGGTTTTTACGAAAATAAAGATTGTCCGCGCCTACTCTTACGCCCACTTTTTTCTATTTATCTAATATTTTAAAATGGCTGAAACGATTTGGCTATTTTTTGTTTTTAACATGATAATGTTTTTAGGCTGGTGTCTAATTTTAAAAAAGTTGCAGGACGCCAAATTTTTTGCATCAAATTTTTTTTCATAAATTTTTTTTTTCATCAAACTTTTTTTTCATCATTTTTTTTTTATAAAATTTTTTTTTTCTTCAATTTTTTTTTTCATCAAATTTTTTTTTCATAAATTTTTTTGTCATCAATTTTTTTTTTCATTAATTTTTATTTTCATGAAATTTTTTTTTCATAATTTTTTTTTTATCATATTTTTTTTCATCAATTTTTTTCTCGCCAAAAAACTTTTTTTCATATTTTTTTTTTCATCAATTTTTTTACATCAAAAAATTTTTCTTTTCATCAAAAAAATTCGTCAAAAACTTTTTTTCATCAAAATTTTTTTTCACCAACAATTTTGAGTTCATTTTTGTTTTTCGTGAAAAAAAGCATTTTTTTTTTACCAAAACTACTTTTTCACCAAGTCTAAGCTTTCCAAGTCTAAAATGTTCCATTTGTTTATCAAATGTACACAAAACAAGTGAGAGTGTTATATTCTTTGGTGCCAAATCTTTTATACTCTCCAAAATGTAAAAACACTTTTTTGCACTTATTTTTGCACTCACTTACGAAATGTACAGCTCTGATATTTCAATTCGTTTTGCATGGAATAGCAAAGTAATATAACATTATTTTTTCTAAAAAAAACTTTGCTTTGGAAAGTCCACCCAAATCTTCCGCAAAACATTATTATGATTTTATGTTTTGGGCAAGAGTACAAAATTTGCAGGCATTTTTATTAAATGTTCGTCATGGTCAAACTTATGTTTCTACGGAAAGAAATATTTAACATGCCCTCTTTTTTCGATTATTATACCCTCCAACCACAGTATGGGGGTATACTCACTTTGTCATTCCGAGTGTAACGCATCGAAATATCGGTTTAGGACCCCATGTTATTGATCAGTGATCGATTCTAAGACATTCTAGCGATGTCCGTCCTTCTGTCCGTCCGTCTGTCCGTCTATCTGTGTAAATAAAAGAGCTAGACTACTGAAGTTTGGCACAAATATGTCTTATGGGCATAGGCTGGTTAAGTTCGGAGATGGGCAAAATCGCACTAGGGGGAAAAAAGTTCCCCCTTGAGGAACTAAACCAACCTCTGAAAAACACCATAATTTTACATGATTTTTTGTGTTTTTGTATTACAAATGCAACATTTTTATGCCTCACGAAGCTCAAATTTCTGAATTTGGACCCGGGGGATTAAAAAATATCGTTTTTTTTTGGGCCCGCCCCCTTTTGTGGGCGTGCATTAAAAAAATCTTTCAAACAATGAGAAACTTGTATTTCTTTAGTGCATAAAGCATAAGACTGAATTTTTAAACATACATTTCGAGGCGAAATTTGTCCCCCAGTGACCGCTGCCTACGCCCCCCCAAAAAAAAAGAAAACGCCTCTGGATTTTTTTTTTGCATGTTGGAGGGTATAAAAGATTCGGCACAGCCGAATTTAACACTCTTACTTGTTATTATTATACACTCAAAATAAATTCTCTGTCCAATCAGCAGAAAAATCTGCTGAAAATACACCCATTTTGAGCCATATGAGAAATCTGCTGATTTTAGCAGACACGGTTTGCTAAATATCTGTCATAAGAGGTGAATAAATATAACAAGAAAAAAAAAATATACGGTGCCAGCCAGCATCGAACTCGCCACCTTCCGATTTGAAAGTACACTTCTTAACCACTACGCTACGGAAGCTTATACTTTTATCTGGCGTTTTAGTTATTAAACATGTGTGTTGTTCGACAGCAGAGAAATCTGATTTTAGCAGAAATATCTGCTGATTTTAGCAGAAAAATCTGCTGATTTTAGCAGAACAATCTGCTGATTTCAGCAGAATAATCTGCTGATTTCAGCAGAACAATCTGCTGATTTCAGCAGAGCAATCTGCTGATTTTAGCAGAACAATCTGTTTTGCTTTTTTTTATATATAAAAAAAATTTCTTGAAAAAATAATGAAATTCAACAAACAAAATCAGTATAAACATAGTAAAATGTCTGTAATTTTCTTAAACTGAATGACAGAGATTTTAGTAGAAATATCCTTCTCAGCAGAACAATCTGCTAAAAGATTGCTAATTCAAATTGAAAGTTTTCTTTATTTTTTAAGAATTTCTAGAACTCCCAAATTTTTCAGACAGTGTTTTCTTATCTTCCAACTTTTTTTTACATAATTTTTTTGATGTTCAAAAAAAGTAAAAAAAATCCCAAAAATATATTCCAAGATAAGATTTATAAACTGTATTTTTTTAATTCTTGGAAATGGTTTAGCAAACAAATTCGAAAAAGTAGTTGTATAACAAATTACAATACATTTTTTTTTTTGGTTTTTAAACGGGTTAAAAATAAAAAAATACTGCAAAAAAATACCATTTTCGCCAATAACAAACCATTTTCGCATTATGTAGGGTGGAACGATTTTTCCTTTTTTTTATTTTACGGGGTCGGAATAGTTTCCTTATTAGGTCAATATTATTATAAACAAATATTGACGTGAAAAATGGAAAATACAAAACAAATTTGAAAAAACGAAAACAATTATTTTTTTCTAAAAATGAAAATTGGTATTCGGACATTACTGAAGAACTGTTTTTATGGTGAAAAATAATTTAAATTAGTTTTTAGATGAAAATATGAAAACGTTATATTAGCACAGTATTGAAAATATATTTACTTTTAATTATCTTATTATTATACCCTCCAACCACAGTATGGGGGTATACTCTCTTTGTCATTCCGTGTGCAACGCATCGAAATATCGGTCTAGGACCACATAAAGTATATATTTTATTGTTCAGTGATCGATTAGAAGACATTCTACAGGTGACCGTCCGTCCGTTCGTCTGTCCGTCTGTAGAAGACACGATACAGTTTTAATAAAAGAGCTAGACTACCGAAGTTTGAAATGAAAATATCTTATATTCCTAGGCAGGTTAAGTTCGGAAATGCGCAAAATCGGACAAAGGGAAAAAAAGTTCCCCCTTGAAGAACTAATCCAGCCTGAGAAAACCCACAAATTTTGCAGGGATTTTTGTAGAAGAAGTTCAAAATCGCAAATGGAAGGTGCCCCTAACGTCTCCCACCAACCCTCCCCCCCCCCCAAAAAAAAAAGACCCCCTGGATTTTTTTAATATTTTTTTTACATTTTGGAGGGTATAAAAGATTCCGCAAAGCCGAATGTAACACTCTGACTTGTTGTTTAATTTTTTATTTTTAAAAAATTTTGATTTTAAATTTGGTAGGGACCAAAAAAAATTATCTGATCAACTTAAATTTTTTTTCAGGAACGCCCTATTAATAAAATACATTTTCAGAAAAAAAAACAATTTTTATACCCTCCAACTACAGTATGGGGGTATACTCACTTTGTCATTCCGTTTGTAACGCATCGAAATATCGGTCGAGGACCCCATAAAGTATATATATTATTAATCCATGATCGATTCTAAGACATTCTGTGAATGTCCGTCTGTAGATGGCACGATGCAGTCCAAAATAAAAGAGCTAGACTCTTGAAATTTGACATGAATATGTATATGGTCCTAGGCAGGTTAAGTTCGTAAATGGGCAAAATCGGCTCAGGGGGAAAAAAGTTCCCCCTTGAAGAACTGAACCAACCTCTGAAAAAATATACTTTTTTTTACATGTTTTTTTGTATTTTTGTTAAATAAATAAAACATTTGTTATATTTATCGGGATGGGAAGGTGCTCTCAACGACACCCATCAACCCCCCCCCCCCCCCCCCAAAAACAAATGCCCCTGACAATTTTTTTTATTTTTTTTTTACATTTTGGAGGGTATAAAAAATTCGGCACAGCCGAATTTAACACTCTCACTTGTTTTCTCTTTGTTCAGAACTTTCCGTTTTTCAAGTCCAAAACGGAACCCAATGCCGTTGTCCACTGGTCCAATATTTATTTTTACCAAAAATGGCAACTATTCCGAAACAGACGCTACACAGAAAAAAATAAATTTCCAACTGATTTTTTCAGTCGTATCAACTCAAAATTTGGTTGTTGCTATTACATTTCGCTGTGGAAAACGAATTTTGTAGTTGTTTCAATTGAAAGACAGTTGTATCAACAAAATTAAGTTGTAACTAGCGATATTCACTTTTTACAACCTTAATACAAATGCATTAACTAAATTTTTGTTATAACAACTGAATTTAAGTTAGAAATCAGCAAATTTGTTTACAAAAATCAAAAAAAAAGCAAAACTCTCTCCACCCTAATGTACACTTGTACTTTTATAAAATTATGGTAGTAGGAGAATAACCAACAATCATATAAAACCTTCCGACCCTTGCACGAACGTACAAACATACAACAAAAATGTTGTTGTTGTTTTTTTTTTTTGCACCCATTAAAAGGCTTGTGGCTGCCATCGATATCATTCATTTAGTCGTTCAGTGGTTGTTTGGAAATAAGTATTTGTTGGTTTGAGGATTACGACTTACAAATGTTTGTAATAGCATTTGATGCTGTTGTTGTTGCCACAATTTCAGATGACGATGATATTAACGATACTAATGTATACTGATGTTGCAAATGATTATGATGATAGTGATGCTGGTGTTGTTGCTGCTGTCGATACTGAAGATATTTTACAATTCGTGATAGTGCTGTTATAAAATGATGACATTACTGCACAAATTATTACTGATAAGAGGATTTACGTTTGTTGTTTGTAAATGATAACTAAGAATTGTTGAAACATTTTTGTACACCCTCAACTGCAGTGATAGAGGGTACATTTAAGTTTGTCATTCCGTATGTAACACATAAAAACTTTTAAAAATCTAAAATTAATATGCCATGTTACCCAACATCTTAAAATGCCCCTGCCCCCCCAGTATACGCCACTGATATAGCCAATTACTTATACAGTCCAAAATAATAGAGCTAGACTTCCGAGGTTCGGCACGAATATGTCTTATATTCCTAGGCAGGTTAAGTTCGGAAATGGGCAAAATCGCACCAAGGGGAATAAAGTTCCCTCAAATGCAACATTCTTATCTCAGAAGAAGTTAGAAATTGCAAGGGGAAGGTGCCCACTAAAGTCTCCCACCAACCCCCCTCCCCCAAAAAAAAAGACGCCCAGGTTTTTTTTTATATTGTTTTTTTTTACATTTTTGAGGGTATAAAAGATTCGGCACAGCCGAATGTTAGACCCACTCGACATGTCAGCAGTTGGTCAGCGGTTGATTAAACGAAAATGTTGGTGACCACCGACACTGGTGGACAATGCTGACATGTCGTTGGGGACATTTGGAAAAATTGTATGAAGATGTAAGCGATTTTAAAAAGGGAGGGTCAGTAGTATGCCTGCGGTGATTTTATTTTGCCAACTTCGTTCTTAAGTTCAAAAAAGTATTTTTAATTTTTGGAGAGTATAAAAGATTCGGCACATAAGAATTAACCACTCTCACTTGTTTTTTGTTCGTTTGTTAAACAAATGAAACATTATGTCAGAAGTTTAGACTTGGTGAAAAAGTAGTTTTAATGAAAAAATAATTAAAAAAAAAATTAATTTATGAAAAAAATTTTTGATGAAAAAAAAAAATAAAATGAAAAAACAAATAACAAATAGAAATATCGAAAATCCCAATAAGCGTTATTTGGGAAATTATAAAGTGTCCTCCCTCCAATTGTCCGTTTGCCAAAAGTAAGAAGTCTTTTTATCCTCTTAGAATTAGGTACTGGCCACAGGGTTTACGATATCCTGCACGTAGGCAGTATTATCCACCTATCCTTCATTCTTTTCTCCGACATCCTATCAGTTTCGTTCATCAATTCCACCGTATGAACCGAGATGTCAGGTTCCACCCTTTTCCCCAAAGATTCAGTGCCATTTTCTTACACATACATAATTTTATAATTATTTGCATATACTATCTTAAAGTATATTTTCTTTGTTTTAAGTAAATTTTCCATATATCAAGTAAATTTTCTTTATATTATGTTAAATTGAAATAAGTTAAAAAAAAAGTTATTTATTACAATATATTGGGAACTTATGGCCTAATTTTGTAAAACGTTGTCAAAATTTCAATACAATTTGTTGTTGTAACAAAAACAAATTCCACAGAAATTTTGACAACGCGGCGCATTGCGTTTTATAAATTAAGGGGGTTAATTTCAGTAATTACAATGTGATACCGTACAAATTGTTTTTCAAAAATGTCAATTCTAGCCCATTGTGCGATTTGTAGATATGAGGAATTCCACACACGATATTTTATTTAACGCAAGCTCACGTGCATATCGTGGCCGTGACTTAATTTTTTTCTACAGTGTGTGTTTTTATTACTCATACGTTTTATATCCCATTATTGTATGGAATTAGCATTGTTCAATCTTTTGCATTTTATTTTTCTCGAAAACAAGGCACAACGCACCTCAAAAAATTTCAGAACAGATAAAAATGCACTTTAACTTTTATTTTCTTAATTTAAAAAACAAATTAGTTTAAATTTAAAAATATCAGAAATTCTTCTGAAAATTTTCCAATTTTTATTTTTTTAATCGGTCCCACAAAAGAATCTATAAAAAACTTTCAGCATTACCATCGAAAAATAAAATAAATTTGAAATCAGCTTTTAATTTTATTTCCATACAAAATGTTTTTGTTTTTTTTAATCGACTTTCAAAAAATGTATTGAAAATTTGAAATTTAAAATAAAACTTTTGTTAAAATAGACTTTTTGTTTTCTTGTGCTAAGGGCCTTTTATTTAAAAGAAATCACCGTGTTTCATTTAATTTTCATAAATAATGAAATAAATATAATTACAAGCAGTGTCGGATACAGCTTTTGGGTTTTGGGGAGGTGGAAATTTTTTTGCTTCGAAAAAAAATCATAAATTCACTTTTGTTGACGAGCAAAAAAAAAGGGATGCGTTTTTTTTTACAAAAAAAGATGGGAAAGCAATAAATCATCAACTTTATTAGTCTTTGCCGAAGGATGTTTGTTTTTCATGATCATATTTCGAAAATGAAACTTTACGAAAAATGTCTCAGAATCTGAGACTATTTTCGTATAGAAAAATTTTCAGATTTTTAAAAGAAATTTAAAAGAATATTGTATATGTTTCGTATACATAAGAAGAGTCTAAATCTGAGAACTTTTTAATAGAAGAAATTCTTCTTCTATTAAAAAATTCTAATTTGAGACATTTTTCGTATATTTTTTTTAGGGAAAATGTTTCAGAATTTACGAAAAATGTCTCAGAATCTGAGTCTTTTTGTGTATAGAAAAACAAAATTTCCAAACCTAACGGACATTTTCAATACTTGAAATGTAGGACACAACTCTGTAAAAGGTTGAGATTAGGGATGTCGCGAATAGTGTATTCGGCATTTTACCGAATATTTACTATTCGGTATTCGGTTTGAACCGAATTCGAATATTTGCGAATAATTTAATTATTCATACGCCTGTATTTTACATGTAAAATATTATAAAAAAAGTACCAGACTAAAAGTTAACAACGCTGTTGTTGACACTATTTTTTTCTGTAACCTTAACAATTCGAATTTTAATCAAGTGCTCAAGTTTTTTTGTATAAAAAACAAACTAAAATGACTACAAAAAAGAGTCAAACGTTAATAAAGTGTTTTTTTAACTATTTAAAATTTTGCCGAATATTCGTCAAACTATTGACGAATATTTATTTAACCGAATATTAAAAAAAAAAATGCCGAGTACCGAATAGTGACGAATATTCGCGGCATCCCTAGTTGAGATTAATTAAGTTTGTGCTAAATGAGTACACCATTGATGATAGTAATAATAGTTATTCCTATAACATATTTATTTAAAAATTTCATTTAAATGGCTAATTTTGATCTGACACACATCAAGTGTGTGACAATCAAAGAAGTGCTGATGATTTTTTTTCAGATTTTTTCATTGTACAACAATTGATTAAAAAAAAAAATAAAAAAATAAAAATTGATAAAACAAAAATGTTTGATAAAAAAAAAAATAATGAAAAAATAATTTGATAAAAAAAATACTATTGGTAAAAAAAAAAATTATGAAAAAGAGCTAAAAAAAAATTTTTTTGGTAAAAATCAAATTTGAAAAAAAAAAAAAAAAAATTTTTGATGAAAAAAAAATATATTGATGAAAAAAGATTTTTTTTATGAAAAAAATAAAATTGATGAAAAAACAATTATTGATGAAAACAAAAACGAACAAAATTATTCCAACTTAGTTGGTGGATTAATTTTCGATTTATAAGGGTTGTTGTCAACACTAATGTATTTTCTACTAAAGTTTACAACGCAGCGTGCTTAAGCCCCTATGACACTACATTTTTTTTGTATTGATGAAATTTAAGTGAACAGTGCAAATATATCACCATAGGAAATCTGAATAAGTGTGAATAGTAAAAGCATACTAAAAAAAACAGTAAACGTCAAATTTTATTCTTGTGTTATCGATAAATTTGGTTATCAAATGATTGAATGTCAAAAAAAAATGTAAAAATTTTACATTTTTTTTTGACATTTACGCATGAATGATATTAAGTGTTGCCAACTTTTCTGTTTTTCATTAAATGAAGCGATTTTTTTGTTTTTTTTACGGTTTTTGGTATTTATTAAGCGGGTTTTTATTTAAATAAAAGTAATCATCACTATTTGTTTGTTTATTTTATGTTTCTTTTTCATTTCTTCTTTTGCTGTTTCATTCTATCAATTAATAAAAAATAAAATACAAAATAAATGTAGTGTCATAGGGGCTTTAGTACTTAAATTAGTACCAAGAATAAAGAAAACAAACAAAACAACATATGACGCTGTCAAACACCGTACGTAGAATTTTAACAAGTTTATTAGTTTTTGGAAAAAAAAAATTTATATACATAAATGTTTTATATAAATGTTATTATTCTTTTTTAAGTTGTTTTGTGTAAAATACCATTAAATTTTCCAGTAAACACAAGTTATTAGTGGCATTTATATGTTTGTTAAAATGAAGGGTGTGTTAAAAGTCGTATACATTAAAGAAGTGAATAAAATATAAACTAGCGCCAGCTGGGCTGTGTCACTTTAACTAAAAATATGGACTAAGATAATCCAAAAGCTTAAAAAACAAGCCTAATGTTTATACATGACTTTAGTGAAATTTGATGGCGGTTCTTTTCTTGAAACATATTAACCCCCCTATCTTAAAGTATTTTATTTTATTAAATTGTGTTTCACCAAAGATACTTTCCAATTTTACTTTTTTATGCATTTTGCTTATATTGCACGAACTTTTGCCTTCTAACAACCCCTAGTGAAATTTTATGCAAAACATTTTTGTTGAACATTTTAACCTTTTAACTGTACGTTTTAGTGGTGTTCAATGAGAATATTTGAAAAAAGGACTAAAATGACTCCTAAAAATGGGAGATAGAGGGTAAATATATTCTACGAAAATAATTGCCTTCAAATTTCACTAAAGACATTTATAAACAGCATTTAGTTCAGGAGTAGATTTACTTAATATATTTTTCGACTTATTTCACACTAATTTTAATAATTACAACTTTTTTATTGGCGTTTTTTGCGAAAACGTGAATTGATCTAGAAAAACTGGGAGACAAGTGTATTTCAATTTCGACCCTACTTTCAGAATTTATCGGTCTGGTCCATGTGTACAAAAGTGTGTCGGGCGGTGTAGTCAAACTTTAGACACCAGCCTAAAAATATTATCATGTTAAAAAAAGATATTTTTTTAATTAAAAATATTGTATATGTAATTCCCTTTAATTTCTTTTGGAAGTATAACCCATTTTAACATGAAAATGTTTTTAGGCTTGTTTCTAATTTTAAGAATGATGCAGGACGTCACCTCAGTTTGACTATATAAGCTACCGACTAAAAGAAAAGAAAATAATAATTAATGTTTTCATTTTCTTTAAACCAAAAAGGTTTGTAAATTTGAGTTGTAACTTTGATAATAATTCACCTGCTGTTGAATAAAATCGTTTTTCACCAGCTGCTGAATAAAACGGAACATAATTATTTTCAGCAAAATTATTTTTTCATCGATTTTTTTTTCATCTAATTTTTTTTCATCAAATTTTTTTTCATCTTTTTTTTATGAATTTTTTTTTCATCAGTTTTTTTTATCAAATTTTTTATTACATAAATTTTTTTTTTCATCAAATTTTTTTTTCATTAAATATTTTTTTTTCATCAATCATAAATTCATAAATCTTTTTTTATAAATTTTTTTTTCGTCAAATTAGTTTTTTTATCAAATTTTTATTACATTAAATTTTTTTTCATCAAAATTTTTTGTTACATCAAATTTTTTTTTCATTATTTTTTTTTTTTTTTTCATTAAAAAATTTTTTTCTTCATTAAAATTTTTTTTTATCGAAAAAAAAATCAAAAACTTTTTTTTTTCAAAAATGTTCCATTTGTTTAACAAATGTACAAAAACAAGTGAGAGTATTAAATTTTTCGGCGCCGAATCTCTTCTTTTCAAAATGTAAAAACACTTTTTTGAACTTAAGTAACACACTCATTTACAAATTTACATCTCTTCCCGCTTTCCACAGACCGATGGGCGGATGTTTATAGATAGAGTGTCTTAGAAATGGATCAATAATATGTAAACTTAATGGGGTCCTCGACCGATATTTCAATTCGTTATGCATGGAATGGCAAATGAGTAAATCATTAGTTTTTTTTTTTGGCAAGTACACACAAATCTTCAGCAAAACGTTATCATGATTTAATGTTTTGTGCAAGAGGATAAAACTCGCAGGCATTTTTAATATTGTGTTTTCCTTAAACAATTCTAAATGTTTTTTTTCAAAATATTTTAGTATTTGTGAACTTAATCAAAAATAACAATCATGATCAAAGTGAATCGTTCACAAACTGTTGAATGAATACAAAAATTTATCGATTGAACCAGATAAACGAACTTAAAAATTGACCAGTTGAACCAAGCTCTTTGTCTCCCGCTCTTAATATTTTGGAACTTTTTAACAGAAGGTACGAAAACTGTTAGACGAGGAAAATACGATAATGTTAAATTAACATTGTTGGTTTGACAAATAATGCTAACTTTTTATATCGAAAAAGCGCTTAATAAATTTTGAAAAAATGTATCAATTTATAATTATTATGGTAATATTATTTAAGAAGTACCTTTGAAAGTGTTTAAAACAAATTCTCAGCAAATAAAAAGTCATTGGATTTCCCGATAATCCACAAAAAAAACTTTTTTTACAGCTAGATGAAAAAAAAAAAACGCTAGCTTTAGTCTGAAAAACGCCAAATTGCAACACCTTTTGTTTTTTATATCGAACTTAAGGGATTTTTTTTGGTTTGATCAAACGTCCAGTTCGATGGCGGACTTAGCAAAGGGAATTTAAGAGAGGGTTTAACAGAAGAAGGGAGAATTCACATATCTTTAAGTATTGATAGTCTTTGGTTGAACTAGGTGAATGAACTAGGTCTTTTATCTTACATAAACGAAAATGAACAGTACCTCAATTGAACGATTAAGCTCAAGTCTATGAAAAAGTTTATGAAAAATATGGTCTTTCGGGAAAATATGAATTAAAGCCAAACTAGCAGGAAAAATACGAATTGTTAAAAAACTAAAAAACCCTTGCGAAATAATGTAAGAGACAAAAAAGTTGAAAGAAAGTATGAAGTGAGGTTGAGATTGCTAGAAATAGAATTGTAGTGTTGGAAACTGTCAAAATTTATTCTGTAGAAACTATAAATATTCACATATGAGGCATTCCACACCAAATGTCCAGCAAAAAAAAACACGTGTACCATAAACTTCTGAATAGCTTGTATGGATAGCCCTATATGGAACTTAGAAAATTGCGTTTTCGGTTTTTCAATTTTTCAAAAACTGGGCTTAGGAGGCGTGGTCAAATATTGGAAAAATGGTCAAATTTGTGGCGAGTTGCCTTGATTAAATATTTATCACATTAAAACGGAATGCACCACAATCTTAAAAATTTACATTCTTATATAGTTTCGTATGGGCTATCGAATAAATTTTTTTTCCTTGAAAACTTTTCAGAACCCGTTCTGAAATTTTCCATTTTTTAAAAAAGTCAATTTATCAAAAATCCGTCCACTTTTTTTTTCTTTTTTTTTTTAAGTTTAGATGTTTGTCCATCCACACAAAAAAAAAATCAGAAATGTATTTTTCGTTTTTTTCGAGAAAATCGCATTTGAATTTTTAATTTCATAACAATTTTGTAATTTGCTTGTATTTTCTTGTTTCAACAGAGCGAATGAGTAATATTTATTGCATTAATATTACTCATTCGACACGTTAAAACAAGAAAATACAAGCAAATTACAAAATTGTTATGAAATTTAAAATTCAAATGCGATTTTCTCGAAAAAAACGAAAAATACATTTCAGATTTTTTTGTGTGGATGGACAAACATCTAAACTTTAAAAAAAATTTAAAAAAAAGTGGCCGGATTTTTGATAAATTGACTTTTTGAAAATTTTCTAAAGAAAAAAATTTTGTTCGATAGCCCATACAAAACTATATAAGAATGTAAAAACAAAACAAAACAAGTAAGAAAGTTATACTCGGTCAAGACCGACCATATGATACCCTACACCAGTGTTTTCCGGAAAATGGGTCCCAAGTCCAAACATGGACCGATTGTATCTGTCTTTTGTTAGATCTTTATTTAGTGTAGAAAACACACACAGATAAAATTTAGTGGAACTGGTTTATTTTTTTGTCAATAGACCAATTTAACTGAATATCGGTCGAAATTTTTATATGGGGGACTAAGTCCAAAAATGGTCTAATAATATTCCGATTTGATTAGGTTACTAAGGTACACGTTTAACACCTAAAAATAAAATTTTTATCAAATATTTCCATTTTTATGAATTTTAAGGGAATTATGTGAATATCGCGAAGGTGGTTTGTATGGGGACTACCAGAAGGAATGACCCGATTCCTTTAAAATTTGGTATGGTTATTTGTGCATACAAAATTTTTCCTGCTGAATTTCAAAGCTATATCTAATTTAATACGGTTATGAGAGTCATTTAAGCTTAATCCAAAGGGGGCGTTTGTATGGGGGCTAGGTCTTAAAATGGACCGATCTTCTCCAATTTCAATAGGCTTGGTCCTTTGGCCAAAAGGTGCTTGAGTTTCAAATTTCAAGTCAATTGATTGAAAATATCGACCTGTATCGTGCTTAAACCCATAGATGGACAGACGGACGGACGGACGGACGGACATTGCTAAATCGACTCAAAAAGTAATTCTGAGTCGAGTGGTATGCTTTAAGATAGGTCTAGGACCAATATTTCGGTTAGTTACAAACATCAGCACAAACACATTATATATTATTAATAAAAAAATAAGTAAAGCTAAAAATTTAATTAAACAATTAATTATATTAATTAAATACTTAATTAATACAAAATTTAAAAACAATTAAAATGTTTATTAAAATTAAGATAAAAATTTAATTAAACAATTAATTACATTAATTAAAAATTTAATTTATACTAAACTAGCTTACCATCCCGGTACTTCGTTACCGGTTGTATTGAATACCGAATAATAGAAGGATCAGGATTACTCTATGATTTCAAAAAATTCCCCTAGGTAGTCTTTGTTTTATTTACTTGTGGACGTTTACGTCTTTCATAAAATAATATTTCAATGAATAATTTAAACAATACAATTTGAATAACTTCGCTGGTAGGTTATCATGTACGTTCCGGTGAAAAAAAGATATTGACAATTTTCGAGCCCGTATATCAGGTTTTTGGATTTAAAGTGAATAAATATTTCAGTGAAAAAAGAAATGGGAAAAATAAGTTTGAGTAAAAAAACATATAGGGAGAAAAAATATGGAAAAAAAGTTAAATACGATAAATTTGAGTAAAAAGTATCATTCCATATTGTCCCCTGCTCTATTTCATTTCGATCCCCGTTCTACTCCATTTCATTTCCAATTCCATCTCCTTTTGTTCCATGCAAGTTTCATTCCTCTCCGTATAATATGCGTTAAAGAAATAAAAATTTATATTGTCGTTATTTTATAGATATGAAAAGTACCATTTTACACCACTTTTATCAGGTACCCCTTTTTATCCTAAAATTTTTAAAATATGGCTGTTATTTCTGGGGCTTTTAGTTTAATAGTTAGATAGGTAAAAATAACCATTTGCCACCTCTTCCCTTAAAATAAAATTTTCCAAATAACCTTTTTTTGTGCTAGTTGATCCTATATTTAAAATATCAAGTTTCTGAACCATTATTTCAAGAAATATAAGAATAACCAAATTTACACTTCTTTATCCCCATTACAATCAGTCGCGACCCTTAGAAACAGAATTTCTTAAAATAAAGCATTCAAAATTTCAGTGCCTAGGATCATTACTTCATGAAATATAAAAAGTATCAAAAAACCCTTTATTATACCTCTAGAAACGGATTTTTTTAAAAAATACTTTAGCAGAATGTTTTTTCACCGAAGTACCCTACATTCCAAAATTCAAGCTTCTAAGGTCATTATTATAGGAACAAAAAAAGTACCAAAAGTACACTTTCTTACCCCCGTTAGAAACGGAATTTCCAAAAAGTATTTCTTCCAGAATGTTTTTTGTTCATCGAAAAATCCTACATTCCATATTTCAATTTTCTAGGATCATTGTTTCAGCACTTTCGGTACTTTTAATAAAAGGTACTTTATATTAAAGGTAATTTTTGTAAAAGCGACTTTTTATAAAGAGTAATTTTTATAAAGGGTACTTTTTATAAAAGGTACTTTTTATAAATGGTACTTTTTATAAAAGGTACTTTTTATTAAAATATGCTTTTTATAAAAGGTACTTTTTATAAAAGGTACTTTTTATAAAAGGTACTTTTTATAAATGGTACTTTTTATAAAAGGTATTTTTTATTAAAAGATGCTTTTTATAAAAGGTACTTTTTATAAAAGGTACTTTTTATAAAAGGTACTTTTTATAAAAGGTACTTTTTATAAAAGGTACTTTTTATAAAAGGTACTTTTTATAAAAGGTACTTTTTATAAAAGGTACTTTTTATAAAAGGTACTTTTTATAAAAGGTACTTTTTATAAAAGGTACTTTTTATAAAAGGTACTTTTTATAAAAGGTACTTTTTATAAAAGGCACTTTTTATAAAAGGTACTTTTATAAAAGGTACTTTTTATAAAAGGTACTTTTTATAAAAGGTACTTTTTATAAAAGGTACTTTTTATAAAAGGTACTTTTTATAAAAGGTACTTTTTATAAAAGATACTTTTTATAAAAGGTACTTTTTATAAAAGGTACTTTTTATAAAAGGTACTTTTTTTAAAAGGTACTTTTTATAAAAGGTACTTTTTATAAAAGGTACTTTTTATAAAAGGTACTTTTTATAAAAGGTACTTTTTATAAAAGGTACTTTTTATAAAAGGTACTTTTTATAAAAGGTACTTTTTATAAAAAGTACTTTTTATAAAAGGCACTTTTTATAAAAGGTACTTTTTATAAAAGGTACTTTTTATAAAAGGTACTTTTTATAAAAGGTACTTTTTATAAAAGGTACTTTTTATAAAAGGTACTTTTTATAAAAGGTACTTTTTTATAAAAGGTACTTTTTATAAAAGGCACTTTTTATAAAAGGTACTTTTTATAAAAGGTACTTTATATAAAAGGTATTTTTTATAAAAGGTACTTTTTATAAAAGGTACTTTTTATAAAAGGTACTTTTTATAAAAGGTACTTTTTATAAAAGGTACTTTTTATAAAAGGTACTTTTTATAAAAGGTACTTTTTATAAAAGGTACTTTTTATAAAAGGTACTTTTTATAAAAGGTACTTTTTATAAAAGGTACTTTTTATAAAAGGTACTTTTTATAAAAGGTACATTTTATAAAAGGTACTTTTTATAAAAGGTACTTTTTATAAAAGGTACTTTTTATAAAAGGTACTTTTTATAAAAGGTACTTTTTATAAAAGGTACTTTTTATAAAAGGTACTTTTTATAAAAGGTACTTTTTATAAAAGGTACTTTTTATAAAAGGTACTATTTATAAAAGGTACTTTTTATAAAAGGTACTTTTTGTAAAAGGTACTTTTTATAAAAGGTACTTTTTATAAAAGGTACTTTTTATAAAAGGTACTTTTTATAAAAGGTACTTTTTATAAAAGGTACTTTTTATAAAAGGTACTTTTTATAAAAGGTACTTTTTATAAAAGGTACTTTTTATAAACGATACTTTGTAAAAAAAATAATTTTTATAAACGGTACAGAATTTTCAGAAAGTACTTGTTCCAGAATTTTTTATTTCACTAAAGGATCCTACATTCTAAATTTCAAGTTTGAATGACCATTGTTTTAGTAAATAAAAAAAGTACCAAAAGTACACTTTTTTACCCATTTTACTCCCGTAGAATCTACATTGGCAAAAATCCAGCCGTAGTGAATCTTTTTTCCCGGAAGTGAGCCGAAATTGCAAATTTCAAGTTTCTAGTACCATTATGTCAGGAGATATGAAAAGTACCAAAAGTACAGTTTTCTACCCCCTCAGAATCAACACTGGCAATAATCCAGCCTTAGTGGATCTACATATATTTCGGGAGGTTAACATACAGTCCAAATTTCAAGTCTCTATGACCATTATTTCAGGAGATATAAAAAGTACCAAAAGTACAGATTTTTACCCTTTTTACCCCCTTAGAACCAACATTGGCAAAAACCCAGCCTTACTGGATCTTAATTCCATAATGTAAACATACAGTCCAAATTTCAAGTCTCTATGACCATTATTTCAGGAGATATAAAAAGTACCAAAAGTACAGTTTTTTACCCTTTTTACCCCCTTAGAATCAACACTGGCAAAAATCCAGCCTAGTGGATCTTTATTTCGGGAGGTGAACATTCAGTCCAAATTTCAAGTCTCTATGACCATTATTTCAGGAGATATAAAAAGTACCAAAAGTACAGATTTTTACCCTTTTTACCCCCTTAGAACCAACATTGGCAAAAATCCAGCCTTGGCGGTTCTATATTCCGGGAGGTGAACATGCAGTCCAAATTTCAAGTCTCTACGACCATTACTTCAGGAGATATAAAAAGTACCAAAAGTACAGTTTTTTTCCCTTTTTACCCCCTTAGAATCAACATTGGCAAAAATCCAGCCTTAGTGGATCTATATTCCGGGAGGTGAACCTACAGTCCAAATTTCAAGTCTCTAGCTTCAGCGGTTTGGGCTGGGCGATGATGAATCAGTCAATAAGTCAGTCAGTCAGTCAGTCAGTCACATTACTCTTTTATATATATAGATTAAAAAACAATTAAAATTTTAATTAAAATAATATATACGATATTATATTCTGTGCAAATGCAACATTGGCGGCTATAGCTGTAGTATAAGTATGGGCCAATAATTTTAACTCTATTCCGGTTCTTACGTCTTTTGTAGGAAAATATCTTATTTTCTTTCTCCTCAAATCCTTTCTATTATTTTCCACTTTCTTTTGCTAAAATGTGACTTTGTGTTATAAATCGTATATTTATTTCTAAATTCTACTTTCCATTTTCACCATAAATCAGCTACTTGTGAATAATTTATCATTACTTTGACATCACACCAGTGTTTAACATTTTGGTGGGCAAAATTTAAAAACTCGTAAGTGTGGTCATAAATTCAAGTCAAAAGGAAAGAAGTAAACAAATAGAAATGACATTTGAAATGTCAAATTAACAAAAACAAAACCCTTAGTATAAGAGAATTTGTAAATAAATATTTGAAATTCATATAAAACAAAAATTCTAGCAGTTTTATGGAGAGTAAGTCTGAGCGCCAATATAAGAACATGCGCTTTAGACCACAAATAACAACACCCATATACCATAGAAAAAATAGTAAAATTAAAACAACAAAAAAATACTACTATTATGAAAATGTTTGATAAACTACGGTACACGATTTTCAATATTTTACAGCAAAACAGGATTTTTGATGCAAAAGGTCCTTGTAAGTTTAGGACCTATTAAAGAGTTGGGGTCTAAGCTTTTTTTGCTTAAGTTTATTTAGGAATAATATTTTTCTTTCAAATACTACTTCTATTCCCTTGTCTTTGTAATGTTATCAATCATTTAATTTATCTTTATGTTGACACTTTATTTTTCTATTTCTTTAACACACTCAAAAGGTTCTTTCACTCTCTTGGCTTATACAAATTGTCAAAACATCTGTCATAATATTTTGTGAGTAGTGTGTCCTTGTCAAGTGCTTAAATTTCCTTAAGCTAGAAGGTTGATAAACTATTTGGCATTTATTTTTATACTAGATTTGTGTACGTATGTGTAAAGTATTCCATTGAGAAGTGTCAATGTTTTATCCTACCTCAAAATATGTATGTTTTTAAGTTCACTAAGGATATTTCGTACATGAAACTAAAGATAAGATTATTTGGTATTTGTAACTATTTAAATTGGCATCTGTTTTTGTTAAGTGTTTTAAATGGGTCATTGTGATCACCAAAGCACATAAATAAGTCATTAATAATAATTACACTAGTTAACAAATTAAAAAACAAACCGAAACCTAAAATCCCACTGATGATAACTGGATGTGCTTGAAACTGGTACGGGAATACCAGAAATGTCTGTAATTTTTAGAAATAAAATTTTCTTCTAAGTTTTTCCAAATTAAACTCTCATAACAAATAGAATAAAAGCCCCACCTGTGCTAACCAAAAAAAAAAACACTATAAAAAATTCTATGTGCAAGAAACGTACCACTTAACTAAAAACTTATCAAAAAAGGTTTTCACTGATTCAGTTATTTAAAATTTTTTTTTAAATAAAAACCGTATGAGTAAATCCATGGGAAAATCTGGCGGATCACCGATTTTGTTAATTTTGTTATGCTTTTTACCATATTGACTTTTAGAATGTTTTTTTACGACTTTTTTACTTTGTAACCGTAAGTCTTCTAAAAGCAGATAAAATTATGATGATTTAAAATTTTGAAAAAATATTTTCAAAAAAAGTTTAACAAAAAATTTTAAAAATAATATTATAAAGTCCTTTTTTTGGCATGTAAAGTATGGATTTTGAAACCCCCAAAATTTTGTATTAAAGTTTAGAATGCTCCCTTATTGCTATTAAAATGTCATAGAGGCGTTTTTTCGTATTGTTGAGCAATACATTTTTAGATAACCTAATATTTGATTTTTTCCAAAATTTAGCTTTATCACCAAATTTGTTGCTCGCAACACGAAAAAAAAACACCTACCTGAAACTTTAATAGCTTTAAAAGGACATTCTAAGCTTTGAGACAAAATATTGGTTTTGGAAATCCATGGTGTCCGTGCCAGGAAAAAAGGACATAACAATATTGTTTTCAAAAGTTTTTGTTAAAATTTTCTTAAGACAATTTTTTTTTGTTTCTAAATTTTAAAATTTCAAAAAAAAATTAAACAAAAAATTTGGAAACAATATTTGAAGCATTTTGTTCCTGGCAAGGACAGAAAAACCACTGATAAAAATTCTGAAAATTTACATAAATTTACATAAATTTGTAAAATGTATAATTCCAACAAAAATTTTTGAAAACAATACTAAAATATTCTTTTATCCTGGCAAGGAACCCATAGTTTTCCAAAACTAAAATTTTGTATTAAAGTTTAGAATATCCACTTAACGCTATTAGCATTTCAGGGGGGTGTTTTTTAGTATTGTTGAGCAATAAATTTTTAAAATGTGTTAGAAAGCCAAATATTTGATTTTTTTTTTTTAAATTTTGGCAAAGATTTGGCTTTATCACCAAATTTAAAAATTTATTGCTCGACAACACGAAAAAAACACGTCCCTGAAATTTTTATAGCGTCAAAAGGACATTCTAAACTCTAAGACAAAATTTTGGTTTTGGAAATCCATGGGTTCCTTGCCAGGATAAAAGAACATTCTAATATTGTTTTCAAAAATTTTTGTTGGAATTTTTTTTCAGAGTTTTTTTTGTAAAATTTTGGCTGCATCAAATATTATATTTTAAAAATTTATGTAAATAAAATATTTTAAAAATTTATGTAAATTTTCAGAGTTTTTATTAGTGGTTTTTCTGTAAGTACAGATCGAGCTCGGACTCTAATAACATTTGTTATAAGGGTTCAAGTTGAAAAAGTGCTAAAGAAAAATTTAATTTCTAAAAATTTTGGATATTTCTGGTATTCCCATGCCAGTTTCAAACACTCCAGTTAGTTTTATCATCAGTAGGATTTTAAATGTCGGTTTGTCTTGTTAATGGAAATTGTTTTTTATATATGTGAATATTTACAGTTTCTACAGAATAAATTTTAACAGTTTCCAACACTACAATTCTATTTCCAGCAATCTCAACCTCACTTCACAAAAGTGTTGTCAGGTGTTTAGTGTTTCCCCCCCCCCCCCCCCCCCCCAGAAAAACCCCTAAATCGATTATGACTTATCATAACTTTTTAAAAAATGATCGAATTTTTCCAAAATTGGAATTTTTTAGTTCTTCAACATTTTCTTTATAAGATTATTACCCCAGATTGTACACAGAAAAAAATATCGTGAAATTAAAAGTAACTAAACAAATTATTAGCAACTAATTTCTAGTTTAACAACGTTTTTAATTGTATCAACAATGTATATTGTTAATGTGACAATAATCCACTTTAATTTCCAATTAAATGCATCAATTAAAATCATTGTTAAAAAACGCACAAAATGCTTATTGATAACACAGACACTTTATAAACTCATTTAATGATGCACAAAAATATGTGACGATAGCACGGTGGTAGTGTGCTAGACTCGAATCATGAACATTGCGGGTTCGCTGCCAGGTGGCGAAAACATTTTTTTATTTTTTTTTTTATTTGGAGATTATTTGGTTTTTGCTATTTTGCGGACACCTTTTATACGCATTAATTCAACTACAAATATATATGAGGAATAGCACGGTGGTAGTGTGCTAGACTTGTACCATGTTCGTTGCTGGTTCGATTCCAGCTGCCGCCAGATTTTTTTTTTTTTTATATTTTTTTGTTACATTTTTAGTTTTTTATTTTATTTTTAAATTAAATGACATTAAAAACAGTTTATTTCCTTTAATATACGCGTATAGTCAACTACAAGTATATATAAGGAATAGCACGGTGGTAGTGTGCTAGACTCGTATCATGTTAGTTGCGGGTTCGATTTCAGCTGCCGGCTAATGTTTTTTTTTTTATTATTTTTAGATTTTTTTTGTTCTATTTTTAGATTTTTTTTAAATACTTAAATTGACATTTAAGCATGTTTATTTCCGTTAATATAATTTATTACAAACTTTTCAATTAATTTCATTGTTGATAAAACAATGAATTTAATTGACAAAAATCAGTTGATATTTTTTTCAAAAGTTACAAAATCCAATGTTGTATTGACAAAATCCAATGTAGGCTCAGTTTCAATTAAATGTTTAATTGTATTAACAATGAAATTAATTGTATTGACAAGTTTTTTTTTTCTGTGTATTATTTTTTTCGAAAAAATCTTTAAAAATTCTAATGGCAAATTTGTGCATTTTTTTTACGAATGTCAATACATTAAACGTTTAATAAAGTTAAACTATTACACGTTTTACCTTGCTTAATGGATAAGTCTAATAGAAAAAAGGCTAAAGCCAAATTGACCATAAGCTAAACTATCCTCCGTTTATTTTAAAAGTTGTGATAAGTCAAAGTTGATTTAGGGGTTTTTCTGGTGGGAAACCCCCTAAAAACCCGACAACACTGCTTCACACTTTCTTTCAACTTTTTTGTCTCTTACATTATTTCGCAATGGTTACCAACTTGATCTGGAATTGCAGACACAAATAAAGGAATTTGCATTTTCTGTTTCGAAGTTGTTTTTCTTTGGTGCTTTATTTGATTAATATTTTACTAATAAGTCTGTAAATTGACATTTTTTTAGCCAAAATTATTTTATAGAGTTTAATGTAAAATTACAGAGTTTTCTTTGTTAAAAGGAGCTCATATTTTACCGACTAAAAACTCTGTAAATTAACATTTTTTTTTTTTGTTTAAATCATTTTACAGAGTATTTTAGTAAAATTACCAAGTTTTGTTGATAGCTGGAAATGTATAGTGTACTCTGTTAAATTAGCAGAGTTTTCCTGTTATTTAACAGAAAAATTCTGCAAAAAAATTCTATATTACGTATTTCAAATTGATTCAACACACTCTTATAAATTTTTGTTGAAATTTACCCACTTTATTGTAGATAAATGTTCTTCTACAATAAAGTGGGTAAAAATACTCGATGTGTTTAAATTTCAACATTTGCACACAAAGTGTGTACAACTAATAAACATTTTGTGTGTAAACCTACAAATGAACTGCTTTCAAAATTCTCTGGCAATACACACAAAATGTGTAATTTTAGCTTACTTGTGCTCAAAAATCGATATAAAATGTTCAAAATTGCATCCTAAATGTTTTCTTTTACATAAAAAGTGCTTAATTTTTAACAACCTGCTAAAAAATTTATTCATATAAAAAAATAAAACCAATTTATTTAAACTAAAATGAAATTTGGTTTAATCCTTATCCTTATATATATATAAAAATGACATGTTAGTTTGTTTGTTTGTATGTTTGTTTGTTTGTGTCGCTTTCAGAAAAAAACTACTGAACCGATTCAAATGAAATTTGGCATGTAGATAGAACGTTTCCTGGAATGAAAAATGGCACCAATGGCATCTCGATTGGATGCCCCGCCTCCTTTTACGCCCACTTTTTGTGAATTTCAGATTTTTCAATATATTTGGTTGTTGTACTATATTTGGATGTTTGTTACCGATAAAAATACAATTTGGCATACTAATAAGGCGTTTATTGCAAGGAAATATATGCCATCCCGCATCTTGATTGGAAGCAACGCCTCTTTTTAAGATCCTTACAAAGGGGCGTGGCATCATTTGGTTTTTCTGTCTGTCTGTCCACAATCGAGGATAAACGGCTGAACCGATTTACATGAAATTTTCACCACAGATAGTACTAACCGAGACGGGAACTATAGGCCATAAGAAAGACCGATCTGCCAAGTGGGCGTAAAATGCCACGCCCCTTTATATTATATTGAACATTATTTCTGCCTTTTCAGCAATTACACTTAAACGGCTGAACCGATTTTAAAGAAATTTTCACCACACAGTACTATTCCAAGCGGGAAATATAGTTAATAATAGGGCGGCGATCACACAAAGGGGCGGAAATGCCACGCCCCTTTGTACTTCATTGAAAGTTATTTCTATCTGTCCCGTAATCACGCTTAAACGTCTGAACCGATTTTAATGAAAATTTCACCACACATAGTACTAACCCAGGCGGGCACTATAGGTTATAATAGGAGGGCGCTCTGACGGATGGGCGTAAAAGTCCACGCCCCTTTGTATTACACTGAAAGTTATTTCTGCCAGTTCCGTAATCACTCTTAGTCGTCTGAACAGATTTTGTTGCAATTTTCAACACAGATAGTACTAACCAAAGCGGGAACAATATGTCATATCAGCACGTTATTGGGCAAAGGCGTTTTAAAATGCCGCTCTTTGTATTAATTTCAAATTATTTTTGACTGCCATAATAAAGAGCGTTTGGACAAAGAGGCATAAGTTGCATCGCTCTTTTGTAATATACTAAAAGTTGTTTCTGTCAGCAGTGTTGGTATTTGAGAATTTTTGATTAGTGCCAAGTTGAAGTCTAAAAAGGGCCAAAATGGATTGAAAGGGCCAAACAAATTTTACCATACATTTTTGGCCAAAGCGATTTTGTTTTTCTTTTTATTTCGCTGTTGTTATTAAGATCTATTCAAAAATTGTTATTCTTTAAAATATCGGATCTCTTAACCCGCTTCTTGAGCTAAATTTCTCTTGACAAGTAATGGTCCTTTTGTCCCTAGGTATCAATTTTAGTTTACAATCTTTGCGGACTTAGAGTGGGTAAGGGGATCTAAAGAGAGACTTTTTGAACACTTCTTACTAACACTTTTCACAATTCCTATTTTGGAACTTATCTTTTACCGAAAAAAAAAATTAATCGCTAAAACCCTCAATCAAGTATACTCGCAAGTGGTCGTTAAAGGGTTAAAGAAAAATAAAAAGTAGGATTCTGTGGGGGAAATGTGGTACTTTTTGACTTTTGGAAACTCATTCAATTTTCCTAAAACAAATTTTTTTAATTTATTTAAAAAAAAAATTTACCAATATTAGGTGAGAATGAAAAAGGGCCAAAACAGTTTTTTATGGTGCCACTGAACATTGAATAGTGCCAAAAATGGCACTATTGTGCCACATTTCCCAACCGTGTCTGTCAGTTCCGCAATTACGCATCAACGGCTGAATCAATTAACATGAAATTTTCGCAACAGATAGTACTAAACGAGCGGGAACTATAGAACATAAAATGAGGGATCGGACAAAGGGGCATAAAATGACACGCCCTGTTAAATTTATTGCATCTCCTTTCTGCCTTTTTCGCAATCACGCTTATTTGGCTTAACTGCTTTTGAAGAAATTTCCACCGCAGATAGTACTAACCGAGGCAGGAACTATAGCCCACAAAAGAGTGCGCTTTGACAAAGGGGAGTAAAATCACACGCTCTTTTGTATTACATTGAAAGTTATTTCTGCGTGTCCCATAATCATGCTTAAACGGCTTAAACGATTTTAATGGGTTTTTCACCACATATAGTACTTCCGAAGCGGGAATAATAATCCATAATAGAGCGTGTTTAGACCACGGGGCGTAAGTTGTAACGGCCCTGAAAGTTATTTTCTGTCTGTTCCGTAATTACGCTTAAGCGCCTTAACTTATTTTAACAAACTTTTAACACATATAGTACTTACTAACCGAGGCGGGAACAATATGCCATATTAGCGCGTGATTGGGCAAAGGCGTGTATTTTTGCCAGTTCCGCAATCACTCAAAAACGGCTCAGCCAATTTTTAATAACTGACTAACCGATGCGGGCCCATATCAGTGTGCGATCGAACAAAGGGACGTAAATTGCCACACCCATTTATAATATATTGAAAGCAGTCACGGTCCGTGAAGTTGTCACTGGGTGTTCTCTACTTATTTAAAAATCAAAATTATGAATATAATGTACGTTTTTCTGGCGGTAACACGTTCCCGCGATTAACAAAGTCTCAGTTTTATTATTTTTTATTGACATGCAGTCAAAATTCACTTTTGTGCTCCATTTATTTGCGAAATAATGCTTTTTGTTAATTGACGATGTGGTGAGCCAACAAAACGGCAATAAAAAAGAATTTGGGCTGCATCTTACTCAAAAATATACAAAACTAATAACATCGGATCTTTATCTCTCTCGGACATGCGTTAGGTCCAGGAAAACATGAATTTTATACTTAAATTTGCTGTTTTTAAAAATTAGAGAACACCCAGTGACAACTTCACGGACCGTCACTGATTGAAAGATATTTCTGCCTATTCGGTTATCACGCTTAAACGTCGAGTACTAAACAAGGCGGGAATAATGGGTCATATCAGCGCGCGATCGGACAGAGGTGGTGTAAAGTAATGCGAAATTGAAATTTTCACCAAATGTAGTGCTAACCGAGGATACAAGGGTATTACAAACTGTTATTCATTATCTAATATTTTTTTCAACCCGGGCAACGCCGGGTGCGAAACAGCTAGTAGTTAAATATAATATTCGTTAATTATTATTTAAATGCAATTTTTTTTTGTAGTTATAAAAGTATTCGTAACTTAAACTTAATATTTATAACAAATTAAAAATATCACGTTACAATAAATAAATAAAAGATAAAATTTGTTAAATTAAAGAATTAATTTTTTAAACGTTATTAATATTTGTTTGCCCCTAAAATTTTTGGAGATAGGATTAAAAAATAAAATCCATCGTCTGAAAGATTTCAGCAGGATATAAAATGTTAAATGTAAATAAACAGGAACCACTTGCATGTGCTGTTCTATTATATCCACCTTTTCGCCCATTAGTACTTTCTTCTCTAGAGCAGTATGAACATAAATTTTTTTATGAGTCTTCTGTTTCTAAAAATAAATAAAAAGATAAATTTAATTCTTAAACCAATAAATTGCAGTTATTTAAGAAATTAAATACTTACACTCAAAATAATTCCGCAGTAAAAATATTAGTAAGTGATTTGGTACCAAAATCTACTAATAAGTTACTAATTACCAGTAGTACGGTAGTTTTTTAGTATCTTCAAAGTACTAAAATTAGTAATTTTTACTGGTTTTGAATAATATTAGTAAAAAATTTTAGTATTGATTACCAACGCCTGCACTAGATCATTTTGGACTAAAAAATTAGTTCATTAGTAAAATTTTTAGTATTGAATACCCACGTTTTTTTTTTGGGTGTACGAGCAATCGCAATGAATGGAGAATTCGTTGGAATAGAGAATTCGTTGAAATGGAGAATTCGTTGGATTTTTCAAATCATTAATTGAATAGTTCATGCGAATAAGGACGAATAGACCACTTTTTCGCAAACACGTTTTTTTGCATAAATGCATTTTATTAGCAGAGATTGTATCCTATGCAGAAATTTTGGGGAAATTTTGACTTTTAAGGCTAAAAAAATGACTTTAAAAGTGCAATAATTCGTATATTTTTATATTTTTGTTTAAATTGGGAGTGAACTTACGCACAATTTTGATTAAATACAACACAAAAACATACAAAAATTTTACTTTCGGTAACAATGTGTTAAAAGAACATTACGAGGAACAAACCACACTTATTGTATTGGCAAAAAATTTTACCGTTCTTAAGTTATAAGACTTTAAAGTGTGGAAAGCAAAAAGGGCGAATATCCATCCTTAACAAAATATTATATAAAAATTATTTAGCTGCGAGTTTAAAATTGATATTACACTCTAATTAAAGTGATTTCAGTTTCCTACTATAAATTGGGTAAATTTACACAAAATGTGTAGTTGTACCTAAAAATTATTGGAAATTTACACATTTATAGTAGTATATTATTTGAATTTGTTGAAATTTACCCAATTTATAGTAGGAAACAGGACTCATTTGTTTAGAGTGTAGCTAAAATTTGAAATTGTACACAAAAAAAAAACAATCTTAGCACATACAAACAAATTAACCAGATTTGTGAAAAAAAGTCTTCAGTGTTACCGCGTAATTAAGATCATATAACCAGGAATACATGGTCTAAACATATTTTAACCGTCTTTTGAATTATTTTATTTCGGAAAACAAATCTTTAAACATATTTTATAGTTACTTTCCTTCGATACTGCATCAAAAGGCAGGAATATTAAAAAAAAATTAAAAAAAAAAAAAAAATTTTTTGCATGTCCTTGCAATCCTTAAATAGTGTATCCTCGAAGTCCTTAAAGTGTTACAAACAAATACCAACCATAGTTCGTCAAGTTTTGCAAGTCTCGTGAAAATGTAGTCAAAATCGGCTGTAAAATAACACATTTGTATTCAAATTTCAATACATTTTTTTGGATATTCGCCCTTTTTCCATTTAAGCAAAAAATTTAAGTCCAATTTTTGGCAAGTTATCTTTCGAATACCTTACTAAAATTTTGTATATAGGTAGATGTGACTTAAACCTTTAAGCTAATACCAAACAGTTGACAAAAATATTATTTTTTAACCGTTTACTGCGTTTTTATTGTCCCCTGTAAAATTCTACAAATGGTCTATTCGTCTTTATTCGCATGAACTATTCAATTGTTGTCTCAAACTGCAAGTATAAAATATTTCACATTATTTACAAGATATTTTTATATTTATACCATACAAGGGAATATTTTCGAATCTGAGAAATTTCTCTATAGAAAATTCTCAGAATCTGAAAAATTTTTTCTACAGAAAAATTCTCAGAGTCCAAGATAATATTTCTATACAAAACATGTTAGAATATGAGACATTTTTTCCTTAAAAAATGTCTAAGAATTTGAGATATTTTGCTATAGAAAAATTCTCAGAATCTCATATATTTTGTATAGAAAAAATTTAAGAATGTATTTTTTCTATAGAAAACATGTCAGTATCGGAGCAATTTTTTCCATACAAAATTTCTAAAAATCTGAGATATTTTGTTATAGAAAAATTCTTAGAATTTGAATTTTTTTATAGAAAAAAATAAGAATCTAAGATATTATCAGAATTTGAGATATTTTTTCTATAAAAAAAAATTCATGAATCTAATTTATTTTTTTATGGAAAAATTCTCAGAATCTATTAAGATATTTTTTTATGTAGAAAACTTCTCAGAATCTGCGATATTTTTTCTATAGAAAAATCCTCAGAATCTGAGATATTTTTACTATACAAAACTTCTCAGAATCTGAGATATTTTTTTTATAGAAAAATTCTCATAACCTGAGATTATTTTCCTATAGAAAAATTCTCAGAATCTGAGATAGTTTTTCTATTGAAAAATTCTCAGTATCTGAGATATTTTTTCTATAGAAAAATTCTCAGAATCTGATATATTTTTTCAAAATCTTGGAAAATTAAAAATTTTCGGAATCTGAAATAATTTTTCTACAGAAAAATTCTCAAAATCTAAGATATTTTGTACCAGAAAAAATTTCAGATTTGAAGATATTTTTTCTAAATTAAAATTATAGAATCTGAGGTATTTTTTTTTTCTATAGAAAAATTCTTCGAATCTGAGATATTCATTTTATAGAAAAATTCTATGAATCTGATTTGTTTTTCTATAGAAAAATTCTTAGAATCTGATACATTTTTTCTAAAGAAAACTTCTTAGAATCTGATATATTTTTTCTGTAGAATATTTTACATAATCTAATATATTTTTTCTATAAAAAATTTTTTCAGAAACTGATATAAGTTCTGAGAATCTAAAATATTTTTTCTTCAGAAAAATTCTCAAAATCTTCTCAAAATCTGAGATATTTTTTTATATAGAAAAATTCTCAGAATCTAATAAAGTTTTTTCTATAGAAAAATTCTCAGTACCTAATGAATTTTTCTATCGAAAAATTCACAGAATCTGATGTATTTTTTCTATAGACAAAATTTTCTATAAATTTTCTATAGACAAAATATAAAAAGCTGTGAATATTTTCTATAGACAAAATACAAGAATTTGAAATATTTTTCTATAGAAAAATTCTTAAAGTTTGAGATATTAGATATAGGAAAATTCTTAGAATCTAACAAGGGAAGTATCTCAAGCCTTATGAACCGATTTGCCTAAAACTTGAAATATATATAAAAGAGACGATTTTAAGGTTGGGGTGTCTCGGCTTATCGGCCATATCTGTGTTTTAAAATTTCGTTGTCCCCTTATGAAACAACGTGGACCTCCAGGAAAATTTCGATAACTCCCGAACTAACCGGAATATCCTCTAGAGCAAAAATACGTGTCGACTTAAATTTAATAAAGATTATTTCGTATTCATATGGACATCGTAGGTCTATGTCTTCATATATATACCCTCCAAGATTTACACATTATCATGAAAAAAGTATTTAACGAAGCCAAACTTTTACAAGGTTATTCCACCGTTTAATAGGCATTAAAAAAACCTTTCTTGTCATATGTAAACATTATATAGTTTCTTAGAAAGAAATGGCTGAAAAATCCAAAAAACGATTTTTTCTACATTTTTTGACCTATGCTTTGAACCTCTAAATCCCCGATATGGCCGATAAGCCGAGACACCCCAACCTTAAAATTGTCTCCTTTATATATATTTTACGTTTCATGCAAATCGGTTCATAAGGGTTAAGATACTTCCCTTGTAAGATATTTTTTTTTATAGAAAAATTCCCAGAATCTGAGATATATCTATAGAAAAATTCTCAGAATCTGATTTTTTTTTATAGAACAATTCTTAGAATCTGATACATTTTTTCTTTAGAAAATTTCTGAGAATCTGATATATTTTTTCTATGGAACATTTTACGGAATCTGATATATTTTTTCTATAGAAAATTTCTCAGAATCTGATATATTTTTTTTATAGAAAATTTCTAAAAGTCTGATATATTTTATTTATTTTTAATTATTAGAATCTGAGATATTTTTTCTACAAAAAGTTTTTAGAATCTTAAATATTTCTTATATGGAATAATTCTCAGAATCCGAATCCGAAGGAATTTTCTACAGAATAATTCGCAGAATCTGAAATATTTTTTTAAAAAACAAGTTCTCAGAATCTGAAATAATTTTTCTATACAAAAATTTTCAGAATCTGATCCATTTTTTCTGCAGATAAAAAATCTGTAAGAATCTAAAAACTTTTATTGAAATATTCCCAGAATCTGGTAACTATTCAAAACATTTTTTTATGTAGATAAATTCTCATAATCTGAGAAACCTTTTTCCTTATAAAAAATATTCTCAAATTCTTATATCCCGACATTTATGTAAATAATAATTCGAAAAATCTATGTCATTTGTGGTACTTACCTTTCTGATTTATAATTGCAAATATTTAAGAAAAACTAACAATTAACATTATACTATTTTTCTTAAATATTACGAATTTATAACAATCGGGTTTGTTTTTGTGTCTTTGATCAGCCTCTTAGAAATTTTACGTTGCATTGAAACTTGGAAACTATTGGTTAATATTTTCACTTTTTTAACTATATTTTGCTTTTATTTTATGATTTTTTCGCGTTATTTTAGTTTAATTGCGAGTATAACAAAATTTTCTGGTTATATTTTTCTTTTTATTTTATTTTGACAATTTGTATTTTAAATTGTTGAACATTACGCATTTAATGTTTAATATCAAAAATTAAACACTAATTGTTTACAATAAACATTAAATGTGTAATTTTAAAATTCTTGTGTTTATAATTTTATAAAAATATTTATCAATTCACAAAATGCTATATAATGTGCGTAATATTCAAATTTTTGTGTGAAAACTAAAATTTTAAACACTTGGTCAATTTTTGGCGTTGTGTGTTATTTTACAAAAAAATTTACCCATTTTATAGTAGTATTTTTACAAGGATTTTTTAGAGTGTGCATACTTTCAGAAGGTTTTTCTATTAAAATTGATATTTTTAATAAAATCTCTGTTATTCAGTTTTAAAAAATTGGCAGAGTTTTCCTGTAATTTAACAGAGTTATTATTTTGAGTGTAGAATTGTCACTTATATATATTTTTAGTTTGAAGCAAATTGGTTCATACATTCAAAAGAGAAACTCTGTCAAAAAAAATGTAAAACTACTTTCAATTTGATTAAGCAAACTTTTAGCAGATTTTTCTGCTAAAATTGATATTTTTACGAAAACTTCCGTCATTCAGTTTTACAAAGTAAGATAAATTTTACTGCGTTTTTATTGATTCTGTTTGCTGAATTTCAAAATATTTTTGGAGATATTTTATGCAAAATAATTTTTAATTATACAGAAAGAATTTGCTCTCATTCCATTTTCAAGAAAAATTTTTATTTTCAAAGTGTTTATTTTTTTTTATTCAATCAAAACGAAATTTTTAATAACATTTTTGAACATATATCTAGCAGATTATTTTGTAATTTTACAGAAATAGTTTGCTGTCATCCTTTTTTCAATTAAGACTAATAATTGACAAAACTAAAAAAATCTGTATATTACCAGTTTTACAGAAACATTTGTTTATTATTTTTTAAGGTTAAATTAAAAAAAAAGCTATTAAAATGAAAACAGATTTTCTAATAATAAAAAAATTCTAGAAAATGTCTTAGCAGATTTCTCTGCTGTGTTGACAGATTTCTCTGGTGATTTTACCTAGATAATCATGACAGATTTTCAACAAACCGTGTCTGCTAAAATCAGTAGATTTCTCATAAATATGGCTCAAAATGGGTGTATTTTCAGCAGATTTTTCAGCTGATTTAATTTATTTTGAGTGAATGTGTTGGAATACTTTCCTAATAAGTATCTGAAAATTGGTGTACAGATAAGACAAGTGAATACACGATATTTTCTTTTGAAGTAAATCCGTTATAACAATTGTTATTGCTAGTATTTTAATTTCACTGTAGTTTATCATTCACCGAGTAGTGTTTGTGATACATCCATTTTGTGTTGCTGTTAATATAGATGAAATGAAAATGCATGCATGAGTCTGTAATGTTAACTCAAGGATAACTATGAATACAAACTATTCCTTTTTTTGGGGTTTTTCTTCGTACTGTTAAATAGCTCTATTGTATTCTTCCAAGTAGGGTAATAGGTTTTTGCCCAAGTATGGCCAGAATTCAACATTGTGCCGTACCCATCCTACACTAAAAAAAAATTAAGATTTTGCATTTTAATTTTAACACAAGTATCAAATCAGAAATTTTCAATCGTACAAAAAATAAAGTACACTTGGTTTTTGAAAACTGAAGCGCTTTGCCAACTTTTCAAATTAGAAACTTAAAAGAGCTGTAGCAGTACTTTTGTTGAATTAAAGTTTCAAAATTTTTTTTTTTTTTAATTTTTATACTTTTAAAATTTATTAAATTTTGTATTACAATAATTTGTGTAACACAACTGTTATCATTATTAAATATAGTTAAAATACATTTCACATCCAGCATATCAATAGTAACTTTAATATTATTTTTATATAATTTTATTCGGAGAGTTGTCTCTATGACAAATATGCAATTTCCTTTGAATTGGTGATATTGGATTGTTATTTAAATTTACAATAGAATTTTAATACCCCGAGTAAAAATTTTCTGGTCTAATCATATATAATTTGATACAATCTTATATGAGTTAATATGCTTCCGTATAAATTTATATAAAATTTTATCTATCACTTTGACACGGTTGATCCACTTTATATGGTTAGATATTGCTCCATATATGATTAGATTCGTATTTTGGTTTTGCTCATCAAATTATATAAAAATTGATATTATAAGATCAATTTGATCTAATTAGATTTGACCAAATTCAGGATCAAATTGTATCAATTTTTATATTTTTTGATCTAAAGTAATACAATTAGATATTATTTGATACAACCATTTTACGGATCAAATTAGATCTATTTAGTAAAATTAGCATAATATTTTTACTAGGGACATACTATTTTTTTTCAAATATTAAAAGCAGAAAATTCAAATATTTGTTTCTAAATTCGTTATTCACAGAATATAATATCGTATATTTTATTTTAATTAAAATTTTAATTGTTTTTTAATTTAATATCAATTAAAATTTTAATTAATATAATTAATTGTTTAATAAATTTTTTAAATTTATTGTAATTAACATTTTAACTGTTTTTTTAATTAATTAAATATTTAATTAATATAATTAATTGTTTAATTAAATCTTTATTTTTTGTTTGTTTTCCGTGTGTGCGAGTATAAGTTTTTCTCTTGCATTGTTTTACTTACAAAAACAAATTCAGAAGTATAAACAGTTTGTTGAAAGTTTTTTATTTCTCATATAGTTTTTTGAATTCTCATTTTGTTTATAGTTTTATGTATATGTATATAAAAGGTTTATAATCAACTTTATAAAATTATCTCACTGACTATGTCTTTATGGCATAAATATATTTGTTTAAGTTTGAAAAAATATTTATTTTAAAACTTTTTATTTAAAAAAAGTTTTTTTTTTAATTATGTATCTTTTAAAAAATGAATTATTTTTGGTTTTTTTTTAATTTATACAATTAAAATTTTAATTTGTTTCCAAATTTTGTTTTAATTAAATTTTTAATTTATATAATTAAAATTTTAATTATTTTTTTTTTAAATTTTAATTAAATTTTTTAATTTATTAATAATTTTTATTTAGTATTTAATTTTTAATTGACTAAATATCCATTTATTTTTAATTAACAGCATACAAATATTGTTAATTTATATGCGCATTTTAGTGATTGGTGTGGATTTGATAAATTTTTTAATTAAATCTACGAATTTTTTAATTATATTTTTTTTTTTGTTTTTTTCTATGCGTCCACCGCTACATGTTTAATATTTTGGCTATTAATTGTCTGCTATATGGGGCCATGATAACACATCCCCACACAAAAGGGCATAGTGCTTGAATTTTTTGATATAAACAAAATATATATTTTTTATTGAATGGGTCATTTTTGACCCCCTACCAAGAAGGGTTAACGATTTTTTTAAAGATAATATATTAATACGAAATAAAAGTTGGGGTAAAAAACATAAAAGCCGTTTTATACTTGTTTTTAGCACAAAATTTAAGCTCTAAACTTCAAATTTTCCGCGGGGGTCATTTTTGACCCCCAGCCAGTGGCGTATACAGGCCACTGGCTGGGGGGCCCGTATACGCCCAGCCAGTGGCGTATACGGGCCCCCGCCCCCCCCCCCCCCCGAAATGGTTTCACAAATTTCAGAATTAAGTATCAAATAACAAGTACAATATTAAAAAACTTCTTAAAAAAAATCTAAAAACCTTAACAATAAAAATTTTTTGAAGAAAAATGTTTTAAAACTGATAATTTTTCTATTAAAAAAAATCTCAAAATCTGAAAATTTTTTCTTTGAAACTTTTCAACTTAAGATTCAAATGAAAAAATATCTTAGAACCTGAAGTTTTATGTACATAAAAAATGGACCTAATTGTAAGTAAAATGTAGTCAAATCTTAAAATGCGACTATGTCTTTTAGAAAAATGTCTCAGAACGAGACTATTTCTTAACAAAAAATGTCTCAGAATCTTACACTTTTTTAAAAAAATTTCTCAGAATCTAAAACTTTCTATAAGAAAAATGTCTGAGAATCTAAGAATTTTTCTATAGGTATAATGTCTTAAAATATAGGCCTTTTTCTCAGAATCTAAAACTTTTTCTATAGGAAAAATGTCTCAGAATCTGAGACTTTTCTATAACAAATTTCCAGAATCTGAGAACTTTCTATAGGAATAATGTCTACACTCAAATAAATAACTCTGTAAAATACTCTGTAAAATGACTGTAATCTCAGTTCAACAGATATTTGACAGTGTTTTCTGTCAATATACAGATTTAAAGAAAATACTTTGTATTTGGTTGTGACAAAACAACAAAGTTTCATCTGTTATATTACTTTTAACTTTGTAATCTTAATTTTACAGATAATTAACAGAGTTTTCTGTTAAAATACAGATTTAAGCGAAATACTCTGTATTTTTTATAACCAACAACACTAAGTATTATCTGTATTTTTACTGATTACCCGAGCAAAAATTTTTATATGATGCAATATATATTGATATGTAATACAATATATAATTAAACGCAATTTGATCCGAATAATGGTGGATGTTTTTGCATTAAAAAAGATCAACTTGTATAAAATATGATTTGATTTCATCCGAGTTTTGACCAGACATTGCCATATATTAGTGGATCTAATTAGATCTAATTGCATAAAAACATGTAAAATCCTGGTGTTTTTTGGTTTGGGTTGAGTTACACCACAGGTCAACGATACATTCACCAAACATATAATTTTCTTAAACGAAAAAATGTTCGGGTACGCTTCGAACCAGATAGGTGATATACATAACCCTAACAAGGAAATGTTTAGGAACATTTTAAAAAGTTTCTTATACTTTGCCTTAAAAACTTAGAAAATTGTTGGTTAAATGGAAACATATAGTGTTATATATGGAACAGAATAGGATATATATAATTTTATATTAAATTATACAGAAAAACAAATTTTGTATTGACCCTCATGTAATTTTATATAATTATATCAACCGTACACCTTTTAATCCGAATCAGGATTCAATTATATATTACTACATATGACTGCATTAAAAAAATTTAGAAAATATCTCACGGATGTATAATCATATATAATTTATTATGTTTGTATCAAGTTATATATTGTTATATATATATTTATTTTTACTCGGGTACTTTTATCTGTATTTTTACTGATTTTTAATTATCTTAATTTCATGGTTAAAAACATAGTTTTCTGTAAAAACACCAAAATTTGATCTGTATTTTTTTTTTAGAGAAAATTTTAAAAAAGTACCAAAAAAAAATCTTTTCAAAATTCTTATAAAAATTTTACCAAATAACATGTATTTTACTAAACTCTGTAAATTTACAGAGTTATTTTCTGTAAAATTTTGGTTGCATCAAATGTATTTTTCAAATATATGTAAATTTACAGAGTTTTTCTTTGCTAAATGGTGTTTTATTCAACCAATATTTTACTAGAAACTCTTTAAATTAACGTTTTTTTTTTGTTAAAATCATTTTACAGAGTTTAATAGTAAAATTACCAAAAAATTTTGCTAGCTGGAAAAGTATGGTTTACTCTGTTAAATTAGCAGAGTTTTTCTGTAATTTAACAGAGTTATTATTTTGAGTGTATAAATCTGAGAATTTTTCTTACAATCTAGGAAAATGTCTCAGAATCTTATAATTTTTTCCGAAAAATGTCTCAGAACTAACGAATTTTTCTTAAGGAAAATTATCTCTAAATTTTGTGTATAGGAAAAATGTCGCAGAGACACAAGCTGAGACTTTTTGTATAGAAAAATGCTCAAAATCTGAGACTTTTTCTATTGTAAAAATATCTTTTTCTATATATATTTTTTTTTATGGGAAAAATATGTCACAATCTGAGACTTTTTCAATATTACTTCTAATCGACCTTTTTCTTAAATTTATTATTATGTTTTTAGAATCTATCTAACAGGCTTTAGGAAAAATGTCTCAGAATTTGAGGCTTTTTCTATATAAAAAATGTTTCAGAATCTGACAATTTCCTATAGGTAAAATGTCTCAGAATCTGAGACTTGTTCTATAGGAAAATGTCTAAGAATTTGAGATTTTTTTCTATAGGAAAAGTGTTTAAGCATCTGAAACTTTTTCGATAGGAAAAATGTCTCAGAATCTAGGAAATTTCTATACTTCTATATAGTGTCTTAAAAATAATTTTATTTTTCTTATATTGAGGAAAAATTTCTTTTTCGGTAAGAATATCTTCCATGTATTAGGAAATTCCATTTAAGGAAAATAATGGACTATTACACAGTACAGGAACTAAAATTTTTTCCTAACATTTCCCAACTTTTAGTTAAATTTAACGAAATTTGTGGAAAAATTTATAAACCATTTTGGAGAAAATTTTTCCAAAGTTGAAGTTAAGTCTTTTTTTTTTTTGAGTGAATGCAGGACTTTTGGCTTTTTTGTCGAAAAAATGTTTCATTTGTGTAACAAAAATAAATAAAATACTTTTAAAAAAAATTGATTTTTTCAGAGAATGGTTTAGTTCTTCAAGGGGTAACTTTTTCCGCCCTGGTTGGATTTTCCCCATTTACTAACTTAACCTGCCTGTGACCATGAGACATATGAATGTGTGCCAAACTTTAGGAGTCTAGCTATTTAATATTGAACTGGCGGACATTCAAAGAACGTTTTAGAATCTATCATGGATCAATAATTTATATACTTTATGGGATCCCCAACCGATATTTCGATGCGTTACAAACGGAATGAGAAGTGAGTATACTCCATATTGCGGTTGGAGGGTATAATAAGTGTCTCCGAAGAACAATAACGGCGCGGTTGACGGTGAAAAAGAGGGAAATTCTTTCATACGTTGATATATAAATTTTTTTCTCCTTCTCAACACTTTTTTATTTAACCCATTTCTTACAAAAAGTACAAAGTATGGATAAATTTAAATAAATAATTACATTTTATACCAACAAAAGAAAATAATTTGGAAAATTTTTATAAGCCCGACCTCCACAAGAGAGGGAGAGACGTTTCTTACAAAAAATCTTCAACTAATATAAACTGCTAAATTTCCAGTAATTGTTTACAGGTAGAGAAAAAAGATTCGTCAAAAAAATCCAACTTTTTAATTTCTGGTTAGAAAAACAATAATTTTTACCAATTTATATGGGCTAAAATTGTCGTTTTCTTATACCCTCCACTTAGTGATAGAGGGTATATATAAGTTTGTCATTCAGTTTGTAACTCATCGAAATATCGGTCTGGGACCCCATAAAGTATAAAAATAATTGATCGGTGATCGATTTTAAAACATTCTAGCGGTGTCCGTATGTTTGTGGAAATAATGATCACGGCCAAGATATGACTAAAACTTAACATATTTATTGGAAGTTCTCCCGAGCAGTTTGGTATTGTATTTGGGCGATATCGGTTCAACGGTTCAAAAGTTATGAATGAAAATGTAAGCAGACCTCAAAAATTTTGGTACATTCAACATAACCTAAAAATACAAAATCCTTTAATTCCGCTGCTGGTTGACATATGTGAACATATTTTTAAAAAAAAAAGAAAAAAGTCTTGGATTTTTTTCTACCAAAAGTTTTTTTTTTGTGGATTTTTTTTTTGTAAAAGTAATTTTCTGTTTAAAGTTTATTGCAATAATCATTTTGAACTTGTGGAGGATATCACTACATTCGGGAATGCCGAATTTAACTTTTTTACTTGTTTAATATCTATATGATTTTTATACCCTCCAACCACAGTATGGGGCTATACTCAATTTGTCATTCCGTTTGTAACACATTGAAATATCGGTCAGAAACCCAATATAGTAAATATATTATTGATCTATGATCCATTTTAAGACATTTTATGAACGTCCGTCCATCTCTCTGTAGATAACACGATGCAGTCCAAAATGAAACAGCTAGCTTTGGCACAGCTATGTTGTCTTATGGTCCTAGGCAAGTTTATTTCGTAAATGGGCAAAATCGGACCAGGGGGAAAAAATTCCACCTTGAAGAACTAAACCAACCAGAAAAACACGAATTTTTTACTTGTTTTTTGTACTTTTGCTTAACAAATGAACCATTTTTATGCTAGAAGAAGTTCAACTTGACGAATAACTAAACTAAAAAAATTTTTTTTTTAAAGTGTATCAGCTTCTGTTTTTTGCTATCCTTAAATTATACTTAATCATATTTCTTATGTTACTGATGATAAAGAGATGGTGCTACTGTTGATGATAATGATGATGATGTTGGTGGTGTTGGTCTGTCATGATTACTTTAAAAAGTAGTATGAAACCAAAAGTGATGCAAATTTGACCTAATTTTGTTTTTATCTTGTGTTAAGTTGTCGGAAAAAACGAAAAGTAGTATTTTCAACATTTTCTTGTTGTATTGTGGCTTAGTTTTTTAGTAGTATGAAACTTAAATAAAACAAGTAAAAAAGTTAAATTCGGCCTTGCGGAATGTAGTGATACCCTCCACAAAAAGATAATTGCAAAAAACTTTATTTAAAAGGAAAATTACTTTTGAAAAAAAAAAAAAATTTTTTGAAAAAAAATTTCCGCAAAAAAATTTTGGTAAAAAAAAAAATCCGCGATTTTTTTATTTTTTTGTCAAAAAATATGTTCGTACTTGTTTAAATACCATTGGTGTTCAATTATGTTCACATATGTCAACCAGAAGCCGAATTAACGCATTTTGTATTTTTAGGTTATGTTGAATGTACTGAAATTTTTTAGGTGTGCTTACATTTTCGTTCATAACTTTTGAACCGCTGAACCGATATTGCTCAAATGCAATACCAAACTTCTCGGGAGAACTTCCAATAAATATGTTAAGTTTCAGTCATCTCTGTGCAATATTTTGTCCGCGACAGCATTTTCCACAGACAGACAGACAGACGGACAGACGGACAGACGGACAGACGGACAGACGGACATCGCTAGAATGTATTAAAATCGATCGGGCATCATGAATATATATACTTTATGGGGTCCCAGATCGATATTTCGATGAGTTACAAACAGAATGACAAACTTATATATACCCTCTTTCACTAAGTGGAGGGTATAAAAATATTTGCTGTACTATATATATTTTTGCTTATAGCCTGAAGTCATTTACATATATTTTTTGCATTCCCAGAAAAAAAATTATTTTAAAAACATTTTATTTTTCTAAAAGAAAAATATGCTGCAAAAGCAAATACAAATGTTTTACATGATAAAGTGGTGAAAGTAAATATTTTTCTACTAGCCAGGATTAAAAAAAGATGTTACTACAATAGATAATTTCAATAAATTTCAAAAATGGGGCTCGTAGGGCTTTACCAAATGACCTGCCACAAGTTTGATGCCTGGGGAAGTTGTAATAACTTGGCTGATTTTCAAACCGATTTTAGTTTTTAGTATCTTATTAGAAAGATAATTTACTCCAGATTTGAATATAGCATAAGAGTTTTGTAATTTGGAAAATAATTTTTAAGTTTTTTACAAAAAAATTAAGGTTTCGGACTTTTTCAAAAATTTGGTTTTAATTTTTAAACGTTAAAAATTAAGTAAGAATTAATTCAAATTTTTATACCCTCCACTTAGTGATAGAGGGTATATATAAGTTTGTCATTCCGTTTGTAACTCATCGAAATATCGGTCTGGGACCCCATAAAGTATATATATTCATGATGCCCGATCGATTTTAAGACATTCTAGCGATGTCCGTCTGTCCGTCTGTCCGTCTGTCCGTCTGTCCGTCTGTCTGTGGAAAATGCTCTCGCGGACAAAATATTGCACAGAGATGACTGAAACTTAACATATATATTGGAAGTTCTCCCGAGAAGTTTGGTATTGCATTTGAGCGATATCGGTTCAGCGGTTCAAAAGTTATGAACGAAAATGTAAGCACACCTCAAAAATTTCAGTACATTCAACATAACCTAAAAATACAAAATGCTTTAATTCGGCTTCTGGTTGACATATGTTAACATAATTGAACACAAAATGGTATTTTAACAAGTACGAACATATTTTTTGACAAAAAAAGAAAGATATCGCGGATTTTTTTTTTTTTACCAAAATTTTTTTTCGCGGAAATTTTTTTTCATTTTTTTTTTTCAAAAGTAATTTCCTTTTAAATAAAGTTGTTTGCAATAATCTTTTTGAAATTGTGGAGGGTATCACTACATTCGGCAAGGCCGAATTAAACTTTTTTACTTGTTTTTTCTTATTTTGTTTCTAAAACTGCATTTAAATACCAACAAAATGTTGTCCAACTTTTTTTACGATATCGGTATTTTTCACTGGTCAAAATTATTTAAAAGTTTTAATTTCTTATTTTTTTTAAAAAAATCGCCATTTTAAAAAAATTGATTGCTCAAAACTGACATGGAATACAAGGATGAAAATTGGTATGTAAGTTGAATAAATATATTTAAAAATTACCGAAATCGAAGGGGGTCGGGTTCGAAAGTGTGCGTTTTGGCATGGATTTCCCCATTTACAAAAAATTGTTATTTGGCTTGTAACACATCGAAAAAATTGTCTAACCCAGCGGTTACCAACCTATGGTACGAGTACCACTGGGGGGTACGCGAAACTCTCCGCGGGGGTACGCAAAATTTTAGTAATTTGGACATTCGATTAAGATTAACCTTTCAAAGCTGGTTCCGCATCTGGCTTCCAAAGTTTTTCATAACGTCATGTTTTTAAGAAAGTTGAGGTGAAAGTTCACAAAAAACGTATTTTTGCGCAATTTAGAGAGCTTCTTTTCGATATTTTTGGATGATATTTTGAGATCTAACCGCTTGTTTTCGATTAACCTTTCGATGCTGATTCCGAATATGGTTCCCAAATTCTTCTATAAAGTTCTCCAAAAACGTCTTTTTTGGGCATTTTAAGACGGGTTTTTGTATGGACATTTAAGTACCATTTTGTTAAGCTCAAAATGTCCTTTCATTGTATATGCGAATAGTTTCATTCGAAAAGTCACGGAATTATTGATCTGCCCTCGTATGAAAAAAAATTAAAACATTATTTTTCCGCCTCCTGTGATGGGTTTTTGGAACTTTTTTAAGAGTTCAAAAAACGTCCGTTGTTTTAATTTTTGGTGCAGAATCGACTGGTGATCTGCAGAAAAATCAGCTCAAAATCCGCGTTTTCAGATGCACCCTAAAGGAGCGAACATTTTTCCAAAAAAAATACCATCATTGTTTTGATCTCGCTAAATCCTTCAAAAAAATTATGATACCCGCAGATCAAAAATTTCAAATTAACTCTAATATTAGTGAAGTTTTTTAACGAAAACAAAAAACTCGTGAGGGAGTACACGGCTGATAAAATTTAAAATTAGGGGTGCGCGAGCCAATAAGGTTGGTAACCGCTGGTCTAACCCATTTCCAATTTCAGAAAACACAAATTATGTGGCAGAAATTTCCATTTACAATTCAAAAGTTTTCAATTATATTTAATAAATTTTCATTCAAAACTTTTCATTTATATTTCAGATTTAGACATCAGAAATTTCTGTTTATAATTCAGATTTTCGAAAGAAGTCAACACAAATATTTTTTACACCATATTCGTCACAAAAATAAAAAAAAATATGAAAAATCTCTTTTTGTTTAGCTAGTTTACTATTTATTTTTTTTTATTTAATTATAAATTTGAGTAAATATTTTGATTAAATATTGATTTTACTAAATAACTTTTCATTTCTTTTCTTTAATCACTTGCTCAAATGAATTTCTTTGATTGAATAAAATTTTCAAAACATCTGTTTCAGTTTTTAATTGAATATTTTCTAAAGATTTTTTCCAATCATTATTTGCAGGCACGTTAACTATAACTTGGCTTAATTCTTTCTCTTTAGATTCATCAGTTGGTAAGTCATCTGAATATTCAACATAAATACTCTTAACAATTTGTGTGTCATCAGAAACTTTATTTTTATCAGTGTCACTGTCAATTTGTTTGATACTTTCTTCATTAGTTACTTCACTTTGATTATTGTTATCTTTATCATTTTGTGCATTTCCTAATTTTTCTGCTTTCGAATCTTGCCGTTCTTCACATACATAACCAAATTCTTGTCGATGACAAGAATTATCATTCCATTCAAAATTTTCAGTATGACCCCAAATATGAACACAATGTTCTCTTTGCTTATAGTTATCAGGTTGACGGTAAGCCCAATTTGTATATGTAAATCGTGGCCCTACCACCTGATCTTTGTTAATCCAGTAAAAGGGTCTGAAACGATCCTTTCTTATACCAAAATTATCATAACCACCGATCCATAAGTTATTGACTTTTTCTGGAATTAAACAAGAATGAAATAAATGTTGGGATTAAAACTTAAATATTTTGGAAAGAAACCTTTAGTTCTTCTTATAATATTACATTCCAACAACCAAAGTCGGAATGGGATAAAACCAAATGCAAATGAAAGTAGAAATTTTACAAAACAAAGCCCTCGAGGCATTTTTTAGTTCAGCGCTAGATTTGTTTTACATGCATTTGAAGTTGGTGAACTTTTATTATGATTTTAATAATAATTCCTTGAAAACTGTGTAAGGCGTATGATTAATTTTTTAATTGCCTTTTAATAACAAGCATACGCAACGGTAAACAGTGGATAATTTTTAATAATTTGGTTATTCAGCAAGAAGTTACGGGACCGATTGCAGCGAAATTCATACCGGTTATTGCTAACGTAATTTCGAGCTTAAGTTTTGACGCTAGACCTCACCTGTCACAACCAGGGGCGCCTAATATAGGACATGTTTAATATACAAAAGCTTTAAATGCTTTAAAATCACGAACTTAAAATACGTGTAAAAAATAATCTATCGCTGAACTAAAAAAACGCCTTGAGGTATGTACACACAAAAATATATTTTACCAATAACTTGGGAGCATATGTGTTTTTAAAGTTTTTTACATTATTTATGAAAAATTTTGTAACATTTTACCAAGTTTTTGCATAATTTTGGTTAAGGTTTGTAAAATTACACAAGGTTAAATACTCTAAAGAATATTTTCTAAACTATAAATTTTATTTTTTATTCGACCTTCTTTTTACTTTTAACATATATTTTCTAAACTTTTATCAGAAACAAGCAAAAACTTGGTAAAATGATGCTATTTTTTGCATAATATATGCAAAAAACTTTAAAAACGCATATCCTCCCAAGTACTTGGCAAACATTTTTTTGTGTGTAAAATGTCAAATTTCATTTGCTTTTGGTTTCATCCCATTCCGATTGGGAAAGTTCGATTTTGTATCACTGTGTATTTTATGAATTTTACCAAAGAACTTAGAAAAATTATAATTTGTTGAGCTTAGGTCTTTAAATTTTTTTTATACTTATAGAAATTTTTGTCAATAATCCCAATTAAACACATACATTTTGTACTTTTTTTAGTTGTCAAAAAGCCGCGGCTTAAAAAAACAATTTCTTCAATAATTGAAAAAATGCAAACAAAAAAAAAAAAAAAAAATGCAATTTTAGGATTTATTTTTCAATATTTAGAAAACTGCACTCAAAAAAAAAGTATTTTTGATTTAAATGCAATTAATGGATGCATTTTTAAAAATTAACTCCCTTATCACTTTTTCGGAAACCTGCACAAATAAAAAAACTGAAAAATGCACTCAAAGAAATCAAAAATTTTTGATGCAAATGCAATTTTTGGATTTATTTTCTAATATTTTGAAAACTGAACTAAAAAAAATATTTGTGATTCGGAAACGTGTACAAATAAAAACAAAATAAAGGGATAATGTTTTTGAAAACTGCATCTCAAAACTTTATTTGCACCAGAAATGCATTTTTAATTTAAAACATTTTTTTTTTGGTGCATTCATATAAAAAAGACAACTTTTTTAATCGAACGATTTTGAAGATACACTGATAAAAGGTATTAATAAATTTAAGAAAAAAATTTCCTCAAAAATATGAATTGTTCTAAGATTTAGAAAGATTTTGCTAGATTTGGGACTCCAAAGTCAATATCTCTAAAACAAAGCAATGTAGAGTAAAACGGACAAAAATATTTTAACCAAATCTGGTCTTCAAATGCGAATAAACTAAATTGGAATACAATTTTTCTCATTTGCTAGAATTGTAAAAATACTAATTTTTGTATTTTCTCATTTTATTGAATTTTTAAACATTTGAAGAATACTCCATTCGTAAAATAGTCGCGATTTTTAGATAATTCAAAAAATAAAAAGTTTTATTCATAAAACAAATATGCTCAATAACTTATTGTTAGACAACTTTGAAGACCCTTGCTCAGATTTTATTAAATCTCTGTTAAAATCATAATTAACTATACAATGAAAAATTATTGTTCATATTATTAATTCATAAAATCATTGAACAAATTTGGGGTCTTCGAGTGTAACTTGGACCGGACCAAAAAAAAGAAATGAAAGTATACCAACAGAAGACCAAAACGAGCGAAGGGTTTTGAAAACTAAGCTCGAATTTTTTTTTTATGGCCCACTGAAATTTTTCAATTTTTTTCAAAGGCGTTTTGAATAAGGGTTAAAATGTTCTACAAACATTTTCTGCACCAAATTTCACTAGGGTTTGTCGAAGATCAAAAGTTCTTGCGAAAAGTGAAAAATGCTTAAAAAGTAAAATTGTAAATTACTTGTAATACTATGAAATTTTTTTTCAACAAAGTCGTGAAAAATAAGTAAAAAAAAAAAAAATGTTATAAATCTGCTTCTGAGCTAAATAACGATAACAGGCGTCTTCAGTGAAATTTGATGGCGGTTCTTTTCTAGGAATATATTAACCCTCTATCTCCAATTTTTAGGGGTCATTTTGGCCTTTTTTTTAATTTTACTGAAGATATGTTTTAACACTATTTACGTCAGAATTAGATTTAATACTTTTTTTGAGTTATTTAAAACGCATTTGAAAAAAATTTAAAAACTTCAGTGGGCCATAAAAAAAGAACTCGAGTTAAGTTTTCAAAACCCTTCCGGAGTCTTTTTTTTTGTCCCATCCAAGATACAAAATCGTGTTGCACAGTGTTCTTAATTAAAACTTATCCAATGATTTTTTTGCATTGAAAATGAAATTTTGCTTAATAATTTAATTCATAAATACTAGTCTTTTTTTAATAATTGTCTAATAAAATATTTTACTTACGAAAATTAGCTATCAGAACTTCTTTTAAGGCATTGTGTTTTTCTTCTGATTCAAAAGCAACTAGTTTTAAATTTCTATCGGCACATTCATAAAAAGCATCGTACCAAGTATACTGAAAATAAAAAATAAAATAGAAAATATGTTAATAAGTTTAATTTGGCCTTGCCGTATCTATGTAAACAAGATTATTGGAAAAAACCATATTTGAAAAAAAAAAAAAATCCATACATTTTCTTTCATAATTTTTTAACCGCTGGCCCAATATAGCTCTAATATTTTGGCCGTGATCGCCATTTGAACAGACAGGTGGACATCATTACAATTTCATAAAATCTATCACTGCTCAGACCGATATTAGGTCGATATTTCGATGAGTTACAAACGGTATGACAAACTTATATATAACTTCCACCACTAACAGCGAAATTTCCTCAACCTTTATACACTGATTTGCCTGAAACTTGACATACATACACACAGAAAACAGATTCAGTTGTTGCAACTGAATTGTTTGCCAACTGAATTTTTGCGGTTGCACCAACTACCACAATATTCAGTTGCCTCTACTGCCAATTCAGTTGTCTCTACCGGTAAATATCTATTATAAGAACCAATTATTTTTATGTTAAAATTGACATTGGTTATAGTGATCGAATTTTAAAAAGCGTTATACAGTTGTACCAATCAATATTTTTTTTTAAAATGTTTCTTTTGAAATAAATTTTTTAATATTTTTTCAAGCAATTTTACTAATTTATTTGATATCAAAATTGTTATAATTTAAATAGTGAAATAAATACATACAATAGAAAAAATAAATTACAACTGATAATTCTGGTGGAAAAAATTTAAAATCTAAGAATTTTTCTAAAAAAAAAAGAATCTGTGAGACTTTCTAGAGCAAAAATAACTCGAAGTCAAAATATATCTCTTAAGAAATGATGTCAATGAAAAAATCGAAAAAAATATCTCAGATTTCTAAATTTTTTTTTATAGAAACATATCTCAGAATCCGAGGATTTTTCTACAGAAAAAATGTCTCAGAATCTGTAAAAGAATATCTTAGAAAATAAAATAGAATATCTTCTAAAGAAAAAATGTAGAAGTATCTGAGAATTTTTCCTATTGAAATGGTCTAAGATAATGAGGAATAGTCTCAAATTTTTCCTATAGAAAAAGTCTCAGATTCGGAGAAAAAGTCTTAGGTTTTAAGAAATATTTCCTAAGTCTCAGATTCTGATAATAGTTTTGGGTAAACCTTTGATAATTTCAATATTCTGGCATTTATAAACCTTAAATTTGTTACCACTCACAGGATATTTTGGACTCTATGGATTTCTTGGAAACTGTTCCATAGGTTTTTATAGTTGGCTCAAAATTATAGTTGTGTGCGCAAATATCTAAAATAAGATTTATTGATTTAAATTGTTTGTATTTCGGCCGTAGTATCAACTTACCGTCAAAATTTTTAATTTTTTTCACAGAATTTTAAATTAGTTTTATTTTAAAATTTAAAACACGTCTGAACACAATAACATTTTTCTTTTAACTAATTTCTATTTTAATTTTTTTGACGTTTTAGTTTTGTTATCAAAATTAAATCCTAAATACCAATTATTAGTTAAGAATACCAATACAAATTTATAATTTAGTAAAACTTTTCAAAAATGAAAAATTATGGAAAATTTGGTTAAGTTAACCAACATTTTCAGTTGTGGATACTATTACCTAATGTTTTTGGAATTTATTATTTTAAACAAATGATTATTGGTCGAGAGGGAAAATAAAACTAAAAGAAACGGTTGTACTTACTAAATTTTTTTCAAATTTTTTTTTAGTTTTTAGTTTGGGTATATTTACCGAATTATTAGTTGTTGATACATCCATTCGGTTACGATTGATTATTAATTATTACTGCTGTTATTTATTTGGTATGGTGATGAAAAATTAACAATAACAACTAAAAATTTATAAGATTTATCAAAATTCCGTTTTCATAATGGAATTCCAACTAAACATTTTTCTGTGTGTATATATAAAATGCGCGATTCTGAGGTAAGAGTGTCTCGGCTTATCTCCAATCGAAAATGGGTCTTATTTTTAGAAACCATATGATGTTATTATATGGAAGAGAGATGTTTTAATAGCTATCCGACTTTGTAAAACTTCGGTTTCGTTAAATATTAATTTCACGAAAATGTGTAAATTTTTATGGGTCTTGTACACGAGTAAAACGACATAGACCTACGATATTCATATGATTTTTTTTGGAATTTTTTCCAAATGACCATATTTTTTCATAAGGTGACAACGAAATTTTTAACCACTTATATAGTCGATAAGCTGAGACACCCCAACCTTAAAACTATCTCCTTTATATATATTCGAGTATAAAGACATAGACCTACGATATGTATCTGAATATAAAATAATCTTTGTTAAATTTAAGTTGACACGTATTTTTGCTCTGAAAGATTTCTATGTTAGTTTGCGAAGTATCGGAATTTTCCCGAAGTAACATATTTTTTCATAAGGTGACAACGAAATTTTCCAACACTTAAATGGTCGATGAGCTGGGACACCCCAATTATAAAATAGTCTCTTTTATATATATTTTAAGTTTCAGGCAAATCGGTGTGTAACGGTTGGGTTACTTTCCTTGTAAATGGAGGGTATAAAAACAAAAAAGTTTAATCTAACTATATACTTTAAATTCATTAATACCCTCCGCAATGCCTAAAATTTGTGTAGGCGAATTATTGAGTGCACAAACAAACAATTTTAGGTAATTGTAAGTTTTTTTTAAAATAAAAAATAAAATTTTTGTAAAAATTGTAACTTTAAATATTTGACACGGGAATTCAAGGTTGCACCGATCTGAATTTCATGTTTTGGTCATAACTTATGAACCCCTCGACCGACTTCCCTAAAATTAAATTCTAACCTGACCAAGAAATTTGTAAATATATATTTCAATGTACGGCAGCCTCAGACTTGTCTTTCGAAAGTTAGCATGTTTTCAACAGACACACGGATATCTTCAGAACGTTTTCAATCAATTATGGTTCATGAATATATATCGCAAAACTTACCTCTAGTGAACACACTTTTGAAACCGATGTCATCCGACCGGGCTCAAATTTTCTTTTTGGTTTTTAAAAAATCAATAAAATTGTTCTTGTTTTTATATACCCTCCACTCTAGTGATAGAGGGTATATATAAGTTTGTCATTCCGTGTGTAACATCTCGAAATATTGGTCTAAGACCCTATAAAGTATATATATTCATGATCCTCGTTCGATTCTAAGACGATCTAGCGATGTCCGTCCGTCTGTCCGTCCGTCTGTCTGTTGAAAACACGCTAACTTTTGAAAGACTTCACGGAGACTCCTGAAGTTTGGGACATATGTTTGGCATTTACCTGGCCAGGTTGGTATTGCAATCCAGCGAAATCGGTAAAGTGGTTCAAAAGTTATGAGTTAAAGAGTGAATTTCGGCAAGGGTTTTTCACGAATTTACGAGATAAAAAAACACGATAACTTTCTAAAGGCAACTCTGAGGATGCTGAAGCTTGGCAAATATATTTGTCGATACTTTTGGCTGTTTTGTGTTGAATTTCAGTTCAATCGGTCCAGTGGATCAAAAGTTATTAGCAAAACCGTAAATTTCAGATTCGCCTCACCTTAAATTCACGTGTTGAAAACTAGTGTCCGACCGAACAGTTCGGCCAAAAACGTCATTTAATCAAAAATTTGGTATTTGGAAGTACTTTTAACAACTTTTTTATATGGGGTAGAATTGTTGAGGCGATGGAAGACGATTTTGAGTGTAAAATTTAAGAACGAGTACGAAGTTAAGCCACAATTTCGAAGTTCGGTAACCGAACTTTTTTCAATTTTGCCGAACGTTCGGTTACCGAACATCTAAATTGGTGCTTAACTTCGTCCTCGCCATTAAATTTGAAAGTCAGAATATTCTTCTATCGCCTAAACAAACAAACGGCCATAAGAAAAAGCTGTTAAAAATGCTTGCAAATATTAATTTTTGGCCAATACCGTTTTTTGGCCGAACTGTTCGGTCGGACCCTATTGAAAACCCGTTAAACATGTTTTAAAAATATTGGTAATACCCAATTCACACCTGGGGTGAAATCTCGTTCAAACGAGATTTCGATCATATGGTTGTGTATAAAATGATACAGACCATATGAACGAAATCTCGTTCGAACGAGATTTCACCTCAGGTGTGAATATACCCTAAGTCACAAAAATATTTTACAACGAATTTTTGTCACTCAAAAATATTTTTACACTAAAAGAAAAAAAAAATAATACACTCGAAAAAAGTTTTACACTCAAAAAAAATTTTACTCTCAAAAAAAATTTTTTAGTAAATTCCGTTTTTTTCAAAATTTAGTTAAAAAAAACGTTTTTTACACAAAATAAAATATTTCTAATCAAAAATGTTATTTTTTCACTATAGAAAATTTACTATAACTTAAAAAGGGCATTGTTGAGGGTATTCATAGATTCGGCCAAGTCGAATTTAACTTTTTTACTTGTTTTTTTTTTAATTTTTGAAAAGATCAAAGAAAAATCCGTCGATAACGTGGCCTACAAAATTTGCTAAATGCATCTGCAGCTAAAAAGCTTCATGGAGTCGATAAAGAGACCTGTTGACTCGAACGTCAAAATTCGACAAACTCTAACTCAGCGACTGTTTCACCGATCTTGTTCAGAATTGATGCATTAACTACTACAGAATAGATCTCATTTTTCTTCAAGTTGTACCCAATTGGATGACATCGATTTCAAAAGTCTGTTCAATTCAGGTATTTTTCCCATATATTTGTTTTTTTGTGAGGTTCCAAGCCTTTTTTTCGAGATGATTCAAATGTAATGCAAACTCTTGTATACCTTCTATGTATCATTAAGTGGACAAAAGTCCTGCACTTAAAAAAAAAATTTAATAATGTACACTCCAATTATTTTACAAACATGACCGGAACAAACTTTTTTACTCGATGTAGATCTTTTCTAGTCAAAATTTTAATTAATTGTTAAAGTTTTTTGGCACATTACTTTAATTGTATTAGAATTCAGTGCTGGGTTTCCATGGGTTCGCCCAAGTCGATTCAAACTTTTTTACATGTTTTATTATAATTTTTTATAAAAAAAAATATTTACCTCTTCTTTATATTCAATAAAAAAACGTGTACCATCACCGGATTCATACCATTTGGGTATAGATAATACCGTCTGAAGTAATACAGATAAAAGAACTGCAAGTACTCCGTATAATTTAAAAGTATGCATTGTGCGAAGGTTTGAATATAACTGATAGAATTCTGTGGGCAAAAATATTTATATACACTTTAAATTTACATTTTTTTTTTCTGCGAATTAGTTTACTTTTATTATATTATTATTAAAGAATAAATAAAATATAATAAATCAATTAAATGGCAATTTATATGTTTTGTGGGTAACTAGTTAATTAATCTATTTGTTAACGTTAGCAAAAATGTGTTTATGCTGTGTCGGATAAATTCTTAAAAATGGCTCCCCGGTCCAAACATGGGTTGATTTTACATACATGTAAATCGGGCGACAATACAATGGAAAATTTTTATAGTAGAAAAAAATTCAAAAAAAAAATAACCCTTAGTTGGCAATCTTGAACTGAACTGGGTTTTGGTGTTTGTGTTTAGTTTTGGTCTTTGGTGTGTTCTGACATGTATAGTAAAATTTTATGGCCCACGTTTTTGGAGGACATTTCATACCCACCCTCGCCCTTTTTAGGGGTGTTTTATACGATTTATTAGAATAGAGTCAAAAATTACAGTTATGTGTGGGAGTTAGACGGTACATACCTATCGCTCCTTTACTTGTATAGTGTCACAACTCAAAATATTTGATTTTTCAGAAAACACGTTTAAAGTTTACTATTGAAACTGGTTTTTAACTGAAAAAGGCCGGTACATAGACAATGTAATAATGGCGTGTACTCTTCTCAAACGGTGAGTTTAAAATATATGAATACGAATTTTTTACACAATATAAAGCACGATATAACGAATAATTCTGCATCATTAACTCAAAAAACGCATTTTTTGAGTTATGACACTATACAAGTAAAGGAGCGATAGCACTATACAAGTAAAAGCACGATATAACGAATAATTCTGCATCATTAACTCAAAAAACGCATTTTTTGAGTTATGACACTATACAAGTAAAGGAGCGATAGGTATGTACCCTCTAACTCCCACACATAACGGTAATTTTTTGCTCTATTCTAATAAATCGTATAAAACACCCCTAAAAAGGGGTAATGTTATCTACAAAGTTGATGAACATACTCTAAACATCAGATGTAAATAACACATAGTTTTATAGTCAAATTCAAGATAGCCAATTAAACAAACAAAAACAAACGAATTGACATATTCCACAAAAATATTTGTAATTTTTTTAGTGTTGTACTGTGTAATTTTTCTAACAACCCAAACACACATTTTTTGAGCTACAATTCTTTGGCCACCAAACGTGGCCAGGCTGACTGATTTGACGAATGGATTGTACACAATTCCTAACGATTCCAGATTTTGCAGAGATTATTTGTTATGTTAAATACCGGATATTTAACAAACAAATAAATAATTTAACACAACCGTTGCCGGTTATGTTAAATACCGGATAAAAAAAAGTTTTAAAGGATTTCAAAAAAAAAAAAATCCCCTACGTACTCTTTGTTTTATTTGCTTGTTGACGTTTAAGTCTTCCATAAAAAAATATTTCAATGAATAATTTAAACAATAAAATTTAAAAAACTTCGCTGGTACGTTATCACACAGAGAAAAATAATTTGCCAACTGATTTTTTCAGTTGTATCAACTCAATATTCGATTGTTGCTACTAAATTTCGCTGTGGCAAACGAATTTGGTAGTTGTTTCAATTAAAAGACAGTTGTATTAACGAAATTCAGTTGTAACTATCGATATTCAGTTGTTTAACCAGTAATACAAATGCATCAACAGATTTTTTGTTGCAACAACTGAATTTCAGTTGGAAATTTGTTAATTTGTTTTCTGTGTGCATGTTCGTTCCGGGGAAAGAAGATGTGGATAATTTTCGAGACCTTATGTCGGGATTTTGGATTTTGAGTGAATTTATATTTCAGCGAAAAAAGAAATTGAAATAAAAACAAGTAGAAAAGTTAAATTCGACTTGGCCGAATCTATGAATACCCTCCACAATGCCCATTTTAAGTGATAATAAATTTTCTAACGTGAAAAAAATAACAGTTTTTATTAGAAATATTTTATTTTGTTTAAAAAAAAAAAATTTTAGTAATTTTTGAAAAAAAAAAAAATTATTTACTAATTTTTTTTTTCAGTGTAAAATTTTTTTTGAGTGTAAAATTTTTTTCGGGTGTATTTTTTTTTTTTTGTTTTGGTATAAAAATATTTTTGAGTGACAAAAAATACGTTGTAAAATATTTTTGTGACTTACCAATGTTTTTAAAACAGGTTTAACGGGTTTTCAACACGTGAATTTTAGGTGAAGCTAATCTGAAATTCACGTTTTTGCTAATAACTTTTGAACCACTGGACCGATTTGGCTGAAATTCAATACGGACGAGGCTGGAGGAACGCAAAAGATATATTCCAAGCTTCAGCGTCCTCAAAATGGCATTTCGAAAGTTATAGTGCTTTTTATCTTAAAAATTCATGAAAAACCCTTGCCGAAATTCAGTCTTTTGCTCATAACTTTTGAACCACTTGACCGATTTCGCTGGATTGCAATACTAACCTGACCAGGTAAATGTCCAACATATATGCCAAACTTCAGGAGCATCCGTTAAGTCTTTCAAAAGTTAGCGTGTTTTCAACAGACAGACAGACGGACAGACGGACGGACGGACGGACGGACATCGCTAGATCGTCTTAAAATCGATCGAGGATCATGAAAATATATACTTTATGGGGTCCTAGACCAATATTTCGAGGTGTTACAAACGGAATGACAAACTTATATAAACCCTCTATCACTAGAGTGGAGGGTATAAAAAATTTTTGAGTGAAAAAAATATATTGGGTGAAAAAATATAGGGTGAAAAATTAAACACGAAAACTTTGAGTAAAAAATATCATTCCATATTTTTGTTTTTCTGTAAAGACAGTTGAGATCAGGCTCTAATTATAATTATGTATTATAATTTTTTAATCATGTTATAAATATATGGTTTCAATTAGTGTTTATAAACCGGCTAACCGGTTAACCGAAAAACCGGTTTTTTCTCAAAATTTCGGTTTTTTTGCAAACCGGTTAACCGGAATTGAAAATTTCCGGTGCACCGAAAACCGGTTTTTTTCTGTCGGTTAACCGGTTTCTTTAAATACATGCAAAACGGATTATTTTTGCAATTTTTAAGGGTTTTTACTTCTTTTTTATGACATTTTCAAAATATCGTTAAAAAAACCTTGAAAATCCGTGAGAAAGAAAGTCTAAAATATTTTTTATCTACAAGAAACAATTTCCCAATTAGGGATTTTATTCCGAATCTGGTAAATATTAAAAATTCACATTGTTGTAAGCAAGTTTTGGGCACTTTCATTGAAAACTTTATAAGTGACTGTTAACCAGATGGTAAAATTCCTGTTAATGGAGAGAATGCCAATAAAAGAACATCGAAATAAAATACGGTACTGCAATTTACAACGAAGTGATGTATTTTTTAAATAAAACCAATAAATGTTAAATTATAGCCCCGGAGAATATGGGAAAATAAAAGCACCGTATTTAAATATCGCTATTTTGAAAAGGTATCAGTTGCCAACTTTGCTGAAAGGAACAAATATGTTTTGTATTTAATAAAATTTAGCTATTTTAAAGTATTTTTTGGGTTTGTCAGTTAAAGAAAAAAAAACCGGTTAACCGGTTTTTTCATTCCGGTTTAACCGAGAAAACCGGTTAACCGAAAAAGCTAATTTTCGGTTAACCGAGAAACCGGTTTTCCAAAATGTCGGTTTTTTATAAACACTAGTTTCAATTGAGAAAGGTGTGAAAGAAAACTTTATTTTTCTAAAAATTTAAGACATCCTGGTTCGTTTGTTACTAGTTTCATATAATCCAGTTATTATAATCATCAGAAAAACTTTTAATGTCAAATTTATTCCATATTGTTTCCTGTTCTATTTCATTTTGTTCCCCGTTCTACTCCATTTCATTTCCAATTCCACCTCCTTCTTCTAAGGTCATTATTATAGGAACAAAAAAAGTACCAAAAGTACACTTTATTACTTACCCGCATTAGAAATGGAATTTCCAAAATGTTCCCCTTCCAGAATGTTTTTTCTTCACCGAAGGATCCTATAATCCATATTCCAATTATCAAGGATCATTGTTTCAGCAAATATTAAAAGTACAAAAAGTACACGTTTAAGAAAAGGAATTTCCAAAAAGTACTTTTCACAATCGTTTTTGTTCACCGATTGATTTTACATTCCAAATTTTAAGTTTCTGTGAACATTATATCAGGAAATAAATAAGCACACTTTGTTACCCCTTTTAACCACTTTATTTATTTTCCGAGAGGCGAACCTTTTCAAGTTTCTTTGATTATTATTTCAGGAAATAAAAAAGTACAAAAAAGTGTACTTTCGGTACTTCTAACAAAAGGTACTTTTTATAGAAGTACTTTTTATAAAAGTTTTTTTTTTTTTTATAAAAGGTATTTGTAAAAGAGGTACTTTTTTGAAGGTACTTTTTGTAAAATGTATTTTTTTTTTAAAGGTACTTTTTATGAAAGGGACTTTTTATAAAAGGTACTTTTTATAAAAGGTACTTTTTATGAAAAGGTACTTTTTATTAAAGTTACTTTTTTTAAAAGGTACTTTTTATAAAAAGTACTTTTTATAAAAGGTACTTCTTATAAAAGTTACTTTTTATAAAAGGTACTTTTTATAAAAGGTACTTTTTATAAAAGGTACTTTTCATAAAAGGTACTTTTTATAAAAGGTACTTTTTATAAAAGGTACTTTTTATAAAAGGTACTTTTTATAAAAGGTACTTTTTATAAAAGGTTCTTTTTATAAAAGGTACTTTTTATAAAAGGTACTTTTTATAAAAGGTACTTTTTATAAAAGGTACTTTTTATAAGAGGTACTTTTTATAAAAGGTACTTTTTATAAAAGGTACTTTTTATAAAAAGTACTTTTTATAAAAGGTACTTTTTATAAAAGGTACTTTTTATAAAAGGTACTTTTTATAAAAGGTACTTTTTATAAAAGGTACTTTTTATAAAAGGTACTTTTTATAAAAGGTACTTTTTATAAAAGGTACTTTTTATAAAAGGTACTTTTTATAAAAGGTACTTTTTATAAAAGGTACTTTTTATAAAAGGTACTTTTTATAAAAGGTACTTTTTATAAAAGGTACATTTTTAAAAGGTATTTTTTATAAATGTTTTATTTTTATAAAAGGTACTTCTTTTAAAAGGTATTTGTAAAAAAAGAACTTTTATAAAAGGTACTTTTTATAAAAGGTACTTTTTTAGAAGGTATTTTTTATAAAAGTTTTTTTTTTTTTTATAAAAGGTATTTGTAAAAAAGAACTTTTATAAAAGGTACTTTTTATAAAAGGTCCTTTTTATAAAACGTAATTTTTATAAAAGGTACTTTTTTAAAAAAAGGTACTTTTTTAAAAAAAGGTACTTTTTATAAAAGGTACTTTTTATAAAGGTACTTTTTAAAAAAGTATTTTCAAAAAAAGCTATTTTACAAAAGGTAGTATCCCACATTCCAAATTTCAGGTGGGTTCATTATATTTGGAAATAATAAAGGTACCAAAAATAAACTTTTTTACGTAATTTACAACTGTCCAGATTAGTTTTCACTAAAGGATCCTACATTCCAAATATCAAGTGCCTAAGATCATTATTTCAGTGTATATAAAAAGTACCAAAAGTACAATTATTTACCCCCTTAAGAAACGCAATTTCCAAAAAAGTACTTTTTCCAGAATGTTTTTTTCACCGAAGGATTCTACATTCCAAATTTCAAGTTTTTATGCCCATTTTTTTAAGAAATAACAAAAAGTACTAAAATTTCCCTTTTTACCTCTTTTAGTCCCCTTACCCCCTTAGAATGCCAATTTTCAAAAAGTACTTAGATTGATTTTTTTCATTAAAGGATCCTATATTCCAAATTTCAAGTTTGTATGACCATTATTTCAGTAAATAAAAAAACGTACCAAAAATACACTTTTTTTAATGATGTTCATATCGGGGCTTTTGGCAGACTTATCTATGACCGGACAGCAGTTTTTCAGTAGTAAAATATGTAAAACTAGCTTACCATCCCGGTACTTCGTTACCGGTTGTATTGAATACCGGATAATATAAGGATCAGGATTACTCTATCGATTTTAAAAAAAAAATCCTCTACATAGTTTTTGTTTTATTTACTTGTGGACGTGTAAGTCTTTCATAAAATAATATTTTAATGAATAATTTAAACAATAAAATTTGAATAACTTCGCTGGTACGTCATTATGCTCGTTTCGGTGAAAAAATATATTGACAATTTTCGAGCCCTTATATCGGGTTTTAAGATTTTGAGTGAATAAATATTTCAGCAAAAAAAAAAAATGGAATAAAAATAAGTTTGAGTGGAAAAACATATAGAGAGAACAAATATGTAGTCAAAAAAGTTAAATACGTAAAATTTAAGTAAAAAGTATCATTCCATATTGTTCCCAGCTCTATTCCACTTCGTTCCCTGTTCTATTCCATTTCACTTCCAAGTCCATCTCCTTTCGTTCCATGTAAGTTTCATTCCTCTCCGTATAATATGCGTTAAAAAAATAAAAAGTTCTATTGCCTTTATATTGTAGATATGAAAAGTACCATTTTACACCACTGTTACCAGGTACCCCTTTTTACCCTAAAATTTTAAAATATGTTTTTGTCTTGGGTGTTATTTCTGCGGCTTTTAGTTCAATAGTTAGATATCTCAAAATAACCATTTGCCCCCTTTCCCCGTAAAATTATATTTTCCAAAAACTGTTTTTTTGTGCTAGGTGATCGCTTATTTAAAACATCAAGTTTCTGAACCATTATTTCAAGAAATATAAGAATAACCAAATTTGCACTTTTTATCCCTTTTACGATCGGTCGCGACCGTTAGAAACAGAATTTCCAAAAATAACTTTTTAAAGCATTCAAAATTTCAGTGCCTAGGATAGTTACTTCATGAAATATAAAAAGTATCAAAAAACACTTTTTTACAGCTCTAGAAACAGAATTTTTTGAAAATACTTTAGCAGAATGTTTTTTCACCGAAGTCCCCTACATCCCAAAATTCAAGCTTCAACGGTCATTATTATAGGAACAAAAAAAAAGTACCAAAAGTACACTTTCTTACCCCCGTTAGAAACGAAATTTCCAAAAAGTACCTCTTTCAGAAGGTTTTTTTCTTCACCGAAAAATCCTACATTCCTTTTTATAAAAGGTTCTTTTTAAAAAAGGTACTTTTTATAAAAGGTACTTTTTATAAAAGGTACTTTTTATAAAAGGTACTTTTTAAAAAAGGTACTTTTTATAAAAGGTACTTTTTATAAAAGGCACTTTTTATAAAAGGTACTTTTTATAAAAGGTACTTTGTATAAAGGGTACTTTTTATAAAAGGTACTTTTTATAAAAGGTACTTTGTATAAAAGGTACTTTTTATAAAAGAAACTTTTTATAAAAGGTACTTTTTATAAAAGGTACTTTTTATAAAAGGTACTTTTTATAAAAGGTACTTTTTATAAAAGGTACTTTTTATATAAGGTACTTTTTTATAAAAGGTACTTTTTATAAAAGGTACTTTTTATAAAAGGTACTTTTTATAAAAGGTACTTTTTATAAAAGGTACTTTTTATAAAAGGTACTTTTTATAAAAGGTACTTTTTATAAAAGGTACTTTTTATAAAAGGTACTTTTTATAAAAGGTACTTTTTATAAACGGTACTTTTATAAAAGGTACTTTTTATAAAAGGTACTTTTTATAAAAGGTACTTTTTATAAAAGGTACTTTTTATAAAAGGTACTTTTTATAAAAGGTACTTTTTATAAAAGGTACTTTTTATAAAAGGTACTTTTTAAAAAAGGTACTTTTTATAACAGGTACTTTTTATAAAAGGTACTTTTTATAAAAGGTACTTTTTTTAAAAGGTACTTTTTATAAAAGGTACTTTTTATAAAAGGTACTTTTTATAAAAGGTACTTTTTTATAAAAGGTACTTTTTATAAAAGGTACTTTTTATAAAAGGTACTTTTTATAAAAGGTACTTTTTATAAAAGGTACTTTTTATAAAAGGTACTTTTTTACCCTTTTTACCCCCGTTGAATCAATATTGGCAAAAATCCAGCCTTATTGAATCTTTTTTCCGGAAGGTGAACCTACATTACAAATTTCAAGTTTCTAGTACCATTATTTAAGTAAATGTAAAAGGTACCCCCTTTGAATCATCATTGGCAAAAATCCAGCCTAAATGGATCTTTATTCCGAGAGGTGACCATACAGTCCAATTTTCAAGTCTCTATGACTATTATTTCAGGACATATAAAAAGTACCAAAAGTACACTTTTTTACCCATTTTATCCCCGTAGAATCAACATTGGCAAAAACCCAGCCTTAGTGATTTTTTTTTCCGGGAGGTAAACCTACATTGCAAATTTCAAGTTTCTAATACCAGTATTTAAGGAAATAAAAAAGGTACCAAGAGTACACTTTTTTACCCTTTATACCCCCTTAGAATCAACATTGGCAAAAGTCCAGCCTTACAGGATCTACATTCCGGGAGGTGAACATACAGTCCAAATTTCAAGTCTCTATGACCATTATTTCATGAGATATAAAAAGTACCAAAAGTACAGTTTTTTACCCTTTTTACCCCCTTAGAATCAACACTGGCAAAAATCCAGCCTTAGTGGATCTATATTCCGGGAGGTGAACCTACAGTCCAAATTTCAAGTCTCTAGCTTCACCGGTTTGGGCTGGGCGATGATGAGTCAGTCAGTCAGTCAGTCAGTCAGTCACGTTACTCTTTTATATATATAGATTGCAAGAAAAACTTGTAACTTTTTTTTTTTTTCTACCTTCTATTTGATAAAAATTCCTAGTAATTTTACAAGCTTTTTACCAATAATTTTGCAATTTTACAAGGTTTTTAACAATAAAATTGTAAATTTTAAAATTTTTTGACACAATAAAATTTACAAGGAGGTTTCGTAACTTTACTAGATTTTTTGCTACCTCATATTTTACGAGAATTCCTAGTAATTTTACAAGATTTTTACCAATAATTTTGTAATTTTACAAAGCTTTTTACCAATAAAATTGTAAATTTACAGTTTTTTTGGCGCAATTAACAATTAAAATTACAAGGAATTTACTAGATTTAGGTGTGAATGGCTTACAAGGGAAACAATTTTTCAAGTTATGATTTTAAACAAGAAATATTAAATCCAGTCACATTTCCTTAGAAATAAATAATATTGCAAATTATATTTTTTTAACAAAATTCTTAGAATTTTGTTTGTATTTTTTTATTTTTTGCCTAATACCCAGAAATACGACTATTTACCATTCACTTTGTCCAGTTCCCGCTAAAACTGACAAAAGAAAATTTCTTTTGTGTGTGACTATAAATTGTATTCTTTTGAAATATGCACTGGATAACTTAAAAAAATGTCTAAGCAATTCAAATGATGACAATAAAAATTAAATATAATTTTTTTCTGCAAAAAATATTTTTTGTTGTTGTTAAATCCATGTAAAAATCTTTGTATAAATAACACTTAAAGATCAATGTCAATTAGTAGTTGCATTCTTAATTCTTCACAATGAAGACTTGGCAAAGATTCGCAATTTTATCCTTGTTCCTAATACAATCAGTAGTATCGGAACCAAGCTGGTATACGGCAGAAGATGGTACACGATTTTTAATTGACACGGACTATGAGGTAAATTTAAAATCGCATTCGCATAAAAATTAACTAAATTCAAGGAAAATTGATAAGCCTTGCGCTAGACTGTTGTCCTTCTTTAAAGTTCATATCATTTTTAAATATAAGGAAAAAATTATTAATAATTTTCCAAATGGGAAAAAAAAAAATTATTTCAATTGACATTCTTAAGGGTTCGAACATTTAAGTGTAATTTTTATGGAGTTTTTCTAACGTTCAAGAAATTTTTTAAAACATATCTCAAACAAAATTTTCCTTCGAACTTTCATTAAGCTTGAGATAAATTTTCATTCAAAATTAATTTGAGGCAAATCCGATAATTTTATTATCGGATTATAATTTTTTTAGAAAATTATCACCAAAAACTCTAAATTTTTATCGAAGGGTGCCATGGTTTAAAATTGTGTAACTCAAATTAAATTTAAATGAAAGTTTATCTCAAGCTCTACAAAAAAGTTAATGGAAAATTTTTTTTCGAGATTTTTTTAAAATTTCTTAAACGCAGGAGATTTCCAAATTTGGAATTTTTCAGACAAATTTCAAATGGCGATAACCGCTCGACCGAAAACCGCTCGACCGATTTCAGAAATGTTTTGATATTCGCATTCAGCGTACTTAAACTAATAAACATAATCTAATGCGAAATATTTTTTCGAAATAATGTAAGAGACAAAAAAGTTGAAAGAAAGTATGAAGTGAGGTTGAGATTGCTAGAATAGAATTGTATTGTAAAATATCCCTTTTATTTTGGACAGCATCGTGTTAACTACAGGCGGACGGACAGAAGGACGGACATCGCTAGAATGTCTTAGAATCGATCATTGATCATAAACATATATACTTTATGGAAACTCAATTTTGAAATTGTCGTAACAAGCACTCTGAAGCTGGCCTTTTGTGACAACCACAAAACTAAGGTTGTAAAGTTTTAGGTTGTTAAAGAAATAGCTTTCGCAAAACGAATGCAGATGTCTCTTCTAATCACATTTTAGAAGTCATCGCATCGTATCATTAACTTTTTTTTCTGTAAAAACTATAAATATTCACATATATAAAAAACAGTTTTCATTAACAAGACAAACCGACATTTAAAATCCTACTGATGATAACACTAATTGGGGTGTTTGAAACCGGTATGGGAAATACCAGAAATGTCTATAATTTTTAAAAATTCAATTTTTCTTCTGCATTTTTTTTCAACTTGAACCCTTATTTTTTTCGTTTTTAAAAAATTAGAAATTTTTGGGTGTATATTTTGCAAATATTTAAACTTTCATCGAAGGGTGCCACGGTTTAAAATGATCGGATTCTGATCAAATTAAGTTTAAATGAAAGATTGTCAAGCTCTATGAAAGGTTCAAGGAAAATACATAATTAGATTTTTTTTTTAATTCTTGAACGTAGGAAAAAACCGTCAGTTTTTGCATATTTCCAATAGTAATATCTCGAAAACCGTTCGACTTATTTTAACATTATTCGTTATTAGAGCATCAAAATAAATAAAAATGATGTGTCTCAAGACATATGTATATTTTTTAATTCTTTTTTTTTAATTTCAAAAATCCTAAACTTTGACTGCCGCCGCCGCGGGTTAATTTAATTCAATTGCCCTCAAATTTTGTGCCACATAAGTTTTTGGCCTAAGAGAATAAAAAATTTCTCGGACGTTCAAAATCGGAAGAAAAACTTTTTTTTGACATACACAAAAATGTCTCTTTAATGAGCATACATGTAGCATTTTGCACCGGTTAGATATGATAATTTTTAAATTGTGTGTCCACATGTGTGAAGAGGACCGGTGAAACTGTGGCGAACAAAAAAACCAAAAATGGGCTTCATTTTGCTCTTGCTGGCTTAGTTTTCAGGATATTTTTTTAAAAATATTTTTTCTCAAGTTATTAAAAATTTACTGAAAAGTGAAGAAAAACAATTAGGAGTGTTAAATTCGGCTGTGCCGAATTTTTTATACCATCCAACATGCAAAAAAAAAAAAATTCAGTGGCGTTTTCTTTTTTTTTTGGAGGGGTTTGGATGTGGTAATTTGGGGGGACAATTTCCTTTCGAATATGTGTTTAAAAATTCATTCTTACGCATTTTGCACTAAAGAAATACAAGTTTATCATTATTTAAAAAAATAGAAAACGACATTATATAATTCTCTGTGTCCAAATGCAGGAATTTGAACTTCTTGTAGCATAAAATTGTTGCATTTGTTAAACAAAATCACAAAAAATCATGTAAAAAAGTGGTATTTTTTATAGGTTGGTTTAGTTCTTCAAGGGGGAACTTTTTCCCCCCTGGTCCGATTTTGCTCATTTACGAAGTTTACTTGTCTAGGAACATAAGACATATTCGTGCCAAATGTCTGGAGTCTATCCCTTTTATTTTGGACAGCATCGTGTTAACTACAGGCGGACGGACAGAAGGACGGACATCGCTAGAATGTCTTAGAATCGATCATTGATCATAAACATATATACTTTATGGAAACTCAATTTTGAAATTGTCGTAACAAGCACTCTGAAGCTGGCCTTTTGTGACAACCACAAAACTAAGGTTGTAAAGTTTTAGGTTGTTAAAGAAATAGCTTTCGCAAAACGAATGCAGATGTCTCTTCTAATCACATTTTAGAAGTCATCGCATCGTATCATTAACTTTTTTAGAAATTATCTTTTGATCATCACAATAAAATTACAAAACGACCACCAAATTGAAATTGTAGCAACAGCAGTTTAATTGTAATGATCGAATGAGTTGTTTTCACAACCTCAAAAATGAAGTTAGATTATTTGCAAATGATTAATGTCTTATTTTTTATCTTTATGTATTTTGTTAATTACAAAAATTATAAAAATTTTTTCAATTTAGTACAACTGGCATCAAGCCTGGCATGAATGTGCTCGCCACGATGCACAACTTGTGGTTATTGACTCAGAAGCAAAAAATCTCCAAATTGCACATATACTCAAAAGAAAATTTCGTAAGATAATCAAATGCTGCCCCCTTGTCTAAAGAACATTTTATTAAAAATTTTATTTTATACATAGTTTCTTTCTACCACTTATGGATTGGTGGTAATGATGCATATGGTGATCGACAAGATAAATTACGTCCATTTTATTGGTCTGCGACCGGCAAACAATTCTCGTATACAAACTGGGCAGAAGATCAACCTGATAATTTTAGAAATAAAGAACATTGTGTTCATATATTAGACAATTCCAAATTGAAATGGAATGATAATTCCTGTAAAAATGCCGACTTTGGCTTTATATGTGAAGAGAAACGTGTGGGAAACTCAAAAGAGAATGAAAATAAAAACAAAGATGACAGCATTAATTTAAAAGAAACTCAAGAGCAAACAACTGAGCGGGATATTTCTTTACAAGCACAATCTGAACAGGAAACTACTGAGAGAGATATTTCAGTTCAACCAGAAGCTGAACCGGAACAGAATTTGGGATATATTTCATTTAATCCACACTCTATGATAAGATATTACTCTGGACGAAGAGAACGACCATTTAATCCACACACTTTGAGAAGACTTTACTCTGCACGAAGAGAACAAACAGAAAATTTAGAAAAATCATCAAATAAGGAAAGTGAAAGTGATAACGAAAAATTAAAACCAGCCTTAGAAACTAATGTGGGAGATGTTTCACAACGTGAAGAATCACTGGCTCCACAAAGAACAAATCCAAAACTTCTAGCCGGACAAACTACGTTAAATGAGGAATCATTGAACGAAAATGTGAATTCAGAAGAATCGTCAACTGGAATTAATAATAAATGGAAGAGTATCATTCAAAACTCTCTAAGAAAGGCAGAATTAGACATTTTTAAGAGTTTATTTGGCACCGTTAATAATATTTCTGAATAATTTATTATAGTGTATTAAAGTTCTGAAATAAAATGTTATGTAGTAATTTAGTTTAATATTAAATTTAGTAGATGTAGAAGATAAAAAAAATTATTACCAAATACCGCACAGTAGTTTTAAACGGATTTTTTTTTTGGAAATAATTCGGTCATTCAGTAAGTACTGGACCAAGCAGTGAAATTTTTACCGGTTATAGCTAAAGTAATTTCGTGCTTAAGTTTGGACGGAGGACCGCACATGTCCGGTAGTGGCGCTACCAGGGGTCCCTAAAGTAGGAACATTTTGCATATAAATGCTTTGTAATTTGATGTTTATTATCCGATTTTTATGAAATTTTGATTTTTTTAAAGCGAAATCAAAATTTCTCATCTTGAGCTCCCCAGCCTCATCGAAAGTTGACTCATTTTTAACACAAATTTCAACTAAAATATTGAAAGTCGGTCATATAATTAACTCGTCTAGGGGCAACCCTGGGGCAGTTAGAGCGGTGGGAGAAAATTTTGTAAACATTTCATTTTGTATTGGAGCCCTCTTATGGACTGGAGATAGGAAGTAGGTTCGTTCAGAGCAAATGTTGGGGTGTAAAAATTAATGGAAATCGGCCTTACATTGCCCGTACCTAGGAGCGCCTCCGAGGAGGGATATTTGTGCCCATACAAAAAGGCGTTTTTTTTGTTGGCGGGTGGGTGGTTTGAAGGGGAGCTGTGAGGATACCTTCCCTCTTACTATCACTTTTTACTAATTCATTTATTAGGCATTTTGAACCACAATAATACAATTTTATCACAATTTTAATGATTTTTTTTTACATCCACGCAAACAAAAGTGGAGGGGCGGCCCGCAAACTACAATTAGAGAAAAATGCTTCATAATATTTATGACATGGTTTCATACATTTTTTGACATAAAATTTCATTATATTTATTAAACTTTCATAAATATAATGAAGATTTATGAAAAATGTCTAATGCACCTGATAAAATTTCACGATTTCAAAAAAAAAAAAAATCATAATGTGTCATATGATCTTTCATAATTTGAATAAGAAATTGGGGCAAAACAATTAAAGCTCCTGAAGACAATTTTTAAAATTGTAATTCTTTATTTTAGTTTTTCCAATGTAAATATATATTTTACAAGTACCAAAATACCTTTATTTCAAAAAACCCAGCCTTAGTGGATCTATATTCCGGGAGATGCAGCTACATTCCAAATTTCAAATCTGTAGCTTCATTGGTTTGTGGAACTATAAAAATAATCAACATTTCCAAAATCCAAGCCTTAGTGGACCTATTTTCCGGGAGGTGCATCTATATTCCAAATTTCAAGTCTCTAACTTCAGTGGTTTGTAAAATTATAAAAAGTACCAAAATACCTTTTTTACCCCTATTCCCTATTATCAACCTTAACAAAAACTCAGCCTTAAAGGATTTATACTTCGGGAGGCGCACCTCCATTCCAAATTTCAAGTCCCCATTTCGTTCCCTGTTTTATTCCATTTGATTCCCTGTTCCATTCCGATTAGTCCCATGTGGCTTTCATTCCGTTCAGAATATGCGCTAACATGCGCTAAAAAACAAAAAATTCTTTGCCTTCTTTAGAATTTTTTTTTTTTCGCTAAATGACCCTGCATTCCAAATTTAAAGTTTCCAGGACCATTATTTCAGGAATTATAATAAGTACCAAAATACACTTTTTACCCCCCTTAGAATCGGAATTTTGAAAAAGTACTTTTTCAAAATATTTCCCGTTGTTGGAACTAACATTTTAAAACTTTTTTGTAGTACCTTAATTTTAAAAAATTTAGAAAGTACCAAAGTAAATTTTTTAACCACTTTTTACCCTTAGGAGTCCGAATTTCCAGAAAGTACTTTTTTTTGGGAATGTTTTTCCGTTAGAGGATCCTACATTCCAATTTTCAAATTAATAGGTTTTTTTTTCAGAAAAAATAAAAATTACCAAAGTACTCGTTTTTTTACCCCCTTAGAATCGGTATTTCGAAAAAGTACTTTTTCATAATTTTTTTCATTGTTGGAAACAACAATGCAAATTTTAATTTTTTTGTACGACTTAAATTTAAAAAATATAAAAAGTACCAAAGTACAATTTTGTACCCCTTTTTACCCTTAGGAATCCGAATTTCCAGAAAATACTTTTTTTCGGAATGTTTTTCCGTTAGAGGGTCCTACTTTCCAATTTTCGAATTAATAGGATTTTTTTTTCAGAAAAAACAAAATTACCAAAGTACTCGTTTTTTTACCCCCCTTAGAATCGGAATTTCGAAAAAGTACGTTTTCAGAATTGTTTCTGTTGTTGGAACCACCATTGCAAATTTTAATATTTTTGTAGAACCCTAATTTCAAAAAATATAAAAAGTACCAAAGTACCATTTTATACCCCTTTTAACCCTTAGGAATCCGAATTTCCAGAAAGTTTTTTTTTTGAATGTTTTTCCGTTAGAGGATCCTAAATTTCAAATTTCAAATTAATTGAATTTTTTTCAGAAAAAATATAAAGTACCAAAGTACTCGCTTTTTCTCCATTTTCAACCCTTCGTTTTTACCCCTTAAAATCAACATTTCCAAAAACCCAGCCTTAGCGGATATGTATTCCAGGAGGTGAAACTACAATCAAAATTTCAAGACTCTAGCTTCAGTGGTTTGGGCTGTGGGATGATGCGTGATTAGTATGTCAGTCAGTCAGTCATCAGTCAGTCACGCAACTACTTTATATATATAGATTTAAAAAAAAAAAAATAATGCATTTGCTCTTTAAATGAAACATTTCATAAATACTATTAAACCTTTTCATAAATATAATGAAAATTGTCATTAAAATTCGTCCAATATAACGGTTTCATAAATATTATGAAATGTTTCAAAAATACTGTGAAATATTTAATAAAAAAAATATAATTTTTTTAATATTTTATTATATTTATGTAACTATTTCATAGTACCAATGAATTGGTTCATAAATACTATGAAATAGTTTCCTAATAATATTAAATCCATGAAATGTTTCATCATATTTATGAAACATTTTATAATATTTATGAAACATTTCATAATATTTATAACGGTGCCTATCATAATTATAATGAAAAATTTCATTAATATTGACCCTATGAACAATTATGAAACTTTTTCATTTTATTTATGAAACTGTTACATTTTACGAACTTTAATAAAGATTTTCATTATATTTATGACAGTTTTCATAAACATTATGAAGCTTTTTCTTTGAGTTTTCAGGACTTTGAACTTTTTCTTTCATAAAAATGCTTCATTCGTTTAACAAAAGTACAAAAAAAAAAAACAAGCGAGAGTGTTAAATTCGGCCGTGCCGAATCTTTTATACCCTACAAAATGTAAAAAAAAATTAAAAAAATTTTGATGATGGTCAGTGGGGGACGTTAAGAGCAACTTCCCTTCCCGATAAATATACCAAATGTTTCATTTATTTAACAAAAATACAAAAAAACATGTGAAGAAAGTGTGTTTTTTCAGAGGTTGGTTTAGTTGTTCAAGGGGGAACTTTTTTCCCCCTGGGCCGATTTTGCCCATTTACGAACTTAACCTGCCTAGGACCATAAGACATATTCATGCCAAATTGTAGATGGCTAGGTCTTTTATTTTGGACTGCCAAATAAAAGACCTTGCCATCTACAGACAGACGGACCGACGGACGGACGGACATTCACAGAATGTCTTAGAATCGATCATGGATCAATATTATATATACTTTATGGGGTCCCCGACCGATATTTCGATGCGTTACAAACGGAATGACAAAGTGAGTATGCCCCCATACTGTGGTTGGAGGGTATAAGAATAATTTTCATAAAAATTATGCTATGAGAATATCATGGTTTTATTTAGTAAAGAAAATAATGACCTCGAGCCAGAATAAACATCCTCAAAATATAATATTTTAAAGGTCGAATAAAACAATTTTTATTTTTTAATAAAAAGTAATCAGTATTAAGAAATGTTTCATAAATACTATGAAATATTTTATAAAAATAATATAATTTTATTTGCTTAACAAAAATACAAAAAAACAAGTGAGAGTGTTAAATTCGGCTGTGCCGAATCTTTAATACCCTCCAAAATGTAAAAAAAAAATGGGCGTTTGTTTTTTTGGGGGGGTGATGGGGGTCAGTGGGGGACTTTTAGAGCACTTTTCCATCCCGATAAATATAACAAATTTGTCATTTATTTAACAAAAATCAAAAAAACATGTAAAAAAGTGTATTTTTTTCAGAATTTGGTTCAGTTCTTCAAGGGGGATTTTTTTCCCCCTGCATAGGACCATAAGACATATTCATGCCAAATTGCAGGAAGCTAGCTCTTTTATTTTGGACTGTATCGTGCCATCTACAGACAGGCGGACGGACATTCACAGAATGTCTTAGAATCGATCATGAATCAATAATATACAAGTTAATTTTGTTTGTTTATTAAAGTAAAACACGATAAGAATTAGTTTAATATTTTAATTTTATTTATAATATTTCCGACGACACTATGTGTCGTTTTGTTTATGGTCTAGTTACAGACTACCTGTTTTAACAAAATTAAGTTCTTATTATAGTTTACAAAAATTGTTTGTCTGGCAAATAGAAGAATTGGTAATTTGTTTTTTTGTTTATCAACCAATTGCGAAATTATGAATAAGTGAAGAATTGCATATTTTTTATTTTGGTTTCATTGCCCTCATATTGGGCAATTCAACAGTAAGTGACAATTTGTCAATTAAGCAGTTTTTATTTTAATTAATTTAACCTCATATTGAGAAATTTTATGAATGGTGACGAGTTGTCAAGTTTGCAGTTTCTTCATTTGGATTCATTGCCCTCATTCTGAGTAATTTGGCAATTCGTGACAATTTGTCAATTCAACTTCCGTTACCTTAACTCTTCCCCTCTTAAACTCGATTGTCCTCAATCGAATAAAGATATGGTAAGTCATTTAGCATGAAATGCTGAAAATTAGGTGCTGGACGTTGTTCCACTAGGGTACTAGGTGAATTATTCTTTACCTCAAGTGGTTGTGGTATTTCGTTAACGTAAATAGTTTTTCGCATATTCTTGCGTAGAATAAATATTATTAATATTATGAATATTATTGTTATGGAAGTTACCGAAACCATGGATATTTCCCTTATTTCCGTTGTTCTTTTAAGATCAACGATTTGTTTCGTGTTCTCTATGTGAAGTTCCTGTAAACTTTCCAATGATAAAAATTTGAGTCTTTCAATCTCATTCGGAGTTGGTTGAATTATCGGACCAACGACTTTCATTGGTATCGCCTCTAGGTTTTCGAATATAACTCCATTTATAGAGGTAGTTTCATTTCGGTATTTAATAATGTAACTGCCGGATAAGTTCCTAGTTTCATTTCGTGATTCTACCGTACCGGAAAATTCGTTTAACAAAATTGTACCTGCTGCAATTTCTTCTACCATAGCAACATGGTGCCCGTTAACTAAATAACATGAGGAAGGTTGGGAGCTCAAAATTTTCGGTATGCAAGGGTCTGCTGATAAATTTATTAAATTATTTATATTACAAATTTCTAAATTACCAATTCTTTTACATTCGTTCTTAATTCCATAAATTTCATCTTCATAAATTAATATTTTTTCAAATTTAACATTTATAATTACGTTTTTATTTTTTATTGGTTTTATAATATAATTTTTATAGATGATCTTTGATGTCAATGGAATTTCTACTATGTATAACATTAGTGTTGAATTGTGTATTATTTTTATATTAGAAAGTTCTAATGCCTCTTCCGGGCTTTCAAATGGTACATTTTCGTTTTTTAATTTTTCTATGGCTAGTTTTATCTCAATTTCGCTTAAAAGAAACGAATTTATCATTCCCATTTTAGACCACTGAATGGCATATTTTATATTTAGAATGTCTTCCTTAATCAGGCGTAGCCTGTTTTGGTTTAATACAATTAATTCTTTGCTTAAAATACTACTTTTTTTAATATTATTTGCCAGAAAATTTGTTAATTTAGTAATGTTATTGATTCTTGTCTTAAATGAATTATTTATAACCACCTGTTTGTTATTATTTTCATTTAATTTTTCTAAACTATTGGTTATATTCTCTAGGTCGTCATGATCTGGGGAGCCAGCAAGGTATTTCCAGGCTGTACCCAAAGTATTTATCGACCTTTTATTTCTATTAAAATTTAGTGGTTTTATGCTTTTTAGAAGTTGGATGGTTTTGTTACATTCTTGTTTAAGGATGGGGAATAAAGGATTAGGAGAGGTTTCAAATTTGATGATAAATTCTTGGATATTTTCCAAACATTCTTCATATTTTTCAATATCAATCTGATGCACAAATCGGAATTTACCATCTTGGATTTTTGCGATTCCATTTTCAACTGATACAAGTTGGGAGGATGTATAGTTAGAAATTTGGATGTCAGCTTGAACTGACAAAAAGAGTAATAGTCTGAAAAAAAAAATACAGAAATTTATAATTTTAGCTTTTTATATTGCTTTTGTACACTTTTCTTCCAGATTCTGTCAATACAGTCGTGGTAAAATTTTCTTTTATGGTTTCTTTTTTATATTTTGGCGTGACCTTGGTCCCCAGTCTTTTGTCTATTTTAACATATATTGTATCGCCAGGTTTGTAATCGATTAAAGGCGTCCTTTTCTTGTTGTGCGTCTCTAAGTCAGTCAATTGTTTTTCTTTTAGTCTGGTTAGGGTATCTTGCCGGACATTCTCAAGCTTTTTTGGATCGGAACTAACGATTCGACCGAAAAATGTTTCCACAGGTTTTTTATTTGTGGTAGAATGGATGGAGTAATTATATTCGGTAATTGCCTTGTCTAATAGTATAGAGAATGGCCTATCTATTCCGTCTGCCTTGATGCATCTCATTATTTCTGTCAAAGTAGAGTGGAATCTTTCCACTTGACCGTTTACGGAACTTTTGTAAGGTGGAGTTTTGTATACACGAATTCCCAATTGATCTTCTAACATAAATGTGATAGAAGCTGAATTTAGGGATTTTTCATTATCCATAACCAATTCCCTTGGTATTCCGAATATGGACAACAGTTTCCGAAGAGGTTCTTTTATGTGTTCTGTTGCCTTAGATTTAATAATTTTGGCCTGCGCATATTTTGAGAACTTATCAACAGCAGTAAGTATGTGTTTTCCTTCAGTATGATAAATGTCAATGTGAACAATGTGACCTGGATACTGTGGGATAGGTGACTCCTGTATTTCCGGCTTAATTGGATGTCTATCGTATTTGTTTTCCTTACACACTGTACATTGTTTAACTATATCTTTGATTTTCTTTGTCATTGATGGAAAATAATATTTTTCCAAGATTTGTGCTTTGTTCTCTTTATGGTTTCTATGTGCCCGCTTGTGGGTTTCAATGATAATTTTTTCTTGCTCCTGTTCGTTAACAACGTCGTCAACTTGATTCTGAGTAAATCTTACTTTGTAGCTGCAGAAATGTAATGGGTATATTTCTTGTATTTTTCCCATAACCGGTTCTGAAGTTTTGATGCAGTTTGTCACTTTTGGGCTAAGATATTTTTTTAGAATAGATATTAAATTTTCTTTGTTATACTCTCGTTCTTTTATTATGTGACGCAAGTATGTTGGAAAAATAGTTTGAAGTTCGTAAGATGGTATTGAGTCAATGTTTAAGAATAATTGATTTTTATAGGCGTTTATTGGTGTTTCTACACTTGGAATTAAATTTTCGCCAGAACTTTCATCGCTATGTTGACTGACGGTCATAGAGTTTACTTCTATCTCTTTTGGTATTCTTGAAAGGGCGTCGGCAACAATGTTCGTTTTCCCTGGTTTGTATTCTAGCTGGTAATTGTACTCTTCTAATGCTGATTTCCAACGTTTCATTTTCCCATTATTGTTCTTAGCACTCATGGCGTATGTTAAAGGTTGATGATCTGTGCGAATAACTACCTTTGACGAGCCATACAAATAGTTTCTGAAATTATTTAATGACCATATTATAGCCAACATTTCTTTTTCATTTGTGGCATAATGTTCTTCCGTTTCACTTAAAGTTCTCGATATGAATGCAATTGGTCTATCAGATTGGGATAGGACTGCTCCTAATGCATATTTTGAAGCATCAGTAGTAAGCTCAAAAGGCTTCTGGAAATCGGGGTAAGCCAATATCATGTCCTTTGAAGTTAAGGAACTTTTCAGTTTATTAAATGAATCTATTGCGTCTTCGTTTAAGCAAATATCTTGTTTAGCTGATTGTCTTTTCGAAACACGACCTCCTTCCCCTCTTAAAAGCGTCGTTAAGGGTTTGGCGAGTTTCGCGTAATCTCTTATAAAACGACTGTAGTAACCTGAGAGTCCCAGAAAAGAACGTAATTCTTTTAGTGTTTTGGGTATTGGAAAGTTAAGTATTGCTTCTACTTTTTTAGGATTTGTTTTTATTCCCTTGGCAGAAATAATAAATCCTAGGAATTCTACCTCTTTTTTAAAGAAGTGACATTTATCCAATTGCACTTTCATATTAGCGTCTTCTAAGGTTTTAAATATCTGTTCCAGATGGTCCAAATGTTCTTCTTCGGATTTACTGAATACAATTATGTCATCAATATAGACAAAACAAGTTCTTCCTATGTAATTATGTAATATGTCATCCAATGCTCGCTGAAAAATAGATGGGGCGTTCTTAAGACCAAATGGTAGTCTAGTAAATTCATATTTCCCATTCTTAATGGAAAATGCAGTCTTCTCAATGTCGGAAACCTTTAAGGGTATTTGATGGAATCCGCTTCTAAGGTCTAAAACAGAAAAAAATCTATTACCTCCCAAGTGGGATAGTACCTCATTTATATCCGGAATAGGGTACCTGTCTGGGATGGTTACCAGGTTAAGTTTTCGATAGTCGATAACTAACCTATGTTGCATGTTTCCCTGCGAATCCGGTTTTTTTGGTACGACGCAAATTGGTGAGTTGTACGGAGATCTTGATGGTCGTATGATTCCGTCATCCAACATCTGTTTTATTTGAGATTCTACTTTGGCTTTCAATGCCATTGGGTATGGATAGGATTTACAGTATACGGGGTTATCTGTGGAGGTTCTTATTTCACCAACCACTTTTGTGGCATAAGTTAATTTCTCATCTGGTTCCGCAAACAATTTTGGGAATTTTTTTATTAAAAAATCAATGTTATTTATTTGAGCAGAATTCATATGATCCTTTTTGATGTTTACGAGATTAACTGTTTGTGTTGTTAGTTGTTTAAGGCGAATTTTTATTTTATTTCTTATTTCCATGTAGTTTTCTTTTGTATAAATTACAGCCGAGAGATTTTTTAGGGTATCGTTTCCCAATATACCGTCAAATGTCTTTAAAGTTGGTAATAGGTAAAGTTTAATGGGGATGTCTTTCATGTTAAATAAATTTACGATAGTATGTTCTGTTATTTGTATATCACCTCCTATCGATTTAGCAACAAATTTATCTACGTTTGGTGTTGGTTTAGCGACAAGTTGTGGTCGAATATAATTTTTACTCGACCCGGTGTCTATCAAGAATTTCAACATTTCCCCACTCTCCGTCTTGCATTCTATGTAAGGCAACGAAGAGTGCGTTAACCTAAAAAATGAACATCACTATGCTCAATAAGCTCGGTTTGTGGATCATAGTTTCCTGGTTCTTCATAGTCTCCTTGTTGATAATCATCTTGGGAATACGCTTGGTATTCTTCTGGAGGATCTTCTACAGCGTAGTTATAACTTTGATCATAGTATGCCTGGTCCACTTCTTCAATGTGGAAATTTCGTTGATGTTTGACGGGATTTTGACCGTATTGTTCTACTGGTGGCCTTTTACCGACTAGGTAATTTTGGGCTGGTCTATTCATGTAGTTTACATTTCTAGTGCGCATACTTCGATCAATATCCATTGGTTCCGGCTTCGGCTGGGGCTTTGGGGGCAAAGCTTTTGGTATTGCTCCTGTGGAGTATGGTCTAGATGTATTGACGTAAGGAGTGTTATGCTTGACTTGAGGCATAAAGGTAAGTTGAGGGTAAAATGGCAGATTATGTTTGTTCATATTCTGAATCGGTCTTAGTGGTGGTATAGGAGGGTTATTGCCTTGATTTTTTTCAGAAAATTGGTATGACCTGAAACGCTGATTTTCCAGTTTTAAGCACAAATGCAGAGCCTGAGGTAATTCTGTAGGCTCTCTCATTGCCAGTAGTCTCGGAAGGTCTCCCTTCAAACCTCTTATGAAAGTATCCAGGGCTTTGTCCCTGTAGGTTTTTGTGAGCAATTCCATTGGCTCTGTTCCCACATCCATACTGGAAATTTTATCCAAAATATGGGATAGATGGGAATATACTCTGTGATAGAATTCCTCAATAGAGCAATTACCCTGGATCATTGTCGACATCTGATATTCAAGGGTAGTTAAGTCCCGTTTATCCGCGTAGTGGATAGAAAGGCATCGTTTTATAGCGTCCCAGTTCAGGGGTGTGTTATACGATTCTAGGGCTGTATCTGCTTGGCCTGTAATTTTGTTACGAATGGAACTTAATATTCCGTAATACTTAGGTGAACCCTTTAATGGCTCGTAGACTTTAACAATTCGGTCTACGCTTTTTTTCCATGAATTAAATTCACCGGGGGATCCTGAAAATTCCCGTATGCAACGAACTACATCAGGAATTTTGTCCAAGTCGTTTAGGCTTTCCCTATTGTCAAAATTTATAGTTTGCTCAGACATGTCCGGGACGTCATTATTATTTTGGTTCGAAGTCTGTCGTATTATATTGGTTGCAATTTGTGTGATCAAATTTTCTAAGCCCGCAAGATTAAACTGGGCTGTATCGGGTCGATTTTGGGGTGGAGGAGGGGAGTTTAGGACGGGTGGTCGGATAAGGTTTGGATTTGACATTTTTTTTTTTTTTTTTTAATTTATATTAGAAAAAGTACTAATATTTCCCTTACAACTACGTAAACACTTGTTTCTTTGATTTATTTTTTATATTTTTTTTTCACTTTTAATTAATTTATACTTAAAATAAATGCTTAAACAGATAACTTACATAATCATTTAAAATAGATCACGTTGAATCGGCTTCTATATTTATCGGCTTTGGCGGTGCCAATATCTTCCTGTCTTAATTAAAGTGCTTAGGCCGCACTAGTTCTTCCTGAAAGTTTACAACTTTCGTATAACTTGTTGGTACCAAAAGCAAAGTCCCTTTTTCCGTGGATACTAGGGCACTTTTTTGTACACTTTTTGTTGTTTTTTTTTTTTTTTTTACTGTAGATTTTTATTGTTGATGATTTTTGTTTTTTTTTTTTTAGTTACTTTTCTAAAGTTTTTCCACTATAGTTTTTATCACTGTAGCTTTTCGTTCACTTAAGTCTTTTTTCACTAAAGTTTTTGTTTTCAACTTATTTGTCACTAGAGTTTTTCACTTATAGTTTTTTTTTTTGTCTATAGCTTTCTAATGAGTTTTCCACTACAGTTATCTGTTTTCCACGATCCTTGTTTTGATTAAGGATTTTTCACAACAGATTTTCCGTTTTTCACGATCCTTGTTTTGATTAAGGATTTTTCACTACAGATTTTCCGTTTTTTCACGATCCTTGTTATGATAAAGGATTTTTCACTACAGATTTTCCGTTTTTTCACGATCCTTGTTATGATAAAGGATTTTTCTTTTGCTCGGGCGCCAGTTAATTTTGTTTGTTTATTAAAGTAAAACACGATAAGAATTAATTTAATATTTTAATTTTATTTATAATATTTCCGACGACACTATGTGTCGTTTTGTTTATGGTCTAGTTACAGACTACCTGTTTTAACAAAATTAAGTTCTTATTATAGTTTACAAAAATTGTTTGTCTGGCAAATAGAAGAATTGGTAATTTGTTTTTTTGTTTATCAACCAATTGCGAAATTATGAATAAGTGAAGAATTGCATATTTTTTATTTTGGTTTCATTGCCCTCATATTGGGCAATTCAACAGTAAGTGACAATTTGTCAATTAAGCAGTTTTTATTTTAATTAATTTAACCTCATATTGAGAAATTTTATGAATGGTGACGAGTTGTCAAGTTTGCAGTTTCTTCATTTGGATTCATTGCCCTCATTCTGAGTAATTTGGCAATTCGTGACAATTTGTCAATTCAACTTCCGTTACCTTAACTTACATATATACTTTATGGGGTCCCCGACCGATATTTCGATGCGTTACAAACGGAATGACAAAGTGAGTATACCCCCATACTGTGGTTGGAGGGTATAAAAAACATGTAAAAACAAGAAAGAAAGCATAATACCCTACACGAGCATAATACCCTACACACGTGTTTCCCTGAAAATAGTTTCCAAGTTCAAACATGAACCGATCGGATCTATCTTTTGCTAAATCTTTAATAAACCCAATTTGAGTGAAATACGCTTCTATTTATTGCCAATATACAGATTTAACTGAATATCGGGAAAAATTTTCATATCCAAAATTGGTCTTATTATCAGATTTGATAAGGTTGTTAAAGTACGCGTACATTTTAGCTATAGCTAAAATGCTATCAATGAAAAATCTATCTTATTAAAACTCTATTTTTTATCTAGCTTGCTATATATTTTTTTATTTAATTATAAATTTTAGTAAATATTTTGAATAAATATTGATTTTACTGACTAACTTTTTATTTCTTTTCTTTAATCACTTGATCAAATGTATTACTTTGATTTAATACATTTTTCAGAACATCTCTTTCCGTTTCTAATGGAATACTTTCTTAGAATTTTTTCAAATCATTATTTTCAGGCACATTTACCAATCCTTGGTTTAATTCTTTCTCTGTAGATTCATCAGTTGGTAAGACATCTGAATTTTCAATATTAATGCTGGTAACAATTTTTGTTTCATCAGTAATTTTATTTTCATCTGTACCACTGTCACTTTGTTTTACACATTTTTCATTAGTTACTTTACGTTGATTATTGTTATCAGTTTCATTATGTGACTTTCCTAATTTTTCTTCTTTCACATCTTGAACATACCTTTGTTCACATATATAACCAAGTCCTATTTGAAGACAGAAATTATCATTCCATTCAAAATTTTCAGTATTACCCATAATATGAACACAATGTTCTCTATGCATTTGGTTATCAGGTTGACCGTTAGCCCAATTTGTATATGAAAATCTTGGCCTGCCACCTGATTACTGTTAATCCAGTGAAAGGGTCTGAAACGATCTTGTCTCACACCCATTTTATCAAAACCTCCGATCCATAAGTTATTGACTTTAGCTGGAATTAAAGAAAATGAAATAAAGAAAAAAAATAATAAATGGAAAAATGCACTCAAAGAAAAAAATATTTTTTAATTTTTAAATTTAAATTTTAAATGTCAAATCCTTAACGACTTTTCTTCTGTTTAGTTAATTTTCCCATTTTTAGTATTTTTTTTTAATGTTTGGCTCTTTAAAGGTGCATAGTTGACATTTTCCATATCGAACCCCTCACGGTTTTTTTTAGTTTAGTGTAAGATTTTTTTTACGCGCATTTAAAATTAGTGAACTGTTGTTAAAATAAAAACACTGTGCTAATCACACAAATTAACATGCTGGGCACCCTGCTGGTAAATCTAATTCGGGTACGCTGAATTCATTGGTGCTAGCCGTTTTTCGAAGTTAGCGCTTGTATTCGCGATATTCGCGATTTAAAGTTGGGAAAGTTTTTAAATATAAATTTAGAAAATGCATTTTTTTTTATTTGCGATAAAAAGTTTTTTCGCGAAAAAAAAAATCCACGAAAAAAATTTTTTTTTTCGAAAAATTTTGTGTTTGTAATGCATCGTATATTACACATTTTCGTAAATTAATAGCAAAAAAAAAAATTTCGCAAAAAAAAATTCGTTAAAATATTTTTCGCGAATCATTTTTTGTTTGTTTTTTATAGTCAATAGAGTTTAGATGATAAAAATTCAGCAATTTTCTAAATAAGTAATATAAAAAAATTTTTGTTTTACTTAAAAATAAAAAAAAAACATTTAAGAAAGTTCTAGTCGGTCAAGAACGACCATATGATACCCTACACCAGTGTTTCCCGGAAAATGGGTCCCAAGTCCAAACATGGAACGATTGGATCTGTCGTTGTTAGATCTTTATTTCGTGTAGAAAACACACACAGGTCAAATTTTAGTGGAGTTGGCTTATTTTTTGTCAATTGACCGATTTAACTGAATATCGGTCCAAATTTTTTATGGGGGACTAAGTCCAAAAATGATCATAATATATTTCGATTTAATAAGGTTACTTAAGTACACGTTTAAAACCTAAAAATAATTTTTTTATCAAATATTTCCATTTTTATGAATTTTGAGGAAATTATGCACTAAGAAAATTATGTCATTAACTGTTTGTAGGTTATTTTAAAAAGTAATCAGTAAAGTTATTTTAAAAGAAAAATCACTTATATTATAAAGGATTACATTTTTTTACTATTTCTGTAGTTTAAAAAATATAATTTACTGTCTTAAAAACGAATTTTCTGTTACATTCATTTTCGGCAGTAAAAAATTTCTTCTATAGTTTTACTGTTTTTCAATGCAAAATAAGTGAATATTCAGTAGTTTTTTAATGTTTTGGTAAGTCATTAAATTAACATTTAAAATTGACTGCAATGTGTTTTTATTTTAAATGAAAAAAAACAGTGGAATGGTTTTTAAATAAAATTTCAGTTGTTTTAAGTGAATATTCAGTGGAATTTACCTACATAATTTTTTGAGTGTGTGAATATCGGGAGGGTGGTTTGTATGGGGACTACAAGAAGGACTGACCCGTTTCCTTTGAAATTTGGTATGATGGTTTGTGCATACAAAATTTTATTACCTGTTAAATTTTAAAACGATATCTATTATAATACGGGTATTAGAGGCTCTTAAGCTCCAATTTCAATACACTCAAAAAATTATGTCATTAACTGTTTGTAGTTTATTTAAAAAGTTTTCCGTTTAGTCGTTTTAAAAGAAAAAACATTTGTTTGATGTTCAGTTTTTATTAATGACAACTTCAGTCCTTTGTTTCAAAAATAACACACTAAAAAATAAAGACTTTCATTAACATTTAATTTTTAAAGTCATTTATTTTTGTTCTGTGAGTAAAAACTACTGATTATTCTTTTGATTTTTAATGATTTGTGTAAGTAATTTTTTTTTAAATTGTTGGAATTTTTTAATGAAATATCATTAGTTTTTACCTACACAAGTCAGTTATTTCTTTGTAGAAAAAAAAAATCAAAAAATTATTTATAGAAATATAAAAACATGTTTGTATCAAGTGACTTTGGCACGATGGGTAGAGTGTCTGGCCAGAATATAGTTGATTGCGGGATCGATTCCCCAACAATTTTATTACAAATTTAAAAAAAATATTTCAATAAAAAATTGTAAAAAATTACCTACGAAATCATTAATTTATATTGTTTTCGTAGGTTTTTTCGAATTTGTTGGTAAAAAAGAGTGAAAAAAACGTAATTTTTTAATGTTAAAATTATTTATTTTAGAAAATTTTGTCAACAGTAAAAAATAAATGTTGATGTTTGTTAAAACAAATGAATAATTACTGGAATGGTTTTCAATTGTTTATTCACTGGTTTTAAGTGTGTTTTTCATTTGTTTTTGCCTACAAAATATTTTGAGTGTAGGCTTCGTGCTTGGGCCACAAGAAGCTTAAATTTTAAATTTAAAGTCAATTGATCGAAAATTGCGACCTGTATCGTGCTTAAACCGATAGATGGACTGACGGACGGACGGACAGACGGACGGGCGGACGGATGGACATCGCTAAATCGACTCAAAAAGTAATTCTGAGTCGATCGGTATGCTTAAAGGTGTGTAGACACAATATTTCGGGTAGTTACAAACATCAGCACTAACTCATTATACCCCAGCAAAAAAAGAGCTTACCATTCACTACAAAATTCACCACAACTTATGAACCAGATGTACTTCTTCTTCAGCTGAAACACTGATGAATTTTATATGGGCGTGACACACAATATCACTAGTGTTTAGTATGTACATATATATTAACATCTTTATCACAACTTCTGAAGTAGTGATCGGGATGTTAATATAACTTGACCTTTTGGAAGTGCTTTTTTCATCACTTCTTTAGAAGTATATATTTCTTGGCATTTTGGATGTGATTATGTAATTTTTATATGGTGATTTAGAAGTGATTTTTTCATCACTTCTTGATAAGTACATATTTCATGACTTTTTGGGATTGATTTTAAGATTTTTTTTTTAGTATTTACACTAATAATAATTAAAACCAAAACGATATCTTTAACAATGTATAATATTTATTATGTAATATCTAGACTTGAAATTGTTAAGATTAAATCGATGTTTTTAATAATTTAGTTTAGCTAATAGGAATTATTAATTGAATGTGGATGTATATATTTTTCTAATAGTTTTTCATGCGCTTAATCCGAATCTGGCCTTAGAAGTGATTTATCTTATTTTGAGATATTTAGATTTTCGATTGACAGTACTGCATAAACTCAGATATTCGCAATGTTCGGGACCTTATAAAACCGAGAATTATTTTATGATGTATAATTAGTTCAGCACATCTAAAAATACTTCACTTATTCTTCAAATTACTTTTGCAATCCTTAAGATATCTTTTTTCATTACGGAGATATCGACCGATAAAATTATTGCAATTTCGGCCCTAAAAAATAAAAGAAAACAAATTTGAAAACCAACCAATTTGTCTTGTTGATATATAATAGTACCGAATTCGAAACTCTATTAGAGGTGCATCTATCAATCTATCTATCAATTTTAGGGTAAATTTTCAGGGTGCCATACAAAAAATCTTTATTTGGGCTAACATTATAGAGCTTTGTCATATCGGATAAAGATTTATTTTAAATAAAATTAATAAAATTCTTAAAAGTACATAGAGTTCTTAGTTTTATATTCAATTAAAATTTTTATTATTCGGTTAACCGAATAATTCAAATTTATCCGATTATTAACCGATTAAATCTCAACCCCGCACTCAGAAAATTATGTAAGTTACTACATGTTAGTTATTTGTATATTTTACAGTAGTTAGTTGTTTTCAACTACAAAGTCAGTTGTTTTTGTATGAAAAATATCAAACAACTATTTCTGTTAGTTATTTTAAGTCGTTTTTTGAACAACTAACAAAAAAGTACTGTGATGTAGTAACAGTTATTTAAAGTAGTTAATTTTATTTATTTTATCTCTGAAAAGTTTTTTTTCCAAAAAAAAAAAAATTTCGTTATTTTTTTTCACAACTTTTTTTTAAAAAAAAAACTTGGAAAAAATTTGGTCTTCAATTTTTTTTTCTGAAAAATATTTTGAAAAAAAATTATATATTGATTTTTTTATTGATACTACATTTTAGTTGTTTTGACTACAAATGTAAGTAGTTTTTACTACATAAGTCAGTTGTTTTTTGTCAGTTAAAATAACAAACATTGTTAGTTGATTTAACTGAAAAAGTAGTTGACCCCAAAACAACTTACACAGTAGTTATTTTAACTGACATTTTCAGTTGATTTTACTAACATAATTTTTTAAGTGCGATTAATTATTTGCCCGATTAGCCGATTAAACCAAAACCTCAATTAATTAATTACCCTAATGTTTAGAAGAGTTTTTAGTCATTTTGTGGCTATAATTCAGCCCTTTTTTTTAAAGGCTACCACCTTTTTTTGGTTATCTTTTTTAGCCCTTTAAGCACTTTTTAAGTCATTTGATTTTTACCATAATCTGGAAACTTTTTATTGTTTTTTTTTTTGTACATAATTTACAAAACAACTCCAAAAATTATAAAAAAAAATGTTTTTATACATGTACCTAAGACAAATAATTATATGTGCACTGTATTATATTGAGTTATAGGAAAGAAAACAAAATATTTTTTCAAGTTTGGTTGATATTTTGTTATGTTTTTAAATAAGCTTTAAAATCATAAAAACATTGGCCCTTACCACAAGAAAACAAAAAGTCTATTTTAACAAAAGTTTTATTTTAAATTTCAAATTTTCAATACATTTTTTGAAAGTCGATTTTAAAAACAAAAACAATTTGTATGGAAATAAAATTAAAAGCTCATTTTAAATTTATTTTATTTTCTTGTGGTAAAGCTGATTAATTTTAAACTTTATTTTTTAATACAGAAAATAAGGAATGAAAATATACTTCATAGAAAATAATTATATGTGCATAAAGGATAATTCATATATTTTCTTTTTGATATACAATATAATTAGGTTATATGAATATTTAATGAATATTTATACTTGTTTAAGAATACGAGGCATAAAATCAATCAAGTTTTTTAATGTGCCAATACCATTTTTCCCTCGTTTCGTCAATATCGCAAATTTAAGTCCTTAGCGCGTAGTGTACCGCTTTGACCTTGAAACGACCTTGGCAAAAAGGGTCCTAAGGAGGAATTTAGTTTGGTTTATGTCGGGACTAATGGCTGGCCATTTCAATACTGGTATGCTGGGCCCATTAAACAAGTTTTTTGTCAAACCAGTGACATGGATTGAAGCGTTGTCTTGTGGAATGTCCAATTATCTCCACACAGTTCGGTAGCAAAGTCTATTAAATGTTCCCGAGCAAGTAAAATTATATTGTTACATTGTTTTTAGTATGGGCAAATCATATTCGGAACCGTCCACCTGATCCAAATGCACCCCATACTATAACGGATTCTCAACCGTGATTTTGCAAATAGCACGTTTGGCACGGCAGTCTTAAATCTCTCCAATATTGGTGTTGACGATCATTGCCATCCAAAATAATCTTTTTTTATCACTAAATATGACGAAAAAAAGTTAAATTAAGACGGCGCTGATGGTCACCGCTTTTCTTGTAGAGATTTAACACATTTTCGCCTAACGTGCTATTTTTGAAAGCACAGTTTCGAATCCGTCATGGTATAAGATGCATTTGGATCATGAGGAAGGGTTTGAATATGACTTGTTTCCAATAAAAATAAAGCAAAAATATATTTTTACTTGTTTTGGACCATTTAATAGACTTTGCTACCGAACTGTATGGAAATAATTGAACATTCTCACAAGATAACGCTCTAATCCATGTCACTCGTTTGAAAAAAAACTTTCTATATGCGCACAACATACCAGTATTGAAGTGGCCAGCCATTAGTCCCGACCTACACCCAATTAAATTCTTCTTTAGGACCTTTTCTGCCAAGGTCATTTCAAAGTCAAAGCGGTACAAGACCATTAAAGGACTTTAACTTTAAATACTGACAAAACGGGGGACATAGGGTATTGGTACAATAAAAACCTTGGCGGGTTTTATGACTCCTAGGCTTAAAAAAGTTTAAATACACAAGGCGAACACAAATTTTCACAAAATACTTAATTATATTGCAAGTCAAAAAGAATATATAGGAATTTCCTTTTATGCACATATAATTATTTTCTATAGAAAATATATGAAGTATTTCCTTTTTCGTTATTTTCAGTTTTAAAAAATAAGGTATAAAATTGAAATGTTTATGATTTTAAAGCTTATATATAAACATAATAAAATATTCACCAAACATAAAAAAATAATTTCTTTTCTTTCCTATAACTCAATATAAAAAAATGCACATATAATTATTTGTCTTAGGTAGTTAAAAAAAAAACATCCAATAAATAAAATGATGAGATAAAAAAAAGTAATTCTCTCATTTTAAATCAGATATCGTATATTTTTAGAAGAGTTTTTATACCTTTAAACGGCAATACCAACTTAGCTCTTTGTTGGTTATATTTAACCCTTGTCTTTTTTAAGGGCTTACAGTTTTTTTGTTATCTTTTTAGCACTTCTTGAGTCATTTGGTAATTTTAACAAAAATCTGGAAACTGTATTTTTTTATAACATAATTTACATAACAAATTCGCTTTTGCGGCATATCAAGTTAATTCATTTATAAAATTTAACTTTTTATTAAATCAGATAAAATTATAAAAAAAAAATATTCAACAAAACAAATAAAATACTTAAGTGCCACAAATTTGTACTTTTCAATTGCATTTGTAAACACATATGAAAATGATACTTCTAAATCATTGAGGAAAGAACTGGTGAAAGTTGTTATTATTGGCATTTTTTTAGCAGTTTTGGAAGTGCTTATAAAAGTACTTCTTATGGAATATGAAGATCGGCACATATAGCTACTATGTATGTAGTGAATCACTTATTCTTTTTGCACCACTTCGATTTTTTTTTGCTGGGACCCTGTACCACAGAGTGGTGTAGGGTACTAATAATCGCGAATATCGCTAATACATTCGCTAAATTTATAAAAAAAAAAACTGATATTGCAATGGGATTTATTTACACGAACTAGCTTTACCAGATGGCTCTTGTAAATTCAAATCAAACTTAAAATATTTGTATTGAACCAATTTTTTCACGAAAATAAAGATTCTTCACGAACAAAAAACGTTTTTCACGAAAAAAATCCACGGTATTATGGTTTGTTATGTTAGTTTAACAGACTTAAATGATTCTAAATTTAAAAATTATCGCAAAAGTTGGAAAATATGGTTTTTATTGTACTTGAGCATCAAAATTTTAAAAAGAAAGTTTAAAGTTCGAGCATTACGTAATTACCGGAAAACCGTATAAGAGGCGTATACCTAATTTTGTAATTGCCTTTAAGTAACAATCATACGCAACGGTGCACAGAGGTTTATTTTTAATATTTCGGCTATTTAGTAAGTACTGGACCGATTGCAGCGAAATTGTGCCGGTTTGGGGACATTGGATCCCACATAACCTATAGGGGCCACAAGGGGCCCCTAAAGTAAGGCATATTTAGTATGTAATTACGAGCTTAAAAATCACCAACTTCAAATGTGTGTAAAGAAAAATCACGCACTAACAATAAGTTAAAAAAACCTTGAGTATTTTGTTGTGGATACCGTCAACTTTATTTTGCTTTTGGCTTCATCCTATTCCGTTTTGGAAAGTTCAATTTTGCATCACTATGTTATTTAATTTATAGATATGTAATTCTTTTTAATCTTATGAAATATTTTACTTACGAAAATTAGCTTTTAGAACTTCTTTTAAGGCATTGTGTTTTTCTTCAGATTCAACAGCAACTATTTTTAAATTTTTATGGAAACATTCAAAAAATGCATCGTACCAAGTATGCTGAAATAAGAAAAAATATAAAATCAAGGAAAAAAGTCAAATTTAACTTAAAATATTTTTTTTTATTTTAAGTTAAAAAAAAAATTATATTTAAATTTTTTTTTTTTATAAAAATGGTAAAAGAAAACTCGTAAAAAATGTACACTCCAAATTTTTATTTTACAAACATAACCAAAAAAAACTTTTTTTTCCTCAAAATGAAATTTTCCTAGTCAAAATTTTAATATTTTTGTTTAACATTAAAAAAATGCAATCACTGATCAAGATTTTTGCAATTAAATTCAGTTTTTTTTTTCAAAATGCATTAATCATTGTGCAGGGTTTTCATGGATTCGCCCAAGTCGCTGAATATAATTTTGATATTCGGACATTTAGATGTTCAAAATTCACGAAAAGGGCACAAAAACAAGAATTTCCCCTATAACTTCAAATTGATATATCTCGATTACTAGAGCTAACCCAGCGAAACACCGGGACACGTATAACTTTTTTGTTGACCGATATAACTTTCCCCGGTAAGCTGAACCCCCGCCGATCACTGACCCCTGCCATGTGTCTCATAGTGTTATAAAAAAATAATATATATTTACCTCTTCTTCATCTTCAATTAAAAATCTGTAACCATCATCGGATTCATACCATATGGGTGTAGCTAATACCGTTTGTAGTAATACTGATAATAGAACTGCAAGTAGCCCGTGTAATTTAAAAGAATGCATTGTGCAAAGATTGGAATATCACTGATAGCTTTCTGTGGGCAAAAATATTTATATACACTTTAAAGTTAAAATTTTTTCTGGGAATTAGTTTACTTTTATTATAGTTTGTTAATAAAATAAATAAAATTCTTAAAACACTTAAAACATAAAACATAAATAAATTAATTCATTCATTAATGTGAGCAAATATGTATTTTTGCTATTATTGGGAAAAATTCTTAAAATTTGGTCCCCGGTCACTCATATTTGTTGCACATATGAGGCATTCCACACCAAATGTCCAGCGAAAAAAACATGTGTACCGTAAACTTCTGAATAGGTGGTATGGATAGCCCTATATGGAACTTAGAAAATTGCGTTTTTGGTTTTTCAATTTTTCAAAAACTGGGCTTAGGAGGCGTGGTCAAATATTGGAAAAATGGTCAAATTTGTGGCGAGTTGCCTTGATTAAATATTTATCACATTAAAACGGAATGCACCACAATCTCAAAAATTTACATTCTTATATAGTTTTGTATGGGCTATCGATTAAAAATTTTTTTTTTGGAAAATTTTTAGAACCCGTTCTGAAATTTTCCATTTTTTAAAAAAGTCAATTTATCAAAAATTCGGCCACTTTTTTTTTCTTTTTTATTTATTTTTTTAAAAGTTTAGATGTTTGTCCATCCACACAAAAAAAATCAGAAACACGTTCATCTTTTTTTTTCGAGAAAATCGCATTTGAACTTTAAATTTCATAACAATTTAGTAATTTGCTTGTATTTTCTTGTGTCAACAGAGCGTATGACGAATATTTATGTAATTAATATTACTCATTCGCAAATTTAAAACAAAGAAATACAAGCAAATAACAAAATTGTTATGAAATTTAAAGTTCAAATACGATTTTCTAGAAAAAAAAAAGATGAACGTGTTTCTGATTTTTTTTTGTGGATGGACAAACATCTAAACTTTTAAAAAAATAAATAAAAAAGAAAAAAAAAAGTGGCCGGATTTTTGATAAATTGACTTTTTTAAAAAATGAAAAATTTCAGAACGGGTTCTGAAAATTTTCAAAAAAAAAAAAAAATTTTAATCGATAGCCCATACAAAACTATATAAGAACGTAAATTTTTGACATTGTGGTGCATTCCGTTTTAATGTGATAAATATTTAATCAAGGCAACTCGCCACAAATTTTACCATTTTTCCAATATTTGACCACGCCTCCTAAGCCCAGTTTTCGAAAATTTGAAAAACCAAAAACGCAATTTTCTTAGTTACATATAGGGCTATCCAAACAACCTATTCAGAAATTTACGGGACACATGTTTTTCTGTAGCGGGACATTTGGTGTGGAATGCCTCATATTAACTGTAAAAATTAACAATATGCAACAAAATTAAAGTTAGATAATCTTACAGTTGTGTTCATTACACCGTCCGACAAATATTAAATTTTGGCAGTACACTAGACCTGCTCTTAAAATCAATATTCGTTTTTACCACATGTATGAGTCCAATTTTAATGATTATCATTTAAAAATACTTGTAGTATACTTTTTTATATATGGAGCAAAACGCGTCAAAGGTCCACACCAAAAAAATGCCTGCGAATTTTGTACTCTTGCTCAAAACATTAAATCATGATAATGTTTTGCGGAAGATTTGGGTGTACTTGCTAAAGCAAAGTTTTTTTTAGAAAAAAATAATGCTATATTACTTTGCTATTCCATACAAAACGAATCGAAATATCAGTCGAGCTGTCAAAAGAGCTGTACATTTCGTAACTGAGTGCAAAAATAAGTGCAAAAAAGTATTTTTACATTTTGGAGAGTATAAAAGATTCGGCACCAAAGAATATAACAGTCTCCCTTGTTTTATGTACATTTGATAAACAAATATAAAAATTTTTATGCGACAAGCTTAGACTTGGTGAAAAATTAGTTTTGGTAAAAAAAGATTTTTTTTTCACTAAAAACAAAATTATGTTAAAAAAAATTTAATGAACCCAAAATATTTTTGATGAAAAGAAAAATTTTTTGATATAAAAAAAATATGAAAGAAAAAATTTTTTTGGTGAGCAAAAAATAGATAATAAAAAATTTGATAAAACAATTTGATGAAAAAAATTGATGAAAAAAAATATGATAAAAAAAAAATATGAAAAAAAAAATTTTGATGAAAAAAGAAATTTGATGGAAAAAAAAATTAATGAAAAAAAAAAATTGATGAAAAAGAAATTTGATGAAAAAAAAAAAATTTGATAAAAAAAAGTTTGATGAAAAAAAAAATTATGAAAAAAAAATTTGATGGAAAAAAAAATTGAAAAAAAAAATTGATGGAAAAAATTAATGAAAAAAAGTTTGATGGAAAAAAATAGATTAAAAAAAAATTGATAAAAAAAAAAATGAAAAAAAAAAGTTGAATGAAAAAAAAAATTTATGAAAAAAAAATTAATGAAAAAAAAATAAAAATGATGAAAAAAAAATTTGATGCAAAAAAAATTTGATGAAAAAAAATTGATAAAAAAAAAATTCATAAAAAAAAATTTGATGGAAAAAAAATTGATAAAAAACAAGTAGAAAAGTTAAATTCGACTTGGCCGAATCTATGAATACCCTCCACAATACCCATTTTAAGTGATAATAAATTTTCTAACGTGAAAAAATAACAATTTTGAGTAGAAATATTTTATTTTGTTTAAAAAAAATTTTTTTTTAGTAATTTTTGAAAAAAAAATTATTTACTAATTTTTTTTGTTTAGTGTAAATTTGTTTTTGAGTGTAAAATTTTTTTCGAGTGTATTTTTTTTTTGTTTTGGTATAAAAATATTTTTGAGTGAAAAAAATACGTTGTAAAATATTTTTGTGACTTACCTATGTTTTTAAAACAGGTTTAAAGGGTTTTCAACACTTGAATTTTAGGTGTAGCTAATCTGAAATTCACGGTTTTGCTAATAACTTTTGAACCACTGGACCGATTTGGCTGAAATTTAATACGAACTAGGCTGGAGGAACGCAAAATATATATGCCAAGCTTCACCAGCCTCAGAATTGCTTTTCGAAAGTTATAGTGCTTTTTATCTCAAAAATTCACGAAAAACCCTTGCCGAAATTTACTATTTTGCTCATAACTTTTGAACCACCTGACCGATTTCGCTGGATTGCAATACTAACCTGACCCGGCAAATGGAGAACATATATGCCAAACTTCAGGATCCTTTGTAAAGTCTTTCAAAAGTTAGCGTGTTTTCAACGGACAGACAGACAGACAGACAGACGGACGGACGGACGGACGGACGGACGGACATCGCTAGATCGACTTAAAATCGATCAAGGATCATGAATATATATACTTTATGGGGTCCTAGACCAATATTTGGATGTGTTACAAACGGAATGACAAACTTATATATACCCTCTATCACTAGAGTGGAGGGTATAAAAAATATGATAAAAAAAATTATAAAAAAAAATTTTGCTGAAAAAAGAAATTTGATGGAAAAAAAATTAATGAAAAAAAAATTTATGAAAAAAAAAATTGATGAAAAAAAAACTTGATAAAAAAAAAATTTGATGAATGAAAAAATTGATAAAAAAAATTTGATAAAAAAAAGTTTGATGAAAAAAAAAATTATGAAAAAAAAAATTTATGAAAAAAAAATTTGATGGAAAAAAAAATTGAAAAAAAAAAATTGATGGAAAAAATTAATGAAAAAAAAGTTTGATGGAAAAAAATAGATTAAAAAAAAAATTTGATAAAACAAAAAAATTATGAAAAAAAAGTTTGATGAAAAAAAAATTTTATGAAAAAAAAAATTAATGAAAAAAAATAAAAATGATGAAAAAAAAATTTGATGCAAAAAAAATTTGATGAAAAAAAATTGATAAAAAAAAAATTTGATGGGAAAAAAATTGATAAAAAAAAATAAAATTTGATGAAAATAAAAAATTTGATGAAAAAAAAATTGATGAAAATTTTTTTTTTTTTTTTAAATAATTATGTAACTTTTTATTCACCAGCTGGTGAAAAACGGGTTTATTCACCACGAGGTGAATTATTATCCAAGTTACAAACCCAAGTTATTACAATTTTGAAAATGAAAATAGTAATTCTTGTTTTCTTTTTCGTTAATTGGTAGCTTATATAGTCAAACTGAGGTGGCGTCCTGCAACTTTTTTAAAATTAGACACCAGCCTAAAAACGTTATCATGTTAAAAAAATGTTTTCTATTTTGGAGACCATAGCTAAATTTTATTATTATTGCACGGTTGATGTGCAGGCTTTCAAATAATCATCATTTTTGTAATTTTCAACCGTGAATAACTAAAAATCTTGACGTAATACAAAAATTTAGGGAACAGATTTCGAATTAATAGATCAAATACTACTAAAATTGCTCATCAGAATTCAAACCGGAAAATGAGTGTTGAGCGGTGTAATTACTCTATGACAATATCATAATTTTAATTAGTAAAGAAAATAATGACTTCTAGCTAGAATAAATCTACTCAAGAATATAATACTTTAAAGGTCGAATAAAACGATTTTTATAAGGGTTCAAGTTGAAAAAATGCAGAAGAAAAATTGAATTTCTAAAAATTATAGACATTTCTGGTATTTCCCATACCGCACTGTGGGAAAAATGACCAATCTAGCTTATAAAAAATATTTTTTTTTTTTTTACAAATTTATAAACCTATAGCATATAATAATTCAATGATAGTTGATTCTTAAAACTGCATTCAACATTTTTCGATTTATATGTTAGTTATGAAAATACAGGGCTGTAAATGTATGCAATAGATAAGTAGCACGTTCATGAGTGATTTTGGTTTCACGTTTCCCCCAATGTATTATGAAAAGTTTTATTGCGCTATTGAACCTATATTTTTTTTTTATAAAACAAGTCCTAAAGAGTACGTGGACACGATGTATGGTATAGAAAATGATTTTAGTAATACCCCTTGCGAGTAAGTACATAAAAGTATATTTTTGTCAAAATTCCTTAATTTGTAAAGAGATTAGAAAAAAGTACCGCTTAGTACCGCCAAACAAATTTTTGAATTTGAAACTAGACCTAATGAGGAAAGTCTGGAGAAAAATTTGGGTGCCACAAACCGCCACAAAGTAGAGTTTTAGGGACTTGTTTAAACAAATATTACTTGTGGGCGATATTCAAGTGCTTTCACATAAATGCATTTTTCCTTTTTATACAATTGCAATATACGGCAAAGGAAATATCGGAAATTTAATTAATATTTCTTTATAAGTTGCGTTTCACTAAGCTTAAAGCTACAGTTTTTTTGAAAATGCAAATTACTTATAAAGAATGTTTTGAAGTTTGGCGAAATGCCAATTCAAGTTCACAAAAGATTATTTTTGTGATTAGTCACGTTTTTTCGAAGCTTGGACTAGTCAATGATGAAGGAAGTGAAAAGTGTAAAAAACTTGAAATAACCTTAAAATTGTTGTGTAGCAAATTCACCAAAAAATGGAGCGAATGCAAACGAACAACACAAGTTTTTGAACGAAATCACAAGGATTGGTTAAACACAAACATTGATTTGTCTTGTCTTGAAAACGACGATATACCGGGTCCTTCACAATACCGAGGACGTCCATCTAAAGCCTTCACAGAATCAAGCGACGTATCTAAAAAACTGAAGGTGGCTGATCTTGTAAAAACTACAAGTCAAGAGGAATTGATTTTCGCTACCAGTGTAAGTCTTTACAAATCTGGTAAACGGGATGCTGCAGGTTTAATAAAAGATATACAAAAATCTCCAGGAAGGGCATCCAAAATTAAAAGATCCCTCTCCATTCCTGATAAAACTTGCATACCATATACACCTGACGAAGCCTTAGCGCTATATATAGACGGAGACTATACTAAAAGTTCGTATATGCTAACGCAATCAGGAGCTAAAAGTCGTAATGCAAACATTTATCCACCATACAATGTAATTCGTGAGGCAAAAAAAAAATGTTATCCCAAAGAGTCCTCAATATATGTTACAAACTTTTCTGCAGAAGTCAGTCTTCAAGCTCTAGTGGACCACACAGCTACCAGAATCGTAGAATACCAAAAAGACGTTATTATGAAATCGAGAAATATGTCATCTTCAAAAAACATTACAATGATCTACAAATGGGGTTGTGATGGAAGTAGTGGACACTCCACATATAAGCAAAAGTGTCCAGAAGGTGAGTCTGATGAGAATTTATTCGCAATTTGCTTAGTCCTATTGCAACTTAAAGATCAAGATAATATTTTGTGGCAAAATCCTCGACCGTCATCAACCCGATTCTGTCGGCCGATTAAATTAACATTTGAAAAAGAAACAATTGACCTTATAAAAAATGAAGTAAATAAAATAAAACATCAAATTGAAAGTATATTAGAAACACAAGTTACAGACTTAGATCTGAACGTGGATCATAAATTCTGTCTTACTATGATTGATGGTAAGGCATTTAGTGCAATCGCAGAAACATCAACACAATCATGTGGAATATGCGGAGCTACTCCAAAAATCATGAATGATTTAAATAAGATTAAAGATTTAAAGCCAAATGAATCCTTGTATGCCTATGGACTTTCCACACTGCATGCATGGATAAGGTGTTTTGAGTGTATTTTGCACATAGCCTATAGGCTTGACACAAAAAAATGGCAAATAAGAGGCGATGACGATAAATTAGCCGTTGCACAAAGAAAAAAAAAAATTATTGATGATTTAAAAAAATATATGAACCTACTTGTAGATATACCAAAGCCAGGGTTTGGAACAACCAATGACGGCAATACGGCTAGGATGTTCTTCAAAAACCCTGGCTTGGCATCATCAATTACAGGAGTCGACGAAAAATTAATAAGTAATTTGGGTGTTATATTAAAAACAATGGCATGTGGTTACGCAATAAATATAGATTCCTTTAAAAAAATTACTGAAAGTACATCCAAATTGTACGTGGATTTATACCCCTGGTATAACATGCCATCCAGCGTACATAAAATTTTAATGCATGGGGCTGATGTTATCAAATACGCGTGTTTGCCAATTGGAATGCTTTCGGAAGAAGCAATGGAAAGCAGAAATAAAGATTTCCGTAATTACCGGGAATTCCACACTCGAAAAATGACGCGTGAGAAAACTATGCAAGATTTACTCAATACACTGCTTTATTCATCGGATCCTTATATTTCATCAATATCAAAAAAGTCATCCATCAACTATCGAGCCTTGGAGCCTCTTTCCAGCGAAGTTCGTGAGCTGCTTTGTGACCCAATGATTCCCGATCAATGCGAAGAAGCCCAGGACTCAGGCTCTGAAAGCGAATAATTTTCAAGATTTTTTTTTCATGGAACAATTATTTTAAGTATTATTTTTTTAAGTTTTATTTATTGTTGAATGTAATTTATTTAGTTAAAAAAATAAAAATTAAATAAATATAAGTTGGAATTTGGTTTTATGCAATATTTTTTTTTTTTTAATTTGTATTATATATATTTTGATAATATTAGCAAATTTTTTGGTTGATCTTTAAATAAATAAAAATAATAATGAATGAATGAAAACTTAGTATATTAGTTTCATTTATAATGTCAACTTAAATGTTGTTTTCTCTAATTTTAAAAAAGAAGGGTTGATCCTTTTTTTGTTACGAATAAATAAAAAAGTTTATTTTTTAAAGTTTAACTCATATCCATATTTGATGATAGTAATTTTTGATATAAATATATATTGCAAAATACTATTTCTGTGATTTAATGTACATATAAAAAGGTTTTTAATTGAGTTTTGTTTAACAAAAAATTTTGATTTATTTTGTATAACTAAATACATTGCTCTTCGGAGCTACATCGTATTTGAAATGTTACTAAATATATAAACAGAAACCCCTATCGGTGAATGTTTTAATCTATCAAATTACATAAATGCAACATAGGGCAATACTTTCGGAAAATTTTCATACCAATTTTAAAGAGGTACTAAATTTCAGTGTAATTTCCAATAAAACCTTCCTTTTGGTGCACCCTGTAATTAAACAGGGTGTCTACAAATACAATATATTTAAAGAAGACTCTATTCGCTACAATCGCTCCATACATTTCTAACTTCTCAGATCAATAGTTTAAGAGATACGATTTTTTATAAGCTAGATTGGTGATTTTTCCCACTGTGTACCGGTTTCAAACACCCCAGTTAGTGTCATCATCAGTAGGATTTTAAATGTCGGTTTGTCTTGTTAATGAAAACTGTTTTTTATATATGTGAATATTTATAGTTTCTACAGAATAAATTTTGACAGTTTCCAACACTACAATTCTATTTCTAGCAATCTCAACCTCACTTCATACTTTCTTTCAACTTTTTTGTCTCTTACAATATTTCGCAAGGGTTACCAACATGATCTGGAATTGCAGACACAAATGAAGGAATTTGCATTTTCCATTTCGGAGACGTGCCTAATGGCGACATATTTTGTCAGTAATTTTATTTGATTTTTTTTGTAAGTACAGATCGAGCACGGGCTCTAATTATATTTGTTATAAGGGTTATATTTGTTATAAGGGTTGAAAAAAATTTTATTTTTTAATAAAATCTAATCAGGATTTTAACAGGAGAAACTTAAAATTAAAAATTTTGTTGAATTTTCTACTAAAAATTGTAACATAAGTAGCACCTTTTTCTACTAGAATAAAATTTTACATGTAATTTTTTTCTACTTTCACTCACTATATTTAAATGAAATTTCGAATATTGGCAATCTACGTCAAACTGAAAAAAAAAATCCGAAAATTAAATTTTTTAGTTTTTTGCTTCTCCTAAAAAATTTTGTTTTTGGATTATTACACCTTATTCCACACCAACATTCAAATAAGTAGTTTTTATACCCTCCACTTAGTGACAGAGGGTATATATAAGTTTGTCATTCTGTTTGTAACTCAGCGAAATATCGATATGGGACCCCATAAAGTATATGGGGCATTCCAAGCCAAATCACTCACTTTTAGACCCGACCCATTTCGATTTATTTTATTTTTGGATATGCTTTAGTACTTATTAAATGCAACTTGGACATCAATTTTCAGTCTTTTATTTCAAGATGGTGTTGAGTAATTAAATTAAAAAATTTTAAAATAATTCAAAATGTCGATTTTCTCAAAAAAATTAAAAAATTGAAATTTTTAATTAATTTTGACCATTAATAAAAATAGATATTTTAAAAAAAGTTGGGCAACGTTTTGTTGGTATTTAAATGTAGTTTTAGAAAAAAAATATGAAAAAATTATTCGAAGTAACTATCGCTTATTTTTTGACGTTTAAAAATTAAAATCGACTTTTTGAAAAAGTCCGAAACCTTCGATTTTTTTTGTAAAAAACTATAAAAATAAGTTAGTATAAGTATAAGTTAGGGTCAATATCTACCAATTTTTTTTTTTTTGGAGCATCATATAAAATAAATCAGAGCCAAAAAATAAAAGGTGCAATTTTAAAAATTTAAAAAAAAAAAATAGAAAGAATTGTGATCACATCTCGAATTATGGCTTAAAAGTTGCGTAATTGAGAGTAGCATTTTTTTTAGCTTTTTACAAAAAAATTGAAAGTTTCGGACTTTTTCAAAAAGTCGATTTTAGTTTTTAAACGTCAAAAAAAATAAGTGATAATTACTTCGAATAAATTTTTAATATTTTTTTTCTTAAACTACATTTAAATACCAACAAAACGTTGTCCAACTTTTTTTAAAATATCTATATTTATTAACCCAATAAACACAAGAACGATATGATAGCGTAAACGTTATTAAGTACCTATATGATACTTAAATCGGCTACTTGAAAATTGGAATATTTAAATTTGAAATAAACTTCAAAAATGTTCACAAATTATTTTTATTCTAAAAACAAAATTCAGTCGTACGTGTTTTTATTATACCCTACACCACACTGTGGTACAGGGTATAATGAGTTTGTGCTGATGTTTGTAACTACCCGAAATATTGGTCCTAGACCCACCTTTAAGTATACCGATCAACTCAGAATCACTTTTTGAGTCGATTTAGCGATGTCCGTCCGTCCGTCCGTCTGTCCGTCCGTCCGTCCGTCCGTCCGTCCGTCCGTCTGTCTGTCTGTCTGTCTGTCTGTCTGTCTGTCTGTCTGTCTGTCTGTCTGTCTGTCTGTCTGTCTGTCCATGTAAACGGTGTAAACACGATACAGGTCGCAATTTTTTACCAATTGACTTGAAATTTGAAACTTAAGTCTCTCTTGGCCCAAGGACGAAGCCTATTGAAATTGGAAAAAATCGGTCCATATTTAGACCTAGCCCCCATACAAAGGTCCTCTTTAGTTTTGGCTCAACTGACTCTAATAACCGTATTATAGAAGGTATCGTTTTGAAATTTGGAAGGTAAACATGTTTTGTCTTCACAAATCATCATTCCGAATTTCAAAGAAATCGGAACAGTTCTTCTTGTAGCCCCCATACAAACCACCTTCCCGATTTTCACATAAATGCCTCAAATTTCATGAAAATAGAAAATATTTAATTAAAATTTTGTTTGTGTATGTTAAACGCGTACTTAAATAACCTTATCAAACCTTATAATCATCGGACCAGTTTTGGACTCAGGCCCCTTGTGAAAATTTCGCCCGATATTCTGTTAAAGCGGTTTATTGTCAACAAATTGGAGCCTATTTCACTCAAATTTGATTTGTGAGTGTTTTTTACACTTATTAAAGATTTTACAACATATAGATCTAATCGGTCCATGGGACCCATTTTCCGGGAAACTCTGGTGTAGGGTATTATATGGTCGGTCTTGACCGACTATAATTTTCTTACTTGTTTTATATAACAGAAGACAACTTTTTGAAAATTAAAAAAAACAAAAAATTTTATCAAATGTAATTGATCGCGCATTCGTCTACAAGAAAGGCTTTTTCGCGTCAATGAAAAAAGAAACAAGTAAAATAAAAAATTCAACCATTGTAAAGATCAGTTCGGTGATAAATTCATGATATATAATGCTGTTTGAGAATTTTTATGTTGCCCAGTCTACGTCAAGATTAGAAGAAAAAAGGTATCAGTTTCATCATCGTGGAATTGTTAACGTAACCAATTTTTTTATAAAGGATTTCATATATTTCTTTTTAAATATGTAAATAAATGTAGATTTTTATGTAAATGTGAATATAAAATAAAATTGTTATTTAAATAAAAACATTGTACTTTTTTCTGCAAGCAATAGTGCAAAAAAATTGAAACATTACAAATAAAAAATATTTTTAAGGATATTCTTAAAATTTCAGTTTTTTAATATGAATATGAAAACTACTATCATAAATAATATTACTAACAACATCGCAAATGATATCACTAACGGTATCGCCAATGATATCATAATCGCCTGGAAAAACGATACATTTTCGATACTAAACTGGACTAAGTCGACTTTACTATCGTCCTACCGATAGCGAAAACGGTATCACTTTAGAACGAAAACACTATCGTTTTCGTATCACTTATAATAATCACTTATGATAATGAATATCACCTAGGTGATATTGCTTCGATATCATAACGGTATCGTTTGGTTTATTGGGTAATGGTCAAAATTAATTTAAAATTTCAATTTTTTAATTTTTTTGAGAAAATCGCCATTTTGAAAAATTGATTACTCAACACCATCTTGAAATAAAAGCCTGGAAATTGGTGTCCAAGTTGCACTTAATAAGTACTAAAACATATCTAAAAATAAAATAAATCGAAAGGGGTCGGGTCTAAAAGTGAGTGATTTGGCTTGGAATGCCCCATATATATTCATGATACCCGATCGATTTTAAGACATTCTAGCGATGTCCGTCTGTCCGTCTGTCTGTGGAAAATGCTGGCGCGGACAAAATATTACACAGAGATGACTGAAACTTAACATATTTATTGGAAGTTCTCCCGAGAAGTTTTCTATTGCATTTGAGCGATATCGGTTCAGCGGTTCAAAAGTTATGAACGAAAATGTAAGCACACCTCAAAAATTTCAGTACATTCAACATAACCTAAAAATACAAAATGCTTTAATTCGGCTTCTGGTTAGCATATGTGAACATAATTGAACACCAAATGGTATTTAAACAAATACGAACATATTTTTTGAAAAAAAAGAAAAAAATCGCGGATTTTTGTTACCAAATTTTTTTTTCAAAAAAATTTTTTTTTTTCAAAAGTTATTTCCTTTTAAATAAAGTTTTTTGCAATATTCTTTTTGAAATTGTGGAGGGTATCACTACATTCGGCAAGGCCGAAATTAACTTTTTTACTTGTTTATTTATCCTTTTTCTGCACAGGTTAATTCTCATGGCCTTTTTACAGGCACAGGGTGGTTCTTTAACAACAAACTAACAAAAAAGCAGTATTTTATTAACAAATTTATCGATGTTTTGCTAAAATCTAATAATATTTATCGATTTTAATAAAATCTCACAACGAACGAATTTTTTTTTGTATGGAAAATCTTTATATTTAATCGTAAAATAATTGAGATTTTAATTAAAACCTCATTCAAACTTGATTGTTCTTAGGTGTGAGTGGCTTACAAGAGAAAAATGCTCAAGTTATGATTTTAAGCCAGAATATTAAATCCAATCTCATTTCCTTAGAAATAAATATTGTAGCATTTAAGTTTCTGTTTACAAAATTCTTAGAATTTTGTTTGTTTTTCAATTTTTGCTTAATACCCAGAAATGCTTACAATTCACTTTGTCCAGTTCCCGGTAAAACTGACAAAAGAAAATTTCTTTTGTAAGTGACATTAAATTGTATTCTTTAGAAATATGCATTGGATAACTTAACAAAAAAATGTCTAAGCAATTCAAGTGACAATGAAAATTAAATATAATTTTTTTTCTGCAAAAAAAATATTTTTTGTTGTTTGCTAAATCCATATAAAAATCTTTGTATAAATAACACTTGAAGATCAATGTCAATTAGTAGTTGCATTCTTAATTCTTCGCAATGCAGACTTTACATAGTTTCGCAATTTTATCCTTGTTTCTAATACAAACTGTAGTATCGGATCCAAGGTGGTATACGTCCGAAGATGGTACACGATTTTTAATTGATACGGAACATAAGGTAAATTTAAAATCACACTCGCATACATTCAAAAAAATAATTAATTAACTTAATTCAAGAAAAATTTGTAATGATTAAGCTTTATTTCCACACTCAAAAAAAATTTACACTCAAAAAAGTCTTAAATTTGTTTTAATTAAACTAACAAGGGAAGTCTCCCTGGTGTCACCCTCCGATCTTCATGAAATTTGGATATGTTGTTAAGAACGAAAATTAATTCGACACGTTTTTTTTTTTTTGCGGCCTAAACTCATTTTTATGGGGAAAAATTGACCTTTTTCAGTTTTTTACGATTTACGCTTATTTAAACAAAATTAATATTGGCATGTGTGGTATAAGATTAACGGTATTAAAAATAACTATCTCGTGGTGCAAACAACGGGCCAAAGGAGTTTATATATTTCGACTTATTAACAAAAATGTCCTAAAATTTTGGTATTTTACTCAATATGACGAAAAGTTGTGCATGTTTGGACAAGTTCTTAGTACACGTAGATAGGTTTTCCAAAGACCTTTCATTTGGTAAGTAACATGACTAGGTTTCTTTGCATAATATAGGAGATAAACGACAAAAACTGAAAAATGGCCTTGTCTTCCCCCTGCTTTTTACCCCCTAAATATGAATTTGGGCCGCTAAAAAAAAATGCGTGTCCCTTTATTTTTTTCTGCTCTACAAAATAAAACCAATTCCATAAAGATCCGAGGGTGACACTAGGGAGACTTCCCTTGTAAGTCCTTTTGAACTAAAATTTAGTTAAATTTTTAGTATTGAAACCCACGTTTTTTTTTGGTGTAAGTGTCTCTTCTAACCAAATTCTAGATGTCAGGACATCGTATCATTCAGTTTTTAATAATGATATGTTAGTTATGACAACAAAATTGTGATCATAACAAAATTTTGATCACAACAAAATTGTGATTGTAGCAAAAGCAGTTTAATTGTAATAATCGAATGATTGGTTGCCGCAACCTCAAAAATTAAGTTAGATAATTTACAAATCATTAATGTCTTATTTTTTCTCCTTATTGTGTAATTACAAAAATTTTAATTTTTTTCAATTCAGTACAACTGGTATCAAGCCTTGCATGAATGTGCTCGCCAAGATGCACAACTTGTGGTTATTGACTCAGAAGCAAAAAATCTCCAAATTGTACAAATACTAAAAGGAAAATTTTGTAAGACAATCAAATCCTGTCCTTAATGTCTAAAGAAAATTTTATTAATTTTTTTTTTTTATAGTTGCTTTTTTCAACTTATGGATTGGTGGTAATGATGCATTTGGTGATCGACAAGATAAATTACGTCCATTTTATTGGTCTGCGACCGGCAAACAATTCTCGTATACAAACTGGGCAGAAGATCAACCTGATAATTTTAGAAATAAAGAACATTGTGTTCATGTATTAGACCATTCGAAATTGAAATATGCATGGAATGATAATTCCTGTCAGAATGTCGAATTTGGTTTTATATGTGAAGAGAAACGTGTGGGAAACTCAAAAGAGAAAGAAAATGAAAACAAAGAAATTCAAGAGCAAACAACTGAGCGGGATATTTCTTTACAAACACAAACTGAACAGACAACTACTGAGAGAGATATTTCAATTCAACCAGAAGCTGAAACGGAAAAGTCTTTTCGTTATTTTTCATTTAATCCACACACTTTGAGAAGATTGTACTCTGCACGAAGAGAACGTACAAGGATATTTGAAGATTTGACAAAAGAAAATTTAGAAAAATCATTAAATCAAGAAAGTCAAAATGAAAACGAAAAATTGAAGCCAGCCTTAGAAGCAAATGAGGGAGATGTTTCACTACGTGAAGAATCCCTGGCTCCACAAGGAACAAATCCAAAACTTCTAGCCGGAGAAACCACGTTAAATGAGGATTCATTAAGCGAAAATCTAAATTCAAAGGAATCGTCCACTGGAAATTATAATAAATGGAAGAGTATCATTAAAAACTCTCTAAAAAAGGCGGAAATAGACATTTTTAAGAGTTTATTTGGAACCGTTAATAATATTTCTGAAGATGCAGAATAATTTATGAGAGTGTATTGAAGTTCTGAAATAATATGTTATGTAGTAATTTAGTTAATAAAATATTATTTGTAGATGTAGAAGCTAAATAAAATATTTTCCAAATACCCCTTGCAAAGGTTGATTAAAATGTTAACGAAAAAATTAAAATTTTTCGGAACTGAAAATTTTTAATTGCAATTACTATAAAATAAACATTTTTGGTTGAAGTTATCGGTAGAAAAACCCTAATAAATTTAGCAAGTATCATACACTCATAACGGTTAAATTCTTTTCCAAATTTTCTTGAATTTTTCCTAAATTTTGTGATATTTCTTTTAGTTTTTTTTTTTTTTTTGAAAATTTAAAATTATTTTTTATGTCTGTCTGTTGAAAATTTATACTTGGAAATTTCACTGACGGATCACCGATTTTGTTTATTTTTGGTTTTTTGACAATGCTATGTAAATGATTAAAAACATTTTTTTTTTGTTTTTTTTTGGATCAATACTTTGGACGATATGGGCGTTTAAAAAAACTCTTTTTTGATAATATTGACTTTTAGACAGTTTTTTTTAACATTTTTGTGCTCGGAAACCGTAAGTCATACGAAAAAACTTGTAAAAAAATATTGTATATAAAATTATGAACCCAGTTGGGAACGTCCTCGAGCCATCCTCAGTGACGGAGCGGTGACATGTCAGAGTCACTGCTGACATCCACAAGACATCTCTATGTACTGGGTTGAGGACAGTTTCATACAAATTTTCAAAATGTCCTCACTCAAAGTCAGCAGTGGTCAGGGATGACCTTCTGGGGACATGTCACCTAAGACTTCTTTGGGGAAATGTCTGACGTAGGTCATGCGAAAATACAAAAAAATTTCGTATTTCCTTTAGTTATTACTTTTATCCATTTTTCCTTTATTATTTATCTTTCTCATATTTAGAAAAAACTTTTCGCCTTTTTTAGTCCCAACGGAATTTGAACCTGGAACCTCCAGTTTATTAGTCCCACACCTAACTACTTGTTCCAAACTTTATTTTGAAAATTGTTTGTCTATTTATTACTTTTATTCTATTTGTTAGATTTTATTTTAAACAAATAAGAAAGCTATATTCGGCTGTGCCGAATCTTTAAATACCCTCCACCAATGTGATGATTTAAAAAACAAAAAAGTTTGTTTTATGTATACCTCAGGAAATAAAAAAGTACCAAAAAGTATACTTTCGGTACCTTTAATAAAAGGTACTTTTTATAGAAGGTACTTTCTATAAAAGGTACTTTTTATAAAAGGTACTTTTTATAAAAGGTACTTTTTATAAAAGGTACTTTTTACAAAAGGTACTTTTTATAAAAGGTACTTTTTATAAAAGGTACTTTTTATAAAAGGTACTATTTATAAAAGGTACTTTTTATAAAAGTTACTTTTTATAAAAGGTACTTTTTTTAAAAGGTACTTTTTATAAAAGGTACTTTTTATAAAAGGTACTTTTTATAAAAGGTACTTTTTATAAAAGGTACTTTTTATAAAAGTTTTTTTTATAAAAGGTACTTTTTATAAAAGGTACTTTTTATAAAAGGTACTTTTTATAAAAGGTACTTTTTATAAAGGGTACTTTTTATAAAATGTACTTTTTATAAAAGGTACTTTTTATAAAAGGTACTTTTTATAAAAGGTATTTTTTATAAAAGGTACTTTTTATAAAAGATACTTTTTATTAAAGGTACTTTTTATAAAAGGTACTTTTTATAAAAGGTAATTTTTATAAAAGGTACTTTTTATAAAAGGTACTTTTTATAAAAGGTACTTTTTATAAAAGGTACTTTTTAAAAAAGGTACTTTTTATAAAAGGTACTTTTTATAAAAGGTATTTTTTATAAAAGGTACTTTTTATAAAAGGTTCTTTTTATAAAAGGTACTTTTTATAAAAGGTACTTTTTATAAAAGGTATTTTTTATAAAAGGTACTTTTTATAAAAGGTACTTTTTATTAAAGGTACTTTTTATAAAGGAACCTTTTATAAAAGGTACTTTTGATAAAAGGTACTTTTTGAAAACGGTACAGAATTTTCGGAAAGTACTTGTTCCAGAATGTTTTATTTCACTAAAGGATCCTACATTCTAAATTTCAAGTTTGAATAAAATTTAAGTAAATAAAAAAAAGTACCAAAAGTACTTTTTTACCCATTTTACCTCAGTAGAATCAACATTGGCAAAACCCGAGCCTTAGTGAATCTTTTTTCCGGAAGGTGAACCGACAGTGCAAATTTCCATTTTCTAGTACCATTATTTAAGGAAATATAAAATGTAACAAAAGTACATATTTTTACCCTTTTTACCCTATTAGAAAAATCATTGGCAAAAGCCCAGCCTTAGGGGATCTATATTCCGGGAGGTGAACATACAGTCCAAATTTCAAGTCTATGTGACAATTTTTTAAGGAAATATAAAAGGTGCCAAAAGTACAAATTTTTTCCCCTTTTTACCCTCTTAGAATCAACATTGGCAATAATCCAGCCGAACTGGATCTATATTTTAGGATGTGAACATACTGTCCAAATTTAAAGTTTCTATGACCATTATTTCAGGAGATATAAAAAGCACCAAAAGTACAGTTTTTTACCCTTTTGACCCCCTTAGAATTAACACTGGCAAAAATCCAGCTCTATATTCTGGGAGGTGAACATACAGTCAAAATTTCAAGTCTCTATGATCATTATATCAGAAGATTTAAAAAGTACCAAAAGTACAGTTTTTTTTACCATTTTTACCCCCTTACCATTGGCTAAACTCCAGCCATAGTGGATCTATATTGCGGGAGGGTAACATACAGTCCAAATTTCAAGTCTCTATGACCATTATATCGGGAGATATAAAAAGTACCAAAAGTACAGTTTTTTACCCTTTTTACCCCCTTAAAATGAACATTGGCAGCAAAAATCCAGCCTTAGTGGATCTTTATTCCGGAAGGTCAACCTGCAGTCCAAATTTCAAGTCTCTAACTTCAGCGGTTTGGGCTGGGCGATGATGAATGAGTATGTCAGTCAGTCATATTACTCTTTTATATATATAAATTTTCCGGATTTGGGCGATTTTTGCCATAGAGTTTATTTCTGTCTTTTATTATTTAACAAAAATTTTTTTTTAAATGAAAATATTTTTTTTTTTAAGAAATCTGAACAAAATTGAATTTTGGCGATATTTTACATCCGATTTGGCGACAAAGCCAAAAAAAAGTCTGGCAACCCCGTTAATATGACGAAGCAAAAAATGGACACACACACACACATGCTATATAAAAATAACTATTAATTTTTTTATTATTACTTAACGAACTTTTTTTTAATTAAATTTAGATTTTGTTTTACATAAGTATTTTAAAGCTTTTTTGTAAAGATTTTTTTCCTTTTCTCAGTTTTTTTTTTTCATTTCCGTTTTCTTTCTAATGTATCACACAAAATATGAGTTAATTTAGGGTTATGTTGAAAAAAAATATGTGTTATTTAGTAATTCGCTCATAACTTTTAAAATACTTAACCGATTTAAACAAGAAATACATCAGTTTTTGCCTGGGAAAATTACGCAACTTTTGGTACCCCAAGCGTTTAAATCGGTTTCGGAGTATTGCCAAAAACGTGATTTCAACAGACAGACAGACAGACAGACAGACTGACAGACAGACAGACAGACAGACAGACAGACAGACAGACAGACAGACAGACAGACAGACAGACGGACGGACAGACAGACAGACAGACAGACAGACAGACAGACTTAAAATCGATCAAGGATCATGAATATATATACTTTATGGGGTCCTAAACCAATATTTCAATGTGTTACATACGGAATGACAAACTTATATATACCCTCTATCACCAGAGTGGAGGGTATAATAAATTGATAATATTGCCATCTTTTTCTTGGAAATTGAAGGGTTGCCCAGATTTAAAATTCTAATTTAATGTACTGCTATATTGAAGACATTTCCTTTTAGACGTCTTAGAGGAAGTGTCCACGCTCTTAAAGCAAACATTCAGTGCTGACAATGGTAGGACATGTCATCAAGGATTACCTATGATTTGTCAGAACATGAAGACATTTCCTCAAGGAATCACTGTGGAAATTTCCTCAGTGACACATTTTCCAACTGGGAAGATTTAAATTAAGAAACCATTTTTTTTTTTTTAAATTTAAACAAAAAATATTGAAACCCAGTTTTCTTTAACATTTTTGTACTCGAAAACCGTATTTCGCACGCAAAAAATTATAAAAACAGTATTATAAATCAAATTATGAAGATTTAAAATTAAAAATAAAAATAAAAAATTTCAGAAATTTCAACAAAAAATTTTGAAACAATTTTTTAATGTCCTTTTTTCCTGGAAAGGACACCATGGATTTCCAAAATCAAAATTTTGTATTAAAGTATAGAATGTCCATTTAACGCTTTTTAAATTTTAGAGAGGTGATTTTTCGTATTGTTGAGCAATTAATTTTTAAAGTTTGTCAGATCGCCAAATATTTTATTTTAACATGATAATGATTTTAGGCTGGTGTCTAATTTTAAAAAAAGTTGCAGGACGCCACCTCAGTTTGACTATATGAGCTACCAATTAACGAAAATGAAAACAAGAACTACTATTTTCATTTTCAAAATTGTAATAACTTGGGTTTCTAACTTGGATAATAATTCACCTCGTGGTGAATAAAACCGTTTTCACCAGCTGGTGAATTTTTCATCAATTTTTTTTGCTTTTTATAAATTTTTTTTTATAATTTTTTTTTTATCAAAAATTTTTTTTCATCATTTCTTTTTTATCAATTTTTTTTTTATCAAATTTTTTTTTCATCAATTTTTTTTCATCAATTTTTTTTTCATCAAATTTCTTTTTCATCAATTTTTTTTCATCAAATTTTTTTTTTCATCAAATTTCTTTTTAATCAAATTTTTTTTTTATCAATTTTTTTTTTTCATTAATTTTTTTTTCATCAAAATTTTTTTTCATCAGTTTTTTTGTTTTTAATCAATATTTTTTTTTCATTAATTTTTTTTTTTCCATAAATTTTTTTTTTTTCATCAAAATTTTTTTTTTATATTTTTTTTTATCATATTTTTTTCATAAATTTTTTTTCATCAAATTTTTTTATCAAATTTTTTATTATCCATTTTTTTCTCACCAAAAAAAATTTCATAATTTTTTTCATTAGTTTTTTTGATTTTTAATCAATTTTTTTATTATCCATTTTTTTCTCACCAAAAAATTTTTTTTTCAACAATTTTTTTTTCATTATTTTTTTTTTTTTTAATTAAATTTTTTTTTTTTTCATCAAATTTTTTTTTTTTATCATATTTTTTTCATCGATTTTTTTTTATCAAATTTTTTATTATCAATTTTTTTCTCACCAAAATTTTTTTTTTCAAATTTTTTTTTAGGTCGATTTTTTTTTACATCAAAAAATTTTTCTTTTCATCAAAAACTTTTTTTCATCAAAATTTTTTTCACCAAAAATTTTGGGTTCATTAAATTTTTTTTAAAGTAATTTTGTTTTTCGTAAAAAAAAAAACATTTTTTTTTTTACCAAAACTACTTTTTCACCAAGTCAAAGCTTTTCGCATAAAAATTTTCCATTTGTTTATCAAATGAATAGTTCATGCGAATAAGGACGAATAGACCACTTTTTCGCAAACACGTTTTTTTGCATAAATGCATTTTATTAGCAGAGCTCTACAATCCTATGCAGAAATTTTTGTGAAATTTTGACTTTTAAGGCTAAAAAAATGACTTTGAAAGTGCAATAATTCGTATATTTTTATATTTTTGTTTAAATTGGGAGTGAACTAACGCACAATTTTGATTAAATACAACTCAAAAACATACAAAAATTTTACTTTCGGTAACAATGTGTTAAAAGAACATTACGAGGAACAAACCACACTTATTATATTGCCAAAAAAATTTACCGTTCTTGAGTTATAAGACTTTAAAGTGTGGAAAGCAAAAAGGGCGAATATCCATCCTTAACAAAATATTATATAAAAATTTTTTAGCTGCGAGTTTAAAATTGATATTAGTTAAAATTTTAAATTGTACACAAAAAAAAACAATCTTAGCACATACAAACATTTAGTGTTAAAACTGCATCCAATGTCAGGAATAAAAAACAAATATTTTTTCATGTCCTTTTATATTACGTCGTAATATGCAGTCAAAGGTTAATATTATAATTCCTAAAAATGTATTTAGTGTTATAAAGAATTACTACTGCATCAAATGGCAGGAATATTAAAAAAAATAAAAAAAAATTTTTTTTTTGCATGTCCTTGCAATTCTTAAAAAAGTGTATCCTTGAAGTCCTTAAAGTGTTACAAACAAATACCAACCATAGTTCGTCAAGTTTTGTAAAATTTTGTATATAGGTAGATGTGACTTAAATCTTTAAGCTAATACCAAAAAGTTGACAAAAATATTATTTTTTAACGGTTTCCTGCGTTTTTATTGTCCCCTGTAAAATTCTACAAATGGTCTATTCGTCTTTATTCGCATGAACTATTCAAATGTAAATAAAACAAGTGAGAGTGTTATATTCTTTGGTGCCGAATCTTTTATACTCTCCAAAATTAAAAATAAAGTATTTGCACTCACTTACGATATGTACAGCTCTTTTGGTTTTTTAATGGGGTCCTCGACTGATATTTCAATTCATTTTGCATGAAATAGCAAAGTAATATAACATTATTTTTTCTAAAACAACTTTGCTTTGGCAAGTACACCCAAATCTTCCTCAAAACATTATCATGATTTAATGTTTTGGGCAAAGTACAAAATTCGCAGGCATTTTTTTTTTTTAAATTTTGGCAAAAAATCAAAAATTTAGCTTCATCACTAATTTAAAAAAAAATATTGCTCGACAACGCGAAAAAATAGCTCCCTGAAATTTAAACAACGTGAAAAGGATATTCCAAACTTTAATAAAAAATTTTGGTTTTAGAAATCCATGGTGTCCTTGATAGGATAAAAGGACTTTCCAATATTGTTCTAAAAAACTTTTGTTAATTTTTTTTTGTTTCTAAATTTTAAATCTCCATAATTTTATCAACAATATTGTCACAGAAAGTTTTTTCGTACATCTTACGGTTTCCGAGTAAAAAAACACAAAAAAACAGTTTTGAAAAAACCAAATATTTGGCTATCTTACAAATTTTGAAAATTTATTGTCAAACAATACGAAAATACACCTCCCTGAAATTTTAACAGCGTTAAAAGGGCATTTCAAATTTTAAAACAAAATTATTTTTTTAGAAATGCATGGTGTCCTTCACAGGAAAAAAGGACATTAAAATATTGTTTTCAAAATTTGTTGTTGAAATTTCTGAAATTTTTTTTTTTTAAATTTTAAATCTTCATAATTTTATCCACAATGGCCCTGTTTTTGCATAACCGTATACATGTAAACATTAACCGATTAACCGAAAACGCATCCACGTTTAACAAAATTTATTTGGCATCACTTCTGTGAAAAAGGTTTGTGTTTTTGCTATTAACAAAGAAAAAGTTTTGTGTCTTTGCCATTTCAATAAAAATGTGAACTTGACATCACTTTTTATCGAAGCTTAATTTTAACGCCGATAATTATACAAGTTAAAAATAAGCTTGGCTAATTTAAAATTTGTATGGGTAAGCGTATATACGGTTATGCGAAAACAGGGCTAATATTGTTTTACAAAAAGGTTAAAAAACTGTCTTTATGTCAATATTGCCAAAAAGTGCTTTTTTAAACGCCCATGCCTTCCAAAGTATTGATCCAAAAAAAAATATGGTTTTTAATCATTTACGAAGTTCTATCACATAACCAAAAATAAGCAAAATCGGTGATCCGACAGTTAAATTTCCCATGGATTATTTGCTCATATACATTTTAATGGTCAGATTGGTACTACATATAATTTTGGCGAAATCGACCATTTCCCTTAACAAGATAAACCGATATTTAAAATCCTACTGATGATAACACTAACTGAAGTGTTTGAAACCGTTAAATATTATAAACATTTCTGGTATTCCCAGAAATTTTTATAATATTTAGAAATTAAATTTTTCTTCTCCATTTTTCAACTTAACCCATTACTGCCTGCCCATAGATCGGCTCGTAAGATTTTGATGAAATTTTGACATGTGTACCTGGAAGACCACAGAAGTTGCTAGAAAAAATAAAAAAAATTACATCAGCTCCGACCTGAGATATGACATGGGTATTAGGCCGTGTAATTATTTACTTTTATTTTTTGTTTGAGCTGAAAGGGGTCTAAAAAGTTTCTATTGGGTGTCAAAATAACCCCAATAAATTTTCGTGAAAACCAAAATTGTCCTTACCCCCCCGCATCACGTTTTAGGTGCACTTTTCCTGAGTATTTTCGATTAAGAAAAATCTTCGATATTTGTCAGTGAAAAACAAAAGTTAAACAAAACAAAAAAAAATCTTGTTAAATGTTCGCATTTAGCCCAATCTCTTCTCTTTTTTATGAAAAAAGAATTAGCCCGATATCTTCCATCTAGCACGCGCTAATTTTTTTTAAGTATCAACACTTTTTTGGGTATTTAAATACCCATTAGGCAGGAATGGGTTAAACCCTTGAAAGATTTTTAAGTTTAAGTTCAAAGTCCTGCACCTAAACCCAGTGGGTAAGAAAAAGCTGTTTTCAGACTCTTTTAAGGGAGGGAACACGAAAAAAATAATTTAAATAAGGATAAATAATTTTTAAATTTTTCAGAAACTGGACTTATGGAAGCGTGGTCAAATATTGGAAAAATGGTCAAATTTGTGTCGAGTTGCCTTGTTTAAATATTTATCAAATTAAAACGGAATGCAACACAATCTTAAAAGCTTACATTCTTGCATAGTTTTGTATGGGCTATCATTTACCATTTTTTTTTTTTTTTTTTAAATTTTTAGAACCCGTTCTGAAATTTTCCATGTTTTAAAAAAGTCAATTTGTCGAAAATCCGGCTAATTTTGATTTAAAAAAAAATGTTTTTAAAGTGTAGATGTTTGTCTATCCACCCATAAATAAATTCAGAGATGTGTTTTTCGAGAAAATCGCATTTGAATAATAAATTTCATAACAATTTTGTAATTTGCATGTATTTTCTAGTTTCAACTAGGGCTGCCAATACCGAATTCGGTAATACCGAATTCGTCGAAATTCGAGGCCATTTATCAAATTCGAAATACCGATTTTTAGTCAATTTCGATTTCGGTATTGCATACAACTTTTTTTGATTTTACTTAATTAAAATTTATATGCCGATTTCTAAAAAAAATATTTAACAAAATAATTTTTATGATATCAGTTTATTGTGAAATTTTCTTAGTTAAAAATAAAGTATGATTTCGACATACTTTTTATAATACAACTCTGATTTTTAAATATAAAAGTTATTGTTATTCAAAATGGTGCCGTGATTTTTACGTCAAACAATTATTTTGGTGTGTTTATGAAATTTTGTTTCTCATTAAAAATTTATTAAACTTTTAAAAAAATGTGTTTTCTTACAGTAGATTTTCCCACCTGGTTTTGAGACTTGCAAAACTTGAAGAACTATATATGGTATTTGTTTGTAACACTTTGAGGTTTTCAAGGATACACTTTTTAAGGATTTAAAGGACATCAAAAAAGTTTTTTTTTAATTTTTGTTTTTTACTCCTGCCAATATATGCAGTAGTAATAGTATATAACTCAAAATGCGTTTTTATGAATTATAATATTAACCCTCAACAGCATAAGTATTACGCAGTTACATTGCAAGGACATAACAAAAATTGTTTTTTCTTAATTTTTAAACACATTCAGCCTTACCACAGAAAAATAAAATAAATTTAAAACCGACTTTTATTTTAATTTCCATACAAATTGTTTTTGAAATGTATAGAAAATTTTAAATTTAAAATAAAACTTTTGTTAAAATAGACTTTTTATTTTTCTTTGGTACGGGTCATCGTTTAAAATGTTATTAAAAAAAAATATGTGAATCTTCTTATAAATAGTTTTTTATATTTATTTAAAGTAAATAAATTTATGAAATGTATGAATACCGAAAATACCGAAAATTCGGTATTGAAAATTTGCCAATATCGAAATACCGATTTTCTAATACCGGTCCGGTATTGGCAGCCCTAGTTTCAACGTAGCGAATGAGTATTAAATATTTGCATAAATATTACTCATACGCTATGTTGAAACAAGAAAATACAAGCAAATTACTAAATTGTTATGAAATTCAAAATACAAATGCGATTTTCTCGAAAAAAAAAACGATAAACACATGTCTGATTTTTTTTTGTGCGGACAGACAAACATCTAAACTTAAAAAAAAAAAAAATTTAAAAAAAAACAAAAGTGGTCAATTTGATGAATTGACTTCTTTGAAAAATAGAAAATTTCAGATCGGGTTCTGAAAATTTTTCAAAAACAAAAAATTTTATCGATAGACCATACAAAACTATACAAGAATGTAAATTTTTGAGATTGTGGTGGATTCCGTTTTAATTTGATAAATATTTAAACAAGGCAACTCGACACAAATTTGACCATTTTTCCAATATTTGACCACGCCTCCTAAGCCCAGTTTTTTAAAAATTGAAAAACCGGATTTTTTTGGGCAAAACGCCTTTAACCATTTTTTTTACTTACTAAACTTACTAAACGCCTTTAACCATTTTTTTTACTGCAAAAGTTTTTTTGCGGAATTTTTTTTTTCCCCCAAAAATTTTTTTCCGCGGAATTTGATAAAATGAGCAGAAGCATTACCAAAACTTATATTAAATGAACATAAAAAAAGTGTGGATATTGTTCTTTGAAAGTCTTACCACAATAGTGAACAAAATTGTGGTTATTGATGAATTTATGAAAGTAATTCAAAAAACGGCCGATAAACCAGATAAAACCCTCATCAAGGTTGTGTTAAAATAGTGACAAAATCGGGTAATGGCATTTCACTCCTCTTCATTATGAGCTTTAAAAATCGTTAACACGAAAATCCTAGCTGATTCTGTTTTCGAGTTTCTAAAGTTCAAAAGAAAGAGGAGTGAAATGCCATTACCCGTTTTCGTCACCATTTTAACACAACCTAAACTTGCTTGAAGAGGGGTGTGAGCGACCTCTACAACTTTTCAGAAAAATCTCAAAATAACCATACCTTTCAAATTATACCATAAGCTTTCAAATTATACTTTAAAATAAAAAAATAAAATAAAAATTAAAAAAAATTAAAAGCCCTAGGGACGGTATTAGGTTAAAATTACAATTTTTGAAATAATTTGAAAATCAGGATTAGCTAGGATTTTCGTGTTAACGATTTTCAAAGGTCTAAATAAAGAGAAATGAAATGGCATTAGCTGATTTCGTTCCCATTCCACTAAACCTAAACTTGCTTGAAAAGGAGTGCGTACAAATTTCATTTGATAAGTTACAAATTTATTGTTTATTTCAAAATCGATTTACATCTAATTTAAAATTATACTCTCAGTAATATTAGTATCATTAAAAACTCTTTCCAAATTTAGCAAACTTTCAATATTTATATTAATATTTTCTTCATTGTTTTCAAAAGTATTATTAAGAGTTCTTTCCAAACTTTCATTTAGTAAACTGAGAGTATTTTCCTCAACATTTGCTAAGATCGTTGTTGATTCTTCTTTAATTTCCTTTTCAATCTTTACAGCTGTACATTTTTCTTTTACAGTTTCAGTTTCTTTCACTTCAGTTTTTCTTAAAGGTTTTTCTTCACATAAATAACCAAAATCAGCTTTATGACAAGAATTATCATTCCAACCAAAAGGTATTTTTGAATTTCGTAATATATGAACACAATGTTCTTTATTACCAATATTATCTGGTTGATCTTCTGCCCAATAGGTATATGAAAATTTTTCACCAGTTGCCAACCAATAGAAGGGTCTTAATTTATCCTTTCTATCACCGTATACATCATGACCACCAATCCATAAATCATAAAAGTCACCTTTAAAATGAAATTATTTTGTGTGAGAGATTAAAAAATATTTTTTTTTTTTTAATTCAGAAAATAAAATAACTTAAAAATCAAAAGAATGTTATTAAGTTTTAGAAATTCCATTTAAAGTTTAGAGAAACACAATTTATATTCTGAAAAACCCCATTAAAACTCAGAAAATAATAAAAGTCAATTATATTTGGAAACTCCATTTAAAATCCAGAACACTATAATAAATTTTTAGAAATGGGCAATCAACTTCAGAAAAGCGTTATTGAAATGCTGAAAGCTTTCATATAAAAGTTGCTGAATTTGAAAAGCTTTTGTGCATGTGAATTAAGCTTTTCTAAATCCGAATTTCGTTTGCGCTTTTTTGAATTTTTTATGAGCTTTCCTGAACTTCATTTGAGCTTTTCTGAACTTAATTTGAGCTTTTCTGAACTTTTTATAATCTAAACTGATTTTTTATTTTGGAATTTCTAAACTTTAAATGGAACTTTTTAGTTTTAAGTTGGACTCTTCTCCACTTAATTTTTTTTCTGAATTTCTTTTGGAAAATTATTAATTATCTTTGAAATACTTACCCAATTTATTTTCAAGTATTTGTTTTATAATATCATTTTTTGCAGCTGTATCTATAACGACCAATTGAGCATCTCGTCGTGCACATTCATACCAAGCCTCATACCAGTTACACTAAATAAAAAAATAATTTAAATAACTGAAATTGATAAAAAAAAAATAATTTCCATACCTTTTCATCCCATTCAATTAGAAAACGTGTGCCATTTTTTGTAAACCATGTCGGTTCCATTACTGCGGCTTTTATTAAGAATAAACATAAAATTGAAAGAATTTTTAAGTTCTTCATTGTAGAGAGTTTAAAATGCAAATGCGGATATAGGCTACTAGGTGAGAACTATATAAAGAAATTTTAATGAATTTTGCATCAACAGGAAGCCCACAATTTACGAGGCACTATTCAAATGCAATTTTCGATTTTCAGTGGCTTTAAAGTAGTAAAAAGTGTACTTTGGTGCTTTAAATATATTTTAAAATAACGGTCCTAGAAAGTTGAAGTTCGAAATGTAGTACCTTCCTGCCAAAAAATTGTACTTTGGTACTTTTTCTCTATAACTTATTCCTAGAATGTTAAAATTTGGAATAATTATACAGAAAAAAAAATTTCGAAAAATGTGATTTTTAGAAATTCCGATTCTAAGGGAAAAAGGGGTAAAATCTTTCTATATCTTTTTTTACTTTTTCAATTTCCAGAAATAATGGTTATCGAAACCTGAAATTTAAATGTACTCTCTCACTGCCAATAAAAACAACATTCTAAGATATATCTATTTTTATTTTAATGGGGTAAAATGGGTAAAATCTGTATTTTGTACTTTTATTTTCTTCTGAACTAATGGTACTAATTGTCCTTCAAAAAATATTTTAAAAAAGTACTTTTTGAAATTCCGATTCTAAGGAGACCGAATCTGGTAAAATAATGTACCTTTTCTATATCCTAAAATAATAGCCATACTCAAAATAAGTACCTTTTGGAAATTCCGAATTTAATATGGTAAAATGGGTGAAAAAAATTGTACTTTCGTACTTTTTCTATCTCTTAAAATAGTGGTTTTAGAAACATGAAATATGGAATGTAGAACCATCCACCGAAAAATAAAGAAATTTTTCTGATATAATGGTCATAGAAATTTGGAATTTGAAATTTGGGATCCTCTTGAAGATAAAAGCTTTCGTACATTTTAGAAAATTTAGATTCTAAGGGGGAAAAAAGTTGTAAATGTATTTTTTTTTATACCCTCCACTCTAGTGATAGAGGGTATATATAAGTTTGTCATTCCGTTTGTAACACCTCGAAATATTGGTCTAGGACCCCATAAAGTATATATATTCATGATCCTCGATCGATTTTAAGACGATCTAGCGATGTCCGTCCGTCCGTCCGTCCGTCCGTCCGTCCGTCTGTCCGTCTGTCTGTCTGTCTGTTGAAAACACGCTAACTTTTGAAAGACTTAACGGAGGCTCCTGAAGTTTGGCATATATGTTGGGCATTTACCTGGTCAGGTTGGTATTGCAATCCAGCGAAATCGGTCCAGTGGTTCAAAAGTTATGAGCAAATGACTGAATTTCGGCAAGGGTTTTTCGTGAATTTACTAGATAAAAATCAAGCTAACTTTCAAAAGGCAGTTCTGAGCTTGCTGAAGCCCGGCATACATTTTTGTCGTTCCCATGGCCTGGTTCAATTCAAATTTCAGCCAAATCGGTCCAGTGGTTCAAAAGTTATTAGCAAAACCGTGAATTTCAGATTAGCTTCACCTTAAATTCACGTGTTGAAAACCCGTTAAACCTGTTTTAAAAACATTGGTAAGTTACAAAAATATTTTACAACGTTTTTTGGTCACTCAAAAATATTTTTATACAAAAACCAAAAAAACCTTCACTCGAAAAAAATTTTACACTCAAAAAAAATTTTACACTCAAAAAAAATTAGTAAATTTTTTTTTTTTTTTTCAAAAATTACTAAAAAAAAGTTTATTTACACAAAAAAAAAATACACTTGAAAAAAATTTTACACTCAATAAAAATTTTACACTCAAAAAAAAATTTGTAAATTATTTTTTTTTTTTTTCAAAAATTAGTTTAAAAGAGTGTTTTTACACAAAATAAAATATTTCTAATCAAAAATTTTATTTTTTCACGTTAGAAAATTTACTATCACTTAAAAAGGGCATTGTGGAGGGTATTCATAGATTCGGCCAAGTCGAATTTAACTTTTCAACTTGTTTTTTTTTAATTTCGTGAACGTATTTTGGAAAATTTCAAATGGCAGTATCTCAAAGCCATTCGACCAATTAGAGAATTTTAGCATGATAATATTTTTAGGCTGGTGTCTAATATTAAAAATGATGCAGGACGCCACCTAAATTTGACTATACCCAGCAGAAATTTTGCTGAACGTTCAGCAGCTTTTGGAAGGGGAACTTGAGTAAAGGAGCGCATCCAATTGCGCTGAATTCATGCATGATTCCCTAAGGCGATGTCCCACTTTAGAGCGCTAGTTGGATACACAAAAACAGCGCTCTTTAGATGCACTGAAATCACGTGTCTTTAGAGCGCTGATTTAAGCAGAATAAAGATGCTGTAAATTCATGTATCTTTTTAGCGCTGATTTAAGCAGATTAAAGATGCAGTGAATTCATGTATCTTTGTAGAGCTGATTTAAGCAGAATAAAGATGCTGTAAATTCAAAGTTGAAATCAAATAACTAAAATTTAAAAAAATATAACAAAAAAATTCATTCGTTTTACTTTACAAAACTTTATTTATGTGAAACAAAATGAAAAAAAACAAGTGAGAGTGTTAAATTCGGCTGTGCCGAATCTATTATACCCTCCAAAATGTAAAAAAAATTAAAAACAAAAATTTGTCAGGGGCGTTTCTTTTTTTTTGGGGGGGGTTGATAGGGTCAGTGGGGGACGTTGAGAGCACCTTCCCATCGCGATAAATATACCAAATGTTTCGTTTAATTAACAAAAATACAAAAAAAACATGTAAAAAGTGTATTTTTTTAGAGGTTGGTTTAGTTCTTCAAGGGGGAACTTTTTCCCCCTGGTCCGATTTGGCCAATTTCCGAACTTAACCTGCCTAGGAACATAAGACATATTTGTGCCAAACTTGAAGGGTCTAGCTATTTTATTTTGGACTGCATCGTGTTAACTACAGACGGACGGACAGACGGACGGACGGACATCGCTAAAATGTCTTAGAATCAATCACTGATCAATAATATATATACTTTATGGGGTCCCCGACCGATATTTCGATGCGTTACACACGGAATGACAAAGTGAGTATACCCCCATACTGTAGTTGGAGGGTATAAAAAAATCGGAAGTGAACATCAAAAAAATATCGGAAATTTTCATTTTCACATTTTTTATGGGATTTTTTTTGGGAACAGCGGTCAAAGATGCTATGATTGAAGCGCTCTTTGCAGCGCTGATTAATGCGCAATAATGATGCAGTCAAATCATGTGTCTTTGTCTAAAACTCATGTTTTTTTATTCAAAAAGTGTTAAAAATATTAAAAAGGAAAGCAAGTGTAAAATTTTATCAAAAAATAATTACACATTATAAGTTTTATATAAAAAATCTTAAAAAAAAATTAAAATTTTTTCCCCTTCCTTTTACTGCATCCCTAAGAGCGCTCTTTGGATGCGCTACGGTATGCTATAAACAGATGCTGTGTCGCCAAAATCTCGATTTATTTCTGCTGGGTATGAGCTAACGACTAACAAAAAAGAAAATAAGAATAACTGTTTTCATTTTCTTAAAACCTGCTGGTGAATAAATATTTTTTTTTTTTTCATTAACTTTTTTTTATCAAAATTTTTTTTGATAATTTTTTTTTTCATTAAATTTTTTTCAAAATCAATTTTTTTATTAATTTAAATTTTTCATCAATTTTTAACATGAAAAAAATTTTTTTTATCAACATTTTTTTTCAAAAAATTTTTTTTCTTAATTTTTTTTCGTCAAAAAAAAAATCATAAAATTTTTTTTTCATAAAAGTTTGTTTTTTCTTAAAATCAAAAATTTGTCTTTACATCAAAAATTTGTTTTTCATCAAAAACATTTTTTTACCAAAAGTTTTGTTTTCATCAAATTTGTTTTTACCATAATTCGTTTTTCATGAAAAAAAAAAATATTTTTTTTCCATCTTTTTTTTTTATTAAAACTACTTTTTCACCAAGTCTAAACATTTGATATAAAAATGTTCCATTTGTTAAACAAATGTACAAAAAAACCAGTGAGTGTTGAATTCTTCGGTGCCGAATCTTTTCTACTCTCTAAAAAGTAAAAACACTTTTTTGCACTTGTAGGAATTTTATAGCACTTTTGGTTTGGAATCTTGCTTTCGGCAGACAGATGGACGGATGTATATAGCTAGAGTGTCTTAGAAATGAAGCAATAGCATATAAACTTAATGGGGTCCTTGACCGATATTTCAATTCGTTTTGCATTGAATGGCATTGAAATTTGAGTACACTAAGAAAAAAAAAATATCAAATCAAGAAAAAACAATCTCAAATTAAAAATAAAACAGTGACAAAAGTCAACAAACTTTGTTTTTTCTCAAATTGAAAATGTTTATCGACACTTTAAATATGGCTTGAGTAACAAACAAAATTTTAAAAATGAAATGAAACAACGTTGATTTGAGAATGTTTATATATTGAAATCAAAAGTGCACATAATCAAATTAAATATTAAAAATTATTTATATAATTTTCTTTCTGTTTCCTAAAATTTTCAATGTAAATAAAACAATTGGAATTTTTTTATATTTAAATACACATTTTATTTATTATTCTTTACCACAGAAAAGTTATAAAGATGCAATTTTCTATATATAGAAATAATATAATATATCGTCTGCTCGGCTGCTCTGACGAAAACACCCATGTGATTTTCAAAAAAATTTTGAAGACATCCACAAATTAGATTAATTTTGTCTTTTCGCGATCTTTTAAAATTACTCCTCTTACAAACATATTTAAATAATATTGCAAATCTACTTTTTCCATTAAGATTATCTTAAAATTCAACGCAAACGTTCACAAATTAGCTAGTCTCTTTAATAAATACACGTAGGTGTTTTTGTCAGAGCACCGACATTAAATAGACATCAAATAATACAAAAATTCCGGGATTGCTGTCATAAAAAGTTAATTTTCTTCTGGATTATAGGTACTCCACAATAATTTCCGCAAACAGGTACTCCACATTAATTTTCACATTAATTTCCACACCGTTTTTATACCCTCCACTCTAGTGATAGAGGGTATATATAAGTTTGTCATTCCGTTTGTAACACATCGAAATATTGGTCTAGGACCCCATAAAGTATATATATTCATGATCCTTGATCGATTTTAAGTCGATCTAGCGATGTCCGTCCGTCCGTCCGTCCGTCCGTCCGTCTGTCTGTCTGTCTGTCTGTCTGTCCGTTGAAAACACGCTAACTTTTGAAAGACTTTACGGAGGCTCCTGAAGTTTGACATATATGTTCTTCATTTACCGGGTCAGGTTGGTATTGCAATCCAGCGAAATCGGTCCAGTGGTTCAAAAGTTATGAGCAAAATATTAAATTTCGGGAAGGGTATTTTTCGAATTTACAAGATTAAAACCACTATAACTTTCGAAAGACAATTCTGAGGGGACTGAAGCTTATCATATATATTTGCTGTTCCCCAAGGCTGTTTGGTTTTGAATTTCAGCAAAATCGGTTCAGTGGTTCAAAAGTTATAAGCAATGCACTGAATTTCAGATTTGTTTCACCTTAAACTGTTGAAAACTCGTTAAACAAGTTTTAATAGCATGGTGAAATACCAGTTTTGTAAAACTTGTTGTTGTTTGTTTTCTTGTCGTGGGGTGCAGTTTAGTTGTTAGACAAGTAAATATTTGTTATTGTTAGTGTAACTGTATGTAACGGGAAAAAAATCAAATAAAGTATGTGTATGATTGAATGTGAATTTGTTTTTGGTTTTTAAAGAAAAGGATGGTAATATAAAAAGAGGAAAATATGTGAAATTGTTTTTTTTTGTATTATATATACATATGTAGGTATAAAACGACAAAAATATTTTACAAAGTAATTTGTTACTCAAAGAATTTGTACACTAAAAAAAATTTACACTCAAAAAAAAATTTACACTCAAAAAAAAAAATGTTACACTCAAAAAAAAAATTTACACATTATTATTTTTTTGAATGAAATGGCAGACTCAAAAAAATGTTGACAGTCAAAAAAATTGTACACTCAAAAAAATTTGATTGATTAAAAGAAAGTTTGACTCAAAATAATATATATATTTCTAATAAAAAATTTGTAATGCAATTTTTTTAAATTTTTTTTAGAAAATTACTATCAGATAACATTGTGGAGGGTATTCATAGATTCGACCAAGTCGAATTAAATTTTTCTACTTGTTTTTTTTTATTTATGTCAATACATATGTATTTACTTTTGCCTTTTGTCACTTATTAAAAAAATTTTGTTCATTGTTTTACGTTCAGAAAATATTTATTGTTTTTCGTTTACTTAATTTTTATTGAAATTTAAAAGTTTCCACTTATGATACGCCACGAGACTTTTCTAAAATAATTATATGGCGTCGTTTTTAAAGTTGTTTAAAACTCATTTTGCTATTGTTGACAATCAAAATGATTATTTTCACCGTGGCAGCATCATGAAATAAAAAGGAGTTTTTTTATATTTAATTCAAAAAATATACTTTTAAAATCAAGACCGAAACATATTTACAGGCCTATTCTCAGTTATGACTGGTTATGACTAATTTTATTATTTTTAAACTTCATATTCCCTGTGTTTGTTGTAAACACAGTCATAAAAAGTCTCAAAATTCAAAATTATTTGTCAATTTTGAGACGATGTGGGTAGCAGGTCTTTATTTTTTTGAAATTTTCAAACAAAATTTGAATTTTTTTATGATTGTTTACAACAACCACATGGAAAAAATTGAATTATGATTTAGTTATGACTTTTTTTGTGAATAGGCCCCTTAATTTGATAAAATTTCATTTCATTATTAAAACTTCTTTCAAAAATTTGAAAATTTTAAAAATGAGTACGAAAATGTTTGATTTGACGACGATTTTTTCCCTCAGTGTACATTCTTAATACTTTGAGTAAAAAATTACTCCATTTTTCACCAGTAAACGATTTATGCTCGTAATTTCAACAAGTAGATAACTACGGGTGTAAAGTACCTAATAGATGTCTTTACCTAGCCGGTAAATTAACATTGAAAATTATAGTTACCTAAGAGTTAAGTTAACGAAATTTTACTTACACGGTAGATATCTATGCACTGAAAGTTATTTGCTTGTTGAAATTACGGCTATTAATAGTATTAAGTAAACTTTTGAATAAAACTTATTAAATGCTTACTAAAAAATTTGACTAAATTTTTAATTGACACAATTAAAACTTTTCTTACAATTTTTCTATTTTTTAAGCTATTTTTTAATTGTGTCAAATAAAAATTTACTCAAAATTTATCAATTTATTTTTTTTTTAATTTAATAAAAGTTTCGCATTAAAAAAAAAATGTTTTTTCAAACTTTACCAAATTTATTTATGTCTTAAAGACAATGAAAATTTTCAAAAAGATGATTTCAAACTTTCATATACATATACAAAAAACAATAAACTGAATGAGAATACAAAACACCAAGAAAATAAGAAAAATAAAAAAAAATTATTAAATTTGTATTAAATTATTTACTCAATTTTTTTTTAGTTTTTGAGTACATTTTTTATTGCTCCATTTAAAAAATTACTCAATTTTTTTTTTTTTTTAAATTTGAACAAGTGATTACCCGAGTAAAAAAGTTTAGGTATATATAATTTGATAAAGTTATATTTAATTATATATAATTATTAGAGTGTCCCTTATTTTGGAAATATTGGAAATGTTGAGACGGTACCCGCTCATTTTTTTCCTTTTGACTTAAAAATAACTGAGGAAAAATTTTCCGCCCCTACGACCATGCCTTCCCTACGCGACGGGGCCAAACCAAAAAATTTTTTTTTATTTTTTATTTTTTTGTTATTAGTTATTATCAGGGAAACCAAAAATATGCAGTATCATGTTTTTTCCTGCGCATTGTATTGATAAATGGATAAGGTATTTATCCGTTTCAGAAGATTTTAAGAAATCTGGCATCGATTTGTTAGAGCATATTTTTGCATATTTTAGCCTTAAGAGCATATTTTAGCATATTTTATATTTAAGAGCATATTTTAGCATAAGAGCATATTTTCAATTTTAAGAGCATTTTTTCACTTTTTAGAGCATTTTTTTAAATTTTTAGAGCATTTTTTATAATTTTTAGAGCATTTTTTAAAATTTTAAGAGCATTTTTTTATATTTTTAGAGCATTTTTTCCAATTTTCTTTTATAACAACACTTTTTTTTAAATTTTTTTAGTTTTTGTGGGATTTTCCAAAATAACGTTGTTTTGGCGATTAATTCCCCTTTGGCCTGTTCATGCTTCATATCGGTATGTGAAACTATGTTTTTTTAGATCTGAGTGTAATGCAAATATTTTTGTAGAACATATTAACCCTCTAACTACCCTACATAACGGTATTTTTTGAGTCTATTCTCTAACAAATTGTAAAAAAACACCGCAAAAAAGGCTACATAATTTTTTTAAGAGCATATTTTTACTGTTTTTAGAGCATATTTTCCGTTTTTAAGAGCATTTTTTAAGCGCATAAAACGTGTTTTTTAGAGCATATTTTTGGTTTCCCTGATTATTATATTAGGTGTGTTCCAGAACGTTACCGCGGGTGCCCGCGGGTACCCAAACCAGCCCGAAAAGCGTTCCCGTACGCAAAAATTGGGTAAATGAGAGAGTTTTTGAGAGAATAAATTACTTTCTCATTTTACCGAACTTACCCGAACCAGCCCGAAAAGCGTTCCCGTACGCAAAAATTGGGTAAATGAGAGAGTTTTTGAGAGAATAAATTACTTTCTCATTTTACCGAACTTACCCGCACTTTTTTTTCGGGTAAATTGGTAACAGTCAGATGTTGAAAAACAGCTGATTTTTTTTGTGAAGCTAAATTGGAAATTTAAATAAAATATAGAACTAAACCAAGGAAATGTGTTATTTCAATACAAAAAAAGATAATTTGTTATTAAAATAAACTTTTACAATTTGTTTTCTTGTTTAAAGTAATTTTTCTTACGAAAATATTTAAGCGTTATTGGTTTGTTTACATTTTATATTATTTTGGGCTTGAAATGTGGTTTTTAGCGTTCCCGTACTTTTGTGCATTTTTGTGGTATCGTGAGAGGTTTTTTGATTTTCTCTCATTTTACCGAACTTTACCCGGAAAGTTCTGGAACACACCTATTACTTGGTTAGCTTATTCACGACAAAAAATTTGATTTTGGTGGGAAAAGGCTTTCAGCTCTAAAAAATTTTTCGAAAAAAAAAATTTGAGTCGCAGGGGTCCTACGGTAAAAAATTTTTAAAAAATATTTTTTTTAGTTTTGACAAGCAACGGTTTTAGTTGCTATGTTGCTTTAAATGATATATGTACATTAGACTGGGTCGACCATAAAGGAGAAAAAAAAAGTTCCCATTGTGCGGGCTTAATTTTAAAGCTTACCTCGAAAAAGTTCCATAGCCAAAATATTAGATTTTTAGGTCGCGATTTGGTACCGCCGAAATCGTTTTTTGTTCATAGCTTTGTCAGTTGATGTCCGATCGTTTTAAAAAAAAAATTGTTAGAAAGTCCTCAGCGTGTACTAAAGTTGACTCATATCTGGTTTTAACCTCAGAGGTCATCTTGTTGTTATGATTGTTAGTTTCTCATCTTTCTACCCACTTAAATGATTTTTATTTTTCCATTAAATTATAGCACTAAAAAATTCATGAAATTCTTCCCTTGGAAGTATCCAGTTAAATTTATTAACAAAAAACTTACATTTGATTTAAGATTTTCATATACAATATAAAGAAAATTAGAAAAAACACTTGTTATTATGCCTTTAAACTATATTTAATTTTTTTAGTTTGTATTTAAATACATACGAACAAGTGTTTTAAATCTTTTTCTATGGAAATTTAAAATTGAATGTAACTTTTTTGTTAATTAATTTAAGAGGGTACTTCTAAGGGAAGAATTTCATGAATTTTTTAATGCTATAATTTAATGGAAAAATAAAAATCATTTAGGTGGGTAGAAAGCTGAGAAACTAACACTCATGACACGAAGATGAGCTCAGAGGTCAAAATCAGATATGGGTCAAATTTAGTACTCGCGGAGGACTTTCAAACAAATTTTTTTTTAAAACGATCGGACATCAAATGACAAAGTTATGAACAAATAACGATTTCGGCGGTACCAAATCGCGACCTAAAAATCTTATATTTTGGCTATGGAACTTTTTCGAGGTAAGCTTTAAAATTAAGCCCGCACAGTGGGAACTTTTTTTTTCGACCCGGTCTAATGTACATTCATGAAAAAATATTTTTTGTATCGGTGACATCTGTATCGTGTTCTAAATAAGGGCAAACAAATCATTTTTGATGTTTTTCGATACACGATAAAGATGTCATAGATATAAATAATATTTTTTTTTAAAATATCGTCCATTCCACCAGACATTTGGTGATTTTAGGCATTTTTTGACCGAGGGTCTTCGGATTTTTGTTATTTTTTTCATACAGATACTCTATGGAGCCAATTTCAAATTTCATCCATCAGATCGAAAATATTTGAAAAACTCGCGATTTTATTCACGATTTTCGTTTTTAAAAAAGTAAAAAAATGCAAAATCTGTTTAACTTTGAGCAGCTGTATTTTCTAAACTACTTGTCACATTTTAACAATCTATAGCGCATACGAATGGTATGTAAGTCTATTTTAATATATAATAAACTGAAAAAATATTGGTTGTTTAAAAGTGAATTTTATATGCAAATGCAGTTTTGAAGTGCATTTTGCGAAACTTTTACCCCTTTTAATTTTTTTTAATTAGCATATTTGGAAAATTTAGAATTTTTGCTACAAAAAAATGTTTTCATTACAATGGACCGAGAACGTATGCTATTTTTAATACTTTTTTTTAAAAAATAATTCCTAAAGTTTTCTTATAAAAATTTTTATTTTTTAAATTATACCATAATCATGTAAAAAGATATATTTTTAAAACGTTATATTTTCGAAAGTGCTAATCGTATTTTATTGTTTTTATGCACATTAGAAAGGTATTTTTGTCCATTTTTTGCATTTAATGACCGGAAAAATTTTGGTGTTTCAAAAATACATTTTAAATGCAAATGCAGTTTTGAAGTGCATTTTTCAAAACTTTTACCCCTTTGAATTTTTTTTAATTATCATATTCGAAAAGTTTACAATTTTTACTACAAAATAATGTCCTCCTAATAATGGACCCGCTGTGTGTGCTCTTATATCTAGAAAGTTAATAACAATTTTAATATTTGTATTAAATAAATTTAATTAATAAATAGATTTTTTAACTTTTTTTCAGATTCATTTTATGCAAACAGTCCCCAAATTGACCCGTTATCCTTAGATTTCGTAACAATTTCTGCATTTGCCGTTTTCCGAAATTCCTTTATATCTTCACATATAAAACCAAATCCCTTCGTATCACAATATATATCATTCCACGAAACCGTTGGACTATCGCCCACAACATAAACACAGTGTTCTTTATTCATAAAGTTATCAGGTTGACTTTTGGCCCAATTAGTATAAGTAAATTCTTCCTCAGTTGGTGACCAATAAAAGGAACGTCTATTATCGACATTTTCACCAAAGGCATCTGTACCAGCGATCCACAAATTATTATTATTTGCTGGAAAAAAAATTCAAGATTAGTTATTAAATTTTGTTTGAAATTTATTTTCTATATTGTTACCATTAATTTTCTGCAAAACTTTTTTCAAAATATCATTTTTGATTTTTGTATCAATAACCACAAGTTGGGCGTCATAGCGGGAACATTCATGAAAGGCTTGATACCAGTTGTACTGTAATTAAAACATAATTAGAATTTTTTTTTTTGAATTTGAATTTGAATTTTAGATGAAAAATGATATGCTTTTGAAATAAAATGATTTTAAGTGAATTTTATCCACAAAATACAGAACTGGTAAAAATATCGTAAATACCACTATTTAAAAGAACCAAATTGATATTATTGTTTAAACCAAGGAAAGTATATATCCAATTAAGACGAGGTTCAATCTAGTGCTAACAATTTTTTTTTTAATTTTTTGCAATTGGGGCAGGTTGTACTAAAAATAGGGTGACCATATTTTTATTTTAGTTTTTTTAAGTAAAAGTATAGAACGAAACATTAAATTTACATCTGACTACTTTTTTCAATCCGTTATGATTCTTCTCTTAGGGGTCCATATATATTCTTCTTTGTTTAAACATTATAATTATTATTAAATATTTTACATTTTCTTCGGTATCTATTAAAAATCGCTTAGAACTTGTTTCCGTTGCTTTATACCAAATTGGTTCCGAAAGTATTATTTCTATGCATATAAACGTTATAACAGTAAATTTCTTCCACAAATTAAAACTCATCATTATTGAATATTTAGCATTAAACTATTTTTTATTTACATTTAAATATTACTTTTATAGCAAATTTTATATTTTTCTTTTATTACGATTTACAAATTTTAATTTATTTAATCAATTTCTTGATACTTACAATTTTTTTTCTTATTTACACCATTTCAAAATAAATTGTGTCTGCAATTCCAGATCATGTTGGTAACACTTGCGAAATAATGTAAGAGACAAAAAAGTTGAAAGAAAGCATGAGGTGAGGTAGAGATTGCTAGAAATAGAATTGTAGTGTTGGAAACTGTCAAAACTTATTCTGTAGAAACTAGAGATGCGCGCGTGACACGAATTTTTCGTTATTCACGCGTGAATCACGAGTGATCGTGAGTGATATTTATTTATACTCACGTGATCGTGAGTGCGCATGATTATAAAAAATAGTTTCGTGTGTGAGCGTGCGTGAGTAATTTTTGTTTCGTGAGTTTGCGTGAATGTTTTGTGCTTTTTGAAACAGAAAACTAGAAAAAAAGTCGTCATTATATTGAATTTAGAGGGTAATTAATCCAAAATTCCAATTTTTATTATTGTTTTAAGGGAATTCAATACTTTTTGTGCAAGAAATCGTGAGTCTTCGTGAGCGTGATAATTTCGTGAACGTGAGAAAAATTTTAGTTACTCACGTGAGCGTGCGTGAACGTGAGCAGGAAAAAATAATTTCGTGCGTGATCGTGCGTGAGTAATATTTTTAATTGGTAGAAACTATAAATATTCACATATATAAAAAACAATTTCCATTAACAAGACAAACTGACATTTAAAATCCTACTGATGCTAAAAATAACTGTAGTGTTTGCAATAGGGATGCCAAACGGGAAATCCCGATCCCGAAAATCCCGGGATTTTTTTTTTTAAATCCCGAAAATCCCGAAATTTAAAACATTGAAATTTTCATATAAAAACAATTCGGATTTGAATGAATTGAAGTATCACTTATTAAAATCAAGATTAAAAATGTTCTTTACGATTTTGCAAAGCAAAAAAAAAAAATTAAATATTGCTATTGATAATCGTAATCGTAAAAGCCTAATTAAATCTGCAAAATGACAAAATAAAAATGTTTGTAAATAAATTTGATGATTAGCTACTGAGATTAGGTTTATGCAATAAAAATTCGGACGAAATATTTACATATATGCTGTCACAATTGAATATCAGTGGTCACAACTGAATTATGTTGACAAAACTGTTTTTTAATTAAAACAACTACAAAATTTAGTTCTCACAGCCGAATTTATTAGCAGGAACTGAATTTTGAGTTGATGCAACTGCATGTTTTTTACTTTTCCCAAATGCTTTTGAAAACAAATTAAAAACTTCAGTGGTATAAATGGTACTTATATTTTTTTGGCCTAAATATACTAAATCGTATTGCACAGTGGTATATTTTGTTTTTTCAGCTATTTTATGTACATGTTTACATAAAAATATGACAAATAAAAATATTTAAGTTTATATAAATCTTATTTTTTTTAATATAGGAAATAAAAAATCCCTAAAATACCCAAAAACCCGAAAATCCCGAAAAACCCGGGATCCCGAAAAAATTCCGAAAATCCGGGGATCCCGAAATTTCAATTTTCAAAATCCCGAATCCCGGGATTTTTCAAAGTTAATGCCGTTTGGCATCCCTAGTTTGCAACCGGTATGGGAATACCATAATTTTTATATAATTTTTATAATTTTTAGAAATTAAATGTTTCTTTTGCATTTTTTTCAACCGATCTCGATCTGTACTTACAGAAAAAAACAATAAATATAATTACTGATAAAATATGTCGACATTAGGCACGTCTCCAAATCAGAAAATGCAAATTCCTTCATTTGTGTCTGCAATTCCAGATCATGTTGGTAACCCTTGCAAAATAATGTAAACGGAATGCGCCACAATCTCAAAAGTTTACACTCTTGTACAGATTTGCATGGGCTTTCGATTAAAATGTTTTTGTTGGAAATTTTTCTGAACCCGTTTCGAAATTTTCCATTTTTTTAAAAAGTAAATTTTATATTTTCAAAAATTCGGTCATTTTTAAAATTTTTTTTTTTAACATCTTTTTGTCTATCTGTTTCTCACACACTTAGTTTAGTTAAACTTAGTTAAGTTAAACCTGCATTAGTTAAACCTGATTCAGTTCAATAGGGTTTAGTTAAACTTGGATTGGGTAAACCTGGTAAAGGTAAACCTGGTTTAGGTTTAACCTGGTTTTGTTAAAAGTGGTTTAGCTAAAATTGGCTAAGTTAAACCTTAGGTTTTAAACTTAAACCTAAGACATATTCGTGTGCAACTTCAAGGACCAATCTTTGTTTGGTCATTAATCTAAATTTGTTTAAGTTAAAATAAATTTAGCTGGTTAAGTTTAACTAAGTAGTTAAACCAAGTTTAGTTTAATAAATCTTTGATACCCTCCAACATGTAAACAAATAAAAAACAAGTGAGAGTGTTAAATTCGGCTGTTCCGAATCTTTTTTACCCTCCAATATATAATAAAATAAAAAAACTTCTTATAGGGGCGTTTTGGGGGGGGGAGGTAGGGAGCGGTGAGTTGGGGACCCCTTTCCCCTAGCGGAATATGTTTCCAAGATCATTTTGTTCCGCTTTGAGCGTTAAAGCATTATAATTTTATTAATATTAAAAAATATTTTTTATCCACGCTCTCAAAAGGGGGCGGTCCAAAAAACCCGAAATTTTTTGTCGCCTGGGTCCAAGCGCAAGACTTTAAACCAGTGGTGTGCACACACATACTATACCATTTTTGCTTGAGTGGGTAGTAGCAAGCGAAAAGTCAACAAATTTGCTCAACAACAGAATTTTATAGTGTACGTGTGTCGACAGCGCACAAGCAGCATTTTTTAGCCTATTCCCGCGGGAATAGGAAATACAAAGGGGAAACTTTTTTTTGCCCAGGTCCGCTTTTGCCCACTTCTGAACTTAACCTGCCTAGGACCATAAGACATATTCGTGCCAAACTTGAGGAGTCTTGCTCTTTTATTTTGGACTGTATCGTTTTAACTATAGACGGACGCACAGACAGACGGACAGACGGTCGGGCATCCCTAGAATGTCTTAGAATCGATCACTGATCAATAATATATACACTTTATGGGGTTCCCGACCGATATTTCGATGCGTTCCACACGGAATGACAAAGTGAGTATACCCCCATACTGTAGTTGGAGGGTATAAAAAAAAATTACCGTGGCGATTTTTTTGGGGTGTTGGGGGGCAAGCACAGGTCATTTATGGTCACTTCCCCCTCGCTGTTTATGTTTTCAAATTCATTTATTATGCTTTTGCGCTTAAGCAATACAATTTAATACTTATTTAAATATTTTTTTAATAACCACGCCCACAAAAAGGGGCGGGCCAAAAAAAACAAATTTTCTAATCCTCATTGTGGTTGGAGGGTATAAAAAAATGTTATTTGAGGTTTGTTGTTGTAAAGCAGTGGTAAATGCTAATTGTGACGATACCAGTGAGACAAACGGTCTTCAAAGTTTTTGTGAAAAAAAGTTTCAAAGAAAACCGTGCAGAATTTTAATTAATTTAATTTTCGAAACTTTGAAAATTTAAAAAAATTTTTTTTGCTTAAAATTATTATTTTATTATAAAACGCAAAAAAAAATTTGTCAAAAAATGTTTATGTCCGTGACTAAAAATATGTTAAAATAAATAAAAATTAAGAATTATAAAATTTTTAAAAATTTGTGATTTTTTTCTACAATAATTTTTTTGGTATTTTTTTACTACAAATCGCAAAAAATGTGTCTGGGATTTTGAAAGTTTAGCTTTGTCTTCTTGTCTCCGGTCACGGAGTAAGTATTTTTGAGAAAGTTCTATGACAAGTAGTGTTTATAAAAAACCGACATTTTGGAAAACCGGTTTCTCGGTTAACCGAAAATCAGCTTTTCGGTTAACCGGTTTTCTCGGTTAAACCGGAATAAAAAAACCGGTTAACCGGTTTTTTTTCTTTGACTGAAAAAACCAAAAAATACTTGAAAATAACATATTTGTTTCTTTCAGCAAGGTTTGCAACTATTACGCTATGAAAAAGCGATATTTAAATAATGAACTTCAATTGACCATATTCACTAGAAATTCAATTTAATTTGTATTGGTTTTATTTAGAAAAATACATTTATTCGTTATAAGTAAATTGCAGTTCCGAATTTTATTTTCTTTTATTGACAATTTCGCCGTTAACAGGGATTTTAGTATCTGGTTAACAGTCACTTATTAAGTTTTTCATGAAATGTTCAAAAAAACGCTTACAACGGTGAGTATTTCAAATTTTTATCAGTTTCAGAATAAAATTCCTATGAAGAAAATTGTTTCTTGAAGACAAAAAATATTTTAGACGTTCTTTCTCGCGGATTTTAATGTGTTTACAACGAAATTTTGAAAATATCATAAAAAAAAAATAAGTGTAAACCCTAATATTTGCGAAAATATTCCGTTTTGAATGTATTTAAAAAACCGGTTAACCGACAGAAAAAAACCGGTTTTCGGTGCACCGGAAATCTTCAATTCCGGTTAACCGGTTTGCAAAAAAAATTTTAGGAAAAAACCGGTTTTTCGGTTAACCGGTGAACCGGTTTATAAACACTAATGACAAGTCCAACTTTCATTTGTCATGTAATAGGCATTTTAGTGATATGTCCAGTTTTCACCAGTCATGGGATCAAGAGATACATTTTTCCAGCAGGGTATTTTTTCGGTATTTTAACGGAAGTCAAATTCAAAATTCACTAAGGCATTGTACTATTTTCTAACGGAAACAGTTTACATTTTTAACTATTTAAAACTTTTTTTTTATTTTTTTTGTGTGTAAATTAAATTAAATTGCATACATTTGTAAATAAATTATTACAAAAGAAGCCCACAATAAATTCTTAATATAAATTTCATTAGAACATGTGTAAAAATCAGCAGTTCTAGTTTAAATATTCTACAATGAAGACTTTAAAATCATGGAAAATATTTTTTATATTTTTCTCATTTTTAATAAAAATGGTTATAATGACACCATCATGGATAAATGGAACTAACGATAGAAGATTTTTAATCGAATACGAAAATAAGGTAAAACATAAAGTGAAATTTCTTGAAATATTTTCTGAAAAATAATAAAATAAATAGAATTTTTGAGCTGAAGGCCAGTAAAAAAATAAATTAAAAATCTATTTTCTTAAAAAAAATTTGAAAGGTCGATTATTAACAACTATAATTATTTGAAAAATTTTATTATATTTATTCGACCTTTAAATTTGCAGTACTATATTAATTGGCAAGCTCGAGGCCACCGTTGTTTTTTTAATAAATGTAATTAAAAACAACTGTGGCCTCGAGCTTGTCAATTATTATTGGATTTTTTGAAAAATTTTGAAATTAGCAGCTAATACAGAGCTCATGTTGAAAAAAAATATTTTTTAGTTTGACTGGTATTTGGCTTGGAGAGCTTGTAAATTACAGGATGCTCGTCTAGTTATAATAGACTCGGAAGAAAAAAATCAACTTTTAAAAGATCTCTTAACTGAGTATTCGTGTAAGTTACTAAAACCTACAAAATAATTCGAAATAATGGATGACTTTTAAATTTAAATTATTTATAGTAACCGAATATACTATGTGGATTGGAGGCAAAACAGCATATGCCGATAAAGGTAAAGGACTATATTATTGGGCCGATACAAAAACACCATTCTCATACACTTATTGGGCAAATGATCAACGAGATACCAACAGAACAAATGAACATTGTGTTTTTATTTTAGAAAATTCCATACCGCCATTTAGCTGGAAAGATAGTTCTTGTTATTCTAATGAATTTGGTTATATCTGTGAAGACTATCATCATATTGAGAAATCTAAAGAAGCTACAGATAAATCAAAATATGATCATAAATTTGTAGATGAAGTCATGAAGGAAGTAAATATTAAAGAAACAACTGAATTGACAACTGAAAATGAAAAAATAACACAATTATTTACGGAACAATCAACTGCAATTGAAGATAATAGTGTAAAAGATAAGCCCACCACGGAAACGAGTATCATACCCAATAATGATTTAGAATTAAGAGAAATTATAAAAACTTCAATTGAGAATGCAAAATTAGATATTTTGGAAATTCTACATAGTTTAGATAAAATTTTGGTTGAAAAAGTTACCAAAAACGAAGATTTATAATTTATAAAATCACACAAATTTAAATAAAGACCCAATTTGCTATTTGTCGTTTTAAGTGAGTGATTAGAAATTTTGTACAAAAATAAGAATAAAATTGCGATTTGGGTGTGTGTTTACACTGAGGGAAAAAATCGTAGTCAAATCAAAAATTTTCATACTCATTTTTAAAAACCTCACCCTGCAAACAATAGGGCGATATATCGCCGAAAAGATATTGCGGCGATACGAAAATTTATCATTTCAATCAAAAATCAAAGTAGTATTTTTATTATATCGACATTTTTTCATACGAACGATATTTAGGCGATAAACAAAAAAAAAATATTGAAAATTTTTATTTCTTTGTCAATTTAAAATAAAATAATTTATCAAGCACAACAAGAAATCTTTGAAAGAATATATATTTGGCCGAAAAACACAAATGTGCGTTCAAAGATAAAAAAATAAATTCAGCGAATGTTGCCGATATATTTTTCAGGTGAATGCAAATGTTTTTAGTCCTGTTAACATGACCAACATATGAATGAAAAAAATAATGTCTATTTTCAGCTTCAGGGAATCGATATAGCTGTATCGCCGGTTTATCATTTTAGTGATATTCCGGCGATACATACAAATCTATTTTTTTTTTTTTCGTTTATACGATTATCTGTCGATATTGCCCTTTTATCGCCAAGGCGAATCGTTTTCGTATCGCCGGGATGTATTGCCGTCGGGTAACAGTTTCTCCCGAAAGGTGTATCGCCGGCGATACGAATTCGATAATTGCCGCAATAAAATTTATCGTATCGGCGATACAACCGGCGAATCGATGTCGTATCGTTTTGTTTGCAGGGTCAAATTTAAAAAAAAAAATAGTTATGAAGTGGAAGTTTTTAAAATTTAATATGTATCGGTCTCAATTTTAAAATGTTGTTTTTGTTTTAATTAAGTATCTAGAACTTCTTTTTATTTTATGGTACCACCGTGCTGTAAATCATCATTTTGATAATAAACATTTTAAAAATGTGTTTTAATCAATTTTAACAATGACGCTTCAAAAATAACTCCGCTCAACAAATCGAAGGTTTTTGGCTCCGGTTTGAAGTTTGATATAAAATTTTAAAAGATTTTGACTCGCTGATTCCAAATCTGTGCTCCAAATTTTTCCATCACTTCTAGAATACTAATTATTCGCGGTTGAAAATGCGAAAAAAAAATGCGATTTTTGCCTTTTTTGATAGCCTGCACAGCAGCCACTGCACACTGGGCCGAGATGGTAGGTTTTTTGGCCAAAAGTCTCTACAGGTCGTAAATGTTAATCGATTTTGTCGAAATTCAGAATATAAGCCTGTATTAGGGTAATAAATAAGTGACTTGAAACTTTTTGGAATCGGACCTACAAGGAAACTGTTTCAGGGTGGACATTTAATTTTTAAAAAAAAATTACAGATGTTATAGATGAAACAAATGAAGAGACACTTGTCTTTTCTTTATGTTTTTGAATTGGAGATGGTCTCTGGTCCCGTGATTTGCGTGACTCAAAAAAACAACGTGATTCACGCGTGAGCGTGAGTGATTTTCATTTAAATCACGTGATTTAAAAGTTTTTAAAAACTGAATTGAAAAAAGAGTTTAAAAATAACGTGATTCACGCGTGAGCGTGAGTGATTTTCATTTAAATCACGTGAATATACCGTTTTCCAAAATATAATTGAAAAAAAGTTTATAAAAAAAAAAAAAAATGTTTTTGTTTTGAAAACCCTCTTTTTATACTCATCGTTATCAAAAGTTCCACGCCCTTTTAAAAAACTGTCTGGGCCAGAATTATCCTTTCTATCCACACTTTCCAAAAAAGTTGCCCGCCTGTGCCCGTTTTCAAAAATGGAATTTAAATAAAATTTATAAAAAAATTAAAAAAATTATTTCTTTTTTGAAACCCCCCTTTTTAAAACTCATCGTTATAGAAAGTTCCACGGCCTTTCAAAAAACTGTCTGGACCAGAATTATCCTTTGTATCAGCACTTTCCAAAAAAGTTACCCGCTTGTGCCCGTTTTCAAAAATTGAATTGAAATATGAGCTTATAAAAAATTGGATTTTTTTTTTTTGAAAACCCTCTTTTTAAACTCATCGTCATAAAAAGTTCCACGCCCATTTAGAAAACTGTCTGGGCCAGAATTACCCTTTTTATTAGCACTTTCCAAAAAAGTTGCCCGCCTGTGCCCGTTTTCAAAAATTTACTTCTAATAAGGGCTAATAAAAAATTGGAAAAAAAATAGTTTTTTTTCTGAAAACTCCCTTTTTAAACTCATCAAAAGTTCCACGCTCTTTCAAAAAGCTGTCTGGGCCAGAATTATCCTTTTTATCCCCACTTTTCAAAAAACTTTTCCGCTTGTGACCGTTTTCAAAAATTGAATTGAAACAAGAGTTTATAAAAAATTGGAAAAAAATTGTCTTTTTTTAAAAACCCCGTTTTAAAACTTATCGTCATCAAAAGTTCCACGCCCTTTCAAAAAACTGTCTGGGCCAGAATTACCCTTTTTATCAGCACTTTCCAAAAAAATTGCCCGCCTGTGCCCGTTTTCAAAAATTTACTACTAATAAGTGCTAATAAAAAATTGGAAAAAATTAGTTTTTTTTTCTAAAAACTCCCTTTTTAAACTTATTAAAAGTTCCACGCTCTTTCAAAAAACTGTCTGGGTCAGAATTAGATTTTTTAACCCCACCTTACAAAAAACATACCCGCTTGTGCCCGTTCACACAAATGGGATTAAAATACCAAAAATTAAAAAAAAAAAAAATGTTTGTGAAAACCCCCTTTTTTAAAACTCATTGTGATCAAAAGTTCCACGCCCTTTCAAAAAACTGTCTGGACCAAAATTATCCTTTTTATTCGCACTTTCCAAAAAATTTTCCCGCTTGTGCCCGTTTTCAAAAATTTTATTGAAATAAGAGTTTATAAAAAACTGAATTTTTGTAAACCCTGTTTTTAAACTCATCGTTATCAAAAGTTCCACGCCCTTTTAAAAAACTGTCTGGGCCAAAATTATCCTTTTTATCCCTACTTTCCAAAAATGTCGCCCGCTTGTGCCCGTTTAGGCAAATGAAATTGAAATATTAAAAATTTGAAAAAATAAAATATTTTTTTACAAAAACCCCCTTTTTAAACTCATCGTTATCAAAAGTTCCACGCCCTTTCAAAAAACTGTCTGGGCCAGAATTATTCTTCCTATCCACACTTTCCATAATAGTTGCCAGCTTGTGCCCGTTTTAAAAGATGTAATTGAAATAAAATTTAGAAAAAAATTAGAAAAAATATTTTTTTTTTTTAAACCCCCTTTTAAAAACTCATCGTTACAGAAAGTTTAACGCCGTTTCAAAAAACACCTTTTTTAACTCATCGTTATCGAAAGTTCCACACCCTTTCAAAAAGCTGTCTGGACCGCCTGACCGGGTAATTATTTTTTTTTTATCAATGTATTTTTCGTGTAACCGGGTTTTTCTCGTAATAGGTTTTTTTGTGTATTCGGGTTTTTGGGTAACCGGGTTTCATTTTATCCCGTATTAATATAGAAAAACACTATGTATGTATTTTAGGAAAAACTTGAAAATTGTTAATTCATAAAATTAATTTAATTCAATAAAAAGGCTCATTTTAACAACTTTAGACTTGTTCATCTCCCTTTCTATTGATATTATATACGCAGATGAAAAAACGGGCAAAAACGGGCAAGTCAGTCTGAAAGCTAGTAAACCAACGAACATTTTGGCATCCTAACTTTTGGATTATGTCGCGGAACATTTTGGAAAAACTATATCAAATGGAACAATTTTTCAAAATTTACATAAAAATATCAAAAAACCATCAAAAAAAATTGGGAAAAAGAGCTGTTCATACCCATTTACATGTTGTACTTCCCTTTGTCAAATAAATTAATCCAAAAAAAAAAAAAAAAACAAGGTCCCATCTTAATAATGTATAAATTTGTTAGCTTTTTTGATTGCGGTATATGGAGATTTAAACATACATATTTTATCTTTGATGGATCATTCCAAGAGAATGGGAGTACCGATTTTTACAAAAATGACAGACAAGGTGCAGTAAGTCATACTTAATACATTAGTGCATTCGCTTTTTTTAATTTAATAATTTTGTTGTTTTTAGTTTTGGCCAAAAAAACTACCATCTCGGCCCAGTGTGCACTGGGTGGAATAAAAATCTGGTATAAAGCGTTAGAGTAGAATTGAACTGTGATCTCAAATATATGATAAAAAAAAATTGAAGTTGCTGCACTATTATTGGCCAAACATGTATTTTAAAAAAACACTGTGAAAAAATTTAGAAAAAGCATCATTTTTAAAAGGCTTTAAAACAAAAACCAGATGAGCTCAAAATTTAGGCAAAAGTTCATTATTTCTTATAGACTAAAAACCCATTAAATATATCTTTCGGTTTATACGAAAAATAACACAAAAAACTTAAATTTGTAAAATATTTATTTTTTTTAGTTTTTCTTTGAAAAATATCAAAAAAACTAAAACACTTTGAAAATTTTTTTTTTAGATTTTCCAAATTTGTTTACAGTTTTCAGTACCCTTCGAAAACTCCTTCGTGGTAAATTTTCAGATTTTTTTGATGACCCGTTCAAAAGATATCGAATTTTTAAAAATTGGTAGTTTGTTCCTTTACTCAAACTTCTTTTCCTCATAACTTCTTCAATAATAGTCCAAATTTCAAATTTTTTTTTTTTTCAAATTTTTTTGTTTTTTTACGTACTTTAACAAAAAAAATCCAAAAAAATTCTTAAATGCGCTCTAGTATGCGATTTTTAAGTTTTAAAATTTAAATCTCATTTTTTTAAAACATACCTGAGCCCTATCTCCACTCCTTAAGTAGGCTCCCATACAAATAACAGTTGGGGCAAATTTTATAAAAATGTAATTTTGAATGGAAGCCTACTTAGGGAGTGGAGATAGGGCGTAGGTATGTTTTAAAAAAATGTTGTAGGGTAAAAATAAATGGGGGTCGGTCTCACTAATGACCCCTCTCGGACGCACCATTGGACCGGTAGAAGCTGATTAAATAAAACAAATTTATAAAAAATAAAAAAATTTGAGATAGAGGGTAGGTGTGTTCAGAAAAAATGTTTGGACTAAAAAAATATTGTGGGTCGGTCATACATTTTGTTGTTCTAAGGGCACTTTTAGGGCAGTTAGAGCGGTTGGAGCAAATTTTAAAAAATGTCGTTTTGTGTGGGAGCCCCCTTAGAAATTTGAGATAAGGTATTAGTTTGTTCCAAAGAAATGTTAAAACGTAAAAATTAATGGGGGTCGGTCTTATAAATGACCCCTCTATGACGCACCATTGGAGCAGTAAAAATGATTTTAAGATTGGAAAATTACAATAAAATTTTTTCAAAAAATAATAATCGTTATCCCACGATCCTCCTGGGCAAAAAATTTGTAGAATCAATAGAAATTTTACACAAAAAAATTTCAAAAAAACCGAAGAGTACAAACATTTTCAAAAATGAGATTTAAATTTTGAAACTTAATAATCGCATACTAGAGCGCTTTTAAGAATTTTTTGGGATTATTTTTTTTAAAGTACATAAAAAAACAAAAATTTTGAAAAAAAAAAAAATTGAAATTTGGACTATTATTGAAGAAGTTATGAGGAAAAGAAGTTTGAGTAAAGGAACAAACTACCAATTTTTAAAAATTCGATGTCTTTTAAACGGGTCATCAAAAAAATCTGAAAATTTACCACGAAGGAGTTTTCGAAGGGTACTAAAAACTGTAAACAAATTGGGAAAATCTAAAAAAAAAATTTTCCAAAGTGTCCGATTTGACATGGAACTCCCCATATATACCTTACCTTTTTTACAAAAATGGTAATTTTAGCAGTATCATTTTAAAACGCAAGTTTATCCCAACCAAACGCAATAATTAATTGGAGACCATAGACAAATTATACTTTTGCGCTTTATACCAGATTTGTATTACACTGAATGGCTGCTGTGCAGGCTTTCAAATAATGCAAAAATCGTAATTTTTCGCATTTTCAACCGTGAATAACTAAAAATCTAGACGTGATAGAAAAATTTGGAGAACAGATTTGGAATCAGGAGATTAAAGTCTACTAAATTTTATCACCAGAATTCAAACCGGAAAATGAATGTTGAGCGGTGTAATCAATTATTTTAAAAAAGTATTGTGGTGTAACATTACCAAAAACAAATTTCAGACTAAAAACAAGTAAGAAAATTATAGTCGGTCAAGACCGACCATATAATACCCTACACCAGAGTTTCCCGGACCATGGGTCCCATGCTCAAACATGGACTGATTAGATCTATATTTTGTCAAATCTTTAATAAGTGTAAAAAGCAATCACTAATCAAATTTGAGTGGAATAGGCTTCTTTTTGTTGACAATAAATCGCTTCAACTGATATCGGGCGAAATTTCCACATGGGACCTAAGTCCAAAATGGTCCGATGATAATTAGATTTGATAAGGTTATTAAAGTACGCGTTTAACATACACAAACAGAATTTTAATTAAATATTTTCTATTTTCATGAAAATTGAGAGATTTATGTGAAAATCGGGAAGGTGGTTTGTATGGGGGCTACTAGAAGAACTGGTTCGATTTCTTTAAAATTCGGAATGGTGATTTGTGTGTATAAAACATTAATTCCTGCCAAATTTTGAAAAGATACCTATTAAAATGCGACTATTAGAGTCATTTGAGCCAAAACTAAAGAGGACCTTTGCATGGGGGCTAGGTCTAAATATGGACCGATTTTTTCCAATTTCAATAGGCTTCGTTCTTGGGCCAAAAGAGGCTTAAGTTTTAAATTTCAAGTCAATTGATCGAGAATTGCGACCTGTATCGTGTTTACACCGTTTACATGGACAGACAGACAGACGGACGGACGGACGGATGGACGGACGGACATCGCTAAATCGACTCAAAAAGTGATTCTAAGTCGATCGGTATACTTAAAAGTGGGTCTAGGACCAATATTTCGGGTAGTTACAAACATCAGCACAAACTCATTATACCCTGTACCACAGTGTGGTGTAGGGTATAAAAACACTTGAAAAACAATAATAAATAATTTAAATGAAACCACTAACAAAATTTATGTAAAAAGAAGAAACCAAATATAACAGTTGTATATCGTCGAACTATATTCAATAAATGCCAACTCTAAAAAGCTTACTTTTCAGGAGAGCTAAAAAACTAGTTATTTCGCATATTATTGTAAAAATGAACAATGTACCTTCCATAAGATGGTTTAAATATTCTAAATAATTTTTACCTATGCCAAAAATTTCATATTTTGCACTTGTTTGCATATTTTTCAGAGATGGCATTTATTACTGTATCAAAAAACAATTATTTTTTTAGAGTTGGCATATTTTGTCGGAAAATAAAAATAAATTTTTTTGAAAAAAATTTTATTAATGTTTTTTTTTTGGATTTTGTTATCCTTAGTACGGTAATTGCAAAAACTAAAAAAAAATTACAAATCTTTGCATATTTTTAAAAGTTACTAGCTCCGAAAGCCTTTTAATCTCAGTGTGGTCAAATTTGGCTCTCCGTAACTCACGCTGTATTGTATTAGGGTCACTCCAAACTAGCTATTTTGAAAGCTTATATCATTGACTTTATTTGCCCCACTCATAATGTTTCAATCTGATAAATAGTTTAAAAGTTACATATACATATATGTATGCAGTGGCGGGTACAGCTTTTGGGTTTGGGGGGGGATTTTTTTTTTTACTTCGAAAAAAAAAAAATTATTAATTTACCTATGTTGACGAGCTAAAAAAAAGGGATACGTTTTTTTTCAAAAAAGTGATGTCGAGACATTTTTCGTGAAAAAAACTATTTTTTAAAGGGAAAATGTCTCAAAATATAAGACTTTTCTTTAGGAAAAATGTCTCAGAATCTGAGAATTTTTTCGTTCCTATAGAAAAATTTTCAGATTTTTAAAAGAAATCTCAGAATATAAGACTTCTTTTTTACGAAAAATGTCTCAGAATCTGAGACTTTTTTCGTACAGAAAAATAATAAAAGAAATCCTTTCTACACAGAAAATATCAGATTTTGAGACATTTTTCGTGAAAGTTTTTTTTAAGGGAAAATGTCTCAGAATATAAAACTTCTTCTTTACGAAAAATGTCTCGGAATCTGAGGTTTTTTTCGTAAAGAAAAATTTTCAGATTCTAAGATTTTTTTTTTATAGAAAAAGTCTCAGATTCTGAGACATTTTACTATAGAAAAAGTCTCGTATTTTAAAGCATTATTGAGACATTTTTCCTACAGAGGGGTCTCTGATTATTAGATTTGTTTCGTACCCAGCTGGCAAAATAAAATCACACCTGACATACTGCTGACTCTCCCTTTATGAAATCGCTGACATCTTCATACAATTTTTCAAAATGTCATCAATGACATGTCAGTAGTTGGTCAGCTGTGTCCACCAGTATCGGTGGTCACTAACAATTCGTTTAAACAACCGCTGACCAACTGCTGACATGTCATTGATGACATTTTGAAAAATTGTATGAAGATGTCAGCAATTTTATAAAGGGAAAGTCAGCAGTATGTCAGGTGTGATTTTTTTGCCGACTGGGTATTGTTTTCCAGTATTTTAGATTCTAAGACCTTTTTTCTATAGATTAAGTCTTAGATTCTTCGACCTTTTCCCAATAGAAAAATTCTCAGATTCTAAGACCTTTTTCCTAAAGAAAAAGTTTCAAATTCTGATGTCTTATTCCTAAAGACAAAGGCTCAGATTCTCAGAACTTTTTCCTAAAGAAAATGTCTTAAGTTCTGAGAGCTTTTTCTTATATAGAAAAAATTAATTAATTACTAAAATTAAAATTCTAGTACTTTTTCTCTAAAGAAGAAAAGATTCTGAGACCTTTTTCTGATTCTGGAATCTTTTCCTATTCTAAGACACTTTCCTATAGAAAAATTGGGAGATTCTGTGACCCTTTCCTAAAGAAAAAGTCCCAGATTCGGAAATATTTTCCTTTAAAAGACGTGTCAGACTTTAAGACCTTTTTTCTTATAGAAAGGTCATAGAATCTGAGACCTGTTTCCTATAGAAAAAGTCTGAGATTCTGAGACATTTTTCTGAGATTCTGAGACATTATTCCTAAAAAAAGTCTTTGATTCTAAGACCTTTTTCCCGTAGAAAAAGTTTCAGATTCTGCGAGCTTCTACCAATTCAGTAAGTTTCAACTTAGACTATTTTTCAACAATTAAAAGTCACAGACTTTGAGACTTTTTTCTTATTAAAAAAAACTCATATTCTGAGACCATTTTCCTTAAAATAAGTCTCAAATTCAGAAATTTTGAGACCTTTTTCCCATAGAAAAATACTTCTGCGACCTCTTTCCTATAAATAAGTTTTGAGACCTTTTTAACAAAAAAAAAGGCTCAGATTCTTATTAAAATTTGCAGTTTTTGTTTCTATGAAAAATTTTTGGACTTCGAGATTTTTTTTCTTCGGAATTTTTTTTTGAAAATTTCCTTCTTTCTTTTTTTCTTCTTTTTCTTTTCTTTCCTTCTCTTTCTTTTTTCTTTTTTTTCTTTTTTTCTTTTTTTTCTTCTTTTTTTTCTTTTCAAAATTTGGTCTGGGGGGGGAAATTTCCCCTTTTTCCCCCCCCTTGTACCCGCGCATGATGTATGTATAAGCATTTTTTTTTTTTTGCAAACACTCGTTACCGATATTTCAAAATGGCAATATCTCGAAAACTAGCCATTAGATATCAAAATCTTTACCAGATTCGTGTTCAGAATGGCAAATGCAATGAGATATGTGGTCTATTTTCTTTTTAAACAATTTTGAAAATTTTTTGAAATTTACAATGGAAGTTGGCATTTATTTTCACCAAAAAAAAATATGTACTTTGAGATAGCAGAATAACAAAAATGGATATAAAACGACAAAAAATTATTTTTTTGCTCTAAAATTATTACCACAGATAGATGGGTATTGCATAGGAGAGTTATGTGCCATCGGAAACTCATTTCGGTCAAATTTGAGTTGGCATATTTTGAATATAGGTTCACGATATGTCTTTTTGTTTTAAAAAAATCATTAAACGAATGTTGTCCAAACTAACAAGGGAAGTCTCCCTGGTATCACCCTCCGATCTTCATGAAATTTGGATATGTTGTTAAGAACGAAAATTAATTCGACACATCTTTTTTTTAGCGGCCCAAACACATTTTTAGGGGGGGGGGGGGGTCGATTTGTATGGGGGGAAATTGACCCTTTTCAGTTTTTTACGATTTACGCCTATTTAAACAAAATTAATATCGGCATGTGCGGTATCAGATTAAAGGTATTAAAAATACCTATCACGTGGTGCTAACAACGGGCCAAAGAAACTAATATTTTTCGACTTATTAACAAAAATGTCCTAAAATTTTGGTATTTTACTCAATATGACGAAAAGTTGTGCATGTTTGGACACGTTCTTAGCACGCGTAGATAGGTTTTCCAAAGACCTTTCAATTGGTATGTAACATGACTAGGTTTCTTTGCATAATATAGGATATAAACGAAAAAAACTGAAAAATGGCCTTATCTTCCCCCATCCTTTTTACCCACTAAATATGAATTTGGGCCGCTAAAAAAAAATACGAGTCCCTTTATTTTTTTCTGCTCTACAAAATAAAACCAATTCCATAAAGATCCGCGGGTGACACTAGGGAGACTTCCCTTGTAAGTATTATCCCTGTAAACATTTGGAAGAAATATCGCCTAGGGGAAATTGCGGCAATATCTTCTTTTTATCGTAACAAAAATTTATCAAAGTAGTTTTTCTTGTATATCTTCCTTTTATCATTTAGAGGATATTTCAGCAATATTTAGAAAAAATATCTATTTTTTTGTCATTTATTAACCAAATAAAAAATAAAATATCAATTTGATTTACAAATTTAAATATTTTATTTACATAAATTTTTGAGTTCCCATAAAAAACCACGTACTTTCTTAATAAAATCAATAAGACGTAAATTCAGAACATACATAAGGTAAGAAAAGTGCAAAACAACTGAAAGAATCACATTATTAACTAAAACATTATTTCTTTATAGGTAACAAAACATCCAAGACACGGAAAAATCTAGAGGAGATGAACATATTCCACTGAATTTAAATTCCGATGGTTTGTCAGGAGCTGAAGGCTTAACTATTTTTTTTTCTCTTCCCAAAAATGTATCTTCCCAATAAGCACATTTAAAATTCAAGTGCAAATCAAGTATAAATCAAGTGTAAATCAAGCCCATATTTTCAGTCTATGCTTGATTTATACTTGAATTACACTTGAATTCAATAGCATTCTCCAGCAAAACGGATACTTGAATTCAAGCGCTGTTTTTACGCTTGAAAACCAGGGAAAAGGCTGTAAAAACAGGGCTTGAATTCCAGTGTCCGTTTTGCTGGAGTATGCTATTGAATTCAAGTGTAATTCAAGTATAAATCAAGCAGGGGCTGGAATTTAGGGCTTGATTTACACTTGTTTTATACTTGATTTGCACTTGAATTTTAAAATTGCTTATTGGGTTATTATTTAAATAACATAAAAAAAAATTGCAATTTTATCTCCCATGAGACACAAGGGAGACATCTTTTTTATCGACTATTAAACACACTATTTAGGACATCATTATGCAAATAGAAATACCTGCAATATATGCTAGCTAAAATTTGAGTGATATCTTCAAGTTATCTTCCAAGTGATTATCTGGCAATATTGCCCATTTATCCTCCAGAAGAATTGCTTTCGTATCTCCTGGACGTATCGCTTTCGGGACACGATTTCTACTCACGGATGTTTCTTCCGCAATACGAAGAAGATATCCGCCGCAATACAATTTTCTTCCAGGCGATACGCTAGCGTATCTTCTTCGTTTCGAAATGCTTGCAGGGATAGTATATATGAAAAGTACTTCTAGAGATGTCCCGTGTTCAAATTTGCAATAACATTTATTTTTTGATTTTTATCATAAAAAGTGTAAAATAACAGTTATTAAAAACTTTTTGTTCAAAAAATTAAAAAAAAACTTTTATTTTATATGTATTGGAGTAAATAACTGTTAAGACAGTTATTTAAAAAAAAAATCAATCAAAGTTTATAACTTTAAATCATTGATTGAAGTATTAGATATCAATAGGATTCTCTTGCATGCGTTTATTTTAGTTTAATTTTAATAACTCAAGTTTTTTAAGTCTCAAAGAGCTTTTGATAACAGTTATAAAAAATAAAAGTTTTTTATTTCTGTTATTTTGAACATATATTTATATAAATCATTTCAAACTGTTTTTTTTAATTTTTATTTAAAAAAATATTTTTGGACAGTTAAATTTGATTTTTTTCAATAAATCTTCTTACAGTTATGGCTTCTTCAAACATTCAAGAAATTAAAAAAAAAATCTCAACAATTTTTTCCTTTTACCTTTTCATAGAGCTTGAGACAGAAAAAATTTCACCTAAATTTAATTTGACCTAAATCTTATTACAAAATGTTGACGAAATCTCTTAGCTTTGATCGAAGGGCGCCTTGGGCTTTAATATTCTGATTTATCTCAAATTAGTTTTAATAAAAGTTCAAATATTCCGTGGAAAAAAATTTTGAGATTTTTTTTTTTAATTTCTTGAAAGTAGGAAAAAACTGCGATATCCCCGAAAACCGTTTGACCGATTTGTGATATTCACATTAAGCATGCCAAAATTAAAATTAATGCAAATAAAATTTTATTTATTTTTTCATAAAATTTGGTGGAAATTTGTTTAAAAATACATAAGCTGTAACCATTTCAATATTAGTGGCTATCGGTCTAGTACTTCCTGACTGAATTATTTCGAAAAAATTAGCCATTTCTCAAAAAATAAGCCATTTCTCAAAAATTAGCCATTTCTGTGCATTGTAACGGTCAAAGAAATGTAACCAGGGGTGCCAGATGATTTTGATGAAAAATCGGCATATTTTCCAAAAAAAAATCGGCATTATCGGCACTTCATTTTAAAAAATCGGCAAAAAATCGGCAAATGAAAAATAACCATTTTAAATACAATAAATTACATTTCTATTGACAAATAATAACAAAAGAGAACAAATTAGCATTAACATATGTATATAATATATTTAATAACATAAAAGTCAATCAGAAATAACCATTTTTGGTCTCTACAAAATTTAAAAAAAAAAAAATCGCAAAAAAAAAAAATAAAAAATTAAAATTTTACAGACCAAAAAAATTTTCGATTATCATAAAAATGATTTTTCAGTAATGTCCTAATATTAACTAATATTTTCAGCAAAAAATCAAAAATATTCCGTTTTTTAAGATAAAAACGAGACCCACAGGCAAATTTTTTTACCCCAACGATAAGCAAAAAAAATGTGTTTTCTACAGACAGTTGGACGGGTATCGATAAGTTGACTTAAAATCGATTTAGGACCATGAATATATATACTTTATTGGGTTCTCGACCTATATTTCGAGGTATTTCAACGGAATGACAAACTTATATACACTATAAAAAAAATATTCCAGTTTCCTACTATAAATTGGGTAAATTTCTACAAATTAAAATAATATACAACTATAAATTGTGTAGATTTCCAATAATTTTAGGTATAACTGCGCAATTTTCGTAAATTTACCCAATTTATAGCAGGAAACCAAAAAAAAGTATAAAATGGACCGTGTTTTTGAGTTGATAAAAAAATCGGCATTTTTGGAGCAAAAATCGGCAAATCGGCACTTTCATAAATTTGAGGCAAAATGCCGATAAATCGGCAAATATGGCAGCCCTGAATGTAACCTTGAGCTAGAGAAATCCTACTAAAATTTGAAGCATTTTCCTTTAAGTGTAGCTATGTACGTCATTTTACTAAAAAATTTTAGCATCATTGACACTCAAAAATAACAAAACCTTTAAAAGTTTAGTTTATCAAAAAAAAAAAAAATGCTTGTTGCATTTTTATGTATGTGGATTTCAGATGAAATCTTGTTACTTACTCAATACAAACTTAGTGACAACATTCTCATTTTTTTAACTGTGCAAAAAAAATCTCTTAACTTTCGTTAAGTTTTTATAGCATCTAAAATTAAAGAGAAAATAATTAAAATTATATTTTACATGCAAAAAGCGGAAGTAAAAATAATATTTTTTCCGGTTTGTTGAACGAAGAGAGAGGAAAAAGAAATTCTCCAAAAAAAATTTAAAAGAGATTTTGTGAAAGAAATTGTTTTCTCTTTGAATATTTTTTGGGTATAGTAAGTAATGCAAGTTAATGATAGAATTTGTTGTTGGTTTTCAAAAGACGAAGTGACTTTAAAAGTGAAATTGAAGAATAAATCATTAAATTTTTGGATGAACAGAAGCGGCTAAAATAATGGTAGTGCATGTTTTTGGGTTTTGGGTTTTAAGACCTTTTTAAGATCACATCTCGAGTTATGCACTAAAAAAAAACCTTGTCGAATTACTAGAAATAGTCTCGGAATCCCACTTTACTTATATTTGACGGTTTTCCTTGTTTTTTAACAAATAATTTTCGATCGAAATTCACATTTTTATACCCTCCACTCTGGTGATAGAGGGTATATATAAGTTTGTCATTCCGTATGTAACACATTGAAATATTGGTTTAGGACCCCATAAAGTATATATATTCATGATCCTTGATCGATTTTAAGTCGATCTAGCGATGTCCGTCTGTATGTCTGTCTGTCTGTCTGTCCGTCCGTCTGTCTGTCTGTCTGTCTGTCTGTTGAAATCACGTTTTTGGCAATACTCCGAAACCGATTTAAACGCTTGGGGTACCAAAAGTTGCATAATTTTCCCAGGCAAAAACTGATCTATTTTTTTTTTAAATCGGTTAAGTATTTTAAAAGTTATGAGCGAATTACTAAAAAATACATCGTTTTTTTCAACATAACCCTAAATTAACTCATATTTTGTGTGATCCATAAGAAAGAAAACGGAAATGAAAAAAAAAAAACTGAGAAAAAGGAAAAAAATCTTTACAAAAAAGCTTTAAAATATGTAAAACAAAATCTAAATTTAATTAAAAAAAGTTCGTTAAGTAATAATAAAAAAATTAATGGTTATTTTTATATAACATGTGTGTGTGTGTCCATTTTTTGCTTCGTCATATTAACGGGGTTGCCAGACTTTTTTTTGGCTTTGTCGCCAAATCGGATGTAAAATATCGCCAAAATTCAATTTTGTTCAGATTTCTTAAAAAAAAATATATTTTCATTTAAAAAAATTAATTTTGTTAAATAATAAAAGACAGAAATAAACTTTATGGCAAAAATCGCCCAAATCCGGAAAATTTATATACATATATAAAAGAGTAATTTGACTGACTGACATACTCATTCATCATCGCCCAGCCCAAACCGCTGAAGTTAGAGACTTGAAATTTGGACTGTAGTTTGACCTTCAGGAATAAAGGTCAAACTAAGGCTGGATTTTTGCCAATGTTGATTCTAAGGGGGTAAAAAGGGTAAAAAACTGTACTTTTGGTACTTTTTATATCTCCCGATATAATGGTCATAGAGACTTGAAATTTGGACTGTATGTTACCCTCCCGCAATATAGATCCACTATGGCTGGAGTTTAGCCAATGGTAAGGGGCTAAAAATGGTAAAAAAACGGTACTTTTGGTACTTTTTAAATCTTCTGATATAATGATCATAGAGACTTGAAATTTAGACTGTATTCACCTCCCGAGATCCATTAAGGCTGGATTTTTGCCAGTGTTAATTCTAAGGGGGTCAAAAGGGTAAAAAACAGTACTTTTGGTGCTTTTTATATCTCCTGAAATAATGTTCATAGAAACTTGAAATTTGGACAGTATGTTCACATCATAGAATATAGACCCAGTACGGCTGGATTATTGCCAATGTTGATTCTAAGAGGGTAAAAAGGAAAAAAAAATCTGTACTTTTGGCACCTTTTATATTTCCTTAAAAAATTGTCACATAGACTTGAAATTTGGACTGAATGTTCACATCCCGGAATATAGATCCCCTAAGGCTGGGTTTTTGCCAATGATTTTTCTAATAGGGTAAAAAGGGTAAAAATATGTACTTTTGTTACATTTTATATTTCCTTAAATAATGGTACTAGAAAATGGAAAATTGCAATGTCGGTTCACCTTCCGGAAAAAAGATTCACTAAGGCTCGGGTTTTGCCAATGTTGATTCTACTGAGGTAAAATGGGTAAAAAAGTACTTTTGGAACTTTTTTTTATTTACTGAAATTTTATTCAAACTTGAAATTTAGAATGTAGGATCCTTTAGTGAAATAAAACATTCTGGAACAAGTACTTTCCGAAAATTCTGTACCGTTTTCAAAAAGTACCTTTTATAAAAGGTTCCTTTATAAAAAGTACCTTTTATAAAAAGTACCTTTCATAAAAAGTACCTTTTATAAAAAGTACCTTTTATAAAAAGTACCTTTTATAAAAAGTACCTTTTATAAAAAGTACATTTTATAAAAAGTACATTTTATAAGAAGTACCTTTTATAAAAAGTACCTTTTATAAAAAGTACCTTTTATAAAAAGTACCTTTTATAAAAAGTACCTTTTATAAAAAGTACCTTTTATAAAAAGTACCTTTTATAAAAAGTACCTTTAATAAAAAGTATCTTTTATAAAAAGTACCTTTTATTCAAAGTACCTTTTATAAAAAGTACCTTTTATAAAAAGTACCTTTTATAAAAAGTGCCTTTTATAAAAAGTACCTTTTATAAAAAGTACCTTTTATAAAAAAAAACTTTTATAAAAAATACCTTTTATAAAAAGTACCTTTTATAAAAAGTACCTTTTATAAAAAGTACCTTTTATAAAAAGTACTTTTTATAAAAAGTACCTTTTATAAAAAGTACCTTTTATAAAAAGTATCTTTTATAAAAAGTACCTTTTATAAAAAGTACCTTTTATAAAAAGTATCTTTTATAAAAAGTACCTTTTATAAAAAGTACCTTTTATAAAAAAAAAAAAAAACTTTTATAAAAAATACCTTTTATAAAAAGTACCTTTTATAAAAAGTACCTTTTATAAAAAGTACCTTTTATAAAAAGTACCTTTTATAAAAAGTACCTTTTATAAAAAGTACCTTTTATAAAAAGTACCTTTTATAAAAAGTACCTTTTATAAAAAGTACCTTTTATAAAAAGTACCTTTTATAAAAAGTACCTTTTATAAAAAGTACCTTTTATAAAAAGTACCTTTTACAAAAAGTACCTTTTATAAAAAGTACCTTTTATAAAAAGTACCTTTTATAAAAAGTACCTTTTATAAAAAGTACCTTTTATAAAAAGTACCTTTTAAAAAAAGTACCTTTTATAAAAAGTACCTTTTATAAAAAGTACCTTTTATAAAAAGTACCTTTTATAAAAAGTACCTTTTATAAAAAGTACCTTTTATAAAAAGTACCTTTTATAAAAAGTACCTTTTATAAAAAGTACCTTTTACAAAAAGTACCTTTTATAAAAAGTACCTTTTATAAAAAGTACCTTTTATAAAAAGTACCTTTTATAAAAAGTACCTTTTAAAAAAAGTACCTTTTATAAAAAGTACCTTTTATAAAAAGTACCTTTTATAAAAAGTACCTTTTATAAAAAGTACCTTTTATAAAAAGTACCTTTTATAAAAAGTACCTTTTATAAATGTACCTTTTATAAAAAGTACCTTTTATAAAAAGTACCTTTTATAAAAAGTACCTTTTAAAAAAAGTACCTTTTATAAAAAGTACCTTTTATAAAAAGTACCTTTTATAAAAAGTACCTTTTATAAAAAGTACCTTTTATAAAAAGTACCTTTTATAAAAAGTACCTTTTATAAATGTACTTTTTATAAAAAGTACCTTTTATAAAAAGTACCTTTTATAAAAAGTTCCTTTTATAAAAAGTACCTTTTATAAAAAGTACCTTTTAAAAAAAGTACCTTTTATAAAAAGTACCTTTTATAAAAAGTACCTTTTATAAAAAGTACCTTCTATAAAAAGTACCTTCTATAAAAAGTACCTTTAATAAAAAGTACCTTTTATTAAAGGTACCGAAAGTACACTTTTTGGTACTTTTTTATTTCCTGAGGTATAAATAAAACAAACTTTTTTGTTTTTTAAATCATCACATTGGTGGAGGGTATTTAAAGATTCGGCACAGCCGAATATAGCTTTCTTACTTGTTTTTTTTGCAATTTTACAGTTTTTCTTGTAATTTTACAAATTTCCAAGGTTTTTTACAAAAAAATCTAGTAAATTTACGAGAATTCCTTCCTCTTTTTTCGCCAAAAAATTTGTAAATTTACAATTTTATTGGTAAAAATCTTGTAAAATTACAAAAAAGCTCGTAGTTTTTACTAGGAATTCTAGTAAAATAGGAGGAAGAAAAAATCTAGTAAAGATACAAAACTTCCTTGAAAGTTTTATCACGTCAAAAAAATTGTAAATTTACAATTTTATTGGTAAACAAGTAAAAAGTTAAATTCGGCCTTGGCGAATGTAGTGATACCCTCCACAATTTCAATAGATTATTGCACAAAACTTTTTTTTAAAAGAAATTACTTTTTAAAAAAAAAAAAAAATTTTTAAAAAAAATTTCCGCGGAAAAAAAAAAATCCGCGATTTTTTTGTCAAAAAATATGTTCGTACTTGTTTAGATACCATTTGGTGTTCAATTATGTTTACATATGCCAACCAGCAGCCGAATTAAAGCATTTTGTATTTCTAGGTTATGTTGAATGTACTAAAATTTTTGAGGTGTTCTTATATTTTTGTTCATAACTTTTGAACCGCTGAACCGATATCGCTCAAATGCAATACCAAACTTCTCAGGAGAACTTCCAATAAATAAGTTAAGTTTCAGTCATATCCGTTTAGTAGTTTGGTCGTGATCACCATTTCCACAGACAGACGGACAGACGGACAAACGAACAGACGGACAGACGGACATCGCTAGAATGTCTTAAAATCGATCGGTGATCATGAATATATATACTTTATGGGGTCCCAGACCGATATTTCGATGAGTTACAAACGGAATGACAAACTTAGGGCGGATTTTACAGCCAGCACTAAGTGGTGACTTAAGCTAAGAAATTTCTTAAATCCAAAAAACTATTTTATAAAATCTACTTAAGTAAAACTTAAGTCATCTATTATCATAACTTAAGTTTTACTTAAGTAATTTATTTTGATTTGACAATTCAAAAAAAAATACAAAACAAAATTCAATTAATAATAAAAACATACAAAAAAAACAAAAATTCCAACAATTTCTCTTCTTTTCCTTTAAAATCTCCATCCGCCACTCTCAAATTCAAGATATTTCCATCAAATTTAGCGATATTTCCATCATATCGAAAAAAATAATTAAATAAATAAAAATCTGTAAGAAATTTGAGATTGGCGAAGATGACCCATCAAATGGGTAACATCCAATCTTTTTCCTCAAGATTTTGTTGAAAATAATAAAAACGTTTGTTGGTGTGGAAATCTGAAGTCAAGCGGGTGGATCATTTTTCAATGATGACCCAAGCGCCTTGATCGTTTTGGTTCTAACAAGACCCAAGGCAGATGATTGTATTGGAAAAGAAGAGCAATTGAGTGATTATAACCTACACCACTCTGTGGTACAGGTATCAAAATAGTATGTGATGAAGATTGTAATTACCCAAATTATTTGTCCCAGACCCACATTAAGGAACACTGATCTACTGTTCGTCCGTCTGAACAGTAGATCAGTGTTCATGTATCGTTGTAAACGTCTCCAGGAAAAGGTTGCTGTTATTTCCAACAAGAATTAAGATTACCGGTTATGTTACCCACTTGATGGGCCATATCCAATGCTTTAACATTTCTTAAACATTATTTTGTTATTTAATGGAAATACTTTTTATTTAAGAGTGGCGGAGATTTCCTATCAAATAGGTAACATAATCGTAATCGAAAAAAGTTTTGGTGAAAATAACAGCAACATTTTCATGGAGACGTTTGTTGGTGTGCAAATCCAAAGTAAAGCGGGTGGAGTATTTTTTAATGATGCCCTTAGCCGCGTTCTAAAATGTTAGGGTTCTAACAATACCCACGGTGAAAGATTTTAACGGAATATAACAGCATTTGTGCGATTTTTCGTTATTTTACATAATTTTTGTTTTGTATATTTTTATTATTTTATTTTTTTGTATTCTTTTTGAATTGTCAAATCAAAATAAATACCTTGTGTTACCATATTTTTAGCATATTTTCTTTTTAACTTAAGTACAAACCGAAAAATCGATTTTAACTTAAGTTATAAAAAATACTTAAATAAATCTTAACTAAGATTTTACTTAAGTTAGAACTTAGTTTAGACTGTAAAATCCGCCCTTATATATACCCTCTATCACTAAGTGGAGGGTATAAAAACTTGTAGAATTACAAAATTATTGGTAAGAAGCTTGTAAAATAACAATAAATTCTTGTCAAATACGAGGTAGCAAAAAAAAAGTTACATACTTTTCTTGTAATTTTACAAGGTTTTTTTTAGTGTGGCTTAAAAGTTGCTTAATTTAGAGCAGAATTGTTAAATTTTTATTTTAAATCTAGGGTTTCGGACATTTTAAAAAAGTTTATTTTAATTTTTCAATGTTAAAATTAAGTGAATAACTTCTTCATATTATTTTTCTAAAACTATAAAACTACATTTAAGTACCAAGAATATATTGTCCAACTTTTTTTTTAAGATATCGATATTTTTACTAGTCCCCTGCAGAAAAAATTTGTCTCTCGATCCGAAATCACATATTCCGTGACTAATGAAAACGGGACATGTCACAAAAATGCATATCACGTGATTGGAGACAATAGGACAAAACCAAATTTTTAAATTTTTACTAACACCAGAACAAAATTTTAACAGATACAGTTTTCTGCGTTTTGTAGTAAAATATTCCATTAAAATTTATTTTACAAAAAAAAAAAAATATAAATTTTGAAAATTTTTCAAGCCCGTATTTTTTTTTTTTAAATTTTTTGCGTTTTAGAATAACAAGTATTTTAAAATGCCTAAGGAGGCATTTTTATGAAATTTGCTCCCACCGCTCTTACTACCGCTGGGTTGCCTCTAGACGAGTGAAATGTATGACCGACCTCCAATATTTTTTCAAAACGAACATTTTCTCAGAACTTACCTCAATCTTCAGTCCTTAAGGTGGTCGCCAACGGTTTTTCAGAACATACCCTACCCCCTTACTACTTACTTACTTAAATTTTTTTCATAATATTGGGCGAAATTTTAACAAGTAAATTTACAATATGCAATAAAATTTTTGTTGTGCAGCATATTGTAATGACAACTCTTATAAAAGTTAAGATTGATTAAGTTTCTGCCAAATGAATACAACACGAATGATGGTGAATACGGGTTATTCAACACAAAGGGGAGTAATTCCGATATTTAATTTGTTCAAAAGTTTCATTTAAATGGCTAATTTTAATCTGAAGCAGTGTTGGTATTTGAAAATTTTCAATTAGTGCAAAGTTGTTGGCAAAAAAGGGCCAAAATAGGTTTAAAAGGGCCAACAAATTTTTTAAAAACTTTTTAGGTTTTTGTACTTTTGACAGCAGCAATCAGAGAGTAAAATGAATAAGAGGTATCATGGGTGAAAATTTGGTGAAAGTTAAATAAAAAACTGTATGCTGTACAATTTGTTGGATGAAAATGCGATCTTTCCAACAAGTTGTACAACGATACTGCAAGTATATGGCCACCTATAGAATCTCGAGATATTCGTAGTTTTTAATTGCTTAAAATAATACATTTTCACCCGTGATACCACTGATTCTTTTAACTTTATAACTGGTCGTTAAGATCAATTGGCACGTTTGTACTGGTAGTATAACCAGTTCGCGTTGAACCAGTCATAGGATAGGTTTTTCTGATCAATTGTTCCTGTAAGACCAATCAATTTCCAGCAGGGATTAAATAAACACTTTTATTAAAATTCTTTTAAAATCATAAATTTAACAACGAAAACTTACATTGTTGCATTAAATGGTAATAATCTTAAAAGGGGAACAACTAATACTTTTTGTCCTTTTTGTAATAATTAAATTTTAGACAAATATTTTTTTTTTAAATTTATTTTAAATACATTTTAACAATATTTGGAGAGGATGAAAAAGGGCCAAAACTGTTTTTTATGGTGCCACTGACCATTCAATAGTGCCAAAAATGGCACTATTGTGTCACATTTCCCAACCGTGATCTGAAGGAGTGCTGATGATGGAAGGGTGGCATCTTCCGAAAGCTGTCGACATCTCTACTTAGCCTGTGTTGTCACTTGATTTTTTTCAGATTTTCTCATTGTACAACAATTATTATTTCTCAGAAATGGACTCAAACCGAACAAAATAAAATTTTAAGTTATTTTTAATTTATATAGTTTTTACTATGGCAAATGTAAACACAAAATATAAAGATTTGATGAAAGGAATCCCCCAATTTATTTGTTAAAAATCTCCAAAAAACCTGATTTTTTGTATTTTTTGCTGCTGCGCCTATATTAAAGGCGGTGATTATTTGCTATTCGTGTTGTAAGCTACTTTAATATAAAAGAATCTATGTTAGCTTTATTAGGCCCAACAGAGGCGTGCATTTTTTTCGTTAATCGGTTTTTTATTCCGGTTTAACCGATAAAACCGGTGAACCGAAAAAGCTGATTTTCGTTAGCCGAGAAACCGGGTTTCCAACCGGTTGATTTTTTTTTATTTTTTTTTTTTTAAGTTTTAAATAATGTAACTTTTAAACAGAAAAATATATTTTATTCGGATTAGTTTTAAATTATCACAAATTTATATAGCTAACTAGAAATTCAGGCTTGAAAAAATCGGACGTTGGGTGACAAAACTATTTCCGAAAAACTGGATCAGGATCGGAAAAAAAAAATTTAATTAATTTTACTTCAAAAATCGTCAAAATGACTATAAATCGCCAAAGTTGGCAGTGCTCGTGAGTGAGTGAACGAGCGTGATTGAAAAATGCCTGCCAAGAGTGTGAGTCACAAGTCATTCACGCGCCCTTTTTTATACCCTCCACTCTAGTGATAGAGGGTATATATAAGTTTGTCATTCCGTTTGTAACACATCGAAATATTGGTCTAGGACCACAATAAGTATATATACTCATGATCCTCGATCGATTTTAAGTCGATCTAGCGATGTCCGTCCGTCCATTCGTCCGTCTGCCTGTCCTGTACAGAGGCTACTGAAGTTTGGCATATATGTTGGTCATTTACCTGGTCAGGTTGGTATTGCAATCCAGCCAAATCGGCCCAGTGGTTGAAAAGTTATGAGCAAAAGAGTAAATTTCGGCAAGGGTGTTTCGCGAATTTACGAGATAAAAAACCCGATAACTTTCGGTATATTTGCCGTTTCCCAGGTCTGTTTGGTATTAAATTTCAGCTCAATCGGTCCAGTGGTTCAAATTTCAGATTGGTTTCATCATAATTGCCATGTGCTAAACAAGTTTTAAAAGCATTGGTGGTAGGTTAGGTTAGGTTGTAAGTGGCTGCTGACGTTTTACGTCAACACACGTAGACTCTGAGGTCCATTGTGATACCACGGGACCGTAATATGTTTCCCTACCAGTCCCTGTCGTTAAACCAGTTTGAGCTTCTTATGAAACTCCTTAGATGTTGAATTTTCACATCCGACAAATCAGAAAGATCGTACAGCTCCCTAGATCCCAGTGAAGCAAGTCTCTGACCAGAAAGTGCCGGGCAATGGCAAATAAAGTGTTCGATAGTTTCCAACTCCTCTTCATCCATGCAACTTCGGCAAAAGTCATTCGACGGCACATTTAACCACTCTGCGTGCTTCCCTATAAGACAGTGTCCGGTAATTATAGAAACCACAGTCGAAATCTCTCCTCTTGGAAGCGATATAAACTCACTTGTGCGCACCTGATTAAGAGAAGGCCAAATCAGTCGTGTTGTCTCACACGTCAATCCATTTGCCCACCTTTGATTGGTCTCCGTCGCAGAACAAAGCCGTAGGTTTTGCTTGCAAGTTTCTAGAGGCATACCAACACATTCCAATTCTGTTGGAACCTGTAAGGTAGTTCCTAGTCTTGCAAGCTCATCGGCTTTGCAATTGCCTGGAATGTCTCTGTGCCCTGGGACCCATAAGAGTCGTATGTTTAACTGCTTGGCCATCTCATTTAAAGACGTGCGGCAGTTAAGGGCAGATCTTGTTTTCAGAAACATTGAATCCATGGACTGTACCGCGGATTGACTGTCAGTATAGATGTTGACTGCGGTTGTAGACAAGACATTGCAGCTCAACCAGTCAGCCACTTCCTTTATTGCCAGCATCTCTGCCTGGTAAACACTGCAATGATCTGGCAATCTTCGAGCCAAGCTCAATCCAAGCTCTTTCGAATAGACTCCAAAGCCCACTTGTTCGTGCAGCCTCGGTCCATCTGTGTAAAAATTTATGGTGGCTCCACTACCCGGAATGTCCCCCATCCAAGACTCCCTGGATGGTATCATAGTGGTAAAGTGGCGCTCAAAGAGGGAGCACAGTCCACATTTTGTGGTATTGTTATCTTCTTTAAGATCGCGCTATGGCCACAATCGCTGCTCCTCCATTGCAGCGTGCTATTAAGTCGAATTGCCGACGCAGCCGCATACTGCCTACCCAATATGTCCCATGGTATCAGGTAAAGGAGGATTTCTAATGCAGCCGTAGGTGTAGTACGAAGAGCACCAGTGATGCACTCTGTACCTTCGTGATAAAGACACAGTTCGCTTTTGTTTCTAAAGCAGGCCACCAGACAATGATTTCATACAGCAAAATTGGACGCACCACTGATGTATAGATCCAATGAACGACTTGAGGGCTAAAACCTCATCGTTTTCCAATGGCCCTTTTACAGGAATATAAAGCAATCGTTGCTTTTCTCACCCGTTCCTCAATATTACGCCTGAAATTCAACTTCCTATCTAGAAATACTCCAAGATACTTGGCTCCATCTGAGAAGGTGATTTCAGTGCCGTCGAGAGAAATAGGATCAAAAGCAGGAATCTTATTTTTCCTTGTAAACAAAACAAGCTCTGTTTTACTTGGATTAACTCCTACACCACAGTCTTTTGCCCATTTAGACAGATCTTTCAGAGTAGCCTGAATAATGTCCCTCAATGTTGACAGATGCTTCCCCTTTACCGCTATCGCGACATCGTCAGCATATGCGACAACATGACAACCACGTGCTTCTAGAGATATCAGCATTGAATTCAGTGCCAGGTTCCAAAGAAGCGGCGAAAGAACACCTCCTTTTGGTTTGCCTCTATTGACAAATCGAGATATGACGGACGCTCCCAATTCAGACGTTATACGTCTATTGGCAAGTAGGTTTTCCACCACTCCTAGACCAGACAATGCCAAAATAATCGAGTCTGGGATGACATTATTAAAAGCCCGCTCTATATCAAGAAAGGCCACCATAGTGTACTCCTTTACCGAAAGCAATCTCTCGATGGTACCAACGAGCTCATGCAGAGCACTTTCCGTGGATCTACCCTTGCTGTATGCATGTTGCTTTGTCGAAAGCAACCTCGGGTCAATCACTCTAAGCAAATATGAGCCTATCGTTCGTTCCATTGTCTTTAACAAAAAAAGAAGACAGACTAAGTGGTCTGAAATCCATCGGAGCTGTGTGGGAACTTTTCCCAGCCTTCGGGATAAAGACGACTCTGGTATCCCTCCATTTTAAAGGAATATACGACATTGGTGGTAACTTAACAGTGCTTTTCATACTTGTTTAGTTTTAAAGCAATGGTTTTCAAACTTGTTTTGTTTTAAAAGCATTGGTAACTTAAAAATTACACTCGAAAAAAATTTTACACTCAAAAAAAATGTTACATTAAAAAAAATGTATTTTGTGTACATACGTACGTGCATTCACTCAGAAATACTTTTACAGTAAAAAAAAAATTACACTCAAAAAAAAAATTAGTAATTTTTCTTGTTTTTGAAATGACAAAAAAGAGTTTTTTACTCAAAATTAGGGGGCCTCCGTAGGTTAGGTGGTAGCGTGCTAGCCTTTCAATGTGGGGGTCGTGGGTTCGATTCCCACCTGAACCCTTGGTTTTTTTCGCTACAACGAGACGACGGTCATTGTTACCAGTTCTCGGTTAGGTTGAATTTATTAAAAATGAGTTGTAAATAAATGGAAAGAATAAATAAAAATAATTGATCATGTGATCAAAACTATTATTATTATTATTATTACTCAAAATTAAATATTTTTAATCAAAATTGTTAATTTTTTCACGTTTAAAAATGTACTATGCTTTAAAAAGCCATTGTGGAGGGTATTCATAAATTCGGCAAAGTCGAATTTAACTTTTCTACTTGTTTTTCTGTACGCCATTTTTATACCCTTCACTTAGTGATAGAGGGTATAGTTTGTCATTCCGTTTGTAACTCATCGAAATATCGGTCTGGGACCCCATAAAGTATATATATTCATGATCCCCGATCGATTTTAAGACATTCTAGCGATGTCCGTCTGTCCGTCTGTCTGTGGAAATGGTGACCAAAATACTACACGGATATGACTGAAACTTAACATATTTATTGGAAGTTCTCCCGAGAAGTTTGGTATTGCTGTTCAAAAGTTATGAACGAAAATGTAAGGACACCTAAAAATTTTAGTACATTCAACATAACCTAAAAATACAAAATGCTTTAATTCGGCTGCTGGTTGACATATGTGAACATAATTGAACACCAAATGGTATTTAATCAAGTACGAACATATTTCTTGACAAAAAAAGAAAAAAATCGCGGATTTTTTTTTTACCAATTTTTTTTTTCGCGGAAATTTTTTTTCAAAAAAATTTTTTTTTTTCAAAAGTAATTTCCTTTATAAAATGTTTTTTGGAATAATCTTTTTGAAATTGTGGAGGGTATCACTACATTCGGCAAGGCCGAATTTAACTTTTTTACTTGTTTGTGCTATTATTTTCATCTTAACTCCTAGTTTTGTTTGTATAGTAAAAATATTAAAGCAATGATAAATTGTTGTTTATTTTATCAATGACATTATATTAAAGAGTACCTATTTTTCTCTTTAGCATATTACTCTTTTAAAATGGTGGAGCATTATTTTAGTAGTTCGTTAAATTGGGTGCTACTCGTTTGTTTTTCTTGTTTTCTTATTTTGTTGTCTGTTACTTATTCGTCTCCATTGCAAAACATCATTATGATGTTTCAATAAGAAAAAAAAAAAAAACAAAATAACAACAGCAACATTATTTCGTTATAGTATAGGCAACCACGATTTTAGTGAGTAACTGAAAGTGCGAGTGTGTATGTGTGTGTAGAAGTGTTTTTGGTCTGTCTCTACGAAGTAGAGTATAGAGCCGTGTGTTTAGCATCAAATAAAATCCAATTTGAAAACTTCAGTTATAGTTGGAGCGTATAGCCAAACGGTTCGTTTATATTTAAAAGCGGCGCTTACAATTATTTTTTTGTATAACGTGTCTTCTTCGTCTTAAACAGCATTGTTTTTTTAATATTTTGTACAACAACAAAATAAAACGGACGGGTTTATAACAACAACCGCATAAAAAAGTGTTTAATTGAAAAAATTATAAAAAAAATTTAATAAAATTTGTCTAAAATATAAAAGAAGTCGTGTTTTAACAAAAAAAAAAAAAAAAACGCGTTTCGTGTTTTAGAAAATTACAAAATATTAATATTTTTCAAAAATAGCAAATTTTACGAAATTATTATAAAAAAGTATACAAGTGTTTTTCGTGTTTTTTTTAAAGCAAAAAAAAAAAAAAGTAAAATCGTGATTTCCTCGTTTTTTCATTAGTTAGTTATAATTTCGTTAATTCTGTGTTTGTTCAATCCTAGTATGTCAAGCTATTCGTAAATTTCGTGTTTAAATTTTTTTTTTTTGCACATATTTCCTACTCAGTTCGTATTTTACAAAAAAAAAGTGTTTATAACATAAAAAAATTTGGGTGTTTTTTCTGTTAACATATTGTAAGTGTTTTTTTTTTTTGTTTAAATAAAATTATAAAAAAATATTATTATATCTTAAAAATTAATAAAAATAAATTTTTAAACAAAAGTTTCCAAAAAAAATTTTGTTAAAAAAAGTGAAATTTTTTTTAAATTCAAAAACATAAAAAAATTTATTTAAAGTGTTATTTTATATAAAAAATTATTATTAAATCATTGTTACCATGTTAAAAAATATTTAAAAACTTTTTTAAGCATTCGAAACTTTCAAAATTTTTTTTCTTCAAGTTTTTGTCTATCATTAACATTCGCTATGATTATTTAACATTGAAACACCAAAAAAAAATTTTTTAACAAACTTCTTTTGTTGACCTCTCTTCTTTACTTCTTTACAATTATTACACTATACTCTACTGCACTATGGTATTTTAATATTAAACGTACATACTTGAACATCATCATATTACTTACGTACTCGTCTTTTTTTTTTTTTTTCATTTTTTTGTCTATTTCATCTTCACTTTCTTAATTGTTTAAAATACAAAAAAAAAACGAAAACCCCAATGTCCCACAATAAGCACGGCTTAAGTTCTTACACACACACTGACCACAACATTTATACAGGGCTAGATTTAAAAAAAAAAGAAAAAGAGAAATCAGGTCTCTTAAAATTTCGTGGTTTTTGGTGTTGTTATAACTTAAACACACTTGTCCATAAACCGGTTTTAACGGTGTCTGTTAAATCGATGTGTTGATAATTTTCAAATTCAATAAATGACCTATCACAACAAATTAGGTTTTGTTTGATTTTATGCAGTCAAAAAATTTTTTTAATAAATTTTTAAAATGTTTTGTGGAATTTTAGACCGTTAACCATTCACTGAATGCTGCAAATTCGAAGTAACACAAAAAAAAAATTGAAAAAAAAAAATTTAAACCCGTAAATGTTTTTATAAAAGTCACTTAACGTAAACACATTTTATAGAAAAACAAGTACGAAAATTACAGTCGGACCAAATTAACTGAATATCGGTCGAAATTTTCATATCGTTGGCTTACAAGGGAAGTCTCCCTACACTCAAAAAATTATGTAGGTAAATTCCAGTGAATATTCACTTAAAACAAATGAACTTTTATTTAAAAACCATTCCAGTGTTTTTTTCTTTTAAAATAAAAACAAAATACAGTCAATTTTAAATGTTAATTTAATGACTAACCAAAACATTAAAAAACTAGTGAATATTCAGTTATTTTGTATTGAAAAACAGTAAAACTATAGAAAAAATTTTTTACTGCCGAAATATAATGTAACAGAAAATTCGTTTTTAATACAGTAAATTATTTTTTTTTAAACTACAGAAACAGTAGAAAATAAGAAGTCCATAATAAAATTAATGATTTTTCTTTTAAAATAGGGTCATTATTAGTGAAATCAATCATGAATATTTTTGTCCCCCTCCGATATTGATGAAATTTGGTTAAGTTCTTATACTACGTAAAAAACTAACAAATGCAAATTTTCAGCCCTCTAAGTCAACAGGGGACGAAAATACTGAGGGTAAAACTTTCCCCCAAAATCTCCCAGTCGCGACACTTTAAACCGTAAAAACTTTATATCGTTGGTTCTATTATAGCTAGAAAGCCCATTTTTGGTTTGTTTTGAAGCTCATAATATGCTCTACAAGACCTACCATAACCAAAAATTTTTTTGGAAAAAATAAGGGTTACCTCCCTTATTTTAAGGTCGTGATAAAGGGAGGAGATAATGGGGAGGATGGTATCCCCCGATTTATTTTTTACTTGATACTCTTATAGAGAAAGTCCTAAAGAATATATTCTAAAATTTTTAAGTTGGGACAACAATGGGATCACTTAAAATCAAAATTTTTCACAATTTCCCCAAAAATCTCCAAATCGCAACACTCTTGAACCATAAAAATTTAATATCATAAGTGCTATTGTAGCTACAGAGCCCATTTTTGTTTGTTTTAAAGCTTGTAGTACGCTTTACAATAACTACCTTAACCAAAAAATTTTATAAAAAAGGAAGGGTGCCCCCCTTATTTTAAGGTCGAGGCAAAGGGTGGAGGAAATGGGGGGGGAAGTATCCCCCGAGTTTTTTTTTACTTGGTATTCTCAAAGTGCAAGTCCTAATGAACATATCCTAAAATTCTTATGTTTGGGACAACAATCAGATCGACCAAAATCAAAATTTTTCACAATTTCCCCCAAAATCTCCAAATCGCGACACTCTTGCACATTACAAATTTAATATCGTGGACTGTATTGTAGCTACAGAGTCCATTTTTGGCTTGTTTTAAAGCTCTTAATATACCCTACAATATTACTATCACAAAAAAAAAAAATAAAAAAAATGAGGGGTGCCTCTTGTATTAAAAGATCGTGGCAAGGGGTGGGGAAAATTGGGGGATAGTCTTCCCCAATTTTTTTTTATCTTGTTTTTTAAAAGAGTAAGTTCTAGAGAGCATATCCTGAAATTTTTATCTTGGGACTCCAATGGGAGGCGCAAGAATGTCGCGATTTGTTGATTTTGGGGGAAAATTTTTAAAAAATTTTGATTTTGGTCGACCCCGTTGTTGTCCCAACATAGAAATTGTAGACTAAGTTCATTAGGACTTGCACTTTGGGAATACCAAGTAAAAAAAAATTGTGGGATACTTTCCCCCCATTTCCTCCACCCTTTGCCACGACCTTCAAATAAGGGGGGCACCAATTCCGATTTTTGGAAAATTTTTTGGTTTTGGTATGTCTTGTAGAGCGTATTATAAGCTTTAAAATAAAAAAAAAATGGACTCTGTAGCTACAAAAGCACTTATGATATTAAATTTTTAAGGTTAAAGAGTGTTGCGATTTGGAGATTTTGGGGAAAATTGTGAAAAATTTTGATTTTGAGCGATCCCATTGTTGTCCCAACATAAAAATTTTAGAATATATTCTTTAGGACTTTCTCTAAAAGATTATAAAGTAAAAAAAAAATCGGGGGATACCATCGTCCCGATTTTCTCCTCCGTATATCACAACCTTAAAATAAGGGAGGTAACCCTTATTTTTTTCGAAAATTTTTTGGTTATGGTAGGTCTTGTAGAGCATATTATGAGCTTCAAAACAAACCAAAAATGTGCTTTCTAGCTATAATAGAACCAACGATATTAAGTTTTTACGGTGCAAAGTGTCGCGACTGGGAGATTTTAGGGGAAATTTTGACCCTCCGTGTTTTAGCCCACTGTTTACTTAGAGGGCTGAAAATAAGTGTGCGTCAGTTTATCACTTAGTGTTACAACTAAACCAAATTTCATCAAAATCGGAGGGGGTCACGAAAACTTTTAGCTATTTTTGATTGATTTCACTAAGACTGACCCAATAACTTTACTGATTACTTTTTAAAATAACCTACAAACAGTTAATGACATAATTTTCTTAGTGTAGTGTCACCCGCGGATCTTTATGGAATTGGTTTTGTTTTGTAGAACAGAAAAAATAAAGGGACACGAATTTTTTTTTTAGCGGCAAAAATTCATATTTATGGGTAAAAAGGAGGGGGGAAATGCCATTTTTCAGTTTTTTCGTTTAAGTATCTCCTATATTATGAAAAGAAACCTAGTCATATTACATACCATATGAAAGGTCTTTGGAAAACCTATCTACTTGTGCTAAGAACGTGTCCAAAAATGCACAAATTTTCGTCATATTGAGCAAAATACCAAAATTTTAGGACATTTTTGTTAATAAGTCGAAAAAAAAAAATAAAAATAAATATTATTTTTAATACCTTTAATCTGATGCTACACATGCCTATATTAATTTTGTTTAAATAGGCGTAAATCGTAAAAAACTGAAAAAGGTCAATTTCCCCCATACAAATCGACCCCCCCTAAAAATGAGTTTAGGCCGCTAAAAAAAAATACGTGTCGAATTAATTTTCGTTCTTAACAACATATCCAAATTTCATGAAGATCGGAGGGTGACATCAGGGAGACTTCCCTTGTTAGTCGGCAAACTTGTCAAGTCCATTTTCAATTTTTGATTTTACGAGGGACAAAAAACTTTCAACATTTTTTTTCAGGTTGACTTTTTTAAAGTTTATAAACATATTTTTTTTCTTTAGATCACCATATTTAAATTTATATTTATTAATTTTTTTTCAAATGATGTACATATTTTGAGTTACACAATATCTGGTATCAGATTAAAGGTATTTAAAATACCTACCTCGTGATGCTAACAAATTGCCAAAAATTTAATATTTTTGACGTATTAACAAAAACATATTCAAATTTTGATATTTTAACAATATGACGAAAAGTTGTGAAAAGACTTTTTATTTGGTAACACGACTAGGTTTCTTTGCACAATATGGGAGATAAACGCAAAAAACTGAAAAACGACCGTTTCTGCCCGCCTCATTTTCATCCCCTAAATATGAATTTGGACCGCTAAAAAAAATACGTGTCACTTTATTTTTCGTGTTCTACAAAATGAAACCAATTCCATAAGGATCGGCTGGTGACACCAGGGCGACCTTCCTTGTAAGCTTTGTCAAAATTACTTATTACTAGGGCTAGTACTTCATGCATTAAAAAAATGAAAAAATATGTGTCCATAAAGTTCATCCAAAAATGCAAAATATGCACTGAAAATTTAAAAAATATGCATTAAAAAAATCATAGTTTTTAATAAATATAAAACGTTAACATAAATTTGGATTTATCAAATATTTTGGTTCTCTTTACAAGTTTAAAGGAAGTTTTATTTTTGAGTAAAAAATTTTTTAATTTAGTTGCGTATTCATTGAATATTGTCCAAAGTTAATAATAAATCAATTTTATCCTTGTGATTGTTGTATACAATCATAAAAATTTCAAACTTTGTTTGAAATTAAAAAAAAAAAAAAAATAGAGGCGATCTTAAAATTGAAAAATAATTTTGAAATACATATGAGAATTTTCATGAATTTGTTTACAACAAACACCAGTGTTATGACTAGGGCAACCAAAAATAACAACTTAAAACATCGTTTTAAGCTCTTAAAAAAGCCGGAAAAAACATCAAAATAAGCAGTAAAAATTAAAAAAAAGCTCTTTTCTTTAGTGTATTTTCATCAAAAACGTCCAATATTTTAGGATATCTATAAAATTTTAGGTGTTTCATAGAAAACTAAATTGAAATCATCGGATTTCTTGATAAGAAAAAAGTAATTTTAATTAAATTGGCATTCAATATTTTTTTAGTAATCCTCGAAATTTTTTTTTTTTTAAATAAAAATATAATTAATATTTTTTGTTTACCTTAAAATTATTTAAAAAAAAAACAAAAAATGGAAAATAAGCTAATAATTCAAAAATAAGCAGAAAAAAGCAGTAAAAAAGTAAAAATAAGCACAAAAAATAGATGAAAAAGCAAAAAAAAAGCCAATAAACAAAAAATAAGCAAAAATAAGCAGTTATTGCCAAAATAAGCAAAAAAAACTCTTACAAATGTAGCTTATTTTCTTTAGTTTTTCATGATCAGAATTTGTGTTTAATCTAAATTGATTTATCTTTTGAAATAAAAAAGAAGCATTTGCTTTATTTTGGTTGGCCTAGTTATGACATTTAAAAATAATAAAATTGTCTTATGACAGTCATGACGGTGAAAAGGCCCGTTAGTAAAAATATATTTTTGATAAACAAAAAATGTCATTCACCAAATTTTTTCTGCACAATTTTTCTTTGAGTCAAAATTGGATTAAACGAATTTTATGAAAAAAATGCTTAAAAAAATTTAGATTAAAATATTTTTGTTATGGATTTCTGAGCATTTCTGATAGATTTTTCGTCAAACAATTCTGAAATTCTTTTTTTATTCAAGAAATAGTGGATCTGTTTTGGATTTAGCTATGGTGCACTTAAAGTGTTTGAAAAATTAAAAAGAATCAAATTTGCATGATGTAATGCATTTATATTAAAATATGCAAAAATATGCTCCTACAAATCGATGCAATTTTACTGCAAATTTAGCGATTCGGATAGATGTTAAGTAGACTGCCCAAAAAAAAACAACGTTTTTTTTTTGCACATATGTACACTATGGAGCAATTAAAATAAATTGGTTATTAGTAGGGCAAGTACTTTCATGAAAATGCATATTTTTACTCAGCATTGTAAACATAGCATAAATTAAATATCTATCCGAATCAAAGAATTTGCAATAAAATGGCATTGATTTGTAGTTGCATATTTTTGCATATTTTGGTATAAATGCATATTTTTGCATATTTTGATATAAATTAGACTTTTTTTAAATTTCATTAACATTTTTTCAAAATAGTGAATATCTCTTCACTAATCGTAAAGAAAAAAATGTTTTCGAATTTAAGATTTTTTACAGGAAAATTGCATTTTTATTTTGATTAGAGTCAGGGTGGGGTCTTTTGCCTTTAAGTTAATTTATTTACTTGAAAATCGGAAAATTCCGAAAAGTATTTTAAAAATAAATATTTTTTTTGGAATAAAGAACACAAAGTATTGAAAAATAACTTGTTTTAGAAAAATGTTGTATTTTAATTTTTTTTTTAGGATTTTTATTCTGGCTCGAGGTCATTATTTTCTTTACTAATTAAAACCATCATATTCTCATAGCGTAATTTTCAAGAAAATTATTTTTTTTGTTTTAAATTTATTTATGTTGGTCATTTTTACAAGACTTAATCGACACGTGTTTTGGAATTTGTCAAATTCCATTGTCAAGATTATTTAGCAAAAAATAGAAAAGATTTACTACAAAGTAGCAAACGAGTCTAATGACAAATCGTTTGTGCACAAACTAAAATATTAATACATATTTGATTCTATCCACAATGGGAATTAGAACGACGAAGAAATTGTACTATACAAGTAAGGCAACGATTGTCAATAACCAACAAAAATATTTAAAATATTTAAAAAAAAATTAAAAAAATTGTATTTTAATATATTTTTTTTTTTCTTTTAGAAACTTCAGTAATATTTAGTGACTCAAAGAAAAAACTTCTCAAGTAAAAAAATATTTTACTAACTAAAAATTGTTTCCACTCAATAAAACATTTTAAGAATTGGGCTTTAAAATAATTGAAAAGTCTAATTTATGTTGACAAATTACTTTTTTTAGTAAAAACATTAATTTTTAGATGCATATTTTTAAAGTTTTTAGTGCATATTTTGGATTTTTAGACGCATATTATAGGCACATATTTTCGTTTTTTAGATGCATGAAAGTACTTGCCCTAGTTATTAGGTTCGCGAAAACCCACGAATTCGCGAACGCGAATATATTCGTGAATTCTTGGATTTTCGTGGAACTAACAACTGATATATTTTCATAGCTTCATAGTGTACATGTGTGCATAATTTTAATTAAATTAAAGAACATTTATTAAGATGCTGGGAAGCATCTCAAGGAATCAGCGATATCTACTTTTTAATTTAATTTTTTATCTAACATCATTAATATGTTGTCATATAAAACAAACTTAACAATTTCAAATATTAAAAAAATCAAAAAAATTAAATCGTTATAAAACGCGAATGCGTGACTCCTAGATATTTTTTTAAAAATCCCAAAAAAACGTTTTTTTCACAAAAAGGAACAACATTTGGAGGTATCCCTGTGTTTCCAATTCGGTTAATCGATTAACCGATTCCTCGATTAATCGCCTCTATTTCGTTTAATGTCGAAACAAATAATTTAATCGGTTAAAATGGTTACTAACCGGTTAATATTATTTTAACCGATTCCTCGATTAATCGCCTCTATTTCGGTTAATGTCGAAACAAATAATTTAATCGGTTAAAATGGTTAATATTATTATCTCTTTATTCTACTATAATTTATTTGAAACACTTCCTCTGTTTTACAAACACTTCCGAAAAAAGCCAAAACTAAGTAAAAAATATTCAGAAACTAGCAATTAACAGTTTAGAAAAGCAAAATTAAAAATTTAATCATTTAAAACTCAGAAATCGTTATTAAAGTTTTCAAACGCCGTATCGAAAATCCCAATTAAAATTCAGAAAATCCCAATTGAAATTCAGAAATCCCAATTGAAATTCAGAAATCCAAATCGAAATTCAGAAACTCCCAATTAAAATTTACGAAAGCTCAATCCAAATTCAGAAAAACTTATTGAAATTTAGAAATAATTAGAAAATTAGAAAATAATTAGAAAATTAGAAAAAAAAATCACAAAATTCAAATTTAAGAATAATGCCCTAACCAGTTAACCGGCAGGGTCGAATAATTGGAAACACTAGGTATCCCCCAAGAAAAATAAAACTTCGCTTTTTTCTGGGCAGTCTAATATATTATTTATATTAAGTTTAAAGTGCCGAGTAAAAATAAGCATTTTCATGAGGAACTAACTAACCCATTAAAAAACGAAATCTAGTACAGTTCTCAGTTGTGAACTTAGACCCTGAAAATTAAAAAATGTGTTTTTTTTTTGCCATTCCCCTTTTGTGGTAGTGGATACTATAACAATATTTAAGTAATGATGAAATATATTAATTACCCAGCAAAACTTTTCGGAGTCGTTCAAAAATAACTAGTTCTAGAAGTACTTCAAAGCTTGTCACGATAGGTTCTCAATGAGCATCCTGGAACTAGTGGTGTCACAACTAAGTAGTTCTAGAAGTGATCCAAAAGGGTAATATTTTGATTCCAAAGAGCTTTTTTGGAGTAGTTTGGGAACTAGTGATTTGGAACTAGTCGTACATGACTTCTGCACCACTTCCATGAAACAAATACTGGTTCTCAAATAACATCTTAGAAGCTGTTTCAAAAACTTATAATTTTTTTCAAAAAAGAAAAAAATAAATATTTGATTACGCATTTCTCTGTTGCATCTTTTATTTGGAAAAAGTCAAACCTTTTGAAATATGTACAGAGGGGCTAAAAAAATTATAAGTATTGGGTAATTTGTTTGGTATTATTTAGTATTGGGGCATTAGTGCAAATAGGTTTTTATAGATCCATTCAATTACCTTACTACAATCTGCAATAAACTACTTTATTTACTACAGCTGGAATTTTTTATTACAAAATGTAAACAAAACTTTCCAATTGTAGCAAAAATAGTAAGCAATTTGAGTTATCCAACTAAGCATATAATCGTATATTTTTTGGTCCTTACAATATTTTTTTTTCAAAAATCCCTTATTCTCTTTCTAGATAATTCCTAATTGCATTAAGGACTAAAAAAACCAAAAATACTACTAATTTTTGTTCAGTAAAGTGCTGATATTGCGTTATATTTTCAACAAAAAATAATTCAAAAATGTTTTTTTTTTTTGCAAAAAAAAAAAATTACAAAATGTTCCTAGACTGCTTCCCTAGAACTAGTTCTGATGGTGACAATTTCAAACAAAAATCATGGGTTAAAGAATGGGATAAAGAATTGGTTCTAGAATGACTTAAAGAACCGTTTCATACATGGGTTCCTAGACTACTTTCCCAGAACTAGTTCTGATGGTGACAATTTCAAACAAAAATCATGACTCTGAGAACGAGATAGAGAACTAGTGCCACAATAGCTTCTTGGAAGTAGTTCCTGTCGTGACAATTTCAAAGAAAAATCATGGGTTATAGAATGGGATAAAGAACTGGTTCTAGAAGTAGTGATGGAACCGTTCCATAGGAGGGGTGATTGTTCCTAGACTACTTCCCTAGAACTAGTTCTGAGGGTGACAATTTCAAACAAAAATCATGACTCTGAGAACGAGATAGAGAACTAGTCGAGCAAAAAAGAAGTACTCCAGCACTAGTTCTGGAAGTCATGCAAGTTTTGCTGGGTAAGTGCAAAAGGCATAATAAATGAATTTTTTTTCCCTTACAAAAAAATCGCAGCATTTTTTCTATTGCTTTTTTTAACATGCTAGATGGCAATAAACATTCGGCTCAGCCAAATTTTAAATAGTGAAATATTGTGAATTTATGCCCAAAACTAAAAGTTTTGGACTTATTGTCGCTGGCCCAAAGAGCTTACCAATTGGGCAAACAATTTTAACAGGTTTGTATTTTAGGTCGTTTAACACATCCAAGGTTAAAAAGCAGTAAAATTCCAAATTTTTTAAAATAAAAACCACCCTAATGTCACACAGACCCAAAAGAACCTATTACAAACTTGATAACTTTCATTTAAATGAACCTATCTCATTTTGTCAGTTTGCTACCAAACTGGGTTTTGTGGTTTAGAAACATTTCAAACAAAAGTTTCGGGAATAATTTTTTTTTTGTTAAAAATTTGTAAAAAAAAGTTAAAGTTTCGTAACATTTTTTTTTTCTAAAAGCATTTTTAATCCAAAGCAAAACAGAAAATGTCTGAATGTTTTTTGTCCGAGACCTAAACTTTCCAAAATTTTTTCAGAAATTACGAAATTTTTAATTTTTTTAAAATTCTGACTAACTTTAATTAAAAAATTAAAATGGTTTTATTTAACCTTTAAAATATTATATTTTAAGTAGATTTATTCTGGCTCGATGCCATTTTTTATAACTAATTCCACCATGATATTGTCATAGAATAACTTTCTTTGTTCAATTTTTCCATTTATGAAGGTCAAGTTTATTTGAACCCACAATAATTTTTTTTTTATTTATTTTTTATTGTATAATTGACACGGTCTCTCTCGTATAAACCACAAATATTTCGTGCTTAAAATTATCAGATTTCAATCTTTGTCTAAAATTAATTAACAAGAATTTCATATTTATGGTTTATTTGATTATGTGATTGTAAGTATAAATGCTTTATCAGTCATTTTAATGTCTTCATTTTCATTTATTTTAATTAATTTATGTACTTATAATAAGAATTTGTTGTCCTTTTCATAAATACAGTGGTCGCCAAAAGTCTACGTACGAGTACATAGTAGATGACAAAGTTAAAAAAAATTTAAACAATTTGTGGTAATAATAATAATTATGCAAAAAGTGCTGTGTAGGTAATTTATCAAGCTTTCATTTAAGCTCAATGGTGTCCAGATTGAGTAAATATTAAATTTTCTACGAAGGTCGAAATGGAAATTATTAAAATGCCTTTTTAAGAAAATTTAAGTCGATTTTTTCAAGCTCGAACATTAAAAATTTAAAAACGGTCCAATAGTTTTAGATATCAACAAATTTTTCCAACGACTAAAACAATTTATACAGGGTGATTCAGTCACGACCCGCCGAAATTTACCAGCGTATTCCTTGGCTCATTTCATGAAAATATGTCCATTACGACCATCCCCGAAAATGCAAGTGTGCGAAATGGCAGCGGTTTGAAAATTTTCGGATTGGTAAAATTGATAACTTCTGAACCTGGGGTCCGATCTTTTTGTTTTTAGGCTTGTTGGAAAGTTCATTGGGAGACCTTTCAGAACCAATAACAATCGAATAATAACAATAACGTCGATATACAGAGCTTTTAAAAATAAAATTTGAAAAAAGACATAAAAATTTGCAAATAACCTCAACTTTCTCAGCCAGATGGCAGGTAACTTATGTTTTTTTTCGTCTTACCTTTCCAAAATACCATAAATAAAGCCCAGGGGTCTTTCTGTTTTAAAGTTATGACCATTTGACTGAAATGCAAACATTTTTTTTGGGTTTGGAGGCGAAATAACAGCACACATTCATTTGTTTTTGTAAATTAACAAGTTTAAGATTTTATTTTATTAAAGTTTGTGGAAGTCAAATGGTCATAACTTTGGAACGGTAAGACCTCTGGGCTTCTCTTAGGGCATTTTGGAAAGGCAAGAGGTAGGGCTATCTTTTAAGAGAAAAAAACATAAGTTACCTGCCATTTGGCTGAGCAAATTGACGTTATGTGCAAATACTTATGTCTTTTTTTTCAAATTTTATTTTTAAAAGCTCTGTATCTCGGAGATTTCACTTTTTCACATCGGACTCCTGGTTCAGAAGTTATAAATTTTTTCCTATTACCCTCCGACCACCAATCCGAAAATTTTCAAACCGCTGCCATTTCGCACACTTGCATTTTAATGCAAGTATCGTAATGGACATATTTTCATAAAATTAGCCAAGGAATACGCTGGTAAAATTCGGCGGGTCGTGACTGAATCACCCTGTATATTTACATTTACTATTTACACATCTGGACGCCAAAAAGCTTAAATTAAAGCTTGATAAATTACCTACATAGCACTTTTTACCAAAAAGAAAACTTGTTTAATAATAAATAGGTCTATTATTTTTAACTTGGTCGTTAACAAATTACATCTACATATAGTCGTACGTACACTTTTGGCGGCCACTGTATTTTTAATCTTGTTGTTTTACATCTTTTTGACCATTTACTTATAATTATTATTTATAAACTAGAATTTGTTTGTGTATTCAACTCCTACTACCCATCTTGCTTCTATATCACCAATTAATTCTAATAATTTAAAGAATGTTATTAATTTGTATTCAATTGAAATAAGAGAAAGTTTGTTGGAAGTCATAAAGGAAAACTAGAAATATTTCTTAAGCTGTTAATGTTTTCAAGAGAATTTTTAAAACGATTTCTGAAAGCTGTGTTACTTAACCTTAAATGAAACTCGGGTGAATTTGACTTAACAAAATTTAAATAAAACTAATTATTTGAGTCTGATATTTTTTTATGAAACAAAAGATTTTGAAGCACAACTTAAAATCGACATTTTTAATGTGTTCACGTCGTGAACACGTGAACTTCACGACAGATAAAACGCCGACAGCCAATATTAAACATGAACCGGATGATATACGTCTGAAAGTAGAGATCAAATGGAGTACAACTGCATTTAAAGTTTTTCATTTTGTGATCCTATTTCCATTTAAAAGGACTTCAAATTTTTAAGAATACATTTTGTAAAATATTTCTGAAATATTTGAACTTTTGCTAGGATGCCACTGGTAATGGCAAATGAAAGAGGAGTATCTCCCCTAATTTTTCCAATGCCGTGTAAAAAAATAATTATATCAAAACACATCTACTTTGATAAAAACATATATGGATCATATCTAAATGGATATAATCAGATCTACGTCATATATACTCATATCTGCTTCAGATATTTTTAGATCCGTAAATTGAGTCTATCTGGCATACATGATCAGACATTTTCAGATATGTTCATATATATAAACTTGTCAGATAGACTCAATATACGGATTTAAAAATATCTGAAGCAGATTTGAATATACAGGGTGGTCCATTAACTGGTATCTTTTTAAAACATGCAATGAAATGAACAATACTCAATAGTTTTGGAACCTTATGGCTTTATTTGAAAGAGCAAATATTCCCATTATTTATGGCAAACGACTTCATTCATGCGGCTGCCTGGGTTAGCTCCGCAGTAGCTCATCCTCGGCACCCATTTTTCTAATGTTTCTGGTTCTATCTCACGAAGGGCTTAAACGATATTCGTCGAAAGGGCCTAGAACATTTCTGGATTTTCCATGAATCTTTCACGAGAACCCTCAAAAAAATGTTTAAAGGTTTTAATCGGCAGCTCTGAATTGATCAATTGTCACCGCGAATATGACTAAAAACACGATTTCCGAACTAAGTGCGCAAAATATCGATTGTTTGATGGACTGTGGGACATATTGCGACATCCTTCTGAAAATAAATGTATTCCAAGTTGATATATTCTATTACGGCCAACAAAAAGTCGGTAATCATGGCTCTGTAGCGCTCATCTTTAACGAAAATGGGGTTTTCAGCTGTATTTTTGAAAATATTATGTAATGATGCTGATACTCAAATCTGTTGCTTCCTATAGATGAATTGGATTCTTTACAATACCGTGCGAGTTTTACGATCCCAAGATGTAGCAATTTGTTTGTTAACATAACCTCATTTGAGTGCCTTATTTCGGTTAAAAACTTTTTTCGAAAGACGTGCAGTTTGGCAGCGCAGTACTGCGCTACAACGCGATACAGCGGAGCAAGCCGAGGACGCATCAATGAAGTCGTTTGCCATAAAAAAACGGAAATGTTTGCTCTTTTAAATAAAGCCATAACATTCCAAAAAAAGTTGAGTATTGATCATTTTATTGCATTTTAAAAAAGATACTAGTTATTGGACCACCCCTTATATGGAGTAGATCTAATTAGATCCATTAATAAATCTCCATATATGGAGATTTATTAAAGGAGATATGTTTTGATATAATTATATTTTTACACGGAATTTTTTACTTAACCATGTCAGGATAAAAGGATGTGAATAAATTCATTTGAAAACTTTATAAAAATATTTTGTTGGAAATTTTGAATTTTGAATTTTAAAGAATACATTTTTGAAAGGACGTAACTTACCTCATTTTTCCTGACATATAAAAATAATAAAATAGGAAAATTAGGGAAGATACTCCTCTTTCATTTGCTAGTGGCATCCTAGGATAAGAACAAATATCAAGAAAATATTTTATAAAATTTAATCCTCTAAAATTTTGAAGTCCTTTTAAAAGGAAACAGGATCAAAAAAAGAAGAATTGTAAATGTAGTTTCACTACATTTAGTCTCTGGTTTCAAAAGTATATTATCCAGTTCGTGTTTAACGACTTTTTTCATTTTTGTCGGACGGTGTTATATGAACGGCGAAAATCGTAATTTTCTTTTTTAGAAAAATTATCACAACTCAGTCAATTGTCATCCGATTTTTTCAGGATAAAGCTCATCGTATTCAGAATAAAATTTTGTTTACAATGCGTTTAGAAATATAAAGGTTGTTGAACGAACTATAGCAGAAAATAATCAATAAACTCGAAAAATTTTCAAAAAATAACAAAAAAAAATTTTTATATTATAGAAAAAATCAATAGATATGTTTCCTTTATTCACACACATGGACAGTTCTATCCTTCTTCTATCCAAAACAGTTAAAAAATTTAAAATCGTTTGAAAAGTTTTTGAATTACACAAGGTTTAGTGAGAAAAGTCCCAAAAAAACTTTTTTTTTGGCAATAACGCATCAGAAGTATTTTTTCACTGTAGCACAGTGTAAATTTAACACAGAATTATCTATGTGAAGTTTATACACAAAACAGAGAAAAAATCTAATTTAAATCTTTATATATTTAGGCCTTCTGAACTCGATTCCGCTTGGGCAGGTCAATCTTAGATTTTTCTCTATCTAGTGTATAAATTTGGAAAAAATCCGATAGTTCCCGATTTTCTTGTACACTCAAAATAATTCTACAGTAAAAAAATTAGTAAGTGTGTTGGTAACCCAAATCTACTAATAAGTTACCAATTACCAGTATTACAGTAGTTTTTTTAGTATCTTCAAAGTGCTAAAATTAGTATTTCTTACTGTTTATGAGTAATTTTTGTTGGTAGTTGGTTTTTCTAATTTTTTTTACTATTTTTAGTTCATAAAAGTACTAATATACAGTAATTTATTAGGTTTTTAATTTATTTTTGTTAGTAATAATTCCGTAAGAGGGCGCTTGTTTACAAGCAGAGCTACCAACTGTTTTTGCTGCAAAATCGTTAAATTTTAATTCAGTGTTGCCATTATGTTACATTTCGGGTATTTGCTGGTGCTTTTTTGGTTTTGCCGTTTTTTAAATACACGTTTTTAAAAATAAGGTATTTACGGTGTTATTTCCATTTTTTTTTTTAATTTGTGATTTTTATATTATCAATAGATTTTGCTGAAATTTGAAAGTTAAGCCCAAGACCTAATGAAATTGGGAAAATTTGATCCATGTTTGGACCTTGGCCTCATACAAACAACCCCTTTAAATTTGAATTAAGTGACTCTTACAATTGATTTAAATTGTGCCGACGAGGAACTTTCGGTTGTGGCGACTCGCCCCATTTGCTTGCCGATGGCGGCGTTTGCTCTCAATCGTCGGCTAATTTAAATTTTTGGTTATGGAGTTGTATTTTTGTAATGACGCAATCAAAATATGTATTTTTGATAGAGTTAAATAAAGAAAATTGGGTTTTATTTTCGTAAAAATTTCAATACAATTTATTGTTTTTACAAAACCAATTTACACAAAATTTTGAACAACGCTATGCGTTGTGATCGAATGTGATTTCATCTTAGTTGTGAATTAGGTATAAGTTCATGTAGTGTGAACGTGGCCTTACTCTATACAGGATTATTGATTTTTTTGGAATAAGACTCAAAATAATACATGAACCTTCGTAATGCATGAAAAATTAAAAAAAAAATTAAGGCCTATGGTAAGCGGTAGGGAACAACTAGTACATATTTTTCCATTTTTGTGGCTATGCATTACATGGTAATGCATACCGTTACTCACAGTAGATTTAGTCGCCGATATTCAGTTAAAAGAAGCATATTTCTCTCAAAATTGTTTTATATGTGTTTTTCCAGTAATTAAAGATCTTAAAAAAAAATATCCAATCGGTCCATGTTTGGACTTTCCTACTTGTATTTGTGTAAAAACTTTTTGGTACATATTTTCTAAATTTTTTTACAACTACGTATTTTTTTAAATATTTAATGACTGTTGTTTTTTTAAACAATTTTGTTTACTGTCAAAATAAAGTAAAATGCATAAAAATTAAACTGATAAAATACCCAAACAGTTCTGTGGCTTGATAATTGAATGTAATAAAAAAAGTTTGTTTTAAATTTAATGTTAACCATTATCTTAATATTATTTGAGTAATATGAATGTAATATTATTTTTACTTTTGATTGTATCAGCTAATTTATTTAATTTATAATAAAAACAAATATTTTTATTTTTTTTTGCTTTTTATCCTTTTTACCTTAAAAAGCACATTTTCCATTTTTTTTTTTTTAATTTTCTCTTTTTTCTTGGCGCTGATTTTTGTTTGGTAAATTTTTACCCTTTTCCTACGATTTTTCGTTTTTTTTTCATATTGATAATGGCAACACTGTTTTTAATAGCGACCAAATGCTCCTTCACAATTCAGCAGCAAGCAGCAGACAGCAAAAATTAAGAGTACACTATTTAATTATAATTTCACTAAAATGCCGTATTTTTTATTTCTTAACATTGCAAAATCACACATCAAGTTGCAAATACAATAAGTACAGCTTTTATAAATTTATAATTTATAATTAAACAGGTACTTTATATTTTTTGCCGTCTGCTGCTTGCTGCTGCAGTGTGTGCGAACACTACGTTTGCTCGCATTAACTGCAGTGCTACCAACTGTTTTTTCGGTTTGTTTAGTGCGAAAAAGAATTAGAAAAAGTAACAACGCGATACCCAGTCACGGAGTGTTTGTAAAAAAAATATATGTTAAATTTATTTAATTAAATTGTGTTAAAGTAATTAAATATAAATGTTCTTTATTTATTTAAATATGCACATTAAATAAAATGCAATTAATAATAAAACTACATCAGTTTTTTTGTTAAATCGTTTTTTATTTCAATGATTGTGTAAGAAAAAAATTCAAGCTGAAGAAGAATATAATGGATACACACACGTATACAAAAAAAAATGTATGTATAAAAAAAGCACCCTCTGTAGTAAAATGTTTGTACATACATTTGAACATGTATTGAGAAAATATTATTTCTTTTTTATATTTTTAGCAATCGTTTACGTGGTACAATCAACGCTACATTTTTTTAATCAGCTTAAGAAGACATATAATTAAGTATATCTTATAACCGAAGTGAAATAAAAAATCATTTATATATAATTTGTTTCTGATTTTTATTTACTAAAATTGATATAGGTAGTAGTTTTATTAACTAAAATTAGCAATTTTATTTACTAAAATTAGTAATTTTTTTTTACTAAATAGGGCAAAAATTTGAAATATTTATGATTTTTTTAGTAATTATATTTACTTAATTTGTAGTAAATTGCAGTAATATTTAATGTTTTTTTAGTATTTTTCATGTACTACATATTAGTAACAAATTTTAGTATTGATTACCAATTCCTGCACTAGGTCCTTTTGGACTAAAACATTAGTACTCGTAGCTAAATTTTTAGTATTGAATACCCACATATTTTTTTGAGTGTAAGAATTTAAGGAACTCTAAAGAAAGAATTCAATTTTAATGGCGGAATCGAGATCATGAGGTCAAAATATATTAATTTGTTATAACGATTTTTTTCTCTATCTTGTGTATAAATTTCAATTAAATCTGGAATGGTCCCTTTAGAGACTTTTCATCGTAAGATTACAGGAAAACCTAACGATGGATTTTTTTTTATGGCAGATTCGAGATCAGAGGGTTAAAATACTTTAAAATATGGTCTGGTTTCTAAGTCACCACCTTTTTTGTGTGGCTATTTTATCTACATCGCACTTTCTATCTGCCTGAAATACTTGGTTTCTTTTCAAAGATATAACTTTCTGAATTTAAGCGTTGATACTCCTATGTTACTCCTATTATTCTAGACATAGAATCCAAATTTAACTATCCAAATTGACCTACGGACCGAAAATAGTTTCTGAAAAAAGTTTAAAATTCAGCAAAAACTAAAAATTTTGCTAAAGCTCAGGTGATGCAGGATTAGACTGGCATCTTTCTGTATAGCAAAATTTTTTCTTCTCCGATTTTCAAAGTCTGGGCAGTTTTTATTCTACTAGGCCTAAACCTCATGTGGTACCAATTTGAGGCCAATCGGATTAAATTAACCCGTGGCACCCGGCGGTCAAAATTTTGGATTTTTGAAAAATTTAAAAAAAAAAATTAAAAAAATTTATATCTTTTGACACATCATATTTGTTAATTTTAATGTGCTGAGCACGAATATCAAAAAAAAAAAAAATTAAAATCGGTCAAACAGTTTTTGAGATATCGCTATTTGAAATTTGCTAAAAAAGTCTCAAAATTGCTTTCCGCCGACCCTTTTGTAGAGCTTGAGACAATCTTTCATTTAAAACTAATTTGAGCCAAATTCTATCATTTTAACCCGTGGCGCCCTTCGATTAAAGTTGTGGATTTTTGGAAAATTTCCACGAAAATTTTGGATTTTTGAATATGAAAAAATAAAAAAAAATAAAATATCTTGCGATACATTATTTTTATTAATTTTAGCATGCTGAATTCGAATATCAAAAAATTTATAAAATCGGTCGAACGGTTTTCGAGATATCGCCATTTAAAATTTGTCAAAAAATTGCAAAATGGGCGGTTTTTTCCTACGTGTTTAAGAATTTTTTTTAAAAAAACTCTAAAAATTTCTTTATTTTAACCCTTTTATAGAGCTTTATGCAATCTTTCATTCAAGCTTAATTGGAGCCAAATCCGATCATTTTAACCCGTGGCACCCTTCGATCAAAGTTTAGGGTTTTTGGTAAAAAGTTTCTAAAAAGCCAAAACTTTGATCGATGGGCGCCACGGCTTAAAATGATCGGATTTGGATCGAATTATTTTAAATGAAACATTGTCTCAAGCTCTACAAAAGGGTTGGCGGAATGAAAATTTGGGACTTTTTTTAAAAAATTTCTTGAACGTAGAAAAAAACCGCCATTTTTTACAAATTTGAAATGGTGATATCTCGAAAACCGAAATTTTATTTTTAAAAATTTTTCAAAAATCCAAAATTTTGACCGCCGGGCGCCACGGGCTAATTTAATCCGATTGACCTCAAATTTGTACAACATAAGTTTTAGACCTAGGACAATAAAAATTTGCCCGGACACTTGGGAAAATCGAAAGATGACAAAAAATGCCAGTCTAATGCAGGATATTTAATAGTTGGCCTAGTCTGACTGCATACATTTTTATACCCTACACCACCCTGTGGTAAGGGTATAATGAGTTTGTGCTGATGTTTGTAACTACCCGAAATATTGGTCCTAGACCTACCTTCAAGTATACCGATCGACTCAGTCGATTTAGCAATGTCCGTCCGTCTGTACGTCTAACGGTTTAAGCACGATAAAGGTAGCAACTCTTAATAAATTGACTTGAAATTTGGAATTTAAGCAAGGACGAAGCCTATTGAAAGGACGAAGCCTATTGAAATTGGAAAAAATCGGTCCATGTTAAGACCTAGCCCCCATACAAACGCCCCCTTTGGATTAGGCTTAAATGGCTCTAATAACCGTATTATATAACAGGTCATCAAATTTTGTATGCACGAATCATTATTTCAAAGGAATCTGGTCCGTCCTACTCGTAGTCCCCATACAAGCCACCCTCCCGATTTTCACATAATTCCCTCAAATGAAAATATTTGATAAAAATTTTATTTGTTGGTGTTAAACGTGTACTTTGGTAACCTAATCAAATCTGATTAGGTTACCATTTTTGGACTTAGTCCCCGCTATATAAATATTTCGACCGATATTCTGTTAAATCGGTCTATTGGCAAAAAAATAAACCAATTCCACTAAAATTTAAACTGTGTGTGTTTTCTACACTAAATAAAGATCTAACAAAAAATAGATCCAATCGGTCCATGATTGGACTTGGGGCCAATTTTCCGGAAAACACTGGTCTTGACCGACTATAACTTTTTTACTTGTTCTTACTAATATTCTTCTTCAAATTTATTTAAGATCTGCATTCGAATTTAATATTTGAAAAGATTAAAATTGCCCGTTTTATTTTTATTAGTAACTATTAATTGACTTAATAAGGGGCTTTTCTACTTAAATATTCAATAACAAATGTTTGACATCACTGGTTAATTGACACTTAATTTATTTCATTTTAAATCTTCATCGTCAATTGTGCGATAAGTAGCAAATTATTGTCGATTTTCTGTTTTTATTTTTTTTTATTTGATTGTCGTAATATTTTTTATGATTGTCTTTCTATAAAATATTAAAATCTGTTTATTAAATGTTGTCTATCTTAATATATAATGGAATTTCATAGACATAAGAACAGAAAAAAAAAATATATAATAATAAAATTATCAAGTCAGCAAATTTAAAGATGAAAAAAAAATATTGTCATCACAATATATTCGTTTGGGTTTTTGTGCATAAATACGTAGTTTTATTTGTGTTTAATAATAAATTTATAATTAAATATTCATGATAATTTAAATGTTGTGATTTTTCAAAGAATCCCCTGAACATGAAATTGAATTTACGTACACTCAAAAAATGTCTTACTTATATAAAGGGATTGTTAAAAAAAAGTTTTCAAAAAGTTTAAAAAATAAAAGTTTTCCTTAAAGTTGTTTTTGACTGAATTAAAATTTTTTTTTGTACAAATAAATTAAGTTTTTACTATTTTTGAAATGTTTCAATAAAAAATAAATAATAATTACAAAGAAATTAATTTAAAATCTGTTTACTGTGTTAAAATAAACTTTAAATTTAATTAAATTTTATATACAAAACTTATTTAGTGTTTGTTAAAAAATGTGTTTTTTTTTTCTTTCATAAAATCAAAAAGTGTGAAATAGTAAATTTATATTTATTTGTGTGAGTCAGTTTGTGAATAAAAATTAAAAAAAAATCCATTATATATTTAAATTGTTTTAAATGATGCTAATTAGTGATAAATTTCTTTAAGTACAACGTTTTGCAATTATCTAATGTGTATTTTATGGTCTGCGATAGGGCAAGTACTTTAATGCAAATGCATATTATTACTAAATGGCAAATTCCAAAAATTTTCGCCCCAGTGTTCGGAATTATGCCTTTGGGCTTTACTGAAAATTTTCCACGTTTTTATGATATACTAGGGAAGTTAATGTTTTTACCCCCTTAGAATCGGAATTTCCAAAAATTTACTCTTTCCGATTTTTTCTGTTATTGGATCCTACATTCCTAATTTTAAGTGTTTGGGACTTTACTTCAGAAAATATAAAAAGTACCAAAGTAAAATTTTTTACACCCTTGGAATCCGAATTTCCAAAAAGGATTTTTTGGGATTTTTTTCTGTTAGAGGCTAAAACGTTTCAAACTTCAAGTTAATAGGACCATTATTTAAGGATATATAAAAAGTACCAATGTATTACGCCTTTTACCCCCTTATAACCAACATTTCCAAGAACCCAGCCTTAGTGGTTCTATATTCCGGGAGGTGCACTTACATTCCAAATTTCAAGTCTATAGCCTCAGTTGTTTGTAGAAATATAAAATGTATCAAACAGAGTACCTTTTTTATCCCTTTTACTCTCTTAGAATCAGCATTTCCAAAAATACAGCCTCATTGGATTTACATTTTAGAAGGTTCACCAACATTCCAAATTTCAGGTGTTTATCTTCAGGGGTTTGTGGAAATAAAAAAGGACCAAAGTACCTTTTTTACCCCTTTTACCCCCTTAGAATCAACATTTCCAAAAACCCAGCCTTATTGGATCTACACTTCAAGAGGTCCACCTACATTCCAAATTTCAAGCGTACCCTTTTTACCTTTTTTTACCCCTTTTACTCCCTTAAAATCAACATTTACAAAAACCCAGCCTTATTGTATCTACATTTCAGGAGATCCACCTACATTTCAAATTTCAAGTGTATTGCTTCAGTGGTTTGTGGAAATATAAAAAGTACCAAAGTACATTTTTTTACCCCCTTAGGATCAACATTTCCAAAATCGCAGCTAAATCGGTATTTGGTAAAAGTACTTTTTCAGATTTTTGTTGTTGGAAACAACATTGGTTATTTTAATTTTTTTGTAGGACTTTAATTTCAAAAAATATAAAAAGTACCAAAGTACAATTTTTTACCCCTTTTTACCCTTAGGAATCCGAATTTCCAGAAAGTACTTTTTTGGGAATGTTTTTCCGTTAGATGATCCTACATTCCAATTTTCGAATTAATAGGATTGTTTTTTAGAAAAAATAAAAAGTACCAAAGTACTCGCTTTTTTACCCCCCATAGAATCGGAATTTCGAAAAAGTACGTTTTCAGAATTTTTTCCGTTATTGGAACCACCATTGCAAATTTTAATATTTTTTTGTAGGACCTTAATTTCAAAAAATATAAAAAGTACCAAAGTACCATTTTTTACCCCTTTTTACCCTTAGGAATCCGAATTTCCAGAAAGTTCTTTTTTTGGGAATGTTTTTTCGTTAGAGGATCCTACATTTCAAATTTCAAAATAATTGGATTTTTTTTTTTTTTTTTCAGAAAAAAATAAAAAGTACCAAAGTAGTCGCTTTTTCCCCATTTTCAACCCTTCGTTTTTACCCCTTAAAATCAACATTTCCAAAAACCCAGCCTTAGTGGATATGTATTCCGGGAGGTAAAACTACAATCCAAATTTCAAGACTCTAGCTTCAGTGGTTTGGGCTGTGGGATGATGCGTGATTAGTATGTCAGTCAGTCAGTCATCAGTCAGTCACGTAACTACTATATATATATAGATGTATGTTACATATTTGGATTTTTAAAATTAGGTATAGTTTTCAGGCGCATTTAACTGCTCTGCGTGCTTTCCTATAAGACAGTGTCGGATGATTTCAGCAAACAGCGCTACTGAAAAGTCAAATCTGTCGTGTAATCTCACACCAATACTTGTAATGGTACTTCAGGGTAGACATATGCCACGCTAGACTGGCTTTTTTTTTTTTAACTTTCGATTTTCTCAAGTGTCTGTGCAAATTTTTATTGTCCTAGGTCTAAAACTTATGTGGTACAAATTTGAGGCCAATCGGATAAAATTAACCATGGCGCCCGAAGGTCAAAGTTGTGGAATTTTGAAAAATTTAAAAAATAAAATAAAACAAGTAAGAAAATTATAGTCGGTCAGGACCGACCATATGGGTCCCAAGTTCAAACATTGACCGATTAGATCTATATTTTGTCAAATATTGAATAAATGTAAAAAAGACTCGCAAATCAAATTTGAGTGAAATAGGCTTCGATTTGTTGCCAATAAACCGCTTTAACTGTATATCGGACGAAGTTTTCACATGGGTCCTAGGTAAAAAAAATGGTCTGATGATAATCGAATTTGATAAGGTTATTAAAGTACGCATTTAACATACACAAACAAAATTTTAATAAAATATTTTAGATTTTTGTGAAATTTGAGAGATTTATTTGAAAATCGGGAAGGTGGTTTGTATGGGGGCTACAAGAAGAACTGGTCCGATTCTTTTAAAATTCAGAATAGTGATGTGTGAAGACAAAACACGTTTACTTGTCAAATTTCGAAAAGATACCTATTATAATTCGGATATTAGAGTCATTTGAGCCAAAACTAAAGAGGACCTTTGTATGGGGGCTAGGTCTTAATATGGACCGACTTTTTAAATTTCAATAGGCTTCGTCCTTGGGCCAAAAGAGGCTTAAGTTTCCAATTTTAAGTCAATTGATTAAAAATTGCGACCTGCATCGTGTTAACACCGTTTACATGGATAGACAGACGGACGGACATCGCTTAATCGACTCGAAAAGTGATTCTGAGTCGATCGGAATACTTAAATGTGGGTCTAGGACCAATATTTCGGGTAGTTACAAATATCAGCACAAACTCATTATACACACAGTGTGGTGTAGGGTATAAAAATATATATCTTTCTGCACATCATATTTGTTAATTTTGATGCGATAATCACGAATATAAAAAAAATTAAAATCGGTTTTCGAAATACCGCCATTTCAAATTTGTAAAAAATTACGGTTTTTTCCTACGTTCAAGAAATATTTTAAAAAAGTCTCAACATTTCTTTGCCTTGACCCTTTCATAGACCTTATGACAATATTTCATTTAAACTTAATTAGAGTCAAATCCGATTATTTTAACCCGTGTAGCGCTTCGATCATAGCTTTGAATTTTTGAAAAACTTCCACTTAAATTAAAATTTTTTAAAAATTAAAAAAGGAAAATAAAAAATTATCTTCGAATATGAAAAAAATTTTAAATAATCGATCGGTGTTCAAGATATTGTCATTTCAAATTTGTAAAAAAAGCGGATTTTTCCTACGTTCAAAAATTTTTTTAAAAAAAGTTTCAAAATTTCTTTGCCTTAACCCTTTGATAGAGCTTGAGACAATCTTTCATTTAAGCCTAATTTGATCCAAATCCGATCATCTTAACCTGTGGCGCCCATCGATCAAAGTTTTGGATTTTTAAAAACTTTTCTACAAAAACTCTAAACTTTGATCGAACGCCACGGGTTAATATGATCGGATTTTGCTCAAATTGGGCATAAATGAAAGATTGATTGGAAAAGGTAAAGAAATTTTTTAGATTTTTTTTTAAATTTCTTGAACGTTGTAAAAAAACTGTAATTTTGTTCAATTTCTTTGACTAATTTCAAATGGCGATATCTCGAAAACCGCTCGACCGAGTTTAGAATTTTTCTATGTTCGTATTAAGCTTGCCAAAATTAAAAAAAAAACAATGAATCGCAAGATATATTTTTTTTCATTTTAAAAAATCCAAAACTTTGGTGGAAACTTTCCAAAAGTCCAAAACTTTGATCGAAGGACGCCGCGGGATTAAATGATCGTATTTGACTCAAATTTGTTTTAAATGAAAGATTGTCTCAAGCTCTATGAAAGGGTCAAGGAAATTTTTTAAAATTTCTTGAACGTAGGAAAAAAAAAAGAAATGTTTTCCCAATTTCAAATACAGTGACTCAAAGTAATAATAGAACAGCATATAATTGTTAGCAGTTCTTTAAAGGAAAAGTTATCAATACTAATCCTGATTATTATCATGCGACTCTTTTTGAAAAAAGCGCTAAATAGAAAATTTTCCATGCTTTACTTTAAGCTTGATAGCGTCCAGATTGAGCAAATATTAAATGAGATACGTGGTTCGCACTGGAAAATGAAATTATTTGTAGTAGTTATTTTTATTTTTTAAATATTTCTAATAGCCGTAATTTCAACAAGCAGATAACTATCAGTGCATAGATATCTACCGTGTAAGTAAAATTTCGAAAACTTAACTCTTAGGTAACTATAATTTTCAATGTTAATTTACCGGCTAGGTAAAGATATCTATTAGGTATTTTACACCCGTAGTAACCTACTTGTTGAAATTACGAGCATAAGTCGATTTCTTCCAAGTTCAAACATTAAAAATTTTTTAAATACAGAGGAAGAAATCCGCATTTTTTGACCTCCAAATAGTTTGAACAGTAAAATATTTTCTTTGTTTACAACAAATTGGTGGTCGAAAGAGTTGGAGGTCAAAAAATGCGGATTTCTTCTACTGAATTTAAAATTTTTTTTTTTTTTTTTTGGGTTGTTGGAAAAACAATTTATGTTTGAACTTGGAAAAGGTCGACTTAAAAATATTTTTAAAAAAAATTCCAAAAAAATATCTACAAATAATTTTATTTTCCAGTGCGACCCTCGTATCTCTTTTTATATTTGCTCAATCTGGACGCTATCAAGCTTAAATTAAAGCTTGGAAAATTTCCTATATAGCACTTTTTTTTTTAAATAGTCGATTGATAATAATCAGGTTTAGTATTGAGAACTTCTCCTTTAAAGAACTGCTATCAAATATATGCTGTTCCATTATTACTTTGAGTCACTGTGGCGATATCTCGAAAATTGTTCGACCGAGTTTATTTTTTCTATAATCGTGCTCAGCGTATAAAAATTAAAAAAAATGATGTGTCGAAAGATATTTTTATTTGTTTTTTCAAAAATCCAAAACTTTTAGTAGAATAAAAAAAGCACGGACTTTGAAAATCGAAGAAAAAACAAATTTTGCCATACACAAAAATGCCAGTCTAAAGTTACGCCTATTTTAGTAAAAAAAACGTTAAATTCAAAAATCTCTGAAACTACTCATTTGAATTATAAAAACGTTTTTCGATATAAAGAATGACCCATCAGGGTGGACATTGTCTTAGTTTCATCAACCTCGCCAATTTCTACGCCCACTTTTGGCAAAAAACAACGTAACATATAAAAATCTCAGGTTGTCACAAATATTTAAAATGGTTCTTCTGATTAAACCTAGGGTAGGTTTCATCGACCACACCCGTTTTGTGTCCCTTTAATAAAAAGATGTAAAATTGCACAATCTTCGGAACTACTCGTCCGACTTCATAAAAAGCTAAAAAATTTACTTTTTCAGATTTTAATCTATATCTATGGGGGTTTTCGTGTCAACTGACACAACTTTTGAAACCGATATCTTCCGATCGGGATGAAATTTGCACCAAGGTTAGTCCTATTGGATAGTATATCAGACACAATTTTTCAGCGATATTGGTCAAGGACTCTCTAAGTTAGAGGGGGTCGAAATTTGACATTTTGGCCAAAGAGGTGTTTATTCTCATCCATGTAACTTCTTACCTATTGTCTTTAGCAAAATGTGTCCCAAAGAGTTTAGATAGCTATTTCTTCAGTCTTTTGAAAAAAAATTATAAAAAAAATAAAAAAAAAATTTTTGATTTTTTTTCTTAAAAATCTAAAACTTTTTTGACTTTTTCCTCAAATTGGGCCCTTTTTTTTTTTTTTTTTTTTGATTCAAAAGAAAGCTTAGGTCTTTTCCTTTAAGAGCTATGGGGTCGCTTAGTGGGATGCGAGTGGGATATCTATGAAAAATTATTTTTTTTTACTTTGGAACACAAAAAACGGTTCTTCAATTTGCACTATTAGGCGTGGGATAGCTAACCAGTTTTCGATTTCGATCCGCGATACCCTCTAATTTTTATAGGTTCGAAAAAGAAAGCACGAGCCAAAAAATGAGGGCGGTGGGGTTGGGCCATATGGCTCCTCATCGGGGTCAAAATTGGGCGTAAGGAGGTTAAAATCCTCAAAAAGCCCCACAACTGCCCTAGAACTGCCCACGGAGGGGTGCAATGTGAGACCGACCTCTATTAATTTTCTGCCCCCAACATTTTTCTTGAATATACCTAACCTCTATTTCCACTTCCTAAGGGGGCTCCCATACAAAATGACATTTTTATAAAATTTGCTCCTACCGCTCTAACTGTTCATAGGGTTCCCCTAGGGAAGTAAAATATATGACCGACCCCCAATATTTTTTCATCTCCAACATTTTCTTAGAATATACCTACCCTTTATTTTCAACTCTTAAGGGGGTCCCTATACATTTTTTTTATTTTTTTTTATTAGTTTTTAAAAATACATGTTTGTATAACGTATTGGAGCCCCTTAAAGAGTGGAGATAGGGTGTTATTATGTTCGGACAAAATGTTGGTAACTAAAAAATAATGGGGGTTGGTCATAATTTTTGCCTCTCTAGGAGGCACGGAAGGGGCGGTAGGAGCAGGTTTAATAAAACAAATTTATAAAAAATAAAAGAAATGTATGGGGACCACCTTAAGGGTTAAAGATACATTGTAGGTGTGTTCGCAAAAAATGTTGGAATTAATAAAATAATGGGGGTCGGTCATACATTTGGCTCCACTGGGGGCACTTTAAGGTAAGTTAAAATGGTAGGATCAAATTTTTTAAAAATGTTTTGTGTGGGAGCCCCCATAGGAAGTGAAAATTGGGGTAAGGTATGTTCAAGAAAAATGTTGGGGGCAGAAAATTATTGGAGGTTCGTCTCACATTGCACCCATCCAGGGGCGTTTCTAGGGCAGTTTTGGGGCTTTTTGAGGATTTTACCTCTTTACGCCCAACTTTGATCCCGATGAGGGGACATATGGCCCAACCCCACCGCCCTTATTTTTTGGCTCGTGCTTTCTTTTTCGAACCTATAAAAAGTAGAGGGTATCGCAGATCGAAATCGAAAACTGGTTAGCTATCACGCCTAATAGTGCAAATTGAAGAACCGTTTTTTGTGTTCCAAAGTTAAAAAAAAAAAAATTTTCATAGATATCCCACTCGCATCCCACTAAGCGACCCCATAGCTCTTAAAGGCAAAGACCTAAGCTTTCTTTTGAATCAAAAAAAAAAAAAAAAAAAAGGGCCCAATTTGAGGAAAAAGTCAAAAAAGTTTTAGATTTTTAAGAAAAAAAATCCAAAATTTTTTTTTTATTTTTTTTATAATTTTTTTTCGAAAGACTGAAGAAATAGCTATCTAAACTCTTTGGAACACATTTTGCTAAAAACAATAGGTAAGAAGTTACATGGATGAGAATAAACCCCTCTTTGGCCAAAATGTCAAATTTCGACCCCCTCTAACTCAGAGAGCCCTTGACCGATCTCGCTGAAAAATTGTGTCAGAACTACTATCCAATAGGACTAACCTTGGTGCAAATTTCATCCCGATCGGAAGATATCGGTTTCAAAAGTTGTGTCAGTTGACACGAAAACCCCCCTATATATATAAAGTAGTTACGTGACTGACTGATGACTGATGACTGACTGACATACTAATCACGCATCATCCCACAGCCAAAACCACTGAAGCTAGAGTCTCGAAATTTGGATTGTAGTTTCACCTCCAGGAATACATACCCACTAAGGCTGGGTTTTTGGAAATGTTGATTTTAAGGGGTAAAAACGAAGGGTTGAAAAAGGGGAAAAAGCGAGTACTTTGGTACTTTTTATTTTTTATGAAAAAAATCCAATTAATTTTAAATTTGAAATGTAGGATCCTCTAACGGAAAAACATTCCCAAAAAAAAGTATTTTCTGGAAATTCGGATTCATAAGGGTAAAAAATGGTACTTTGTTACCTTTTATATTTTTTTAAATTAAAGTACTATAAAAATATTTAAATTTGTAATGGTGGTTCCAACAACGGAAAAAATTCTGAAAACGTACTTTTTCGAAATTCCGATTGTAAGGGGGTAAAAAAGCGAGTACTTTGGTACTTTTTATTTTTTCTGAAAAAAAAAATCCTATTAATTTGAAAATTGGAATGTAGGATCCTCTAACGGAAAAACATTCCCAAAAAAAGTAATTTCTGGAGTTTCGTACTCTTAAGGGTAAAAAGTGTTAAAAAAATGTACTTTGGTACTTTCTAAATTATTTGAAATTAAGGTCCTACAAAAAAATATTAAAATGTTTGTTCCAATAATGGAAAAAATTCTGAAAAACTACTTTTCCGATTCTAACGGTGGTAAAAAAGTGTATTTTGGTACTTATTATAATTCCTGAAATAATGTTCCTGGAAGCTTTAAATTTGGAATGCAGGGTCATTTAGCGAAAAAAGATTTCTAAAGAAGGCAAAGATTTTTTTGTTTTTTAGCGCATGTAAGCGCATATTCGGAACGGGGACTTGAAATTTGGAATGGAGGTGCGCCTCCCGAAGTATATATCCTTTAAGGCTGAGTTTTTGGAAAGGTTGATTCTAGGGAATAGGGGTAAAAAAAGGTATTTTGGTACTTTTTATATTTCCACCAACCACTGAAGCTAGAGACTTGAAATTTGGAATATAGATGCACCTCCCGGAAAATAAGTCCACTAAGGCTTGGGTTTTGGAAGTGTTGATTCTTTTCATAGTTCTACAAACCAATGAAGTTAGATATTTGAAATTTGGTATGTAGCTGCATCTAAGGCTGGGTTTTTTGAAATAATGATTCTATGGGGGTAAAACGGGTATAAAAGGTATTTTGGTACTTTTTATATATATACTTAAATAATGGTTTTATTAGCTTGAAATTTGGAATGTAGCATCCCCTGCTTAAATAAAGGTCATGAAAACTTAAAATTAGGAATGAAGGATCTAACAACAGAAAAAAACTATGAAAAAAGTACCTCTTGGAAATTCCGATCTAAGGAGATAAATACGAGAACTATGGTACCTTTTATATTTTCTGAAATAATTATGATGGACATTTGGAATGTAAGATTGCCTAGCGAAATAAAATATTCCCGAAAGAATAACTTTTGGAAATTCTGATTCCTAAGGAAATTAATTAAAAAAGGGAATTATATATTCTTAAATAATGAGCATATTAACTTGAAATTTGGAATGTAGCATCCTCTAACGGGAAAAAATCCCCCGAAAAAATTCTTTTTGGTACTGTTTATATTTTCTTAAATAGAGGTCATAAAAACTTAAAAAAAGGAATGTAGGATCCAACCCCAGAAAATAAATCTGTAAAAAGTACTTTTTTCGAAATTTCGATTCTAAGGGATTAAAAACGAACACTTTGGTACATTTCATATTATCTGAAATAATGGTACTGGAAACTTAAAATTTGGAATGTAGGATCGTATATCGGAAAAAACGTTCCCAAATGATTTTTTAAATTGTGATTCCTAAGGAGTTAAAGGGGTACTTTTTAAAGTTTCTAAACAAAATAAGGGGCAAAATGATTCTTTTTAAACTCTTCTGTTCTTTAACGGATACTATTCAAAAGGAATGAACACCACATTAAACGAAATTGAATGGAGCACGGAACCAAATGGAATAGAACAGGGAACGAAATAAATGAAACTGGAAACGAATTCAGATGATATTTTTTTTTTTTAATTTTTTTTACTAAAATTTTGTTTGTACTAAAATTTGTTAATCAAATTTACGGGCAACGAAATACCCTGCGCACGCTAGTAGGGCATATAAGTGCAAAGTAGTGTACCTCTAGTTAAAATGATTTCAGTTTCCTACTATAAATTGGGTAAATTTACACAAAATGTGTAGTTGTACCAAAAAATTATTGGAAATTTACACATTTATAGTAGTATATTATTTGAATTTGTTGAAATTTACCCAATTTATAGTAGGAAACTGGACTCATTTGTTTAGAGTGTACTTTGCGTATTCGCGATTTAAAATGTTGATGCTCTAGTACAATACATAACCTAAACTTTGGCAATAATTTTTAAATTTAAAACCATTCAACTCTGTTAAGTAAACACAACAAAATTTAATACTGTGAATTTTTTCGCGAAAAATATTTTTTGTTCGCGAAAAATCTTGTGTTTGCGTGAAAAATTATTTTAACACAATTACGCTGTGCTCGAATTTGACACTTTTTTTAACAAGCTGGTCACCCTACTGGTAAAGTTAATACGAGTATGCTGAATTCAATGGTGCTAGCCGTTTTTCGAAGTTAGCGCTCGTATCCGCGATATTCGCGATTTAAAATATTGATACTCCAGTACAATAAAAACGATATTTTTCAACTTTTGCGATAATTTTTAAATTTAAAATCATTCAACTCTATTAAATTAACACAACAACCCACAATACTGTAAATTGTTTCGTGAAAAATATTTTTTGTTCGCGAAAACTCGTTTTTTTTTTTTTGTGAAAAAATTGTTTCAATACAATTATCTTTAGTTTGATTTAAATTTACGACACTAATCTGGTAAAGCTAGTTCGTGTAAACTAAATCCCATTGTAATGCCAGTTTTTTTTTCAAAGTTAGAGTGAGTTAGCGATATTCGCGATTTTTTTTTTTTTTTGAAGAAAAAAAAAAATAAAAAAATATTTTTTTATATTATTTAGATAATTGCAGAATTCTACTTAACATCTACTTAAACTCTATTGAATATACACAAACAAAATTATAGCAATTTTATTCGCGGAAATTTTTTCGCGAAATTTTTTTTGATATAATTTTTTTTTTATTTTGATGTTAATTTATGAAAATGTGTAGAATACGATAAAAAACAGACACAAATTTAAAAAAAAAAAAATTTTCGCGGAATTTCGAAAACAGAAATTCCGCGGAATTATTTTTTTTAGCGGAAAATTTTTTTTTGCGAAAAAAAAAACAATTTATATTTAAAAAATATTCAAAAGCATACAAATTTAATTTTTGTAGTACTTTAGCTTTACAATTTTAAATCGCGAATACGGGCGATAAATTCGAAAACTGTCCAGCACCGTTGAATTCAGCGTACCTGAATAAACTTTAACTGCAAGGTGCCCAGCTTTATAATTTTTGAGACTTGCACAGTATAATTAACCATCACACTTTAAATTTACAAACAATTCCCTTATTAAAATTTGTATACAGTTTAAATTATGGCGGAAAATAAATAAATAAATAAAAACAACATTAAATTTTTAAATACACTATTTTTGCTTGTTTAAAATGTCTAATGCCAATGTTTATTTTTTTGTAGTAAATTTTTCAGTCAACACAACACAACAATAGCAGAAGAGTGAGTACTACCAACAAAGTAGTGTTTTGGTGAATTGTGTATTTCACAAAAAAAAAAAAAAAAAACTTAAAAAAATAAACAAACACTATTGTATTATGATTGTTTAGTGTTGGCAATAGTATTATTTTTTATTTAGAGGGTTTTTATTTTTTCTTCATAATAATATTTTTTTCTTCTTCTCCTTCGTGTTGGATTATTTTTTCAGTTGTTTGGTATAATTTTGTTGTTATTTATTTATTTAAGCAATCGTTAACGTAATCACTTGGGTAAAAATAAAATGGCAAAAAAATTGATATTGTATTTAAAGATTTATAAATGTTAAATGCCAAAAATAATTTTTCAAATAAATATTTAATTTTATAATATAAAAATTAAAAAAAAAAAAAATTGCTACACACATAAAATAATAAAAATTGTTGGTATTACACCTACACAGAGAAAACAAAATCAATGCGACAATTGAAATGTCTGCTTGAAAACACTCTGCACAATAAAAAAATATCCCTAAACATATTTTAAAATTTTTCTGTTTTTTGTATATTTTTATTTAATTTTCTAGAATATTGTTTTTATTTATTTTGGCATGCTTAATACAAATATTGAAAAATTTCTGAAATCGGACGAGCGGTTTTCAAGATATCACCATTTAAAAAAAAAATTAAAAATTAAAAAAAAAAATCTCAAGAGAAATTTAAAAACAAACAAGTGAGAGTAGAGTGTTAAATTCGGCTGTGCCGAATATATAATACCCTCCAACATATAAAAAATAAATAATAAAAATGCAAGGGCGTTTTTTTTGGGGTCAGTAGGGGTCATTGGGGGACACATAAACCCATGCGGTAAATGTTTACAAATTCATTTATTATGCTTTTTCAACTTAAGTAATACAATTTTAACATTATTTAAAAACATTTTGAATATCTACGCCCACAAAAGTGGGGCGGCGCAAAAAAAACGATTTTTTTATTTCCTAAGTCCAAGTGCAGGACCCTGAACTTTTTCTGACATCAAATTGTTTCATTTGCTTAACAAAAATGCAAAAAAAAACTGTAAAAATATAGCGTTTTTCAGAGGTTAGTTAAGTTCTATAAGGGGGAACTTTTTTCCCCCTGGTCCGATTTTGCCCATTTACGAACTTAAACTGCCTAGGACCAAAAGACATATTCCTGCCAAACTTAACGGGTCTATCTCTTTTATTTTGGACTGCATCGTGTCTTATACAGACGGACGGAAGGACATACGGACATTCTAGAAAAGTCTTAGAATCGATCATAGATCAATAATATATATACTTTATGGGGTCCCCGACCGATATTTCGATGCGTTACAAACGGAATGACAAAGTGAGTATACCCGAGTAAAAAATTTTGATATGATCATATATGATCAAACAGATATGAGCTCAGATCCGTAATTTGAGTCGATCAAATTGGATCTGAACATATCTAGCACCATATCTGAGTGTATATTATTACTTATTTATAAAATAATAATTTGAAAATAAAAATGCACCGTTTAATTACTTAAATTAGAAATTAATCATTTATTAAATTATCATTATTTGCTCACTTACAATATTTGCGCACTTACAATATTTACGCACTTACAATATTTTCTGAACGCAAAACGTTCAGTGTGCAAATCATACATTATCCAATCTACAAACAAGTATCCGCTCTTCTTAATTTGTATGTGGTAAAAACTTGAGTTTATATGCTTGATACTTCAAAGATGCGATTTGCCTACTGAAAACCGTTTATCTCGTTGAATATACATAAATAGCAAACGCTATGTTGATATTTCAAATCATAACTACCATCACCGTGAATATCTATCCATAGAAAAAGTAATGGTTGACATTTTTATGGATGGCCTTTTTTTAATGAAAAAATGTTCCAAAATTGCTTTCACGTTGTATTCCAGAATCAAAACGCTGAAAATATAAAAAAATATGTCATTTAGGTACATTTTGCAAACAAATTTTATTTATTTTACCTTTTTGCAGCGTTCTTTCGGCTTTTATTGCAAATTTACTCAATTGTTGAATGTTTTGAAATTTTAATAATTAAATTTTTTGAAGTTTTTATTTTTTAATTTTGTTTTGAAGTTTTAAATTTTGTTATTTTTCGTTTGATTTTTTAAAGTCTTTGTTTTTACTTTTCGCTATTTTTAAAACACGAACATACATACATATTTGTAAAGGGCAGTTTACACGTTAACTACCCTTGACCACCCTTATCTCCTATTTCCCAGTATTAGTGATACAATTTGCCGGGTTTAAATAATTTTGTATGAAAAATTATTTGAATTTGACAATTGTTATCCCCCAATACTGGGAAATAGTAGATAAGGGTGGTCAAGGGTAGTTAACGTGTAAATCAAGCTTAATTGTGCAATCTAAAATAAATTATTTTTAATATTAGGGATGTTCGTTTTTTCTTAAACAAAATGAAGATGTAATTATATGAGATATCGTTATATATAATAACATGTTATCATATATTATATGAGATATCGTTATATATAATTACATGTAATTATATAAAATATGAGATATCGTTTTATATAATCACATATGAAGCAGATCTCATCACATATAATTTGATCTGATATTTGATCTGAAAAGATATACTCCGATCATATTGGATCCAATTTTATCCAATTATATCTAACCATTTTTACACGGGTACCCCCATACTGTAGTTGGAGGGTATAAAAAATCTCAAGATTTTATTCCATTGAATATTTCACAAAGCTTGAGTCAAACTTTATTTTAACTTCACTTTAAGGGTCGAACCAGAATCAAATGCGTAGCGCAAGACGTAAAAAAAAAAACAAAAACAAACACATCAAATTTGAAATTTTTACGTCCGTTTGATTTAGGTAACTCACATTTAAATATTAGAAACGAAAAATTATTGGGCGTTACGCCTTACGCGACGTAATTTGATTCAGGTTCGAATATAATAAAAATCGTATGATTTGAAACCATGGCGCTCTTTGATCAAATTATGTTTATATATTGTTGGACTGTATATTTTATAGCTAAATTTTTATTTAGTTCGGTTAAAGTCCATATTAATTATTTCTGAAAAATAATAATTGTTGTACATTGCGAAAATTTGAAAAAAATCACCAAAAAATCCTACATTCCATATTTCAATTTTCTGAGATCAATATTTCAGCAAATATTAAATGTACAGAAAGGACTTTACATTCCTAATTATAAGTTTCTAGAACCATAAAGTCAGAAAATATCAAAAGAACCGAAAATACACTTTTTTAGCCATGTTACCCCAAAACGTGTTTTCCCCAGAATATTTTCTCAGAATACATTACAAATTTTGAGATTCTAGGACCATTTTTTCAGGAAATATAAACAATTTCTATGATTATTATTTAAGGAAATAAAAAAGTACCTAAAAGTGTACTTTTTATAAAAGGTAATTTTTATAAAAGGTAATTTTTATAAAAGGCACTTTTTATAAAAGATACTTTTTATAAAATGTGCTTTTTATAAAATGAACTTTTTATAAAAGGTACTTTTTATATAAGGGACTTTTTATAAAAGGTGCATTTTATAAAAGGTACTTTTTATAAAAGATACTTTTTATAAAAGGTGCTTTTTATAAAAGGTACTTTTTATAAAAGGTACTTTTTATAAAAGGTACTTTTTATAAAAGGTACTTTTTATAAATGGTACTTTTTATAAATGGTACTTTTTATAAAAGGTACTTTTTATAAAAGGTACTTTTTATAAAGGGTACGATTTTTACCAAAAAAATCGGTACTCAATTTTATGTAAAAAATTTTATATTTTCGATTTATGCAGGTTTCAAAAAAATTTATGGGGGAAAAAGTTTTAAAAAATGCATTCAAAAATTGTATTTGCATAAAAAAAACATTTTTTTTAAAAAATATTTTTTTGAGTGCATTCATAAACACAAGGGCAATTGTTAGAGTCCAATGCATTTCGAATCGTAAAAATCAAATAAATACTTTCAAGTATATGTCTCTTCAAAGTTACATACTTTTTTGATAAAATTACAGAATAAACATAAAATTTATTTTTTGTATGGAAAAATCTCATAAGTAGTTTTTAAAAAAATCACGAAAGGTGTAAAAGGCCGAAGGCCCAAAAAAGCTGTACTTGATTTTATGTAAAAAATTTTATTCTTTCGATTTATGCAGGTTTCAGAAAAATAGAAGGGGGATAAAGTTTTGAAAAATGCATCTAAAAAGTACTTTTTTAAAAAAATATTTTTTTTTTTTGAGTGCATTGGTATAAAAAAGGACGAATGCCTTTGAATGGTAGAATTCGGATCAATACTTTCGAACACATGGCTGGGTTGTCGCTTGATTTTTTTCAGATTTTTCCAGTGAAAAACTGTTATTTTTCAGAAAAAAATAATATGGACTCAAACCGAACTACATAAAAATTCAGTTATAAAAACTAAAATTTTAATCGAAGGTCGCAACTGGATAAAATGACCGGATTAATTTGTAATGAAAGTTTATCTCAACCTCTTTGAGATTTTTTTTTAATTTCTTGACGGTAGGAAAAAACGAAATTTTGTGAAGATTTGCAATAGCGATAACTCGAAAAATGTTCGGCCGAATTAAATTTTTTTTGATACGCGCGGTCTGTACATCAATATTTATAAACATTTTTTTAGATTCTGATTTATTATTTATTAAAAAATAAATTCGTCCTTCAAAATATTATACTGATAGTTGGTTTATTCTAGCTCGAGGTCATTATTTCCTTTAATTTTAATTAAAACTATGATATTTTAATTAAAACTATGATATTCTTACCAAATAATTTTCAAGCAAATTATTTTTCTGTTTTAAATTTATTTACGTTGGTCATTTTTGCAAGACTTAGTCGACACGTGTTTCGGAATTTGTCAGATTCCATTGTCAAGGCTATTTAACAAATATTAAAACCCTATACTACAAGGAATTTAAATGACAAATCGCTTATGTTCAAACTGAAATATAAATATATATTCGACTCCACTTTCATTGATAATTAGAATAGCAAAAATTCTACCATCTTATTTAACCAACAAAAATCTACTAAAAACAGATTTACATATCGCTCAATTATTTGTATAACGTCATAACTCAAAAAACGTAATTTTTGAGTTTATATTGTGTCAAAAATTCGAATAAATATCTTTTAAACTCACCGTTTGAGAAAAAAACACGCCATTACTACATTTTCAATGTACCGGCTTTTTTCAATGGAAAACCAGTTTTATAAATATTTATAAATTTTAAACTTGATTTCAGCAAAACCAAATATTTTGAGCTATGACACATAGTAAATTATCGATATGTCATAGAGGGTTTTTGTATTTCATAAATAGTCTTGACAATGAAATCTGACAAATTCCGAAAAACGTGTCGACTTGATGGTCAAAAGAATTGGAGGTTTGTTTGGGTTGTAGGAAAAATTTCTTAATAACTGAATTTTTTAATGTTTGAACTTGGAAAAATCGATTTGGAGATATTTTTAAAAAATGTTCTGCAAAATGTCTATAAATAATTTTATTTTCCAGATCGACCCTATAAGCACATTAAATATTTACTCAATCTCGCCGATATTAATCTTAAATTAAAGCTTAATAAATTAACTTAAAAACATTTTTTAAAATAATACTCGTTTGATAATAATAACGTTTAGTATTGTTAACTTTTTCTTCGACAAATTGCATCTACTATAAAAAAGGTTCCAATGTATTGTCGCCCACTGAATATATATAATCCGTTAGGGTACCCTTGTAAAAAAAAAAATAAACTGAAAAAAGTTAACCCCCCCCCCCCAAATCCAAAAGCTGTATCCCGCGCCTAGATTTTAAGTACTATATATAAATTCAATTTTATTACTTATTTTAATTTTCTGCATGGAACTTGATGGTTTAATGTTAAAAATGATTTATATACAGATTAAAAAACCTTGAATTTTCAATATTTGTTAAAAATTTGTTTATAATAAAATAAGTTTTATAATTAAAAAAATTATTTGAAAACCAGATTTCTTAACTTTACTATTCTTTTTTTTTCCTATGAACTTTGGTTTTTTAAAATATAAAGAATCTTAAAAACCACAACAAAACAAGTTCTTATTAGTTTAAGAACAACCAAACGAACTTGACCAACTTTTTCTATAAACTTTGATTAAACAAAAATATAGAAAAAAAAAAATTATTAAAAGCTGCTTAAACAAATTTAATAAAAAAATATATATTTATAAATATATGAATAAAATCCCCCTTTTGAATTTTATCCAGAATTCTTTGATAATGAAATTTAATATTACCCGAGTAAAAAAGTTTATTAATAACAATGTGCTCGAATTTGACACTTTCGTTTTTTAACAATCTGGGTACTCTGCTGGTAAAGTTAATTCGAGTACGCTGAATTCAATGGTACTTGCCGTTTTTCGAAGTTAGCGCTCGTATCCGCTATATTCGCGATTTAAAATTTTGATGCTTTAAGTACAATAAAAACGGTATTTTTAAACTTTTGCAATCATTTTTAAATTTAAAACCCTTCAAGTCCGTTAAACTTACACAACAAACCATAATATCATGAATTTTTTTCGCGAAAAATATTTTTTGTTCGCGAAAATTCTTTATTTTCGTAAAAAAATTGGTTCAACACAAATATTTTTAGTTTGATTTGAATTTACGACAGCCATCTGGTATAGCTAGTTTGTGTATACTAAATCCCATTATATTAGCGATATTCGCAATTTTTTTTTTCTTTTTTAAGTAAAAAAAAAAAAATATTTAGACAGCTGCTGAATTTTTATCATCTAAACTCTAAATATACAAAAAAAAAAAATTTTCTCGCGTAAATTTTTTTTTCGCGAATTTTTTTTCGCGAAATTTTTTTTTGTATTTTCCTATTAATTTAGAATACGATAAATTACAGACACAAAATTTTCCGAAAAAAAAAAATTTTTCGCGGAATTTTTTTTTTTGGAAATTTTATATAAACTTTTTTACTCGGTTTATTATAAAGTATTTTATGTTATGTACAAAACAAAACAAAAACTTCCCCTAGCTATAAATAAATCTTGCCTTGAAAAAAAAAAAAATATTTAAACAAACAGTGCAAAATAATAAAAATCCCTTAATAATTGCAAATATTATTTTATTGTTTTGTTTTAAAAATATTTAATTCTCTTTTTGTTTTGATTAAAAAACAAAGAAAAATTTTACAGCATGATTAATTATCGCCTTAAATACTTAAAACAAAACTTTAATTTATTTGTATTTAAAAAAAAAAAAAAAAAAAATTTTGTTGGTGTTCAAAATAAAATTAATTGTTTTAGTGTATTTTTTCTTTGCAAATCTTATTTTCTTTTCGTTAATCAAAATCTGTTAATCTGCAATTGACCTGAATGCAAAATTACTTAAACGTGTTGCAAAAAGCTTTAAATTGATATAAAATTAATTAAAAGCAAACAATTAAATTTAAAATAACTTCCGTGGACAAAAAAAAAATTGCTTTCACCACAATATTAATGTATTCTTTTTCGATACTTTTCTTAGCGTTGCAAAAAAAAGTCATTTCGATTTTTATTATTTTAACAACAAATGTAATTAAAATTTACAACATGATTTCTTAATTTGTGTTGATAACAAATATGTGAGAAAGAAATCTTTAATTGTAATTATTCATTTGTTTTAACAAACATCAACATTTATTTTTTACTGTTGACAAATTTTTCGGAAATAAATAACTTTAAACATTAAAAAATTACGTTTTTTTCATTCTTTTTTACCAACAAATTCGAAAAAAAAAATAACCTACGAAAACATTAAAAATTAATGAAAGTTCTGTTATTTTTACCAACAAATTCCAAAAAATAACACTGCGGAACACTAAAAAATAAACAAGAGTTACGACCATCATTTCTATATATTTCGGACATGCTGATTCGAATGGCGTACTCCGTTTTTCGATGTATGGTACAGTTTTCTTGCAAAATGTCGTTAAAGATTTGCTGATTTCTAGCCAGTTTTTTAACAAAAAAATTTGCAAAGTAAATGGTTTATAAATTTTATGACATGGAAAACAAAGATATGACTTGAAGCAACATTTCTTATGCAAATTTGGGTTAAAGCTTTTCAATTTAAGCAATTAAATTCGCGAATTTCTTCATTTTTTAAGGTTTTCGCGAAATTAATAGCCAAATTGGTCTTTAATAAAAAAACTTGCTTTTAATGAATCAAACATGTTTTTTTGTATACGCCAGCATCACTTTACGCGATGATTTAAGGTTCCATCTTTTAGTATATAATGTGGGAACCTTAAACAACTAACTGACCAAAAATTCGGCCAAAAAAGTTTTCATTTGCAAAAGTTATCTTAACAAAAACTATTATTTCAGTGTTTGCGATACAATAATTATAGTTTTTGTTAAGATAACTTTTGCAAATGAAAACTTTTTTGGACAAATTTTGGGTCAGTTCATTGTTTAAGGTTCCCACATTATATACTAAAAGATGAAGCCTCAAATCATCTCCTAAAGTGATGCTGCCATATACAAAAAACTGTTTTTCGCGATTTTCATCATGATGGTCCATATAACATAGCTGTTTTTTGTCCACTATTCGTAGTGTCATGGACGCCTTTATGATCCACAAAATACAAGTTTTTTATCAAAGACCAATGTAGCGGTTAATTTCGCGAAAACTTAAAAAAATTAAGAAATCCGCGAATTTAAGGGCTTAAGATGAAAAGCTTTGAACCAAATTTATATTAGAAATATTGCTACAAGTTATATCTTTGTTTTCCATGCCATAAAATTTAAAAATCATTAGCTTTGAATTTTTTTTTTTGTTAAAAAAGCAGCTGAAAATCAACCAATCTTTAATGACATTTTACAAGAAAACTGTACCATACATCGAAAAACAGAGTACGCCATTCGAATCAGTATGTGCGAAATATATTGAAATGATGGTCGTACCTCTTGTTTTCTAAAATAGTGGTTAGTTTTGTCACGCAGTGTAACCTACCAAAACATTCAAAATTAATGATGTCGTAGGTTATTTTTTACAATTTTCTATTGAAATATTTTTTTAAAAATTTTTAATAAAATTTTGGGGAATCGATACCGCAATCAACTACATTCTGGCCAGACGCTCTACCCATCGTGCCAAAGTCACTTGATACAAACATGTTTTTATATTTCTATAAATAATTTTTTGAATTTTTTTTCTACAAAAAAATAACATCCCAGCAAAACTTTGGTAATGGGTAGTGATTATATAACACATTACCAGGTAATGTATATACCTTATTTGTAGCATTATTTTAGGATGTCTTACCAAACATTTGTTCCACAACGTATTATTTTAAAGTGAAAAATAATGCATTACTAATAATTTTCTACGTAATGCATGATTATTGGAAAAAATGTATTTCATATTTATTATTTCTAAACATTAAATCATGGATGACTTATATTTGGTTACATTATGTATTATTTGATAGTTTGAAATAATGCATTATTTATAATTGGATGCATAATGCATTACAATAACATAAAAAATAATTATTTTATAAAAAAATGCATAAGTTTAAACTAGAGATGGGACGGGAAATTTCTAACGACACACACTTACGAGCATATTTTATCTACTTACACTCACTTACAATCACGTAAGTAAATTTAATACAAAATTACTTTTTCACTACTCGTAACACCTTATATATTATCTTCTGGTAACCTATAAAATATCATATATTTTACACCTTACTCGTATTCTTCGTTATAAATTTATGACTTATTTTATACCTTACTGGTATTCTTTGTGATAATGTGGATGCATTACTTTGAGTCTCATCGCCTGTTAAAATCATCAATGCTGCAATGTATAAAATAAGAGATCCTATACCTTATTTTATACCTTATTTGGTAATCTAAGTTTTGCTGGGATACTTGTGTAGGTAAAAACTTATCTCATTAAAAAATACCAAGAATTTAAAAAAAAAATTACTTACAAAAATCAATAAAAATTTAAAGAATTATCAGTTGTTTTTACTTACAGAACAAAAATAAATGACTTTAAAAATTTAATGTTAATTAAAGTCTTTATATTTTTGTATGCTGTTTTTGAAACAAAGGACAAAGGTTGTCATTAATAAAAGCTGAACATTTGGCTGGGTCGTATTCCAACAAAGTGCTCAGATCAACTATTACACCAAGAAAATTATGTCATTAATTGTTTGTAGGTTATTTTAAAAAGTAATCAGCAGGGAAACCAAAAATATGCTCTAAAAAACACGTTTTATGCGCTTAAAATATGCCCTTAAAAACGGAAAATATGCTCTAAAAACAATAAAAATATGCTCTTAAAAAAATTATGTCCCCTTTTTTGCGGTGGTTTTTACAATTTGTTAGAGAATAGACCCTCCAAATACCGTTATGAGCGATAGTTAGAGGGTTAAATATATTCTACAAAAATATTTGCCTTAATATTTTCTACCAAGTTGCTGAATCTAAAGAAAACATAGTTTCATATACCGATAAGATGCAAGAACAGGCCAAAGGGAATCAATCGTCACAATTCCGTAATTGTTGAAAAAAAAACATCCTTGTTGGATAAAAAATTTAAAAATAAATGTTGTCATAAAAAAAATTGGAAAATAATGCTCTAAAAATGGGAAAATGCTCTAAAAATGTAAAAATATGCTCTAAAAAGTGAAAAAATGATCTAAAAATTGAAAATATGCTCTAAAAATATGCTCTTATGCTAAAATATGCTATTAAACCTAAAATATGCAAAAATATGCTCTTAAGGCTAAAATATGCAAAAATATGCTCTAACAAATCGATGCCAGATTTCCTAAAAACTTCTGAAACGGATAAATACCTTGTCCATTTATCAATAAAATGCACAGGAAAAAACATGATACTGCATATTTTTGGTTTCCCTGGTAATCAGTAAAGTTATTTTAAAAGAAAAATCATTAATTTTATTATGGACTTCTTATTTTCTACTGTTTCTGTAGTTTAAAAAAAATAATTTACTGTATTAAAAACGAATTTTCTGTTACATTTAATTTCAACAGTAAAAAATTTCTTCTATAGTTTTACTGTTTTTCAATACAAAATAACTGAATATTCACTAGTTTTTTAATGTTTTGGTTAGTCATTAAATTAACATTTAAAATTGACTGTATTGTGTTTTTATTTTAAAAGAAAAAACACTGGAATGGTTTTTAAATAAAAGATCATTTGTTTTAAGTGAATATTCACTGGAATTTACCTACATAATTTTTTGAGTGTAATAGTGAAAAAAAGTTGGTACAAGTAAATACAAGCAATTTAAACCCAAAATGAACAAAATCGGTCCATGGCTTCCGTTCTCGCATCGAGGGTCAAAATTGCGGTTTTTGAAAAAATGGAAATAATTTAAAAAAAAAAAAATTAAATATTTAAAAAAAAATTATTTAAAAAAAAAAAAAAATTTTGTATCGCATTAATTCAAAGATATTTAGAAAAATTTTGTTTGTTTTTTTCGGATATCGATAACCCACCCAAACATGAGGTCAAAAAAAACTCACATTTTTAACATGGAGCTCAAAATTACTTTTTCACTATTTTCAAAATTTGGTGAAACAAAATTTTCAAATATATTAGTTTATCCACTTGATATCATTGAATACATCTCAGGGATTGTAGAAAAAAATTCTTAGTTAAATTCCTTCGTCCAGTTGGTGTGTGGAGTGATTTGAATTTAGCGGATTTCCAGAACATGTGTTTTTATCGACATTTTTGACTAATTTGTAGTTGTTAGCAACATTTTACTTAAATTAATCCAATGAAATTTTTGAAAATTCCTCACTCTAAAATCGTGTATGTGTTTAAATAATCAACAATTACAAATTTATACATAGTTTTCTTGAAGGACATCTTTAACCCTTGTGGAACGAACGCCCAAACAATTTCAAACAGCTGTTTTTTTGCTCATAGTCAAATGGACTTTTTTGACATATTAAATAATATGTTTTTCACTTTTAGCTTTACACAGTAAAAACGACGAAGACGTAATGAAATTTCGGATGCCATTTTTTTTTATTTTATTTAGTTTTAAGCATTTTCCGCTTAGGTGCGCAATTGTTGATTATTTAAACACATACACGATTTTAGAGTGAGGAATTTTCAAAAATTTCATTGGAGGAATTTTTCAACCCCGTGCCGGCAAGGGTTAACGTTGTCCAAAAAGCCTATAATTTCAAAGCAGAGTTACTATGGTCCAAAACAACCATTTGAACAAAAAAGTTGGTTAATTTAAGTAAAATGTTGCTAACAACTACAAATTAGTCAAAAATGTCGATAAAAACACATGTTCTGGAAATCCGCTAAATTCAAATCGCTCCACACACCAACTGGACGAAGGAATTTAACTAAGAATTTTTTTCTACAATCCCTGAGATGTATTCAATGATATCAAGTGGATAAACTAATATATTTAAAAATTTTGTTTCACTAAATTTTTAAAATAGTGAAAAAGTAGTTTTGAGCTCCATGTTAAAAATATGAGTTTTTTTTGGCCTCACGTTTGGGTGGGTTATCGATATCCGAAAAAAACAAACAAAATGTTTCTAAATATCTTTGAATTAATGCGATACAAAAAAAAAATTTTTTTTTTAATAATTTTTTTTTAAATAATTATTTTTTTTTTTTAAATTATGTCCATTTTTTCAAAAACCGCAATTTTGACCCGCGATGCGAGAACGGAAGCCATGGACCGATTTTGTTCATTTTGGTTTTAAATTGCTTGTATTTACTTGTACCAACTTTTTTTCACTATTAATAGTTGATCTGAGCACTTTGTTGGAATACGACCCAGCCTACTGAACATCAAACAAATGTTTTTTCTTTTAAAAACGACTAAACGTAAAATTTTTTAAATAAACTACAAACAGTTAATGACATAATTTTTTAAGTGTATATATAAGTTTGTAATTCCGTTTGTAACACCTCGAAATATTCGTCTAGGACCCTATAAAGTATATATTAGAGATGCGCACCAATCACGTGATTACCGTGAATCACGTGAATCACGCGTGAATCACGTGATTCGTGAGTAATTTTATTTTCTACTCACGTGAGCGTGCGTGATCGTGAGTAACAAAAAAAAGTTCGTGCGTGATCGTGCGTGAGTAAAATTGCTGCGTGATTTTTTCGTGATTTTAATTTTTTCTCCGTTTTTTTTTTTTGGTTACGTTTTTTTTTATTTTTTAAGTTCTTTCAAATAAGTTAATAAATTTAAATTTAATAAGTTTTTTAAGCAATTTTAAAAAAATTTCGCTCCACTGTTCGAATTGACTTAAAATTTGCCATAGCATATTTCATATTTGGATTTTCAAAATTCAGTATAGTTTTCGAATTATCGCTGGTCGAAGTCGACTGATTTAGCAAAAGTGAGAAAAATACAACCTGTATAAGGAATATAATCTTATCCCTGTTAAATTTTTTAAAACATTTCAAAAATAAAAAAAAAATAAAATTTCTAATGGAAAATTATGGGATCCTCGTACTCGAACCAGAATAGCTTTCGATCCCCCTCTGAATTTTGGATATGTTACACAAAACATTTTGACTATCACCGAATTTAAAAAAAAAAATCCAAGATGTGTTGTTTTAAATATTCGCAAAGAAAAAAGTTATTGCTTTTTTGATACTTTTCTTTAAAGAATCCATTTGCATTTAAAATTATTTCCAAAAAGCACAAGACTTAAGCTCTCATATGAGCCACGAATTGTGAAAATCGGATAATTGCTTAAAAAGTTAGAACATATTTTATGTGATGATATGTTTTTCTAATTTTGCAACAAAAAAAAAGTCGAGCTTTGACCTGCCATAAAACGATCAGTAAACCGAATTTAAAAAACGATAGAAAGTCACATTTTCATAGGTATGTTGGCTATCTATGTGCCAATTTTCAATTAAATCTGAAGAAACCATTCCCAAAAACGACTAAAATTGGCTCTTAATGTTTTAGAATTGCCCTTTTATAATTACAAAAACATTTGTAAATTTAAATAAATGTTAAAAAAATAAAAAAATATGGAATAAAGTTTTTTTTTATTTTATTTTAATTCGTGAGTATTTCGTGAACGTGATTACATCGTGAGCGTGATTAAAATTGTTTTCTACTCACGTGAGCGTGCGTGAGCGTGAGTACAAAAAAAAAATTCGTGCGTGATCGTGCGTGATTAAATTTTTTTTTTCGTGAGTGTGCGTGATCGTGATTGAAAAGTCACTCACGATCCCATCTCTAGTATATATATTCATGAGCCTCGATCGATTTTAAGACCATATAGCGATGTCCGTCCGTCTGTCCGTCTGTCTGTTAAAAACACACTAACTTTTGAAAGACTTTACGGATGATCCTGAAGTTTCGCACATATGTTGTGCATTTACCTGGTCAGGTTGGTATTGTAATCCAGCAAAATCGGTGGAGTGGTTCAAAAGTTATAAGCAAAAGACTGTGTTTCGGCAAGGGTTTTTCGTGAATTTACGAGATAAAAAACACGCTAACTTTTGAAAGGTAAAGGATGCTGAAGTTTAGCATATATATTTGTTGTTCACCTGATCTAGTTCGTATTGAATTTAAGCCAAATCGGTCCAGTGGTTCAAAAGTTATTAGCAAAACCGTGAATTTCAGATTAGTTTCACCTTAAATTCACGTGTTGAAAACCCGTTAAACATGTTTTAAATACATTGCTAAGTCAAAAAAATATGTTACAAGGTATTTTTGTCACTCAAAAATGTTTTAACACTAAAATAAATAAATTCGAAAAAAAATTTTACACTCAAAAAAAAATTTACACTCAAAAAAAATTTTACGCTCAAAAAAAAAATTTACACTCAAAAAAAATTTAGTAAATTATTTTTTTTTTTTTTCAAAAATTACAAAAAAAAAAAGTTTTTTTACACAAAATAAAATATATCTAATCAAAAATGTTATTTTTTTCACTTTAGAAAATTTACTATAACCTAAAAATGAGCATTGAGGAGGGAATTCATAGATTAGGCCAAGCAGAATTTAACTTTTCTACTTATCCCAGCAAAACTTAGATTACCAAATAAGGTATAAAATAAGGTATAGGATCTCTTATTTTATACATTGCAGCATTGATGATTTTAACAGGCGATGAGACTCAAAGTAATGCATCCACATTATCACAAAGAATACCAGTAAGGTATAAAATAAGTCATAAATTTATAACGAAGAATACGAGTAAGGTGTAAAATATATGATATTTTATAGGTTACGAGAAATGAAATAATATAGCATACCAGAAGATAATATATAAGGTGTTACGAGTAGTGAAAAAGTAATTTTGTATTAAATTTACTCACGTGATTGTAAGTGAGTGTAAGTAGATAAAATATGCTCGTGAGTGTGTGTCGTTAGAAATTTCCTGTCGTGAGCCCATCTCTAGTTTAAACTTATGCATTTTTTTATAAAACAATTATTTTTTATGTTATTGTAATGCATTATGCATCCAATTATAAATAATACATTATTTCAAACTTTGAAATAATACATAATGTAACCAAATATAAGTCATCCATGATTTAATGTTAAGAAATAACAAATATGAAATACATTTTTTCCAATAATCATGCATTACGTAGCAAATTATTAGTAATGCATTATTTTTCACTTGAAAATAATACGTTGTGGAACAAATGTTTGGTAAGATATCATAAAATAATGCTACAAATAAGTTATATGCATTACCTGGTAATGTGTTATATAATCACTACCCATTACCAAAGTTTTGCTGGGATTTTCATTAAAGTCACTATTTTTTTGTAAACCCACAAAAAAAGTCGATACTCTTTCTGGGTATAATGAAAATGTTTTCACTTAAACCTTCTCATTACTGAAAATGTCATTTAATTTCTTTAATATTTATCAACTCAACTTTTCTACTATTTTTTATTTTGTTGGTCACTAATTATAAAATTTGTTCATATTTTACCTTCAATATAATTAGTGACCATAAGAATACATAATAATTGTAAAAAAAACAAGTAGAAAAATTAAATTCGACTTGGTCGAATCTATGAATACCCTCCACAATGTTATCTTATAGTAATTTTCTAAAAAAAATTTAAAAAAATTGCATTACAAATTTTTTATTAGAAATATGTATATAATTTTGAGTCAAACTTTCTTTTAATCAATCAAATTTTTTTGAGTGTAAAAGTTTTTTGACTGTCAAAATTTTTTTGAGTCTGCAATTTCATTAAAAAAAAAAAATATTAATAATGTGTACATTTTTTTTTTTTAGTGTAACATTTTTTTTGAGTGTAAATTTTTTTTTAGTGTACAATTTCTTTGAGTAACAAATTACTTTGTAAAATATTTTTGTTGTTTTATACCTGTATGTAATACAAAAAAAACTATTTCACATATTTTTCTCTTTTTATATTACCATCCTCTTCTTTAAAAACCAAAAACAAATTAACATTCAATCATACACATACTTTATTGGATTTTTTCCCGTTACATACAGTTACACTAACAATAACAAAACAATAACAAATATTTACTTGTCTAACAACTAAACTGCACCCCACCACAAGAAAACAAACAACAACAAGTTTTACAAAACTGGTATTTCACCATGCTTTTAAAACTTGTTTAACAAGTTTTCAACAGTTTAAGGTGAAACAAATCTGAAATTCACTGCTATGCTTATAACTTTTGAACCACTGAACCGATTTTGCTGAAATTCAAAACCAAATAGCCTTGGGGAACGACAAATATATATGCTAAGCTTCAGCCCCCTCGGAATTGTCTTTCGAAAGTTATAGTGGTTTTAATCTTGTAAATTCGAAAAATACCCTTGCCGAAATTTACTATTTTGCTCATAACTTTTGAACCACTGGACCGATTTCGCTGGATTGCAATACCAACCTGACCCGGTAAATGGAGAACATATATGTCAAACTTCAGGAGCCTCCGTAAAGTCTTTCAAAAGTTAGCGTGTTTTCAACGGACAGACAGACAGACAGACGGACGGACGGACGGACGGACGGACGGACGGACGGACGGACGGACATCGCTAGATAGACTTAAAATCGATCAAGGATCATGAATATATATACTTTATGGGGTCCTAGACCAATATTTCGATGTGTTACAAACGGAATGACAAACTTATATATACCCTCTATCACTAGAGTGGAGGGTATAAAAAGAAAAATCCTACTTAATTTTATGCTTCACTTGTCAAAGTAAAATTTTGTGTTTTATCATTATTTCAACCATAAAATTAAAAAAATCAAATGAATTTTTGTTTTCTTCAAAAAAAAATGAAAAAAAATCTCTACTCAAATTTTTAAGATTTTATTATTCCTAAAAAATATGTTTTGTAAAAGTTTTTTTTAGAACTTTAAATTAAATTATAAATATGCTAATGATGACTACGAAAAAAAAATATTTTTATTTTTTTTTTGACCTTAGTTAGAAATTAACATAAACAATTATGTATCATTAACAAATATTAGAATATTTAAATAATTAATTTGAAATAACAAATAACTCACGTTAAACGTGACTTTTTGCTGGGGAAAAGTGATATGTAATTAATTATTTTTTGCGGGGTTAACCACTTAAATTTGTTTGTTTGTTTTGCCAAAAAATATTTTCTGTTTTCTGGAATTTTTAAAAAGTATAGCCATTTATGGATATAATTGGGAACAATTGAAATACTGAAAAAAATTCAGAAAAACTCTGAAAATATTAAAGAAAGTTCAGCTAAATTAAAATATTATAAAATTAATTTTAAAAATGTGTCTTGTGACACTTCATATTTATTAATTTTGATGCCCTGAGCACGAATATCAAACAAAAATTAAAATCGGTCGAATAGTTTACGAGATATCGCTATTAGAAATTTGCGTTAATTGCTGTTATTTCAACATTTAGGAATTTAAAAAAAAAAAAGTTTTAAAATTTCTTTCCTTTGACCCTTTCATAGAGCTTGAGACAGTCTTTCATTTAAACTTAATTTGAAACAGATTCGATAGTTTTAACCCCCTTCTCCCTTAGATCAAACTTTTGGATTTTTTTTGGAAAATTTCCACCAATATTTGGAAATTTAAAAAAATAAAAAAAAACTTGCGATGCATTATTTTTTATTAATTTTGGCATGCTGAATATGAATACCCATGTGAAAAGAATTATTATATATTTTATCTGTGTATATCTATTCATATATGATCGTATCTGATTGTATATAATTATATCTAAACTGACCAAAATCTCGGATTTGGTCAATGTTTGCCAAAATTTTACAAAACAATCATACCTGATCAGATACAATTATATACAATGAAATGCAATTATATATAGTCAGATCAATGCTGGTCTGATGAGATCAAATCATTTTTTACATTGGCATCACAAAATTTCTGAAATCAGTCGGTCGGTTTTGAAGATATCGCCATTTAAAATTTGTCAAAGAATTTATAAAAATTTTGTTTTTTCCTACATTTAAGAAATTAGTAAAAAAAAATCTCAAAATTTTTTTTCACTTACTATTTCATAGAGCATGAGACAAACTTTCTTGTCAACTTAATTTGAGACAAATCAGAATATTTTAACCCGTGGTTAAAATATTCTAAGTTTTCAGTTTTTGGCGAAAATTATCTAAAAAGTCGAATATTTGATCAAAGGCCGACACCGGTTAAAATCATCGGATTTGACTCAAATCAATTAAAAATGAAAGTTTGTCTCGATCTCTATGAAAGGGTCAGGGGAAAGAAATTTATATATATATTTTTTTTTTAATTTCTTTCACTAAAAATAATTTCTCTGTCCAATCTCCAGAAAAATCTGCTAAAAAATATACTCATTTTGAGCAATATGAGAAATCTGCTAATTTTAGCAGACACGGTTTGTCATGATTATCTACACAGAAAAAAAATATGGAGGAAACAAATTTGAGTAATCACTTGTTCAATCTTAAAAACAAAAATTGAGTAATTTTTTAATTGACACAATTAAAAATTTACTTAAAAATTTTAAAAACAACTTAAGTAAATAATTTAATAAAAATTTAGTAGTTTTTTTTTTCATTTGTTTTTTAACTCTCATAGTTTTTTGAATTCTCGTTTAGTTTATAGTTTTTTGTATATGTATATTGACACCTAAAATGCAAAAGGCTCTAACATTTTATTAATTTTATGGGAGAATCAAAAAACAATATAGAGTAAAATTTTTAGTATGTTAATAACTTTGTTGCTTTTCATTGAATTGGGCTAACATTTTGTGATTACGTACGTTTTGTAAATATGTAGCAAAATTTATCACAAAATGAATAAAATAATGTATTTCTAGTTGCGTTCAATTGCGATTCGCATTCAAATGTTTTAAGTTTTTGGCTATAAAATCGCTAATTTTTATTATGTGACCCTAATATTTAGTAGGGACGTGTAGGTTAATTTTGAATTTTTTGTTAGTTAGGGCGTTTTGCATTTTAGGTGACGATATGAAAGTTTGTAATAGTCTTTATAAAATTTTCCTATGTTTTTGAGATATAAATATATTTGGTAAAGTTTGAAAAAAACAAGTTTCCTGTTTTTTTATATAAAAAAATTTAAAACTTTTTTAAACTTTTAAAAAAAAAATAACTAAATAATTTGAGTAAATTTTTAATTGTGTCAATTAAAAGTTTACTAAATTTTTTTTAAACATTTAATAAATTTTTATTAAAAATTTACTTAATACTATTAAATCGTTTACTGGTGCAAAATTGAGTATTTTTTTACTCAATATTATTAAAAATTTACTAAAATATTTTTTTATTTTTTTCTGTTTAGGTGAAATCAGCAGAGAAATCGGTCAAAACAGCAGGGAATTTTGCTGAGACATTTACTAGATAAAAATTGTATTAATGGAAACGAAACTTAAACTTAAAAAAAAATTTTACTGTTAAATTACACAGAAAAAAATAAAAAAAATGAGTAAATTTTTAATACTATTGAGTAAAAAATTACTCAATTTTGCACCACTAAACGATTTAATAGTATTGAGTAAATTTTTAATAAAAAATTAGTAATTGCTTACTCAAAAATTTAAGTAAATTTTTAATAGACTCAAGTAAAAATTTAATTAAAATTTTTTAGATTTTTTTAAGTAACTTTTTAATTGTGTCAAGAAAAAATTTACTCAAAATTTAACAATTTATTTTTTAAAATGTTTAAAAAAGTTTCACTGGATGCAAAAATGTTTTTTCAAACTTTACCAAATATATTTATGTCTTAAAGACAGGAAAATTTCATAAAGATGATTTCAAACTTTCATATAAATATAAAAAAAACTGTAAACTAAATGAGAATTTAAAACACGAAGAGAATAAAAAAAATAAATTATTAAATTTTGTATTAAATTATTTTCCCATTTTTTTTTACTTTTTGAGTAAATTTTTAATTGCGTCAATTAAAAAATTACTTAAATCTTATTTAAAAATTTAAACAAGTGATTACTCAAATTGTTTTTCTCTATATTTTTTCTGTGTATTAATATAATCAACTGAGTTTTTTTAGTCTTGTCAAATAATAGGTTTGTTCCACAACGTTACCGCGGGTGGCCTCGGGTACCCAAACCTGCCCGAAAAGCGTTCCCGTACGCAAAAATTGGGTAAATGAGAGAGTTTTTGAGAGAATAAATGTGTACCCGTACTTTTTTTTCGTGTAAACTGGTAACAGTCAGCTGTTGAGATAACAGCTGTTTTTTTTAGTGAAACTAAATTGAAAACTTAAAATAAAAAAATAACTTATTAAAAGAAATGTTTAATTTCAAAACAGAAAAGTATATTTAGTTATTAAAATAAACTTTTACAACTTTTTTCTTTTTTAAACTTTTTTCTGATGAAAATATTTTAGCGTTATCACATTGCTTACATATTTTAGTTTTCGGGCTTGAAATATGGTCATTTGCGTTCCCGTACTTTTGTGCATTTTTGCGGTATAGTGAGAGTTTTTTTGATTTTCTCTCATTTTACCGAACTTTACTCGGAGAGTTCTGGAACAAACCAAATAGTCCCAATCGTTTTAATTGTATAAAAAACGAAAAAAATAACACTTAAAAAACCTAAGAAAGTTTTCTTGAAAAGTATTTCTGTAAAACTACAAAATAATCTGCTAAAAATATGTTTAAAAAAATATCGTTTTGATATCATAAAAAAACAAAAACAAAAAATTAACATTTTGAAAAAAAAACTTACAAGGGAAGTATCTCAACCCTTATGAACCGATTTGCATGAAACCTAAAATATATATAAAAGAAAGAATTCTAAGGTTGGGGTGTCTTGGCTTATCGGCCATATCGGGGATTAAGGGGTTCAAACATGGGCCAAAAAATGACGAAAAAATCGTTTTTTGGATTTTTCAGCCATTTCTTTTTAAGAAACTATATGATGTTTTCATATTAGAAGAAAGGTTTTTTAATGCCTATCCAATGGTGGTTTAACCTTGTAAAAATTCGGCTTCTTTAAATATTTTTTCAGGAAAATGTGTAAATTTTGGGCGGTACTTATGTGAAGACATAGACTTACGATATCCATATGGATAAGAAATAATCTTTATTAAATTTAAGTCGACCCGTATTTTTGCCCTAGACGATATTCCTGTTAGTTCGGTTAGTAGTTTCCCGAAGGTCCACATGGTTTCATAAGGGGACAACGAAATTTTTAAACACCGATATGGCCGATAAGCCGAGACACCCCAACCTTAAAATCGTCTCATTAATATATATTTTAAGTTTCAGGCAAATCGGTTCATAAGGGTTGAGATACTTCCCTTGTTAGAAAATCTTCTTCAAACAAGAATGACAGCAAACTATTTCTGTATAATTACAAAATAATTTGTTAAAAATATGTTTAAAAATATCGTTTTAATTGCATAAGAAAACAAAAAATAAAATAACACTTAAACAAAAAAAATTTTCTTCAAAAAAGAATGACAGCAAACTATTTTTATATAACAATAAAATAATCTGTTAAAAATATGTTCAAAAATATTTTGAAATTCAGCAAACAGAATCAGTAAGAACGCAGTAAAATTTCTGTTATTTTCTAAAAATTTTAGCAGAAAAATTTGCTGAAAGTTTGCTAAATCAAATTGAAAGTCGTTTCACAGATTTTTTGACAAAGTTTTTCTTTTTCGGTTTTCTGTAAAGTAACGAATGGGCTTTTAAACGTTTCCTATCGGGGTTTTTTACAAAGAAACCCCAACTCTTAATAAATTTATAAAAAAAATGAGGGTTAACCACTTACAATTAGCGGCTAAAAATAACATTAATTTTAACCACCCCAGTCATTTTATTCATAGTCATTGCCTTTTAAAAAAAAGATTCTTAAGCAATTTACACAAAAAAAAAACATTAAATTTGTTTAGTCAATGTACAGAAGCCAAACAAAATTTAAATTACACTCAAAAAAAAACGTGGGTATTCAATACTAAAAATTTAGCTACGAGTACTAATGTTTTAGTCCAAAAGGACCTAGTGCAGGAATTGGTAATCAATACTAAAATTTGTTACTAATATGTAGTACATGAAAAATACTAAAAAAACAGTAAATATTACTGCAATTTACTACAGTTTTAGTAAATATAATTACTAAAAAAATCATAAATATTTTAAATTTGTGTCCTATGTAGTAAAAAAAATTACTAATTTTAGTAAATAAAATTGCTAATTTTAGTGAATAAAATTACTACCTATATCAATTTTAGTAAATAAAAATCAGAAAAAAATTATATATATGTAAATAATTTTTATTTCACTTCGGGTTTAAGATATACTTAATTACATGTCTTCTTAAGCTGTTAAAAAAAATTTTAGCGTTGATTGTACCACATTTGAAAAAATAAATGATTGATGTCGCCATACCATTGAATCTACTTTGCAAACGATCGCTAAAAATCACTGTTGCCAATTTGGTGTTTTCCCCGCTAAAACTAGCGTTTTTATTTTGCGTCTAGCGGGAAAAAAAGTGATTTAGCGGGCAGCGGGAAATCTAGCGATTTTTACCAGCCACAACTTAACAATAAAAAAAAAAAAAAATTTCCACACTTTTGATTTTTTTTGTTTTTATTAAAGAGGCGTTTAGATGAGCGGAATTGTAAAGCGACCTGTCAAAAATTTTTTAATAAAAATCTTGTTTGTACAGTCTTAACACAGCCGAATTAACAAATGAACAGTTTATATCTTGTGGTGCTACAACATACCAAAAAAAGAAATTATTTGTTTGACTTATTTACAAAAATGTAATGGTATTTTACTGAATATGACAAAAAGTTGTCCATGTTTGGACACGCTTTTTATAGACTTGGATAGGTTTTCCAAAGACCTTTCATTTTATATGCAACATGACTAGGTTTCTTTGCATAATATAGGAGATAAGTGAAGAAAAAAAACTATAAAATTACTGTTTCTTTCCCCCGAAACATGAATTTTGACCGCTAAAAAAATACTTTTCCCTTTTTTTTCTGCTCTACAAAATAAAACCAATTCCATAGATCCGCGGGTGACATTGGGAGACTTCCCTTTTTAGTGTTGGCCAAACATGCACAGCTTTTCGTCATATTGAGTAAAGTAGCAAAAAAAAAAACGTTATAATTTTTCAAATAACCGTTATATTTTTCAAAAAAACCGTTACATTTCAAATTTCATGATATTTAGCTATTAAATAGCTAAATTTATTTTCTGTTTTTGAATCTGGTGTTTTCTGGAGATTTTTTTTCCTGATTTAGCGGGTTTTTGTCAAAAAAAGTTGGCATCAGTGCTAAAAATATAAAAAAGAAATAATATCAATACATGTTCAAATGTATGTACAAACATTTTACCACAGAGGGTGCTTTTTTTACATACATTTTTTTGTATTCGTGTGTGTATCCATAAATTCTCTTCATCTTGAGTTTTTTTCACACAGCCATTGAAATAAAAAACGATTAAACAAAAAAACTGACATAGAAATGTTATTTTATTTAATGGACATATTGAAATAAATAAAAAAACATATATTCAATTACTTTAACACAATTTAATTTAATAAATTTATAATATATATTTTTTACAAACACTCCGTGACCGGGTATCGCGTTGTTTCGGTTTTAATTCTTTTTCGCACTAAACAAACAGTAAAATCTGTTGGTAGCACTGCAGTTAAATGCGAGAAAACGTGGTGGTCGCACACACTGCAGCAGCAAGCAGCAGACGGCAAGAAATATAAAGAACTGTGTTTAATTATAAATAATACATTTAAAAAATAAGTACTTTTTGTATTTGCAGCTAGGGGTATGCACTTTTATTATTAAGAAATAAAAAATGCGTCATTTTAGTGAAATTATAATTAAATAGAGTACACATCATTTTTTCTGTCTGCTGCTTGCTGCTGAACTGTGAAGAAGCATTTGGTCGCTATTACAGACAGTGTTGCCATTACAAATATAATAAAAAAACGCAAAAATCGTAAGAAAAGGGTAAAAATTTACAAAAAAAAAAATCAGCTACAAGAAAAAAAAGAGAAAATTAAAAAAAAAAAAATGGAAAATGTGCTTTTTAAGGTTAAAAGGATAAAAAGCGGAAAAAACGATAATAGAAGTATTTGTTTTTATCATAAATTAAATAAATAAGCTGATACAATCACGAGTAAAAATAATATTACATTCATATTACTTAAAAAAACAATAAATTTAATACAAACTTTTGTACTACATTCAATCAACACGCCACAGATCTTTTTTAATGAAATGTTTGGATATTTTATCAGTTTAATTTTTATGCATTTTACTTCATTTTGACAGTAAACAAACTTGTTTCAAAAAACAACAGTTATTAAATATTTTAAAAAATACGTAGTTGTAAAAAAATGTAGAAAATATGTACCAAAAAATTTATAATACATTTTCATTAAAAAATATATAATATAATACATTTTCTTTAAAAAATATTGTTAGTATTTCCAATCCGTATGAAGTGATATTATACAGGTAGTTTAGTAAAATATTTTACTCATATCTTTCGTGGGGAATTCCAATATTTAAATGTTATAATCCAAAAACTAAATTGTCTTGATGAAGCAAAAAAATATAATCCAAAAACTAAATTTGCTAAATGAATCAAAAAAAACGACCGGTACAAAACTTATTTAAGTTTTGAATCAAATAACAACCAAAAACAGCGATGCCAATTCAGCGCGTTTCGTGCTGGATTGAAAGCTATCCGACCACCCAAAAAGCGCATTTTTTTAAATCTAAGAAATGGAAAACTTTGTTGAAAATTTAAAAAAAAAGATATTTCACAGTTTTTAGACTTATTCTGTGAATAGGCCTGATGATTTTCTATTTTTTTTTAAACTTGAATTAAAATTATTTTTTTATCGCTTTTTACTTTATTCAAATTTAGCGCTTTTTGAGTCACTGTTTTGCGCGTTTTGCCTGTTACACAATTTTCGAAAATAAACCCAAATTTTCTTTATTTAAATCTGTCAAAAATACATATTTTAATTGCATCATTAGAAAAATACAACTCCATAAGAAATCCGCCGTCGGCAAGCAAAATGGGCCAGTGGCCAGCGGCCCGCCACCGCAAAAAATTCCTAGTCGGCTTGGTAACCTGCTCACGCATACTAATAAAGTATAAATCAATTATTTTTTATTTTCATGAATTTTGAGAGAACATTTTGGATCTTGATTTGTGAACACAAAACACGTTTACCTGCAATTTTGAAAGGATACCTTGAGTCAAATTTAAAGGGGACTGTTTTTTTCCAATTACATTAGGTCTAAGGCGTAAGTATAATATAAAAATTGATAATATAAAAATCACAAATTAAAAAAAAATGTCGCGAAAAAATGGAAAAACACCATAAATACCTTATTTTTAAAAACGCCTATTTAAAAAACGGCAAGACCAAAAAAGCACCAGCAAATACCCGAAATGTAACATAGTGACAACACTGAATTCAAATTTAACGATTTTGCAAAAAAAAACAGTTGGTAGCTCTGCTTGTAAACAAGCGCCCCCTTACGGAATTATTACTAACAAAAATAAATTAAAAACCTAATAAATTACTATATATTAGTACTTTTATGAACTAAAAATAGTAAAAAAATTAGTAAAACCAACTACCAACAAAAATTACTCATAAACAGTAAGAAAAACTAATTTTAGCACTTTGAAGATACTAAAAAAACTACTGTAATACTGGTAATTGGTAACTTATTAGTAGATTTGGGTTACCAACGCACTTACTAATTTTTTTACTGTAGAATTATTTTGAGTGTACAAAAGTTTAATGTACGGATTTTTATTTTATTTTATTTTATTTTTTATTTTTTTTTGTTGTATCTTTTTTATAAAGATTTAAGTAAAACTTTTATAAAACTGAAATTAAACCGTTAAAGTTTTTTAGCCGATTTCTTATATTTTTTTGTTGTGATTTTTGTGTCTACAAGTTTAATAAGAAACCAAAGACTGACAATGAGTTTTAGTTACAACAAAGACTTTAAAAACAGCAAACAAAAAAACCATTTTAAAAGTTGTAGTAGAAACAAAAAAAAAAATCTGAAACTGTCATTATGGTTTCGTTCATTTGTTAAGAAACTATTGAAGTTTTGTTTTGAGGTTTTCATTTCATTCTTTAATTTTTTTTTGTTTCGTTTGTTTTAGTTTTTGTTGAAAAACATGCAACTTGTACAAGTTGCCACCGAAGCTAAACCATGTAAGACTTAAAAAAAAAAAAAATAGTCACATACTTATTTGTTTGCAAAAAAAAAAAATAACACGAAATCTGGTTTTGTAGAACAGTTGTTTCTTATAGAAAAATCATTGAATTGTATCATTTCAGTTACTTTTATATTAGTTTTTTTCTTTATTTTTTTTTTGCTTTGCAGCAGAAACATATTGTCGAGGTCATGCACTAGTTTTTTTTGAGAGTGATTTAGAAAAATTTATATTTTACCTTTCATTTTTTTTTTTTTGTGTTAAAACTTAACGTAAACTTACTATTTTTACTAACTTTAAGATTTATTTTTTTTTTTTTGTAAATTTAACTGATCTTTTTAAATAGTTTAGATTCTAAAAATATTTTTTTTGCAGAAAAAATCCATGGCCCTTACCACAAGAAAACAAAAAGTCTATTTTAACAAAAGTTTTATTTTAAATTTCAAATTTTCAATACATTTTTTGAAAGTTGATTTTAAAAACAAAAACAATTTGTATGGAAATAAAATTAAAAGCTGATTTTAAATATATTTTATTTTTCTATGGTAAGGCTGCATGAATTTAAAAATTCTAGAAAAATGTTATTGTTGATACAATTTTTAGAATCTCAGAAATCAGATATTTCGTAAAGAAGTTTTTAGATTCTAAGACATTATTTAAACAAAAAAAAAATCTTTGATTTTAAGGTATTATTGGTACGGAAAAGTTCTCAGATTATAAGAAAATTTTCGCTTTAAAAGCACCGCTCAACAAATCGAAGGTTTTTGACTACGGTTTGAAGTTTGATACAAAATTTTTAAAGATTTTGACTCGCACAGAAAAAAATAAAAAAAATATTTAATTAAAAAATTCGTAGATTTAATTAAAAAATTAATTAAATCCGGACCAATCACTAAAATGTGCAAATAAATTAAAAATATTTGTAAGTCGTTAATTAAAAATAAATGGATATTTATTTAATTAAAAACTTAATACTATAAATTAAAAAATTTAATTAAAATTTAAAAAAAAAATAATTAAAATTTTAATTGTATAAATTAAAAAAATTAATTAAAAATATTATATTAAAAAAAAATAATTTGTAAAAACATTCTTTTTGAAGAAAATAGTTTAAAAAAAATATTTCTTCAAACTTTACCAAATTTATTTATGCCGTAAAGACATAGTCAGTGAGATGATTTTATAAAGTTGATTATAAACCTTTCATATACATACACATAAAACTATAAACAAAATGAGAATTCAAAAACCTATGCGAAAAAAAAAACTTTCAACAAACTTTTTATACTTATGTATTTTTTTTTTGTATGTAAAACAATGCAAGGGAAAAACACACACTCGCACACACACGGAAAACAAAACAAAAAAAATAAGTATAGCTAGAAATTTAATTAAACATTTAATTATATAAATTAAATACTTAATTAATATTAAATTTGAAAACAATTAAAATATTAATTAAAATAAAGTTAAAAATTTAATTAAACAATTAATTATATTAATTAAAAGTTTAATTAATATTAAATTAAAAAACAATTAAAATTTTAGTTAAAATAAAATATACGATATTATTTTCTGTGCGCTGATTCCAAATCTGTGCTCCAAATTTTTCCAACACGTCTAGAATTTTAATTATTCGCGGTTGAAAATGCGAAAAAATGCGATTTTTGCATTTTTTGAAAGCCTGCACAGCAGCCACTGGGTTGAATATAAATCTGGTATAAAGCGTTAGAGTAGAACTGAACTATGATCTCAAATATATGATCAAAAAAATTTGAAGCTGTTGCACTATTATTGGCCAAACATGTATTTTAAAATAACACTGAAAAATTGTTCATACAAAATATAAATTGTATTTTATGAAAATTTTTTATTGCTTTAATGAAAAAAGTATTTAATTCTTATGAAATACTTTCATTGAATAAATCCTACTTTTTATTTTTGAAATGAAATACTTTTATTGAATAAATGTTACTTTTATTTTTTAAATGAAATAAGGTATGAAATTGTATAGATCTTTTTATAGAATTAAAAATAATAAAAAAATGTTTTCACTTAGTTTTCTCGCACAAAATTTTACTCCAACCTTAACTTGTAATACACACAGAAAAAAATATCGTGAAATCAATAGAAACAAAACAAATTGTTAGCAACTAACTTCCAGTTCAACAACGTTTTTAATTGTATCAACAATGTATATAGTTAATGAGACAAAAATCCAATTTAATTTCCAATTAAATGCATCAATTAAAATCATTGTTGAAAAACGCACAAAATGCTCATTGATAACACAGACACCTTATAAATTCCTTTAATGAAACTCAAATTTATGTGATGATAGCTCGGTGGTAGTGTGCTAGACTCAAATCATGAACATTGCGGGTTCGCTGCCAGCTGGCGGAAACATTTTTTTTATTTTAAATTATTTTTGTTTTGATATTCTGCAACACCTTTTATACGCGTTAAGTCAAGTAAAAAATATATGAGAAATAGCACGGTGGTAGTGTGCTAGACTCGTACCATGTTCGTTGCCGGTTCGATTCCAGCTGCCGCTAGATGTTTTTTTTTAGTTTTTTATATTTTTTTTTAAATAAAATGTCATTAAAACCGGTTTATTTCCTTTAATATACGCGTAGAGTTAACTACAAATATATACAAGGAATAGCATGGTGGTAGTGTGCTAGACTCTTATCATGTTCGTTGCGGGTTCGATTCCAGCTGCCGGATAATTTTTTTTTTTTTTAATTTTTTAGATTTTTTTGTTCTATTTTTAGATTTTTTTTTATAAAATGACATTAAAGCACGCTTATTTCCGTTAATATAATTTATTACAAACTTTTCAATTAATTTCATTGTTGATACAACAATGAATTTAATTGACAAAACTGAGTTGATATTTTTTTTAAAAGATACAAAAGTCAATGTTGTATTGACAAAATCCAATGTAGGCTCAGTTTCAATTAAATGTTTAATTGTATTAACAATGAAATTAATTGTATTGACAAATTTTTTTTTTCTGTGCATAATTAAAACCACGAACTAATATAAAACATCAAAAAAATTAGTTAATTAATAATTTAGTTTTTATTTAAAATTTCGTAAAAAATCTGAAAAAATCACAAAATAACCAAGTTAAAAAAACACTTTCACATATTTTTATTTTATCTATAGATTTCACTCAGTTTTCTTACACCAAATTTTACTATAACGTTTACTTTTAATACATAAGTAAAACCCCGAAATAATTTAAAACAACGTGAGTTTAATAAATACTTATAATTAATCAATCACATTTCATTTTAAATTTAGTAAAAAAAATCTTAGAAAAAATCACGCTCTGATCAGCTGTTTTTTGCGCGTAAACTAACAGACTAAACAGACGCGACACGACAAGTGTCAAAAAAAAAGAAAATTTTGTAAACAAAACTTAATGAAATTTTTTAATGAAACTACGAAATCTAATGAATCAAAATTAATGAATATCTTGCACAATATGTATGAAATTTCATTCAGCATATGAAAAATTTCATTGTTGCAATGAACCAACGTTAATGAATTCCATTCATTAGTGATATGAAGCGTTTTTCTATCAGTGCAGATGATCAATCTTTACTGTGATGAGCTCAAAATTTAGGAAAACGTTCATTCCTTCTTATTGAATTTTAAATTAATTAAAGATATGTTCCGGTTTATACGAAAAATAACATACAAAACTTAAATTTGTAAAATATTTATTTTTTAGTTTTTCTTTGAAAAATATTAAAAAAAAACTAAGGTAAATTTTACAAAAATAGTAATTTTAAGAGTGTCATTTTAAAACGCAAGTGTAACCTAACTAAGCGCAATAATTTGAAAAAAAAATTGTTTTGTATGTTGGAGACCATAGCCAAGTTCTACTATTGCGCTTTATACCAGATCTGTATTCCACTTAATGGCTGCTGTGCAAGCTTTCAAATAATGCAAAAATCGCCATTTTTCGCATTTTTAACAGTGAATAACTAAAAATCTAGACGTGATGGGAAAATTTGGAGAACAGATTTGGAATCAGGAGATCAAACACTACTAAAATTGATCATCAGAATTCAAACCGGAAAATGAGTGTCAAATTTAACTGTTCAAAATTTTTTTTCGAATAAAAATTAAAAATAACAGTTTAAAATGATTTATATAAATATCTAAATCTGTTAGGACAGCAGAAAAATTTGCTGATTTCAGCTCAAATATCTGCTGACTTTAGCCGAAAAATATAATGATTTTAACAGAAAAATCTGCCGGGGGTTAACCGCGTAACTTTATTCGAAAGAAATTGTTCGTATTCGGAAATTAAACATAAACATGTCGTAAAAAAAAATTCGTTTACGTAAGGGTCGAACCAGAATCAAATTTTTACGTCCGTTTGACTTAGATACCTCACATTTAAATATTAGATACCAAAAATTATTGGGCTATTCGCCTTAAGCAACGTAATTTGATTCAGGTTCGACGCTAAAATTACACTTTTTATATTTTTGCATTATTTGAAGAATAGATGATGCACTCAAAATAATAACTCTGTAAAATACTCTGTAAAATGACTGTAATCTCAATTCAGCAGATATTTGACAGAGTTCTCTGTAAAAATACAGATTTAAAGATAATACTTTGTATTTTGTTGTGACAAAAAAACAAAGTTTCCTCTGTTATATTACTTTTTACTTTGTAATCTTAATTTTACAGATAATTAACAGAGTTTTCTGCTAAAATACAGATCTAAGCAAAATACTTCGTATTTTTTTATAACCCAAAAAGGTTTCTATTTTGAGTAGTTTTTGTTTATGTTACCAAACATCAAAATTTTATCTGAATATTTTTTTTTGAGAAAAAGTTGAAAAAGTAGCAAAAAAAGTTATACATTTTTTTTTTTTTCAGAAATCTTATAAAAATTTTACAAAATAACATTCATTTAACTGAACTCTGTAAATTTACAGAGTTTTTTCTGTAATTTTTTTTTTCGCATCAAATGCGTTTTACAAATATATAGTTTTCTTTGCTAAATGGTGGTCTATTTAACCAATATGTTACTAGAAACTCTGTAAATTAACAGTTTTTTTTCCAAATCATTTTACAGAGTTTTATAGTAAAGTTACAGAGTTTTATCTGTAAAAAAGCTTTCATATTTAACCAGTATTTTACTATAAACTCTGTAAATTAACAGTTTTTTTCTGTCAAAATCATTTTACAGAGTTTTTTAGTAAAATTACCAAGAAATGTTGTTAGCTGGAAAAGTATGGTGTATTCTGTTAAATTAGCAGAGTTTTTCTGTAATTTAACAGAGTTATTATTTTAAGTGTAGAATTTTTAGTTATTTGCCAAAAGAAAATTCAGTTTGAAAGCGTTTTTGTTTCGAATCGAAAAACGTTTCGAGCAGAAAAATCTGCTAAAAGTTAGATAATTAAAGCCGAAAGTTGTTTTACAGATTTTTCGACAGAATTTTTCTTTTGATTGTTTCATTTTACAAAGGATAATTTGAATAGATTCTGTTTGGGTATTTAAAAAAAAAATCAAAAATGTAAATAAACAAAAAAAAATGCTCAATTATTCAAATTTTGATTTAATCATATTTATGATTGATCGATTATTCATGAATTTTGAATATTCAAAAATTAATCAAGATTTCGATTAATCAAAAAGTTTGATTAATCACACATCCATAGACATAGAAAAAACTAATCGAAGTAAATATCACTTAATTTTTTGCGTTTAAAAATTAAAATCGACTATTTGAAAAAGTCCGAAACATTCGATTTTTTTTTAATCTAACAATTCTTCTTTAAATTACGCAGCTTTTAAGCCATAATTTGAAATATGTTATTTAATATGGTGCTCCAAAAAAATCAAGTTGTTAGACCGTAACTCCACCTATGTAGATATATTCGCTTGACATACGTCTTATCATGCTTTGGGATACTTGGACATGGGTAAGGCGTGCCGCATCAACCATGAAGTTTTAAACGAATTACATGGCGAAACATATGCCAAAATTAGGATTGGGAGTAAAATGTCTCTATGATAAGGTACTAAAATCTTAAATCAGTTGAAAATCAGCCAAGTTATTACACTGAAAGAACTTTGTTCATTACGGCTATGAAAATGTACATTTGTTCTATGAAAAAAGTCATTAAAAGCCAGCCGATGATGCCCTTCATAGAAGGGCATCATTGACTGATTTTTTATTTATTTTATTATTTTATTTTTATTTATTTTTTTATTATTTTATTTATTATTTTATTTATTTACAATTTTCTATTTTTAAACATTTTTATGTTTTTTACTTATCCCCACCGAGATTCGAACACAAGACCAGTTGTTCGTGAAGCTTAGTATGTAGCCACCGAGCTAAAGTATACAAACAAATTATAAAACTTAAAATACATTTTGTTTAATATTCTGCTTTAACATATTGAGTTTGTATCAATGCTCTGCCACAGTGCTCTGCCAATAGCTGTGTGTGTGTTTGTAGAAATCAAAATTTTTGTGAATTTGCAAAAACACACAGAGCATTATAAACCAGGGTTGTCAGATTTTTTTTACGCTCATCGCCAAATCGTACTGAACTGAATTTTTCACAATACTAATGAATAGGGACGAGATTTCCATGCAAATGCATGTTTTTTGTCGATAGTCTAAAAACGATATCGATCAATTATCTTTTCGAATCGACAAATTTTCGTTAAAATATCGTCGATTTGTTTTTGCATATTTTTGCGTATTATTATGAAAATGCATATTTTTGCATATTTTGGTTTTAAATGCATATTTTGTGCATATTTTCCACTTTTAAGTGTATATTTTTGCATATTTTGGCATAAATTAGCAAAAACACAAATTGAAATTTATTTGTTTCAAAAACTATTAAAAATTTTAAATATTTATTTTGAAAATAAGGAAAATTATTAGTTTTTTCTTTTTTTAGATAATTTCTAAAAAAATCTTGCTTATATAAAGTTTTAAATGTTTCTGTTAAAACACGGCGTTATTTTTTGCTTTTTAAGAATGTTTTCTTACGAAAAAAAGATTTTTATTGCACACATTTTATTTTTTAGTGCATATTTTAAGGCTTTTTAATGCATATTTTGAATTTTTTAGCGCATATTTTAAGCTCATATTTTCGATTTTTTAGTGCATGAAAATCTCATCCCTTCTAATGAATATTCATTCAGCCAATAAATTGTCTCATAGATTCTATGAATTTGGTTTAATGAAATTTGTTCATAGATATAATGAACAATAATTCTTTCACTGTACGACTTCACCAGGCATCTAAAGTGTGGCAGACCACTTGATTAAGGAATGCGAGCTCCATCTTCTGAAAATAACTACTGTAACAACATTTTTTTATTCTTTAAGTGCGAATGTAATAATTTTTTTTGTATACGACATTAAATTCACCCTTCATTTTAACAAACAAGTCAATGTCACGCTAAACGACTTTAAAAAAAATAATTCTATTTATATAAAACATTTCTATCACTTTTTTTTACCAAATAATAAATAAACTTGTAAAAATTCCATGTATGGTGTTTTACAGCGTCATATGTTTTTATTATTATTTATCTCATTCATAGTTCTAAAATTTTTATTTATCTCATTCATAGTTCTAAAAATAAATTCTAAACATGGTGCGTTGTAAACTTTAGTAACAAATTCATTAGTGTTGACGGCAACCCTTATAAATCGAAAATTAATCCAAGTTCCAAGTTGTATTGATTTTGTTCGTAAAATCTTAATCCAAACACGCAAAAACACTAAGTAATTTTGGAGGGTATTCATGGATTCGGCTACATCGAATTCAACTTTTCTACTTGATTTACTTTCGGTTTAAATAAATATTACAGTATCGTTCATTTAATTCATTTTTAAACAATTGTTTTAGTTTTTAAATAAAATGTTTACCTTGACTTATATTGTTAAACTTTATTGCCATACATAACAAAATAATTAACTTTATTCTCCTTTTCTGTTACAGGTGTTACTTTCCTCGACAACAAAAAAAAACTGTAAACTCTAAAACCACAATCACAACAAAAAAAATAAATTGTCAAATATATAAAAAAATAAAATATTAAAAAACAATAAACAACAAAACGAATTAAATTAAAAAAGTATCAAATAATTCACAACTTTTGAAAATAAATAAACAACAAAATAACAGACGGCAAAATTAAAATCAAATTTAAATAATTTTTTTAACTTGCAAAACCAAAAAATAAATAATAAAACGCGTCTTATAACAAAGAAACTTGAAATAAAATCAAGCAAAAAAAGTGAAAATCGAAAATACCGAAATAAAAAAATTATTATAAAAAAAAATAAAAGTTAAATTTGCATAATTCTGATTATTAAAGATATTTGTTGTGACGACGACAACGATTTTTTTGTTGCTGTAAAAAAGTGAATATTGGAAAAAAAAACCTTCTAAAAACGTTTCACCAAAAATAATACAACAAATAAAAGGTATGTCTGTCTTTTTTTTTTAAACATTCACAAAAAACCCCTTCTTGATTTGATATTTTTTTTTGTATTTTGTTGTTTTATTTGTGGTTAATAATTTGATGGTAATAAAGCAAAATAGCTTAAGTCGACTTAGGCGATTTTTTTTTTAATATTACTTTATCTCCCATTTCAAAATACAATATTGTATACAATTTAGAATAATTTGCGTTTAAGTGTTTTTTTTTAAATATTTTTTAAATCTTCTTTAAGTGATATTATTAAAAACTTAATTTTAGACATAAGCTATTTTGTTGCCTTACCACTGACTATATTTCGCTTCATTTTATATTCCATCAACGTTGCCATATTAAAACAACCATAACTGTGTTTTTTTGTTTTATTTTTTTGGATACGAAATGTTTATTTCAAGCTTGAATAGTGTTAAATTTATTATTCAATTCAATCGTCTATTTTTTATGATTATTTTTTTCAATCTCGTGAAAATTTATCAAAAAAAATCTATGTGTTTTCAAAGCAACAAGGTTTTTAAATTTATAAAAACGAGAAAAAAATAAATTAAATTTGTGTGTCAATTAGTTGCGTTAACGTAATTTGTTAAAATAATAGCATTAAAACAATGTTTTGAGCAAAAAAAAAAAATAAAAATGTTTTAGAGTGTTTAAGTAAAAGAGACATTTTAATATTCTAAATTTTTTCAACCTTTGATTTTCTTTATCAGTCGAACGATTTTCGAGATATCGCTATTCGAAGTTGGCAAATAAAGACGATTTTTTCTACATTCAAGATTTTTTTTTTTTTGAAATCTGGAGTTTTTTCCTAATAACTTTCATAGAGAAACTTTCTTTAAAACTTATTACACAGTACAACAATTAAAAAAAATTACGGGGTTCCAACGATTGATTCTGGTAGAGGAGACCAACAAAAATATACGTGTGTTGGCGATTTGCAAGATCATACCGGAATTTTATTTTAAAGATGGTTAAAGTATACAACTATGTTTTCTTTTTATATCTGAGGTGTATGGTGTGTTCAGCAACTTTGTAGAAAATTTTCTGAAAAATATTTTTGTGGAACATATTAATCCTTTAACTCCCTCTCATAATGGTATTTTTGACTTCATTTTAACAAATCGTAAAAAAAACACCTCGAAAGAGGGGGAGGGCGAGGATAAAATGTTTTACAAAAATGTTGGCCATAAAATTTTACTACATACATATGTCAGAACAGACCAAAGCCCAAAACATAACACAAACACTAAAAACCAGTCAAATTCAAGGTTGCCCCTTAAGGATTAATTTTTTTGTAATTTTTTTGATTGGCAATGTTGAATTTGACTATAAAACTAAGTATGTGTTAATTACACTCAAAATAATAACTCTGTTAAATTACAGAAAAACTCTGCTAATTTAACAGAGTACAGCATACTTTTCCAGCTAACAACATTTCTTGGTAATTTTACTAAAAAACTCTGTAAAATGATTTTGACAAAAAAAAACTGTTAATTTACAGAGTTTATAGTAAAATATTTGTTAAATATGAAAGCTTTTTGACAGAGATAACTCTATAATTTTACTTTAAAACTCTGTAAAATGATTTGGATAAAAAAAAACTGTTAATTTACAGAGTTTCTAGTAAGATATTGGTTAAATAAACTACCATTTAGCAAAGAAAACTATGTAAAATGCAAAAAAAAAATTAAGAAAAAACTGTGCAAATTTACAGAGTTTAGTTAAATGCATGTTATTTTGTAAAATTTTTATTAGATTTCTGAAAAGATTTTTTTTTGATAACTTTTTTTGCTACTTTTTCAACTTTTTCTCAAAAAAAAAAATATACAGATAAAATTTTGATGTTTGGTAACAAAAACAAAAACTACTCAAAACAGATTTTTTTTTTTGGTTATAAAAAAATACGTATAAGTATTTTGCTTAAGTCTGTATTCTAGCAGAAAACTCTGTTAATTATCTGTAAAATTAGGATTACAAAGTAAAAAGTAATAGAACATTTTTTTTTGTTACAACAAAATACAAAGTATTTTCTTTAAATATGTATTTTGACAGAAAACTCTGTCAAATATCTGTTGAGTTGAGATTACAGTCACTTTACAGAGTTATTATTGTGAGTGTACATCTGATGTTTAGGGTATGTTCAGCAACTTTATAAAAAATATTATGGCAAATATTTTTGTCGAACATATTAAACCTTTTACTCCACCACATAACAGTCATTTTTGGCAGGAATAAAATGTTCTACAAAAATTTTGCCCATAAAATTTTACTACATATGCCAGAACACACCAAATCCAAAACTTAACGGAAACACCAAAAATCAGTCAAATTCAATATTGCCCACTAAAAATTTTTTTAATTTTTTTACAGCGCAATCTTGAACATGACTTTTTTTTGTTGTTTTTGTTAATTTTTGGGCTTTGGAGTGCTCTCACGTATAATAGGCAACATTTTATCCCCGCGCTCCTTTTTTGGGGTGTTTTTTAGAATCGAGCCAAAAGTACCGTTTGAGAGGGAGTTGAGAGGGTTAATATTAGAGATGGGTGATATTTGTTGGGTGATTTTTGACTCACGCTCACGACAGGAATTTTCCAATCACGCACACTCCCTCACTATCTTATTTTTTTACACTCACTGACAATCACGTGTAATCTTAATTTTACAGATAATTAACTGAGTTTTCTGCTAAAATACAGATTTAAGCAAAATACTTCGTATTTTTTTATAACCAAAAAAGTTTTCTGTTTTAAGTAGTTTTTGTTTTTGTTACCAAACATCAAAATTTTAACTGTATATTTTTTTTTCAGAAAAAGTTGAAAAAGTAGCAAAAAAGTTATAATTTTTTTTTCAGAAATCTTATTAAAAATTTTACAAAATAACATGCATTAAACTAAACTCTGTAAATTTACAGAGTACATTCTGTAATTTTTTTTTGCATCAAATGCATTTTACAAATATATGTAAATTTACATAGTTTTCTTTGCTAAATGGTGATTTATTTAACCAATATTTTACTAGAAACTCTGTAAATTAACAGTTTCATTTTACAGAGTTTTAAAGTAAAATTAAAGAGTTTTCTCTGTCAAAAAGCTTTCATATTTAACCAATATTAACAGTTTTTTTTTTTGTCAAAATCATTTTACAGAGTATTTTAGTAAAATTACCAAGAAATGTTGTTAGTTGGAAAAGTATGGTGTACTCTGTTAAATTAGCAGGGTTTTTCTGTAATTTAACAGAGTTATTATTTTGAGTGTAGTTAATATGTTCCACAAAAATATTTGCCATAATATTTTCTACAAAGTTGCTAAACATGACGATAAATCAACAAAGTTGGCAGCGCACAGTGGTTTCCCTTATATGGACAAGCGGTCAAAAATCAATATATCCAAAACAAAAAAAACTAGGGTCTTCAAAATTTTTCAGCTCATAGTATGCCCGAAGAACTTAAAGTTTGCAAATTTGTAGGAAAAAATATTAACAACTGTAGTCACAGTAGCCATTTGATCTTTGAAGGGTTAAATGTCTTAAAGATCTGTTTTAAGAGTTTTTTAAATAAAGTATTTTAATATGAAAATTTGTTTGTTTTAATTTCCATATTGATATTTTCGAAACTTCTAACAATACCGCGAAAACAATTAATTATAAGAATTAAAGTTTGACCTTTGTTTTGACACTTTTCAAATGGAGTGAGTAAGCTACACTTAACCCTTTAACGACCACAGGCGAGTACGCTTGCCAAAGCGTTTTTGACGATTATTTTCAGTTAAGTAAAAGATACGGTAAATGTATTAAAAGATGAATTGTAGAGTATGTTTTCCGCAACAAAATTCTAGTTTACAGTAAGCTCCAATTTGATAAACTTACTCACTATAAGCCCTCAAAGTTTGTAAAATTGTTTTCTCTATTTTAGGAACAAAAAGATCTTTATTTGCTGAGCAAAATCGGGGGCAAGAAAGGGGTAGAGTTCCAAATTCTTGTAGGGTAACTATTAGTGTCCAACCGAATATTCTGCTTCGGCCACAAATCACTATTCGGCCTCTATTTGGCTTCGGTCACATTTTTGGTCGAATATGGCCGAATACCGAATAATTGCATAAAATTTGTAATCACGTGTTGAAAAACACACTAAAGACACTTTGAATCACATTAGTAAGCCACAAAAACATTTTACTAAGCGTTTTTGAAACTAAAACAAAATTTTACACTTAGGTTTTTACTTAAAATAAATCATTCAATACAAAATTCGTATACACTCAAAATAATTCCACAGTAAAAGATTTAGTAAGTGATTTTGTACTTAAATCTACTAATAAACAAATTACCAGTAGTACAGTAGTTTTTTAGTATCTTCAAAGTACTAAAATAAGTAATAAAAAATTTTAGTATTGATTACCAATTCCTGCACTAATTGTAAGTCCATTTGGACTAAAACATTAGCACTTTAGTTAAATTTTAAGTAATGAATACCAACTTTTTTTTGAGTGTACATTTGTGTATTTCACCAAATCAAGTTTTACTTTTTTTCTTGCTTTTACTACAAAAATATTTTTTTTTTTAATATTCGGCTTCGGCTTTGGTTTCGGTCGAAAAGTGAAAATTTGGCCGAATATTCGGCTTCGGCCAAAATATGTGTATTCTGTCGGAGACTTGTAACTATTATTGGTTGCAGATCTTAAAAATCACAGCTAGTAGAAAATAGCTTTGCCCAGAAATGCGGAATCGTCAAAGGCCAAATTTTTTCACCAAGAAAAATAAGGGGGAAGGACAATTTCTTTAAAAAAAGTGTTTTCTCTTTATTCAGAACTGTAAGTCAAAAACCATAAAATTGCAATATTAATTTTAAAATAACAACAATTGAAAAAAAAATATTTCTCTTTACTTATATAAAGAAAAACAAAACGCAATTTTTCACAATTTTTCGTTGGATGACTATGTAAATCACATCCATATGCGAAAATATGCAAAAACCCGCGGCCACAATATTTTTTAATTTAAAGAGGGGTAAAAAATCTTCAATTTGATGTATAAAAAGTGGTGGGCAGATGAGGGCCAAATAGCTAAAAGTCTATGTGAAAAAGTAGTTTTTAAAAAACGTGTGTTTTGAAAAGGTCAAAAAAGTGTTCTTCAGGGATTTTTTAATGGGCTTATATTTTTGCAGCTTTTATTATTTAATTTGGTACAAAATAGTTTAAAATTTAATGTTTGTAGGGTTTTTGGAAACTTCTGCCACAATATCGCGAATAACTTTTTAGATAAACTTAAGTATTATTTTATGACTATGCAACGACAATATATGCAATATAAACATTCCCCCACTTTCAACTAACACAAACATTAAATCTAGTAAAAAAAAAAACGAAAATTGGTTAGGTTCATAAAATTTAGAGTGTTATCAATAAATTTAGTGCAATAAAGCTTAGAAAAAAAAACATTAACTTTTTGATTTTTGGCCAATGGGGGAAACCACTGTGCAGCGCTGGTTTCAGTGTTTTTGAATAGACATGAAAAACCTTTATTACAAAAAAGTCACAGAAGTCGTAATTTCAATATTTCGCCCAAAAAAAATTATTTTGGATTTTTGGACAATTTTGTTTTGGCAGAAATAACGTTTTTAGACCTATAATTTTGGGCTATATGTCGCAGCTTGGGCGATATGGCTTTGGGCGCTTTGTCCGTACGCCATTTCTTTCCCTTGACCCTTTTATAGAGCTTGAGACAGTCTTTCATTTAAACTTACCTTCAGCTCAATACGATCATTTTAACCCGTGGTGATCTTCAATCAAAGTTTTTGATTTTTGGAAAATTTCCACCAATAATTTGGATTTTAAAAAAATATGTTGTGTTACATTATTTTTATTAATTTTAGTATGCTTAATATGTATATTAAAGAATTTTTAAAATCGGTCAAGCGCTTTTCGAAATATCGCCATTTGAAATTTCTTCCAAACATTTCTAAAAATGTCGTTTTTTTACATTTAAGAATTAAAAAATCTAAATTTTTTGTTGCTACTGACCATTTTATAAGGCTTGAGACAAACTTTCATTTAAACCTAATAAAACCCAAATCAAAACTTTTTAACCCATGGGCGCCATCGATAAAAGTAAAGAGTTTTTGGTGAACATTTTCTAAAAAACCAAAACTATGATCAAGGGGGGCCACTGGTTAAAATGGTCGGATTTGGCTCTAATTAATTTTAAATATTTTGATTCCGAAGAATGAAATGACTTTTCTGGTTCTTTTGGTCAAAGTCCAGGTCGATGAACTTCATTTGGCGAAAATACATGTCAAAAATTGTGGTTTTCCCATTTACAAACTTGTCCTTATGAGTAATTTGAGACGATATCTTAACGAACTTCGGGGTCTTAGTTTTTGGGTTAGGACTGATGTGAGTGGTGGCTTCCACAGACGGACGGATATTTGTTTAATGTCAATCTTTAATGTATCAATAATATACATACAGTGGGCGACAATACATTGGAAACTTTTTTTAGTAGATGCAATTTCTTTAAGACAATGTTAACAATACTACACTGAAAAAACCTTGTCAAATTACTAGAAAAAGTCTCGTATTCCCATTTTATCAATGTCTGACAGTTTTCCTTGTTTTTTAACAAATAATTTTCGATCGAAATTTACAATTTTTTTTTGTAATTTTCATCACAAAACCTCCCTGTTAGTTTTATCGCGTCAAAAAAATTGTAAATTTAAAATTTTTTGGTAAAAAGCTTGTAAAATTACAAAATTATTGGTAAAAAGCTTGTAAAAGAACAAGGGATTGTTGTCAGATAGTAGGTAACAAAAAAATAGTTACAAACTTTTCTTGTAATTTTACAAGGTTTTTTTGTTTGAGTGTAAACGTTATTATTGTCAAATGAGTATTATTTTAAAAAATGTTATGTAGGAAATTTATAAAGCTTTAATTTAAGCTTAATAGCGTCCAGATTGAGTAAATAATAAATGTGCTACGAGGGCCGATCTGAAAAATGAAATTATTTTAGAGTTATAAAGTTATAACTATAATATACATTATGGGTTCCACGACATATATTTCGATGCTTTACACATGGTATGGCTAACAAGGGAAGTCTCCCTGGTGCATGCGCGGGTACAAGGGGGGGGAAAAAGGGGAAATTTCCCCCCCCAGACCAAATTTTGAAAAGAAAAAAAAGAAGAAAAAAAAGAAAAAAAGAAAAAAAAGAAAAAAGAAAGAGAAGGAAAGAAAAGAAAAAGAAGAAAAAAAGAAAGAAGGAAATTTAAAAAAAAAAATTCCGAAGAAAAAAAATCTCGAAGTCCAAAAATTTTTCATAGAAACAAAAACTGCAAATTTTAATAAGAATCTGAGCCTTTTTTTTGTTAAAAAGTTCTCAAAACTTATTTATAGGAAAGAGGTCGCAGAAGTATTTTTCTATGGGAAAAAGGTCTCAAAATTTCTGAATTTGAGACTTATTTTAAGGAAAATGGTCTCAGAATATGAGTCTTTTTTAATAAGAAAAAAGTCTCAAAGTCTGTGACTTTTAATTGTTGAAAAATAGTCTAAGTTGAAACTTACTGAATTGGTAGAAGCTCGCAGAATCTGAAACTTTTTCTACGGGAAAAAGGTCTTAGAATCAAAGACTTTTTTAGGAATAATGTCTCAGAATCTCAGAAAAATGTCTCAGAATCTCAGACTTTTTCTATAGGAAACAGGTCTCAGATTCTATGACCTTTCTATAAGAAAAAAGGTCTTAAAGTCTGACACGTCTTCTAAAGGAAAATATTTCCGAATCTGGGACTTTTTCTTTAGGAAAGGGTCACAGAATCTCCCAATTTTTCTATAGGAAAGTGTCTTAGAATAGGAAAAGATTCCAGAATCAGAAAAAGGTCTCAGAATCTTTTCTTCTTAAGAGAAAAAGTACTAGAATTTTAATTTTAGTAATTAATTAATTTTTTCTATATAAGAAAAAGCTCTCAGAACTTAAGACATTTTCTTTAGGAAAAAGTTCTGAGAATCTGAGCCTTTGTCTTTAGGAATAAGACATCAGAATTTGAAACTTTTTCTTTAGGAAAAAGGTCTTAGAATCTGAGAATTTTTCTATTGGGAAAAGGTCGAAGAATCTAAGACTTAATCTATAGAAAAAAGGTCTTAGAATCTAAAATACTGGAAAACAATACCCAGTCGGCAAAAAAATCACACCTGACATACTGCTGACTTTCCCTTTATAAAATTGCTGACATCTTCATACAATTTTTCAAAATGTCATCAATGACATGTCAGCAGTTGGTCAGCGGTTGTTTAAACGAATTGTTAGTGACCACCGATACTGGTGGACACAGCTGACCAACTACTGACATGTCATTGATGACATTTTGAAAAATTGTATGAAGATGTCAGCGATTTCATAAAGGGAGAGTCAGCAGTATGTCAGGTGTGATTTTATTTTGCCAGCTGGGTACGAAACAAATCTAATAACCAGAGACTTTTTCTATAGTAAAATGTCTCAGAATCTGAGACTTTTTCTATAAAAAAAAAATCTTAGAATCTGAAAATTTTTCTTTACGAAAAAAACCTCAGATTCCGAGACATTTTTCGTAAAGAAGAAGTTTTATATTCTGAGACATTTTCCCTTAAAAAAAACTTTCACGAAAAATGTCTCAAAATCTGATATTTTCTGTGTAGAAAGGATTTCTTTTATTATTTTTCTGTACGAAAAAAGTCTCAGATTCTGAGACATTTTTCGTAAAAAAGAAGTCTTATATTCTGAGATTTCTTTTAAAAATCTGAAAATTTTTCTATAGGAACGAAAAAATTCTCAGATTCTGAGACATTTTTCCTAAAGAAAAGTCTTATATTTTGAGACATTTTCCCTTTAAAAAATAGTTTTTTTCACGAAAAATGTCTCGACATCACTTTTTTGAAAAAAAACGTATCCCTTTTTTTAGCTCGTCAACATAGGTAAATTAATAATTTTTTTTTTTCGAAGTAAAAAAAAAAATATTTCCCCCCCCAAACCCAAAAGCTGTACCCGCCACTGCCCTGGTGTCACCCTCCGATCTTCATGAAATTTGGATATGTTGTTAAGAACGAAAATTAATTCGACACGTATTTTTTTTAGCGGCCCAAACTCATTTTTAGGGGGGGTCGATTTGTATGGGGGGAAATTGACCTTTTTCAGTTTTTTACGATTTACGCCTATTTAAACAAAATTAATATATTAAAAATACCTATCTCGTGGTGCTATTAACGGGCCAAAGAAAATAATATTTTTCAACTTATTAACACAAATGTCCTAAAATTTTGGTATTTTACTCAATATGACAAAAAGTTTTGCATGTTTGGCCAAGTTCTTGGCACACGTAGATAGGTTTTCAAAAGACCTTTCATTTGGTATGTAACATGACTAGGTTTCTTTGCATAATATAGGAGATAAACGAAAAAAACTGAAAAATGGTTTGTCTTCCCCCCTACTTTTTACCCCCTAAATATGAATTTGGGCCGGTAAAAGAAATACGTGTCCCTTTATTTTTTCTGCTCTACAAAATAAAACCAATTCCATAAAGATCCGCGGGTGACACTAGGGAGACTTCCCTTGTAAGTTAGCATACCCCCCATACTGTGATTTGAGGGTATGAAAAAAACACCCGCTACAGAGCGCGACAAACTCAACATTTTCCGTTTTTAAACAACACCACTTTACCAACTGAGCCAACGAAGCTTATATTTTCATGTGATTACTTATTAAACATGAGTTAGTAAATTAGTGTGAATGACACCAATCCTAAAAACAAAAAGTTTTAAGAATGACATCCATAAAGGCAAATGTTTGGCCCATTACGATTTCTGCTATTGTTTTCCTTTTTTCTCTCCGTTCAAGTTCGTGATTTTCCTCTGCTATTTTAAAGTTAAATTCTATCATTTCTGTTTTATTTTATTTTCCTTGCCCTTTCACTTTTCTTACGTGACACCATTTAAACCCAAAAATGTTCTGTCTGTCTTTCAGTTTTTTTCTGGCGTTTTTTTTTTTGTCGACTTCTATCGTCAATCACAGTCATTTTCACTCCTCTGTTGTATGTATGTATATAGAATTGTGTGCTTAGCTATTTTTCCATTTATTTAAATTTTTTTTCTTTAACACCAGTGTGTTGAACGTGTTTTTTATATATTTTTTTTTATTTCTTTCTACAAGTTTAATATTCTTGGCCGTCTAAATAATAGGTACATTAAAAATAAAAAATCTGAAAAAAAAAAAAAATTGATTGATGATCATCATTTTTGTCGTCATCATCCAATAACAATTGAAAAATTGTATAGCGGGGGATTTACTGCATGATACTCATTGTCGTCAATGGTATACAAAAAATAAAAATTTAAAAAAAACAAACTCAAGTCAAGCTTGAAAAACAAATTTAATTATTTTAAATAAAAGGTAAGGTAAATAATATACTTTGAGTATCTATACAATTTAAATTGACTCAATTTATTTACTTGGCGTTTTATTTATTTACTTTTTATTTATTTTTTTTGGTATATCAGCATTTAGAAATTTATTTCAAAAGGAATTTTAAAAAATAAGTGGGAAATTGGGAAGACACTGTTGAAGAGACTATGGTAAATTAATATTTATTTACAACAAAATATTTATAATACAAATTTAAAAAATGTTATGCGACAATTTTAAATTCAGAAATGCCTTATTCAAATTCAGAAATGGCTAATTCAAATTCAAGAAATCCCAATTAAAAGCACAATTACGCACTTTTTTGGATATGATAAAACTTGGTGTTAAGGCTATTTGTGGCGTTGAGTTCAAAAAAGCACTCAGTTTTTTAGATCTAGTTTTCAAGATATTTAATAAAAAATTGTTACAATTTTTGACAATTAATATCCATTTTATTAAAAAAAAGTGAAAATATAGAAATAAGCAGCAGTCTCACTGAGTCGTTTGTATTGTTTGGGATCTGTTTACGCATTAGAGCTAGGGTGACCATTTTTTCTCGAACTCAAATCAGTACGCCTAAAACTCATATGGAAAGAAAAATTATGACGAATATTTTATCACTCAAAAAGCATTGGTTTAATTAACATAATTATTGTATATTGTTACTTGTATTTCCGTAAAAACAACTGTTAAAAACAACTGACATGATCAGTTGTATTTTTGCATAAAATGAAGCTGATTGCAGACTTTTTTGAATGGCATTACTAAGACCTAGTTCTTTTGAGAACCGCCCCTATTCTAAGGACTTTTTTTCTCAAGTTCTGTGATATCTATCTCTTCCTTTTAGAAAAACTCCCAAATCATGTGCTCTTGGAACTTTTTTCCGATAGGAAAAACTATTCCCTATAAAAACTAACTCACAATCAGATTACGTGCGCTTTTTCATATACAAATTAATTTTCGTTACGAATTTTTTTTCAGACTCACAAGCTTTAAGATTCCTAGACATTTTTTATTTGAAAATATTTCAGACTAAGCTTTTATAAAACTTCTCTACTAAATTATTTGTTGGAAATAATAGTTTTGGTATGGAATTTTTAAAATAATTTTTTATTTGGAAATGTCCAAAAATCAGTACAATCAGTACAAATTTTAAAAAATCAGTACAAATCAGTACAAGGTATTTTGATCAGTACACGTGACTAAAAATCAGTACATGTACTGATCAAATCAGTACGAATGGTCAGCCTAATTAGAGCCCACCAGTAGTCTTTAAGACATTATAGCGATGTCCGTCTGTCTGTCCGTCTGTGGAAATGGTGATCACGGCTAAAGTAATAAACAGATATAACTAAGACTTAGCATATTTACTTGCTGTTGCTTTAAGTAGTTTGGTATTGCATTTGAGCGAAATCGGTTCAGGGGTTCAAAAGTTATGAAAGAAAATGTAAGGATACCTCGGAAATTTTGGTACATTCAACATAACCTAAAAATACAAAATGCTTTAATTCAGCTGCTGGTTAACACATGTGAAGAACAAGAATTGATCACGGAATGGTATTTAAACAAGTACAAACATATTTTTTTACAAAAATAAATTTTCTCCGATTTTTTTTTATCAAAAAATTTTTTTAAATTTTTTTTTTTTTTTTGCAAATAAATTTTTTTACATTGTGGTGGGTATCAATGCATTCGGCAAGCCCGAATTTTAACTTTTTTACTTGTTTTTAAATAAAAACTTACAAATTCTGATACATTTTTCCCATCAAAAAAGTCTGAGATTTTTTTTCTAGGATTCTAAGATTTTTTCCTATAGAAAAGGTCCAGCTTTTCCTATTTAAAAGTCTTAGATTCTGGAATACCTTTGCAACAGAAATAATCTCAGATTCTGAGACATTATCTCAAAATCAGAGTCATTTTTCCTTAAAAAAAGTCTTAGATCCTGAGACTTTTTCAAAAATAAAAAATCTCAGATTCTGCGTAATTTTTCTTGTAGAAAAAGTCTTAAATTCTAAAACATTTTTTCTATAGTAAAACTCTCAAATTTTCCCTGAAGAAAATTTTCTTATTTAAAGATTTTGATACTTTTTTTCCTTTAATAAGTTTAAAGATTCAAAAACATTTTGCCTATAGAAAAATTTCAAGATTCTTTGACATTTTTCCTAGAGAAACTTCTCACACAAGGTCTTTTCAAATTCACTTGTTTCTTATTTATCAACAAAAGAGAGTGGGAAATGAGGAAGAGCACATTATAAATCAGTGCAATGTTAGCTTTTAAAATCGACCACTCTCTTGTTGGTAAGTACCCAAGTAGAAATTCATGACGGTTATAAAAATAAAGCGTTTTTAAAGCACTCTTAAGTAGAAATTCATGACGGTTATAAGAAAAAGCGTTTTCAAAACACCCCCAAGTATAAATTTATGATGGTTATAAAGTAAAATCAAGACTTATCAAAAATAACTCAATTTTAAAGCATAACTTCATAACGCTTTTCGAACGATTCGTAAAAGCATTTTGAGAATAATTTTCAACCAAACCTATGATTTTATTTCACTGCCATTCAAAAAATAAGAACTGTCAAAATTGTTTTTGTCTTGATTTGAGCAAAAAATTGGGTTTGCTATCATGATTTTCTCATTACAAAGTATTTTCAACATTATATCCTATTATGTCCTGTATCTATCTATTGATGAAATTGGGTTATAAAATGTTTTTCATTTCATTGAAGATATTGGATACCTTTGTGATAAAAATTTGATTTACAATCATAGGTATGCATTTCAAATTGGGCATACGTTATCAGAATGAGAGGCAGCCATAAGAAAACACCAATTTTGTTGCATTGGATTCTATTCTTGTATAGTGGGTATACTACAGTGTTGCCACTTTCTGGATAATTACACAAAAGTGGGACAATTTCAAAATCCTTGGATAATTTTTGGATAATGACATTTTTTGTGTAATTTTTGTGTAATTTCACCTCAACAAAGTTGCAACTAATTTTGATCATATTTTAGTTATTTTTATCATTTTCTCGACATTTTGGGCTTAAAAAAAAATTATTGACAATATGGACTTTAGAAATTTTGATTACCAAATACTGGATAACAAATGACGGACATGTATTTTAAGACCATAAAAGAGAATCCCTCTTTCAAAATCTGAAAATTGTTCTTTAACTTATTTTAATATTACCATCTCCCATTCAGTTACAAGAATTTTCAGACGAGCAGACATGTGAGTCGACCTATCAAAATTTTCTGAATAAAACTTTTGTTTTTATAGACTTAACACAAACAGAATAAATAAATTTATTAAATTTAAAATACGGATGGCTCTCCTCATCTATTGAAATTGTTCCGAAAACTATTTGACAAACGGATTAAATATTTTACATACATTCGGGTACCTGAAAGGAACAATTTTAACGTACCATTGAAGTTTAACAAAAAACTGGAAAGAAATTTAATTGATATAAATAAATTAATTTAATTTCTTATTTTTATGCATAACAATACAATAAACTATGATCTCTTGAATTACAAAAAAAACTTTATAATTTTTTAGTGAAAAAAAAAAAAATAGTTTTTTGTTAAAATTTTTTTTTTGTGTAATTTTTGATATTTTGGATAATTTTGTGTGTAATTTCCAATTCGATTGGTGGCAACACTGGTATACTACCAATGGCGTTTTATTTTGAGAATTTGTATGAAGCATTTACAATTGATTTTAAGAAACTGGTTTCAAAATCGAAGTCAGAAAACTGAGATATTGTAGCTTCCATATTAGCTACATCATCTGCGATGTGAAAAATTTTGTGAAAATTCATTGTTTGTTTCTAATAACACTGTGCTACAAATGACCAAAAATAAAATATGCAGGGGTTCTCATATGAAAATTCGGGTTGGTTGGAGTCCATAGAGTACTGATATACTCATAGTTTTTCTGGATCACTTCGTTAAGTACGTTTTTTATTCGCAAATGTGTTGAAAAACGGCAATTCTTAAATTACAACTTTAAAAAATTATTACTTTGTTAGTTTGCAACCGATTTTCGATTTTATGAATTTTTTTGAAAGGTATAAATCTTACCTTTTAAACAAAACAAAAATATTTAAAATCGATCAAGAATTGGCTGAGCTACGATTGTTTAAGTTAAAAAAAATCCAATTTTTTGAAAAATTTGTCATATTCTTTATACTCTAAGTTGAAAGTGCATCATTAAACAATTTTTTTTTATTTTTGTATAAAAGTATAGTAAAGTAGCTTTCCAAAACATAAAAAAACATAACAATCGGTTAAAAAATGAATGAGTTATGCTAAGTTTTGTGATAGGACATTTTTAATTTTTTTCAGAAATGCTTGTTATTTAGGTATTATTCATAAATCTTATTGCTAGTAGTAATTTTATGTGCCTATGCATATAAACAAGAGATGGTAACATAATTAGATTTGTGCGTGATTGACACATGATCACAAGTGAGCGTGATTGAAAATCAATTTTACTCACGTGGAGTGAGTGGAATAAAAAAAATGGGCGTGTCAGTTGCTTCTAAATCCCATTTATAATTTTTTGGTTTTGTTTGAAAACTATGAGTGTTACTTCTTAAAAACAAAAATATTGAGAATAGATTGAAAATAGGATCGTTTAAGTAAAAAATCTTTTTTGAAAAGTAATACCTGCAACATTTTTATGACAGAAAAAGTTGTACGTTCGCAATCATTTTTGAAACGAAATTGGTAAAATTGTAGGATCATGTGATGAAAATTTTACCTATTTATAAATAAACGTATGAGGCATTCCACACCAAATATCCAGCAAAAAAAACATGTGTACCGTAAATTTCTGAACAGGTTGTATGAATAGCCCTATATGGAGCTAAGAAAATTGCGTTTTTGGTTTTAAAATTTTTCAAAAACTTGACTTAGGAGGTCAAATATTGGAAAAATGGTCAAATTTGTGTTGAGTTACCTTGTTTAAATATTTATTAAATTAAAACGGAATGCACCACAATCTCAAACATCGATTAAATTTTTTTTTTTTTTTTTTGGAAAATTTTCAGAATTAGTTCTGAAATTTTTGCATTTTTAAAAAAGTCAATTAATCAAAAACCCGGCCACTTTTTTTTAAGCTTAGATGTTTGTCTATCCACACAAATAAATTCAGACATATGTTTTTTTGAGAAAATCGCATTTGAATATTAATTTTCATAACAATTTTGTAATTTGCTTGTATTTTCTTGTTTCAACGTAGCGAATGACTATTAAATACTTGCATTAGTCATACGCTACGTTGAACCAAGCAAATTACCAAATTGTCATGAAATTCAAAATTCAAATGCGATTTCTCGAAAATAACGAATAAAACACATTACAATTTTTTTGTGTAGATAGACAAACTAGAGATGGGAACATGAGCGTGAGTGTGACTGAATTCAATTTTACTCACGTGATTGTGAGTGAGTGTGAGAAAGATTATTGCGTGAAAGAGTGAGCGTGAGTTGATTTTTTGCGTGAGTTTGCGTGATTTATTTTCTCTTCATATTTCCTTTCATTCCAAAAAAAGCAACAAAAAAATGTAAAATTTTGCTTAACTTCAGATTTTGTCCCGAAAAAATAAAAACAAATGTAAAATTTTAGATTTTGCTGAAAATTTTAAAAGATTTTTGAAATTATTTTTAGTATAAATAAGAATATCGTGAGTGTGAGTCAACGTTAGCGTGAGTGACTCTTGCATCGGCGTACGTGAGTGTGAGTTGTATTAAATTTACACACGTGATTGTAAGTGAGTGTTAGAAGAAAAATTATGCTCGTGATTGAGTGAAAGTTAAAATTCACTCACGTGACCATCTCTTAGACAAACATCTAATCTTTAAAAAAAATTAAAAAAAAACAAATGTGGCCGGATTTTTTATAAATTGACTTTTTTAAAAAATGAAAAATTTCAGAACGGGTTCTGAATTTTTTTTTTTTTTTTCACTCACATTTTTTTATTCCACTGACACTCACTCACAACGACGTGAGTAAAATTGATTTTCAATCACGCTCACTTGTGATCATGTGTCAATCACGCACAAATCTAATTATGTTACCATCTCTTGTTTATATGCATAGGCACATAAAATTACTACTAGCAATAAGATTTTTGAATAATACCTAAATTACAAGCATTTCTGAAAAAAATTAAAAATGTCCTATCACAAAACTTAGCATAACTCATTCATTTTTTAACCGATTGTTATGTTTTTTGGTGTTTTGGAAAGCTACTTTACTATACTTTTATACAAAAATAAAACAAAAATTGTTTAATGATGCACTTTCAACTTAGAGTATAAAGAACATGACAAATTTTTCAAAAAAATGGATTTTTTTTAACTTAAACGATCGTAGCTCAGCCAATTCTTGATCGAATTTTAATATTTTTATTTTGTTTAAAAGGTGAGACTTAAACCTTTCAAAAAAATCCATAAAATCGAAAATCGGTTGCAAACTAACAAAGTAATAATTTTTTAAATTTGTAATTTAAGAATTGCCGTTTTTCAACACATTTGCCAATAAAAAACGTACTTAACGAAGTGATCCAGAAAAACTATGAGTATATCAGTACTCTATGGACTTCAACCAACCCGAATTTTCATATGAGAACCCCTGCATATTTTTGGTGTAGCACAGTGTAATTTTCTTAAAATTGTCTTCGCATTAATCGCTTTTGAAGTATCTATTTTTCTGGATGGAAAAATAAGACAAACTGTATAAAGAATTTAAAGTGTCAGTACTGCTTAAATTCCACTACATTTTTTAGAATTATTGATCAACCATATAACAAAAATATCTAATTTTCTAATATTTAATACATATCCATCAAAACGAAAGATTTCCTCTGAAACTATAAAGTTATGTCATCAGATATTTTATTAAATTTTTGTTGCAATATTACATTTTCTTGCAAACTTTAAAATTTTTACAACTAATTTTTGCAGCAATTTCTTGCCTATGCCAAGATACAACTTATATCGTCCAGTACGACAAAGTTTACAAAAATTTTAAAATTGCTATATTTTTTTGGTTTTTAACGCTTTAATAATGCTTCAACGAAGCGTTCTCAAATCACCATTATAAATGTCTTTAAAAACGCTTTATATAAACCGTCTAACGGTGTTATCATTAGGACTATCTGAAAGCGCTCTGAGGATGGTTTTCCGTATGATCTGAAAGCATTCGTACTACCATGCAGAGCGCTTTAAAAGCGTTTTTACTGTTGTATTTTTCTACCAGGGTAATGTCAATAAAAAGCTACAACATAAAAAGTTCGACCGCCAAAACAAGCGGCCTTATCACTTAGAGGGTTAAAGACAATTAGTTTATGTTAAACTCAATCACCTGTTTATTAAATGTTAAAAATTTCCAATAGGAAAATTAAGTAAAATAATATCGACACAGCTGAGTCAACATAAATTTTCATGATTTTGTTTATATTTGGTAAAGTATTATTTTTTGCTACCAAAATTTACTTTACAGTCATTATAAATAAACAAACATAAATTACTAAAGACTTTAAACAAATTTAAATTTATTACTAATCTTTAATGTTTTAGAAGGTGGCCACCCTACGACAAGAAAAAACTGTTGTAGATGTTTTTGTTTATTTATTTATTTGTTTATAGTATGCAAAACACATACATTTTCTAATTACACAGTGACATAATTTAAAATTTAAGATAAACATGAAAAGCAACAAAAAAATAAACAACACTATTACATAGTATGAGTATTAAAGCAACAACAAATATGGTTTCTCTTTCATAAAAAAATCCACAATGGGCTAAAGCAGGAGATAGTGTAATACAAAATTATTGATAAACAAGTAAAAAAAAGTTAAATTCCCTCGAATCCACAGTTTTTATACCCTCCACTCTAGTGATAGAGTGTATATGGGGCATTCCAAGCCAAATCACTCACTTTTAGACCCGACCCCTTTCGATTTATTTTATTTTTGGATATGTTTTAGTACTTATTAAATGGAACTTGGACACCAATTTTCAGCCTTTTATATCAAGATGGTGTTGAGTAATCAATTTTTCAAAATGGCGATTTTCTCAAAAAAATTAAAAAATTGAAATTTATAATTAATTTTGACCATTAAAAAATATAGATATTTTAAAAAAAGTTGGACAACGTTTTGTTGGTATTTAAATGTAGTTTTAGAAAAAAAATATGAAAAAATTATTCGAAGTAATTATCACTTATTTTTTGACGTTTAAAAATCAAAATCGACTTTTTGAAAAAGTCCGAAACCTTCGATTTTTTTGTAAAAACTATAAAAATTCTACTCTAAATTGCGCAACTTTTAAGCTATATTTCGAGATGTGATCACAATTCTTTCTATTTTTTTTTTTAATTTTTAAAATTGCACCTTTTATTTTTTGGCTCTGATTTATTTTATATGGTGCTCCAAAAAAAATAAGTTGGTAGATATTGACCCTAACTTACCCTAGATATATTCATTTCGAGGTAAAAATACGTCTCACAAAAATTTAGAACGATCGGAAATGGGTAAGGCGTTTAGCATGGTCCTTGAAATTTAAAAAACGGATTACAAGGAAAAATATGAATTTTTTTCTGTTTTCACAATTTTTTTGGTATTTCAAGTTAAGTTTTAATTCAAGTGATTACAGAATTTTGATGTGGAGTAAAATGCCTTTCTAATAAGGTACTAAAAGCTAAAATCGGTTGAAAATCAGCCAAGTTATTATAACTTCCCCAGGCATCTATCGTGTGTCATACCACTTGATTAAAGAATACGAGTCCCTTTTTTTAAATTTATTGATATTTTCTACTGTAATAACATTTTTTCATTATTCATGTTTCAGTGTAATATTTTTTTGGTTTTTCCAAATTTTAAAACAAAAAAAAATTTTTTTTTTTAAATAGAGATTTCAAAAGGGTGTTGAAAATGCAGGCATTTTTAGCATTAATTTAAAATATGTTAGCAAAACACAATACGAAAAATACTTGTTATCTAATTACATTTGAACTTGAAGAATAAAAAAATGTTATTACAGTAGAAAATTTCAATGAATTTCAAAAATCGGATTGTTTTGCTTAATCAAGTCGTCTGCCATACGTTAGATGCCTGGGGAAGTTGTAATAACTTGGCTGATTTTCAACCGATTTTAGTTTTTGGTACCTTATTAGAGAGGCATTTTACTCCGTATTATAATTCTGTAACCATTTAAATTTAAACTTAACTTAAAATACCAAAAAAATTGAGAAAACTGAAAAAAATTCATATTTTTCCTTGTAATCCGTTTTCTAAATTTCAAGGCCCATGCGATACACCTTATCCATGTCCGATCGTTCTTAATTTTTGTGAGGAATATTTTTACCTCGAAGTGAATATATCTAGGGTAACTTAGGGTCAGTATCTACCAATTTATTTTTTTTGAAGCACCATATAAAATATATCAGAGTCAAAACATAAAAGGTGCAATTTTCAAAATTTGAAAAAAATAGAACGAATTGTGATCACATCTCGAATTATGGCTTGAAAGTTGCGTAATTTAGAGTAGAATTTTTATGGGTTTTTACAAAAAAAAATCGAAGGTTTCGGACTTATTCAAAAAGTCGATTTTAATTTTTAAACGTCAAAAAATAAGTGATAATTACTTCGAATAATTTTTTCATACTTTTTTTCTAAAACTACATTTAAATACCAACAAAACGTTGTCCAACTTTTTTTAAGATATCTATATTTTTAACTGGTCAAAATTAATTAAAAATTTTAATTTTTTAATTTTTTTGAAAAAATCGCCATTTTGAAAAATTGATTACTCAACACCCTCTTGAAATAAAAGGCTGAAGATTGGTGTCCAAGTTGCATTTAATAAGAACTAAAACATATCCAAAAATAAAATAAATTGAAAGGGGTCGGGTCTAAAAGTGAGTGATTTGGCTTGGAATGCCCCATATATAAGTTTATCATTCCGTTTGTAACACCTCGAAATATTGGTCTAGGACCCCATAAAGTATATATATTCATTATCCTCGATCGATTTTAAGACGATCTAGCGATGTCCGTCCGTCCATCTGTCGGTCTGTCTGTCTGTCTCTATGTCTGTTGAAAACACGGTAACTTTTGAAAGACTTTACGGAGGCTCCTGAAGTTTGGCATATATGTTTGGCATTTACCTGGTCAGGTTGGTATTGCAATCCAGCGAAATCGGTCCAGTGGTTCAAAAGTTATGAGCAAAATACTGAATTTCGGCAAGGGTTTTTCGTGAATTTATGAGATAAAAAGCACTATAACTTTCGAAAATCAATTCTGAGGATGCTGAAGCTTGGCATATATATTTTGGGTTCCTCCAGCCTAGTTCGTACTGAATTTCACCCAAATCGGTCCAGTGGTTCAAAAGTTATTAGCAAAACCGTGAATATCAGATTAGCTTCACCTTAAATTCACGTGGTGAAACCCCGTTAAACCTGTTTTTCAACCATTGGTAAGTCACAAAAATATTTTAAAACGTATTTTTGTCACTCAAAAATATTTTTATACCAAAACAAAAAAAAATACACTCGAAAAAAATGTTACACTCAAACAAAATTTTACACTCAAGAAAAAAATTAGTAATTTTTTTTTTTTTTTAATGTAAAATTCATAAAAAATTTTACACTCAAAAAAAATGTACACTCAAAAAAAAATAATTTTTTTTTTTTTTTTAAAAATTACTAAAAAAAAATTTTACACTCAAAAAAAAATTTGTATTTTTTTTTTTTAATGTAAAATTCAAAAAAAGTTTACACTCAAAAAAAAATAGTTTTTTTTTTTTTTTTAATTATTAAAAAAAATTTTTTTAAACTAAATAAAATATTTCTAATCATAACTGTTATTTTTTCACGTTAGAAAATTTACTATCACTTAAAATGGGCATTGTGGAGGGTATTTATAGATTCGGCCAAGTCGAATTTAACTTTTCTACTTGTTTGAACATAAGAAAAGTCACCAGTTAGTCTGAGGTATCCATCAGCCTAAGGAAATCTTCGGAAAAAAGTCCAATCTTAAATCTGAAAATTTTCCCAAATAATTTGACAAATTTAATAGAAACTAATTTCATTTTTTAGTGTTTTTTCTGTAAGTACAGATCGAGCTCGGGCTCTAATTATATTTGTTATAAGGGTGTAAGTTGAAAAAATGCAGAAGAAAAATTGAATTTCTAAAAATTGTAGACATTTATGGTATTCCCATACCGGTTTCAAACACTCCAGTTAGTGTTATCATCAGTAGGATTTTAAGTGTCGGTTTGTCTTGTTAATGGAAATTGTTTTTTATATTTGTGAATATTTATAGTTTCTACAAATTAAATTTTAGCAGTTTCCAACACTACAATTCTATTTCTAGCAATCTCAACCTCACTTCATACTTTCTTTCAACTTTTTTGTCTCTTACATTATTTCGCAAGGGTTACCAACATGATCTGGAATTGCAGACACAAATGAAGGAATTGTCATTTTCTGTTTCGGAGACGTACTTAATGAATCTTACATTTTTTGGTACATACACTCAAAAAAAAAGCTTTTTCATATTGATGAAAAGATACAACAAAATGATGGAAGGATAGATTTACGTCTAATGAATGTAACGTGTCATCAATATGATAAAGCGATGTCATCAATAGGGAGAAGTGTGCCATCAAAAAGAATTTTTATTTGAAAAATAAATTATTTTCAATTTTTATTTTGAAAACTTTGCATCTTTTTTATCTTATCCCCGCGAAGATTTATTCCGGTGTGGAAATCTCTCTCGTTTGTTAGGTTTAGCCTCTAGCTACTTACCTAAAACATAAAAAACAAGTAGAAAAATTAAGTTCGACTTAATTAGAGGAGACCAACAAAAATATACGTGTGTTGGCGATTTGCAAGATCATACCGGAATTTTATTTTAAAGATGGTTAAAGTATACAACTATGTTTTCTTTTTATATCTGAGGTGTATGGTGTGTTCAGCAACTTTGTAGAAAATTTTCTGAAAAATATTTTTGTGGAACATATTAATCCTTTAACTCCCTCTCATAATGGTATTTTTGACTTCATTTTAACAAATCGTAAAAAAAACACCTCGAAAGAGGGGGAGGGCGAGGATAAAATGTTTTACAAAAATGTTGGCCATAAAATTTTACTACATACATATGTCAGAACAGACCAAAGCCCAAAACATAACACAAACACTAAAAACCAGTCAAATTCAAGGTTGCCCCTTAAGGATTAATTTTTTTGTAATTTTTTTGATTGGCAATGTTGAATTTGACTATAAAACTAAGTATGTGTTAATTACACTCAAATTAATAACTCTGTTAAATTACAGAAAAACTCTGCTAATTTAACAGAGTACAGCATACTTTTCCAGCTAACAACATTTCTTGGTAATTTTACTAAAAAACTCTGTAAAATGATTTTGACAAAAAAAAACTGTTAATTTACAGAGTTTATAGTAAAATATTTGTTAAATATGAAAGCTTTTTGACAGAGATAACTCTATAATTTTACTTTAAAACTCTGTAAAATGATTTGGATAAAAAAAAACTGTTAATTTACAGAGTTTCTAGTAAGATATTGGTTAAATAAACTACCATTTAGCAAAGAAAACTATGTAAAATGCAAAAAAAAAATTAAGAAAAAACTGTGCAAATTTACAGAGTTTAGTTAAATGCATGTTATTTTGTAAAATTTTTATTAGATTTCTGAAAAGATTTTTTTTTGATAACTTTTTTTGCTACTTTTTCAACTTTTTCTCAAAAAAAAAAATATACAGATAAAATTTTGATGTTTGGTAACAAAAACAAAAACTACTCAAAACAGATTTTTTTTTTTGGTTATAAAAAAATACGTATAAGTATTTTGCTTAAGTCTGTATTCTAGCAGAAAACTCTGTTAATTATCTGTAAAATTAGGATTACAAAGTAAAAAGTAATAGAACATTTTTTTTTGTTACAACAAAATACAAAGTATTTTCTTTAAATATGTATTTTGACAGAAAACTCTGTCAAATATCTGTTGAGTTGAGATTACAGTCACTTTACAGAGTTATTATTGTGAGTGTACATCTGATGTTTAGGGTATGTTCAGCAACTTTATAAAAAATATTATGGCAAATATTTTTGTCGAACATATTAAACCTTTTACTCCACCACATAACAGTCATTTTTGGCAGGAATAAAATGTTCTACAAAAATTTTGCCCATAAAATTTTACTACATATGCCAGAACACACCAAATCCAAAACTTAACGGAAACACCAAAAATCAGTCAAATTCAATATTGCCCACTAAAAATTTTTTTAATTTTTTTACAGCGCAATCTTGAACATGACTTTTTTTTGTTGTTTTTGTTAATTTTTGGGCTTTGGAGTGCTCTCACGTATAATAGGCAACATTTTATCCCCGCGCTCCTTTTTTGGGGTGTTTTTTAGAATCGAGCCAAAAGTACCGTTTGAGAGGGAGTTGAGAGGGTTAATATTAGAGATGGGTGATATTTGTTGGGTGATTTTTGACTCACGCTCACGACAGGAATTTTCCAATCACGCACACTCCCTCACTATCTTATTTTTTTACACTCACTGACAATCACGTGTAATCTTAATTTTACAGATAATTAACTGAGTTTTCTGCTAAAATACAGATTTAAGCAAAATACTTCGTATTTTTTTATAACCAAAAAAGTTTTCTGTTTTAAGTAGTTTTTGTTTTTGTTACCAAACATCAAAATTTTAACTGTATATTTTTTTTTCAGAAAAAGTTGAAAAAGTAGCAAAAAAGTTATAATTTTTTTTTCAGAAATCTTATTAAAAATTTTACAAAATAACATGCATTAAACTAAACTCTGTAAATTTACAGAGTACATTCTGTAATTTTTTTTTGCATCAAATGCATTTTACAAATATATGTAAATTTACATAGTTTTCTTTGCTAAATGGTGATTTATTTAACCAATATTTTACTAGAAACTCTGTAAATTAACAGTTTCATTTTACAGAGTTTTAAAGTAAAATTAAAGAGTTTTCTCTGTCAAAAAGCTTTCATATTTAACCAATATTAACAGTTTTTTTTTTTGTCAAAATCATTTTACAGAGTATTTTAGTAAAATTACCAAGAAATGTTGTTAGTTGGAAAAGTATGGTGTACTCTGTTAAATTAGCAGGGTTTTTCTGTAATTTAACAGAGTTATTATTTTGAGTGTAGTTAATATGTTCCACAAAAATATTTGCCATAATATTTTCTACAAAGTTGCTAAACATGACGATAAATCAACAAAGTTGGCAGCGCACAGTGGTTTCCCTTATATGGACAAGCGGTCAAAAATCAATATATCCAAAACAAAAAAAAACTAGGGTCTTCAAAATTTTTCAGCTCATAGTATGCCCGAAGAACTTAAAGTTTGCAAATTTGTAGGAAAAAATATTAACAACTGTAGTCACAGTAGCCATTTGATCTTTGAAGGGTTAAATGTCTTAAAGATCTGTTTTAAGAGTTTTTTAAATAAAGTATTTTAATATGAAAATTTGTTTGTTTTAATTTCCATATTGATATTTTCGAAACTTCTAACAATACCGCGAAAACAATTAATTATAAGAATTAAAGTTTGACCTTTGTTTTGACACTTTTCAAATGGAGTGAGTAAGCTACACTTAACCCTTTAACGACCACAGGCGAGTACGCTTGCCAAAGCGTTTTTGACGATTATTTTCAGTTAAGTAAAAGATACGGTAAATGTATTAAAAGATGAATTGTAGAGTATGTTTTCCGCAACAAAATTCTAGTTTACAGTAAGCTCCAATTTGATAAACTTACTCACTATAAGCCCTCAAAGTTTGTAAAATTGTTTTCTCTATTTTAGGAACAAAAAGATCTTTATTTGCTGAGCAAAATCGGGGGCAAGAAAGGGGTAGAGTTCCAAATTCTTGTAGGGTAACTATTAGTGTCCAACCGAATATTCTGCTTCGGCCACAAATCACTATTCGGCCTCTATTTGGCTTCGGTCACATTTTTGGTCGAATATGGCCGAATACCGAATAATTGCATAAAATTTGTAATCACGTGTTGAAAAACACACTAAAGACACTTTGAATCACATTAGTAAGCCACAAAAACATTTTACTAAGCGTTTTTGAAACTAAAACAAAATTTTACACTTAGGTTTTTACTTAAAATAAATCATTCAATACAAAATTCGTATACACTCAAAATAATTCCACAGTAAAAGATTTAGTAAGTGATTTTGTACTTAAATCTACTAATAAACAAATTACCAGTAGTACAGTAGTTTTTTAGTATCTTCAAAGTACTAAAATAAGTAATAAAAAATTTTAGTATTGATTACCAATTCCTGCACTAATTGTAAGTCCATTTGGACTAAAACATTAGCACTTTAGTTAAATTTTAAGTAATGAATACCAACTTTTTTTTGAGTGTACATTTGTGTATTTCACCAAATCAAGTTTTACTTTTTTTCTTGCTTTTACTACAAAAATATTTTTTTTTTTAATATTCGGCTTCGGCTTTGGTTTCGGTCGAAAAGTGAAAATTTGGCCGAATATTCGGCTTCGGCCAAAATATGTGTATTCTGTCGGAGACTTGTAACTATTATTGGTTGCAGATCTTAAAAATCACAGCTAGTAGAAAATAGCTTTGCCCAGAAATGCGGAATCGTCAAAGGCCAAATTTTTTCACCAAGAAAAATAAGGGGGAAGGACAATTTCTTTAAAAAAAGTGTTTTCTCTTTATTCAGAACTGTAAGTCAAAAACCATAAAATTGCAATATTAATTTTAAAATAACAACAATTGAAAAAAAAATATTTCTCTTTACTTATATAAAGAAAAACAAAACGCAATTTTTCACAATTTTTCGTTGGATGACTATGTAAATCACATCCATATGCGAAAATATGCAAAAACCCGCGGCCACAATATTTTTTAATTTAAAGAGGGGTAAAAAATCTTCAATTTGATGTATAAAAAGTGGTGGGCAGATGAGGGCCAAATAGCTAAAAGTCTATGTGAAAAAGTAGTTTTTAAAAAACGTGTGTTTTGAAAAGGTCAAAAAAGTGTTCTTCAGGGATTTTTTAATGGGCTTATATTTTTGCAGCTTTTATTATTTAATTTGGTACAAAATAGTTTAAAATTTAATGTTTGTAGGGTTTTTGGAAACTTCTGCCACAATATCGCGAATAACTTTTTAGATAAACTTAAGTATTATTTTATGACTATGCAACGACAATATATGCAATATAAACATTCCCCCACTTTCAACTAACACAAACATTAAATCTAGTAAAAAAAAAAACGAAAATTGGTTAGGTTCATAAAATTTAGAGTGTTATCAATAAATTTAGTGCAATAAAGCTTAGAAAAAAAAACATTAACTTTTTGATTTTTGGCCAATGGGGGAAACCACTGTGCAGCGCTGGTTTCAGTGTTTTTGAATAGACATGAAAAACCTTTATTACAAAAAAGTCACAGAAGTCGTAATTTCAATATTTCGCCCAAAAAAAATTATTTTGGATTTTTGGACAATTTTGTTTTGGCAGAAATAACGTTTTTAGACCTATAATTTTGGGCTATATGTCGCAGCTTGGGCGATATGGCTTTGGGCGCTTTGTCCGTACGCCATTTCTTTCCCTTGACCCTTTTATAGAGCTTGAGACAGTCTTTCATTTAAACTTACCTTCAGCTCAATACGATCATTTTAACCCGTGGTGATCTTCAATCAAAGTTTTTGATTTTTGGAAAATTTCCACCAATAATTTGGATTTTAAAAAAATATGTTGTGTTACATTATTTTTATTAATTTTAGTATGCTTAATATGTATATTAAAGAATTTTTAAAATCGGTCAAGCGCTTTTCGAAATATCGCCATTTGAAATTTCTTCCAAACATTTCTAAAAATGTCGTTTTTTTACATTTAAGAATTAAAAAATCTAAATTTTTTGTTGCTACTGACCATTTTATAAGGCTTGAGACAAACTTTCATTTAAACCTAATAAAACCCAAATCAAAACTTTTTAACCCATGGGCGCCATCGATAAAAGTAAAGAGTTTTTGGTGAACATTTTCTAAAAAACCAAAACTATGATCAAGGGGGGCCACTGGTTAAAATGGTCGGATTTGGCTCTAATTAATTTTAAATATTTTGATTCCGAAGAATGAAATGACTTTTCTGGTTCTTTTGGTCAAAGTCCAGGTCGATGAACTTCATTTGGCGAAAATACATGTCAAAAATTGTGGTTTTCCCATTTACAAACTTGTCCTTATGAGTAATTTGAGACGATATCTTAACGAACTTCGGGGTCTTAGTTTTTGGGTTAGGACTGATGTGAGTGGTGGCTTCCACAGACGGACGGATATTTGTTTAATGTCAATCTTTAATGTATCAATAATATACATACAGTGGGCGACAATACATTGGAAACTTTTTTTAGTAGATGCAATTTCTTTAAGACAATGTTAACAATACTACACTGAAAAAACCTTGTCAAATTACTAGAAAAAGTCTCGTATTCCCATTTTATCAATGTCTGACAGTTTTCCTTGTTTTTTAACAAATAATTTTCGATCGAAATTTACAATTTTTTTTTGTAATTTTCATCACAAAACCTCCCTGTTAGTTTTATCGCGTCAAAAAAATTGTAAATTTAAAATTTTTTGGTAAAAAGCTTGTAAAATTACAAAATTATTGGTAAAAAGCTTGTAAAAGAACAAGGGATTGTTGTCAGATAGTAGGTAACAAAAAAATAGTTACAAACTTTTCTTGTAATTTTACAAGGTTTTTTTGTTTGAGTGTAAACGTTATTATTGTCAAATGAGTATTATTTTAAAAAATGTTATGTAGGAAATTTATAAAGCTTTAATTTAAGCTTAATAGCGTCCAGATTGAGTAAATAATAAATGTGCTACGAGGGCCGATCTGAAAAATGAAATTATTTTAGAGTTATAAAGTTATAACTATAATATACATTATGGGTTCCACGACATATATTTCGATGCTTTACACATGGTATGGCTAACAAGGGAAGTCTCCCTGGTGCATGCGCGGGTACAAGGGGGGGGAAAAAGGGGAAATTTCCCCCCCCAGACCAAATTTTGAAAAGAAAAAAAAGAAGAAAAAAAAGAAAAAAAGAAAAAAAAGAAAAAAGAAAGAGAAGGAAAGAAAAGAAAAAGAAGAAAAAAAGAAAGAAGGAAATTTAAAAAAAAAAATTCCGAAGAAAAAAAATCTCGAAGTCCAAAAATTTTTCATAGAAACAAAAACTGCAAATTTTAATAAGAATCTGAGCCTTTTTTTTGTTAAAAAGTTCTCAAAACTTATTTATAGGAAAGAGGTCGCAGAAGTATTTTTCTATGGGAAAAAGGTCTCAAAATTTCTGAATTTGAGACTTATTTTAAGGAAAATGGTCTCAGAATATGAGTCTTTTTTAATAAGAAAAAAGTCTCAAAGTCTGTGACTTTTAATTGTTGAAAAATAGTCTAAGTTGAAACTTACTGAATTGGTAGAAGCTCGCAGAATCTGAAACTTTTTCTACGGGAAAAAGGTCTTAGAATCAAAGACTTTTTTAGGAATAATGTCTCAGAATCTCAGAAAAATGTCTCAGAATCTCAGACTTTTTCTATAGGAAACAGGTCTCAGATTCTATGACCTTTCTATAAGAAAAAAGGTCTTAAAGTCTGACACGTCTTCTAAAGGAAAATATTTCCGAATCTGGGACTTTTTCTTTAGGAAAGGGTCACAGAATCTCCCAATTTTTCTATAGGAAAGTGTCTTAGAATAGGAAAAGATTCCAGAATCAGAAAAAGGTCTCAGAATCTTTTCTTCTTAAGAGAAAAAGTACTAGAATTTTAATTTTAGTAATTAATTAATTTTTTCTATATAAGAAAAAGCTCTCAGAACTTAAGACATTTTCTTTAGGAAAAAGTTCTGAGAATCTGAGCCTTTGTCTTTAGGAATAAGACATCAGAATTTGAAACTTTTTCTTTAGGAAAAAGGTCTTAGAATCTGAGAATTTTTCTATTGGGAAAAGGTCGAAGAATCTAAGACTTAATCTATAGAAAAAAGGTCTTAGAATCTAAAATACTGGAAAACAATACCCAGTCGGCAAAAAAATCACACCTGACATACTGCTGACTTTCCCTTTATAAAATTGCTGACATCTTCATACAATTTTTCAAAATGTCATCAATGACATGTCAGCAGTTGGTCAGCGGTTGTTTAAACGAATTGTTAGTGACCACCGATACTGGTGGACACAGCTGACCAACTACTGACATGTCATTGATGACATTTTGAAAAATTGTATGAAGATGTCAGCGATTTCATAAAGGGAGAGTCAGCAGTATGTCAGGTGTGATTTTATTTTGCCAGCTGGGTACGAAACAAATCTAATAACCAGAGACTTTTTCTATAGTAAAATGTCTCAGAATCTGAGACTTTTTCTATAAAAAAAAAATCTTAGAATCTGAAAATTTTTCTTTACGAAAAAAACCTCAGATTCCGAGACATTTTTCGTAAAGAAGAAGTTTTATATTCTGAGACATTTTCCCTTAAAAAAAACTTTCACGAAAAATGTCTCAAAATCTGATATTTTCTGTGTAGAAAGGATTTCTTTTATTATTTTTCTGTACGAAAAAAGTCTCAGATTCTGAGACATTTTTCGTAAAAAAGAAGTCTTATATTCTGAGATTTCTTTTAAAAATCTGAAAATTTTTCTATAGGAACGAAAAAATTCTCAGATTCTGAGACATTTTTCCTAAAGAAAAGTCTTATATTTTGAGACATTTTCCCTTTAAAAAATAGTTTTTTTCACGAAAAATGTCTCGACATCACTTTTTTGAAAAAAAACGTATCCCTTTTTTTAGCTCGTCAACATAGGTAAATTAATAATTTTTTTTTTTCGAAGTAAAAAAAAAAATATTTCCCCCCCCAAACCCAAAAGCTGTACCCGCCACTGCCCTGGTGTCACCCTCCGATCTTCATGAAATTTGGATATGTTGTTAAGAACGAAAATTAATTCGACACGTATTTTTTTTAGCGGCCCAAACTCATTTTTAGGGGGGGTCGATTTGTATGGGGGGAAATTGACCTTTTTCAGTTTTTTACGATTTACGCCTATTTAAACAAAATTAATATATTAAAAATACCTATCTCGTGGTGCTATTAACGGGCCAAAGAAAATAATATTTTTCAACTTATTAACACAAATGTCCTAAAATTTTGGTATTTTACTCAATATGACAAAAAGTTTTGCATGTTTGGCCAAGTTCTTGGCACACGTAGATAGGTTTTCAAAAGACCTTTCATTTGGTATGTAACATGACTAGGTTTCTTTGCATAATATAGGAGATAAACGAAAAAAACTGAAAAATGGTTTGTCTTCCCCCCTACTTTTTACCCCCTAAATATGAATTTGGGCCGGTAAAAGAAATACGTGTCCCTTTATTTTTTCTGCTCTACAAAATAAAACCAATTCCATAAAGATCCGCGGGTGACACTAGGGAGACTTCCCTTGTAAGTTAGCATACCCCCCATACTGTGATTTGAGGGTATGAAAAAAACACCCGCTACAGAGCGCGACAAACTCAACATTTTCCGTTTTTAAACAACACCACTTTACCAACTGAGCCAACGAAGCTTATATTTTCATGTGATTACTTATTAAACATGAGTTAGTAAATTAGTGTGAATGACACCAATCCTAAAAACAAAAAGTTTTAAGAATGACATCCATAAAGGCAAATGTTTGGCCCATTACGATTTCTGCTATTGTTTTCCTTTTTTCTCTCCGTTCAAGTTCGTGATTTTCCTCTGCTATTTTAAAGTTAAATTCTATCATTTCTGTTTTATTTTATTTTCCTTGCCCTTTCACTTTTCTTACGTGACACCATTTAAACCCAAAAATGTTCTGTCTGTCTTTCAGTTTTTTTCTGGCGTTTTTTTTTTTGTCGACTTCTATCGTCAATCACAGTCATTTTCACTCCTCTGTTGTATGTATGTATATAGAATTGTGTGCTTAGCTATTTTTCCATTTATTTAAATTTTTTTTCTTTAACACCAGTGTGTTGAACGTGTTTTTTATATATTTTTTTTTATTTCTTTCTACAAGTTTAATATTCTTGGCCGTCTAAATAATAGGTACATTAAAAATAAAAAATCTGAAAAAAAAAAAAAATTGATTGATGATCATCATTTTTGTCGTCATCATCCAATAACAATTGAAAAATTGTATAGCGGGGGATTTACTGCATGATACTCATTGTCGTCAATGGTATACAAAAAATAAAAATTTAAAAAAAACAAACTCAAGTCAAGCTTGAAAAACAAATTTAATTATTTTAAATAAAAGGTAAGGTAAATAATATACTTTGAGTATCTATACAATTTAAATTGACTCAATTTATTTACTTGGCGTTTTATTTATTTACTTTTTATTTATTTTTTTTGGTATATCAGCATTTAGAAATTTATTTCAAAAGGAATTTTAAAAAATAAGTGGGAAATTGGGAAGACACTGTTGAAGAGACTATGGTAAATTAATATTTATTTACAACAAAATATTTATAATACAAATTTAAAAAATGTTATGCGACAATTTTAAATTCAGAAATGCCTTATTCAAATTCAGAAATGGCTAATTCAAATTCAAGAAATCCCAATTAAAAGCACAATTACGCACTTTTTTGGATATGATAAAACTTGGTGTTAAGGCTATTTGTGGCGTTGAGTTCAAAAAAGCACTCAGTTTTTTAGATCTAGTTTTCAAGATATTTAATAAAAAATTGTTACAATTTTTGACAATTAATATCCATTTTATTAAAAAAAAGTGAAAATATAGAAATAAGCAGCAGTCTCACTGAGTCGTTTGTATTGTTTGGGATCTGTTTACGCATTAGAGCTAGGGTGACCATTTTTTCTCGAACTCAAATCAGTACGCCTAAAACTCATATGGAAAGAAAAATTATGACGAATATTTTATCACTCAAAAAGCATTGGTTTAATTAACATAATTATTGTATATTGTTACTTGTATTTCCGTAAAAACAACTGTTAAAAACAACTGACATGATCAGTTGTATTTTTGCATAAAATGAAGCTGATTGCAGACTTTTTTGAATGGCATTACTAAGACCTAGTTCTTTTGAGAACCGCCCCTATTCTAAGGACTTTTTTTCTCAAGTTCTGTGATATCTATCTCTTCCTTTTAGAAAAACTCCCAAATCATGTGCTCTTGGAACTTTTTTCCGATAGGAAAAACTATTCCCTATAAAAACTAACTCACAATCAGATTACGTGCGCTTTTTCATATACAAATTAATTTTCGTTACGAATTTTTTTTCAGACTCACAAGCTTTAAGATTCCTAGACATTTTTTATTTGAAAATATTTCAGACTAAGCTTTTATAAAACTTCTCTACTAAATTATTTGTTGGAAATAATAGTTTTGGTATGGAATTTTTAAAATAATTTTTTATTTGGAAATGTCCAAAAATCAGTACAATCAGTACAAATTTTAAAAAATCAGTACAAATCAGTACAAGGTATTTTGATCAGTACACGTGACTAAAAATCAGTACATGTACTGATCAAATCAGTACGAATGGTCAGCCTAATTAGAGCCCACCAGTAGTCTTTAAGACATTATAGCGATGTCCGTCTGTCTGTCCGTCTGTGGAAATGGTGATCACGGCTAAAGTAATAAACAGATATAACTAAGACTTAGCATATTTACTTGCTGTTGCTTTAAGTAGTTTGGTATTGCATTTGAGCGAAATCGGTTCAGGGGTTCAAAAGTTATGAAAGAAAATGTAAGGATACCTCGGAAATTTTGGTACATTCAACATAACCTAAAAATACAAAATGCTTTAATTCAGCTGCTGGTTAACACATGTGAAGAACAAGAATTGATCACGGAATGGTATTTAAACAAGTACAAACATATTTTTTTACAAAAATAAATTTTCTCCGATTTTTTTTTATCAAAAAATTTTTTTAAATTTTTTTTTTTTTTTTGCAAATAAATTTTTTTACATTGTGGTGGGTATCAATGCATTCGGCAAGCCCGAATTTTAACTTTTTTACTTGTTTTTAAATAAAAACTTACAAATTCTGATACATTTTTCCCATCAAAAAAGTCTGAGATTTTTTTTCTAGGATTCTAAGATTTTTTCCTATAGAAAAGGTCCAGCTTTTCCTATTTAAAAGTCTTAGATTCTGGAATACCTTTGCAACAGAAATAATCTCAGATTCTGAGACATTATCTCAAAATCAGAGTCATTTTTCCTTAAAAAAAGTCTTAGATCCTGAGACTTTTTCAAAAATAAAAAATCTCAGATTCTGCGTAATTTTTCTTGTAGAAAAAGTCTTAAATTCTAAAACATTTTTTCTATAGTAAAACTCTCAAATTTTCCCTGAAGAAAATTTTCTTATTTAAAGATTTTGATACTTTTTTTCCTTTAATAAGTTTAAAGATTCAAAAACATTTTGCCTATAGAAAAATTTCAAGATTCTTTGACATTTTTCCTAGAGAAACTTCTCACACAAGGTCTTTTCAAATTCACTTGTTTCTTATTTATCAACAAAAGAGAGTGGGAAATGAGGAAGAGCACATTATAAATCAGTGCAATGTTAGCTTTTAAAATCGACCACTCTCTTGTTGGTAAGTACCCAAGTAGAAATTCATGACGGTTATAAAAATAAAGCGTTTTTAAAGCACTCTTAAGTAGAAATTCATGACGGTTATAAGAAAAAGCGTTTTCAAAACACCCCCAAGTATAAATTTATGATGGTTATAAAGTAAAATCAAGACTTATCAAAAATAACTCAATTTTAAAGCATAACTTCATAACGCTTTTCGAACGATTCGTAAAAGCATTTTGAGAATAATTTTCAACCAAACCTATGATTTTATTTCACTGCCATTCAAAAAATAAGAACTGTCAAAATTGTTTTTGTCTTGATTTGAGCAAAAAATTGGGTTTGCTATCATGATTTTCTCATTACAAAGTATTTTCAACATTATATCCTATTATGTCCTGTATCTATCTATTGATGAAATTGGGTTATAAAATGTTTTTCATTTCATTGAAGATATTGGATACCTTTGTGATAAAAATTTGATTTACAATCATAGGTATGCATTTCAAATTGGGCATACGTTATCAGAATGAGAGGCAGCCATAAGAAAACACCAATTTTGTTGCATTGGATTCTATTCTTGTATAGTGGGTATACTACAGTGTTGCCACTTTCTGGATAATTACACAAAAGTGGGACAATTTCAAAATCCTTGGATAATTTTTGGATAATGACATTTTTTGTGTAATTTTTGTGTAATTTCACCTCAACAAAGTTGCAACTAATTTTGATCATATTTTAGTTATTTTTATCATTTTCTCGACATTTTGGGCTTAAAAAAAAATTATTGACAATATGGACTTTAGAAATTTTGATTACCAAATACTGGATAACAAATGACGGACATGTATTTTAAGACCATAAAAGAGAATCCCTCTTTCAAAATCTGAAAATTGTTCTTTAACTTATTTTAATATTACCATCTCCCATTCAGTTACAAGAATTTTCAGACGAGCAGACATGTGAGTCGACCTATCAAAATTTTCTGAATAAAACTTTTGTTTTTATAGACTTAACACAAACAGAATAAATAAATTTATTAAATTTAAAATACGGATGGCTCTCCTCATCTATTGAAATTGTTCCGAAAACTATTTGACAAACGGATTAAATATTTTACATACATTCGGGTACCTGAAAGGAACAATTTTAACGTACCATTGAAGTTTAACAAAAAACTGGAAAGAAATTTAATTGATATAAATAAATTAATTTAATTTCTTATTTTTATGCATAACAATACAATAAACTATGATCTCTTGAATTACAAAAAAAACTTTATAATTTTTTAGTGAAAAAAAAAAAAATAGTTTTTTGTTAAAATTTTTTTTTTGTGTAATTTTTGATATTTTGGATAATTTTGTGTGTAATTTCCAATTCGATTGGTGGCAACACTGGTATACTACCAATGGCGTTTTATTTTGAGAATTTGTATGAAGCATTTACAATTGATTTTAAGAAACTGGTTTCAAAATCGAAGTCAGAAAACTGAGATATTGTAGCTTCCATATTAGCTACATCATCTGCGATGTGAAAAATTTTGTGAAAATTCATTGTTTGTTTCTAATAACACTGTGCTACAAATGACCAAAAATAAAATATGCAGGGGTTCTCATATGAAAATTCGGGTTGGTTGGAGTCCATAGAGTACTGATATACTCATAGTTTTTCTGGATCACTTCGTTAAGTACGTTTTTTATTCGCAAATGTGTTGAAAAACGGCAATTCTTAAATTACAACTTTAAAAAATTATTACTTTGTTAGTTTGCAACCGATTTTCGATTTTATGAATTTTTTTGAAAGGTATAAATCTTACCTTTTAAACAAAACAAAAATATTTAAAATCGATCAAGAATTGGCTGAGCTACGATTGTTTAAGTTAAAAAAAATCCAATTTTTTGAAAAATTTGTCATATTCTTTATACTCTAAGTTGAAAGTGCATCATTAAACAATTTTTTTTTATTTTTGTATAAAAGTATAGTAAAGTAGCTTTCCAAAACATAAAAAAACATAACAATCGGTTAAAAAATGAATGAGTTATGCTAAGTTTTGTGATAGGACATTTTTAATTTTTTTCAGAAATGCTTGTTATTTAGGTATTATTCATAAATCTTATTGCTAGTAGTAATTTTATGTGCCTATGCATATAAACAAGAGATGGTAACATAATTAGATTTGTGCGTGATTGACACATGATCACAAGTGAGCGTGATTGAAAATCAATTTTACTCACGTGGAGTGAGTGGAATAAAAAAAATGGGCGTGTCAGTTGCTTCTAAATCCCATTTATAATTTTTTGGTTTTGTTTGAAAACTATGAGTGTTACTTCTTAAAAACAAAAATATTGAGAATAGATTGAAAATAGGATCGTTTAAGTAAAAAATCTTTTTTGAAAAGTAATACCTGCAACATTTTTATGACAGAAAAAGTTGTACGTTCGCAATCATTTTTGAAACGAAATTGGTAAAATTGTAGGATCATGTGATGAAAATTTTACCTATTTATAAATAAACGTATGAGGCATTCCACACCAAATATCCAGCAAAAAAAACATGTGTACCGTAAATTTCTGAACAGGTTGTATGAATAGCCCTATATGGAGCTAAGAAAATTGCGTTTTTGGTTTTAAAATTTTTCAAAAACTTGACTTAGGAGGTCAAATATTGGAAAAATGGTCAAATTTGTGTTGAGTTACCTTGTTTAAATATTTATTAAATTAAAACGGAATGCACCACAATCTCAAACATCGATTAAATTTTTTTTTTTTTTTTTTGGAAAATTTTCAGAATTAGTTCTGAAATTTTTGCATTTTTAAAAAAGTCAATTAATCAAAAACCCGGCCACTTTTTTTTAAGCTTAGATGTTTGTCTATCCACACAAATAAATTCAGACATATGTTTTTTTGAGAAAATCGCATTTGAATATTAATTTTCATAACAATTTTGTAATTTGCTTGTATTTTCTTGTTTCAACGTAGCGAATGACTATTAAATACTTGCATTAGTCATACGCTACGTTGAACCAAGCAAATTACCAAATTGTCATGAAATTCAAAATTCAAATGCGATTTCTCGAAAATAACGAATAAAACACATTACAATTTTTTTGTGTAGATAGACAAACTAGAGATGGGAACATGAGCGTGAGTGTGACTGAATTCAATTTTACTCACGTGATTGTGAGTGAGTGTGAGAAAGATTATTGCGTGAAAGAGTGAGCGTGAGTTGATTTTTTGCGTGAGTTTGCGTGATTTATTTTCTCTTCATATTTCCTTTCATTCCAAAAAAAGCAACAAAAAAATGTAAAATTTTGCTTAACTTCAGATTTTGTCCCGAAAAAATAAAAACAAATGTAAAATTTTAGATTTTGCTGAAAATTTTAAAAGATTTTTGAAATTATTTTTAGTATAAATAAGAATATCGTGAGTGTGAGTCAACGTTAGCGTGAGTGACTCTTGCATCGGCGTACGTGAGTGTGAGTTGTATTAAATTTACACACGTGATTGTAAGTGAGTGTTAGAAGAAAAATTATGCTCGTGATTGAGTGAAAGTTAAAATTCACTCACGTGACCATCTCTTAGACAAACATCTAATCTTTAAAAAAAATTAAAAAAAAACAAATGTGGCCGGATTTTTTATAAATTGACTTTTTTAAAAAATGAAAAATTTCAGAACGGGTTCTGAATTTTTTTTTTTTTTTTCACTCACATTTTTTTATTCCACTGACACTCACTCACAACGACGTGAGTAAAATTGATTTTCAATCACGCTCACTTGTGATCATGTGTCAATCACGCACAAATCTAATTATGTTACCATCTCTTGTTTATATGCATAGGCACATAAAATTACTACTAGCAATAAGATTTTTGAATAATACCTAAATTACAAGCATTTCTGAAAAAAATTAAAAATGTCCTATCACAAAACTTAGCATAACTCATTCATTTTTTAACCGATTGTTATGTTTTTTGGTGTTTTGGAAAGCTACTTTACTATACTTTTATACAAAAATAAAACAAAAATTGTTTAATGATGCACTTTCAACTTAGAGTATAAAGAACATGACAAATTTTTCAAAAAAATGGATTTTTTTTAACTTAAACGATCGTAGCTCAGCCAATTCTTGATCGAATTTTAATATTTTTATTTTGTTTAAAAGGTGAGACTTAAACCTTTCAAAAAAATCCATAAAATCGAAAATCGGTTGCAAACTAACAAAGTAATAATTTTTTAAATTTGTAATTTAAGAATTGCCGTTTTTCAACACATTTGCCAATAAAAAACGTACTTAACGAAGTGATCCAGAAAAACTATGAGTATATCAGTACTCTATGGACTTCAACCAACCCGAATTTTCATATGAGAACCCCTGCATATTTTTGGTGTAGCACAGTGTAATTTTCTTAAAATTGTCTTCGCATTAATCGCTTTTGAAGTATCTATTTTTCTGGATGGAAAAATAAGACAAACTGTATAAAGAATTTAAAGTGTCAGTACTGCTTAAATTCCACTACATTTTTTAGAATTATTGATCAACCATATAACAAAAATATCTAATTTTCTAATATTTAATACATATCCATCAAAACGAAAGATTTCCTCTGAAACTATAAAGTTATGTCATCAGATATTTTATTAAATTTTTGTTGCAATATTACATTTTCTTGCAAACTTTAAAATTTTTACAACTAATTTTTGCAGCAATTTCTTGCCTATGCCAAGATACAACTTATATCGTCCAGTACGACAAAGTTTACAAAAATTTTAAAATTGCTATATTTTTTTGGTTTTTAACGCTTTAATAATGCTTCAACGAAGCGTTCTCAAATCACCATTATAAATGTCTTTAAAAACGCTTTATATAAACCGTCTAACGGTGTTATCATTAGGACTATCTGAAAGCGCTCTGAGGATGGTTTTCCGTATGATCTGAAAGCATTCGTACTACCATGCAGAGCGCTTTAAAAGCGTTTTTACTGTTGTATTTTTCTACCAGGGTAATGTCAATAAAAAGCTACAACATAAAAAGTTCGACCGCCAAAACAAGCGGCCTTATCACTTAGAGGGTTAAAGACAATTAGTTTATGTTAAACTCAATCACCTGTTTATTAAATGTTAAAAATTTCCAATAGGAAAATTAAGTAAAATAATATCGACACAGCTGAGTCAACATAAATTTTCATGATTTTGTTTATATTTGGTAAAGTATTATTTTTTGCTACCAAAATTTACTTTACAGTCATTATAAATAAACAAACATAAATTACTAAAGACTTTAAACAAATTTAAATTTATTACTAATCTTTAATGTTTTAGAAGGTGGCCACCCTACGACAAGAAAAAACTGTTGTAGATGTTTTTGTTTATTTATTTATTTGTTTATAGTATGCAAAACACATACATTTTCTAATTACACAGTGACATAATTTAAAATTTAAGATAAACATGAAAAGCAACAAAAAAATAAACAACACTATTACATAGTATGAGTATTAAAGCAACAACAAATATGGTTTCTCTTTCATAAAAAAATCCACAATGGGCTAAAGCAGGAGATAGTGTAATACAAAATTATTGATAAACAAGTAAAAAAAAGTTAAATTCCCTCGAATCCACAGTTTTAATACCCTCCACTCTAGTGATAGAGTGTATATGGGGCATTCCAAGCCAAATCACTCACTTTTAGACCCGACCCCTTTCGATTTATTTTATTTTTGGATATGTTTTAGTACTTATTAAATGGAACTTGGACACCAATTTTCAGCCTTTTATATCAAGATGGTGTTGAGTAATCAATTTTTCAAAATGGCGATTTTCTCAAAAAAATTAAAAAATTGAAATTTATAATTAATTTTGACCATTAAAAAATATAGATATTTTAAAAAAAGTTGGACAACGTTTTGTTGGTATTTAAATGTAGTTTTAGAAAAAAAATATGAAAAAATTATTCGAAGTAATTATCACTTATTTTTTGACGTTTAAAAATCAAAATCGACTTTTTGAAAAAGTCCGAAACCTTCGATTTTTTTGTAAAAACTATAAAAATTCTACTCTAAATTGCGCAACTTTTAAGCTATATTTCGAGATGTGATCACAATTCTTTCTATTTTTTTTTTTAATTTTTAAAATTGCACCTTTTATTTTTTGGCTCTGATTTATTTTATATGGTGCTCCAAAAAAAATAAGTTGGTAGATATTGACCCTAACTTACCCTAGATATATTCATTTCGAGGTAAAAATACGTCTCACAAAAATTTAGAACGATCGGAAATGGGTAAGGCGTTTAGCATGGTCCTTGAAATTTAAAAAACGGATTACAAGGAAAAATATGAATTTTTTTCTGTTTTCACAATTTTTTTGGTATTTCAAGTTAAGTTTTAATTCAAGTGATTACAGAATTTTGATGTGGAGTAAAATGCCTTTCTAATAAGGTACTAAAAGCTAAAATCGGTTGAAAATCAGCCAAGTTATTATAACTTCCCCAGGCATCTATCGTGTGTCATACCACTTGATTAAAGAATACGAGTCCCTTTTTTTAAATTTATTGATATTTTCTACTGTAATAACATTTTTTCATTATTCATGTTTCAGTGTAATATTTTTTTGGTTTTTCCAAATTTTAAAACAAAAAAAAATTTTTTTTTTTAAATAGAGATTTCAAAAGGGTGTTGAAAATGCAGGCATTTTTAGCATTAATTTAAAATATGTTAGCAAAACACAATACGAAAAATACTTGTTATCTAATTACATTTGAACTTGAAGAATAAAAAAATGTTATTACAGTAGAAAATTTCAATGAATTTCAAAAATCGGATTGTTTTGCTTAATCAAGTCGTCTGCCATACGTTAGATGCCTGGGGAAGTTGTAATAACTTGGCTGATTTTCAACCGATTTTAGTTTTTGGTACCTTATTAGAGAGGCATTTTACTCCGTATTATAATTCTGTAACCATTTAAATTTAAACTTAACTTAAAATACCAAAAAAATTGAGAAAACTGAAAAAAATTCATATTTTTCCTTGTAATCCGTTTTCTAAATTTCAAGGCCCATGCGATACACCTTATCCATGTCCGATCGTTCTTAATTTTTGTGAGGAATATTTTTACCTCGAAGTGAATATATCTAGGGTAACTTAGGGTCAGTATCTACCAATTTATTTTTTTTGAAGCACCATATAAAATATATCAGAGTCAAAACATAAAAGGTGCAATTTTCAAAATTTGAAAAAAATAGAACGAATTGTGATCACATCTCGAATTATGGCTTGAAAGTTGCGTAATTTAGAGTAGAATTTTTATGGGTTTTTACAAAAAAAAATCGAAGGTTTCGGACTTATTCAAAAAGTCGATTTTAATTTTTAAACGTCAAAAAATAAGTGATAATTACTTCGAATAATTTTTTCATACTTTTTTTCTAAAACTACATTTAAATACCAACAAAACGTTGTCCAACTTTTTTTAAGATATCTATATTTTTAACTGGTCAAAATTAATTAAAAATTTTAATTTTTTAATTTTTTTGAAAAAATCGCCATTTTGAAAAATTGATTACTCAACACCCTCTTGAAATAAAAGGCTGAAGATTGGTGTCCAAGTTGCATTTAATAAGAACTAAAACATATCCAAAAATAAAATAAATTGAAAGGGGTCGGGTCTAAAAGTGAGTGATTTGGCTTGGAATGCCCCATATATAAGTTTATCATTCCGTTTGTAACACCTCGAAATATTGGTCTAGGACCCCATAAAGTATATATATTCATTATCCTCGATCGATTTTAAGACGATCTAGCGATGTCCGTCCGTCCATCTGTCGGTCTGTCTGTCTGTCTCTATGTCTGTTGAAAACACGGTAACTTTTGAAAGACTTTACGGAGGCTCCTGAAGTTTGGCATATATGTTTGGCATTTACCTGGTCAGGTTGGTATTGCAATCCAGCGAAATCGGTCCAGTGGTTCAAAAGTTATGAGCAAAATACTGAATTTCGGCAAGGGTTTTTCGTGAATTTATGAGATAAAAAGCACTATAACTTTCGAAAATCAATTCTGAGGATGCTGAAGCTTGGCATATATATTTTGGGTTCCTCCAGCCTAGTTCGTACTGAATTTCACCCAAATCGGTCCAGTGGTTCAAAAGTTATTAGCAAAACCGTGAATATCAGATTAGCTTCACCTTAAATTCACGTGGTGAAACCCCGTTAAACCTGTTTTTCAACCATTGGTAAGTCACAAAAATATTTTAAAACGTATTTTTGTCACTCAAAAATATTTTTATACCAAAACAAAAAAAAATACACTCGAAAAAAATGTTACACTCAAACAAAATTTTACACTCAAGAAAAAAATTAGTAATTTTTTTTTTTTTTTAATGTAAAATTCATAAAAAATTTTACACTCAAAAAAAATGTACACTCAAAAAAAAATAATTTTTTTTTTTTTTTTAAAAATTACTAAAAAAAAATTTTACACTCAAAAAAAAATTTGTATTTTTTTTTTTTAATGTAAAATTCAAAAAAAGTTTACACTCAAAAAAAAATAGTTTTTTTTTTTTTTTTAATTATTAAAAAAAATTTTTTTAAACTAAATAAAATATTTCTAATCATAACTGTTATTTTTTCACGTTAGAAAATTTACTATCACTTAAAATGGGCATTGTGGAGGGTATTTATAGATTCGGCCAAGTCGAATTTAACTTTTCTACTTGTTTGAACATAAGAAAAGTCACCAGTTAGTCTGAGGTATCCATCAGCCTAAGGAAATCTTCGGAAAAAAGTCCAATCTTAAATCTGAAAATTTTCCCAAATAATTTGACAAATTTAATAGAAACTAATTTCATTTTTTAGTGTTTTTTCTGTAAGTACAGATCGAGCTCGGGCTCTAATTATATTTGTTATAAGGGTGTAAGTTGAAAAAATGCAGAAGAAAAATTGAATTTCTAAAAATTGTAGACATTTATGGTATTCCCATACCGGTTTCAAACACTCCAGTTAGTGTTATCATCAGTAGGATTTTAAGTGTCGGTTTGTCTTGTTAATGGAAATTGTTTTTTATATTTGTGAATATTTATAGTTTCTACAAATTAAATTTTAGCAGTTTCCAACACTACAATTCTATTTCTAGCAATCTCAACCTCACTTCATACTTTCTTTCAACTTTTTTGTCTCTTACATTATTTCGCAAGGGTTACCAACATGATCTGGAATTGCAGACACAAATGAAGGAATTGTCATTTTCTGTTTCGGAGACGTACTTAATGAATCTTACATTTTTTGGTACATACACTCAAAAAAAAAGCTTTTTCATATTGATGAAAAGATACAACAAAATGATGGAAGGATAGATTTACGTCTAATGAATGTAACGTGTCATCAATATGATAAAGCGATGTCATCAATAGGGAGAAGTGTGCCATCAAAAAGAATTTTTATTTGAAAAATAAATTATTTTCAATTTTTATTTTGAAAACTTTGCATCTTTTTTATCTTATCCCCGCGAAGATTTATTCCGGTGTGGAAATCTCTCTCGTTTGTTAGGTTTAGCCTCTAGCTACTTACCTAAAACATAAAAAACAAGTAGAAAAATTAAGTTCGACTTGGTCGAATCTATGAATACCCTCCACAATGTCATCTGATAGTATTTTTCTAAAAAAATTTCAAAAAATTGCATCACAAATTTTTTGTTAGAAATATATTATTTTGAGAAAAACTTTTTTTTAATCAATCAAATTTTTTTGAGTGTAAAATTTTTTTGACTGTCAGCATTTTTTTGAGTGTGACATTTCATTAAAAAAATTATGTATACACATTTTTTTTGAGTGTAACATTTTTTTTATTGTAAATATTTTTTTTAGTGTACAATTTCTTTGAGTAACAAAATTACTTTGTAAAATATTTTTGTTGTTTTACACCTATATGCAATACAAAAAAAATATTTCACATATTTCCCACTTTTAAATTTACTTCATTTGATTTTTTTTCCAAAAATTCTTACTATACACCGTTACATACAGTTACAAAAACAATAACAAATATTTACTTGCCTAACAACTAAATTGCACCCCACAACAAGAAAACAAACAACAACAAGTTTTAAAAAACTGGTATTTCACCATGCTTTTAAAACTTGTTTAACTAGTTTTCAACAGTTTAAGGTGACACAAATCTGAAATCCAATGCTTTGTTTATAACTTTTGAACCACTGAACAGATTTTGCTGAAATTTAAAACCAAATAGCCTTGGGGAACGGCAAATATATATGCTAAGCTTCAGCCCCCTCAGAATTGTCTTTCGAAAGTTATAGTGGTTTTAATCTTGTAAATTCGAAAAATACTCTTGCCGAAATTTACTCTTTTGCTCATAACTTTTGAACCACTTGACCGATTTCGCTGGATTGCAATACCAACCTGACCCGGTAAATGGAGAACATATATGTCAAACTTCAGGAGCATCTGTAAAGTCTTTCAAAAGTTAGCGTGTTTTCAACGGACAGACAGACAGACGGACGGACGGACGGACGGACGGACATCGCTAGATCGACTTAAAATCGATCAAGGATCATGAATATATATACTTTATGGGGTCCTAGACCAATATTTCGATGTGTTACAAACGGAATGACAAACTTATATATACCCTCTATCACTAGAGTGGAGGGTATAAAAATATGTTTAAAAATCAGCATCTGTTGGCCGAAATCTGTTTTTTTTTGAATTTTTTGAAAATATTTTCCATAAAGTACTTAATTTTTTAAATATATTTTCTATACAGTACTCAAAAAATTCAAATTTTTGATCCGAGTTTGTCAATAAAATTCTGATTTTGGTCCAAAAATTTTCAGACTTCGACCGCTGGTTGCCGACTGAAGATACCCTTGCAATTTCTTTTTTATAAATTTGCCCACAACCAGTTATTCTGTGGCCATCGTTCGGCAGGTATTACGACACGAAATTCTAAAATTTATATTTGACGGGACGACCTTAATCCCATCCGTCAGTTTGTCTGCGAAAAGCACAATGCAGCCAAAATTAAAGAGCTAAACTCCTGAAGTTTCGCACGAATATGTCTTATGCTCATAGGATGGTTAAGTTCGAAAATATACAAAATCGAATTAGAGAAAAACAGGTCCCCCTTAAAGAACTGAACCTACTTCTAAAAACCGTAATTATTTACAGGTTTTTTATGTTTGCTAAACAATTGAAACGTTTTTATATCAGAAGACGTTCAAAGTCCTGCACTTACAAGGAAAGTATCTCAACCCTTATGAACCGATTTGCATGAAACGTAAAATATATATAAAAGTGACAATTCTAAGGTTGGGGTGTCTCGGCTTATCGGCCATATCGCGGATTTAGGGGTTCAAAACATGGGTCAAAAAATGGCGAAAAAATCGTTTTTTGGATTTTTCAGCCATTTCTTTCGAAGAAACTATATGATGTTTACATATGAGAAAAAAGGTTAATTTTAATGCCTATCCAACGGTGGCATAACCTTGTAGAAGTTTGGCTTCGTTAAAAACTTTTTTCATGAAAATGTGTAAATTTTAGGGGGTATTTATATGAAGACATTGACCTACGATGTCCATATGAATATGAAATAATCTTTATTAAATTTAAGTCGACACGTATTTTTGCTGTAGAGGATATTCCTATTAGTTCGGGAGTTATCGAAATTTTCCCGGAGGTCCATATTGTTTCATAAGGGGACAACGAAATTTTGAATCACTGATACGGCCGATAAGCCGAGACACCCCAACCTTAAAATCGTCTCTTTTATGTATATTTTAAGTTTCAGGCAAATCGGTTCATAAGGGTTGAGATACTTCCCTTGTTAGACCCAGGGGACTAGAAAATGTCGTTTTTTTTGGACCGTTTCTTTTGTGGGCGTGGATTTAAAAAAATCATTAAAATAATGATAAAATGGTATAACCTATGTGCAAAAAGCAAAAAAAAATAAATTAGTAAATATTTATCGCGAGGGGAAAGGTATCCCCCCATCACCCCCACCGATCCCTCTACACACACCTGAATTTAACACATGACATTATGATGACATGATGAAATGTGTCATCACTTCTTACTTCAATTTTAATGATATAGTTCATCATATTAAAGAAAAGCTTCATCAATAAGAGGAAATTTGTCATCAAAATTGATGACAGCAGGAGATGAAACCATTTCATCAATACAATGAAACATTTTTCTTTAAGCTTCTTCTTCGTTGGGAATTTCCGTATTATGATTTCTGAAAACTGTACGATTAACCGATCGTTTCGTGAGCTATGTTTTGTTAGTTCAGAAGTATTAAATTTTTCGGTATACGTTTCTAATTTTTCTTTCGTAAGAATCCTTATTCGCACTATTGCTAACATAAAAACAAGTGCAAAAAGTATAGTCGGTCAAGACCGACTATATAATACCCTACACCATTGTTTCCCGGAAAATGAATCCGAAGTCCAAGAATGGAACGATTGGATCTATGCTTTGTTGGATCGCTATTTACTGTAGCAAACATATAAAATCCAAATTTGAGTGAAATAGTCTTCTTTTTGTTGACAATTGAACAGTTCATGCGAATAAGGACGAATAGACCATTTGTATAATTAATAATTTTACAAATGATTTTACAAATGACGATAAAAACACAGGAAACGGTTAAAAATTAATTTTTTTGTGAACTTTTTTGCATTAATGGATTAATGTATTATGCAAAAATGAGGAAAAAATGTTAGTTTTTAATCATTTACTACGTTTTTATCGTCATTTGTAAAATAATTCAAATGGTCTATTCGTCCTTATTCGCATGAACTGTTCAATTGACCGATTCATCTGAATATCGTTCAAAATTTGTATATGGGAATAAGTCCAAAAATTTTCCGATTACAATTAGTTGGATCAGACTAAAAAATTACACGTTAAACACCTTCAAACAAAATTTTTATCACATCTTTAATTTTTTCATGAATTTTAAGAGATTTATGTCAACATCGGGAGGATTGTTTGTATGGATACTACAAATAGAACTGGTCCGATTTCCTTCAAATTTGAAATGAAGTTTTATGAACTTATACCTGCCAAATTTTGAAAGCCAAATTCAAAGAGGACGTTTGTGTGGGAGCTAGCTCTAAACATGGACCGATTTTTAATTTCAATATGCTTCGTCTTCGAGTTAAGAGAATCTAAAATTTCAATTTTTAGAGCAATCGAATAAAAATTGCGACCTGTATTGTTTGTACAAGTTTTACATGGACAGACGGACGGGCGGGCATCACTAAATCGACTCAAAAAGTGATTCTGAGTCGATCGGTATACATGAAAGTACATAGGTTCAAACTTGAATAATTTATTAGTTTAGTCTCGAGGTTCCTCTTAAGTTAAATGCCTATAGGTGGCGCTCTTGTCGTAATGTGTCAATATTTTGTATTTGCTGTACGATTTGTGTGAAATTTCCAAACTATATTTATTGTAAAAAAATAGAAAATATCTCAGATTGTGAGGCAGTTTTTTTTAAGATGTGTTATAGTTTACGTTTCCCATTGTGTAATGACCATATACTGTAACAGTTTCTGTTTTTTCACTCACACATAACAGTAAATTAGTATTTGTATGGGTATGTAAAAAAAACATAGTGTTATACATAGTAAAGTTAAAGTCTTTAACTAAAATAGTTTATTTTTTCCATAAAAGTAAAATAAAAAAAAAAACATTGCAATTATAAAAAAAAAATTTCATACTAAAGAAAAACCCCACCCAATACAACTAACCATTGCTCTAATTTTTTATTTATATTTTTTTTTGTTCTAGCTTTTATTCACTTTTTTTTTTGTTTTTGCTCCGACAATATATATAGAGCAACATCAGTAAAACGTTGTCTTGTGCTACTGATGCTGCAACTACTGCTGCTGCTGCTGATTATTTGTTGGTATCAGTTTTTTTTTTGTTGTTTTGGTAACTACAAGTTTTAACATGGGTATCATAAAGAAAAACTCTCCAAAGAGCTGTATGAAAATGTCTGTGTATGTGTGGCTATTTCAGTTAGTGTATGAGTGTTTAAACAATATTTCTATATTATTTTTTTTTTTGCATTTTCTAGATCTAGTAGCGTTGACTTACAAACATATACACTAGCCGACAAAAGTGTTCTTAGACTAGACAGTAGATGTAATTCCTTAACGACAAAGTTTACAATAATAGACCTAATAATAATTAAACATGTATTTTTGTAAAAAGTGCAGTGTGGATAATTTATGTGGCTTTAATTAAATCTTAATGGCGTCTAAATTGAGTAAATACTAAATGTGCTACGAGGATCGAAATGAAATTATTGACAGACCCTTTTTAGAAAAATTTTTAAAAATATTTAAATAATTTCAATTTCCAGTTCGACCCTCGTAGCACATTTAATATTTACTCAATCTAGACTCAAGCTTAAATTGCTTAATAAATTACACCGTCCGACAGCCAATATTAAACATGAACCGGATGACATACGTCTGAAATTAGATATCAAATGGAGTAAAACTGCACTTAGAATTTTTCATTTCGTGATCCTGTTTCCTTTTAAAAGGACTTCAAAGTTTTAAAGGATAAATTTTGTAAAATATTTTTGAAATATTTGACCTTGTCCTAAGATGACACTGGTGATGGCAAATGAAAGAGGAGGATCTCCCCTTATTATTCCATTTTTTTTATTTTGCCATATCAGGAAAAGCGGATGTTAATTAAGTCATTTGAAAACGTTATCAAAATATTTTGTTGAAAATTTTGAATGATATTGAAGGATACATTTTTGAAAGCACATAACTTACCTCCTTTTTTCTGATATGTAAAAATAATAAAAAAAAAAAATAGAGGAGATTCTCCTCTTTGATTTGCTGTCTAGGACAAGAACAAATATTAAAAAAATATTTTATAACAGTTATTCCTCTAAAACTTTGAAGTCATTTTAAATGGAAACAGCATCACGGAACGAAAAACTGTAAATGCAGTTTTACTTCATTTAGTCTCTAGTTCAAAACGTATATAATCCAGTTCGTGTTCATCGAATTTTTTTTTTTTTCATTTTTGTCGGACGGTGTTGCCTACACAGCACTTTTTACAAAAATGCTTGTTTCATAATAATTACACTGTGCTACAGTGAAAAAATACTTCTGACGTGACATGGTATAGGTTGTTGGTTTTGTGGAGTAGATCACAAAAATGCCCATTAAACTTGCCAGACACCCGCAAATTTTTGAGTTATTGTCAAAAAACGTTTTTTTTGGACTTTGCTCACAAAACCTTGTGTAATTCAGAAAATTTTCAACCGATTTTAAATTTTTTAGCTGTTTTGGATAGAAGAATTGGTGTGTGAATTGGTCTACACATATAAGAATTTTTGATTTTTTCTATAATATCAAATTTTTTTGCTATTTTTTGAAAATTTTTTCGTTTAACAACCTTTATATTTATGAACATATTTTTAAAGAAAATTTAATTCTAAATACGATGAGCATTATCCTGAAAAAATCAGATAAGAACTGACAGAGTTGTGATAATTTTTCTAAAATAGAAAATTAAGATTTTGCAGGAAATCGCCGTTCACATAACCCAGGCAAAAAAAAAATAAATTTATCATAAGAGGTTATGTACAATATTTGGCGCACTGAATCCGAATCTGGCCTTTAAATTGCTCTATCGCGTCAGGTTTTTGAGATATTCAATATAAATTGATATATCAAGAACTTATTAAGCGCAATTTCAAGGTCAAATTCGAATTCAGGGGGCCAAAAACCTTTAACATAATGATACGCGACCTCTCAGTATGTTCGTTTATTTTTTTTTTGCCTGGGTTGTCTGAACGGCAATTTCATGCAAAATCTTAATTTTCTTTTTTAGAAAAATTATCACAACTCTGTCAATTGTTATTCGATTTTTTCGGCATAGAGCTCATCGTATTCACAATTAAATTTTCTTAAAGAATACGTTTATAAATATAAATATTGTTAAACGAACTATAGCAGAAAAAAATCGATAAACTCAACAAATTTTCAAAAAATAACAAAAAAATTAGATATTGTTGAAAAAATCAATACATATCTTTCTTATATGTATGGACCAATTCACACACATAAAAAGTTCTATCCTTCTCTTATCCAAAACAGTTAAAAAATTGAAAATCGGTTGAAAACTTTTTAAGTTTCACGTGGTTTAGTGAGAAAAGTCTCAAAAAAACGTTTTTTTGACAATAACTTTAAAATTTTGGGTGTCTGGCAAGTTTGATGGGCATTTTTGTGATCTTTTCGACTAGACCTACAACCTTAACTACCTCATTTCAAAAGTATATTCGATTTTGTTTTTTTTGTAGCACAGTGTTATTTATATCTTTTTTTAACTTTGTCGTTAAGGAATTGCTCTACTATGTAGTCGTATGTAGACTTTTGTCTGCCACTGTATAGTTTTGTTTTACTTACAGTGACTCATAAATGTCTACATACGACTGAATAGGAGACATAATTTGTTAACTACAAAGTTAGCAATGAAAGACCTTTACAAAATTTTCTAAAAAAACATCTTTCAATAATTTCAATTTCCATTTCGATCCACATAGCACATTTAATATTTACTCAATCTGTAAGCCATTAAGCTTAAATTAAAGCTTGATAAATTATCTACACAGCACTTTTTACAAAAAATATGCGTTTGATAATAATTAGGGGTATTATTGATAATTTTGTCGTTAACGAATTACATCAACTATTTCGGCGTACGTTAACTTTTCTCGGTCACTGTTTAGTTTTTGTTATTACATATGAACGTATGTATAATAATACATATTTTGTTTACTTATTGTAAAATTGCGTGTGTTTAGTGTTGTTTCTACTCACATATCTCTTAACATTTTATACGTATCCGTACCATAAACGTAAAATATATGAAATTTGTGCTACACATATGTATACAATTTTTTATTTTATAAATGCCATAATGTTACACTTTACACAATAGTGCACATTTTGTACTATAAAGTGTTTGTATGTAATTACGCATTGTGCTGTGTGTGGTTTTCTGTGGCACTATGTCGGTTTGATAGTGTTAAAGGCAAAAAGTTATATGCTTTATGTTTTGTTATCTTTCCAACATTAACCATATTATAAAAAAAAAACTTCTAAATGTAGGAAAATTTTTTAAATTTAATTTTAAATGAGTTTGAAAAAAAATATGCAGTAAATTTATTTAACTTTTATATTAGCCTTTTATGCCCGGTAGTGAACGGGTTGAATGATAATTTTTTAAAAAGGCTGGTATTTGAAATAGAAAAATTGGACTGCTTTGGTTGATTTGTTTTTACACTAAAAAAACCTAGTCAAATTACTAGAAAAAGTCTCGTAATCCAATTTTACCAATATTTGACAGTTTTCCTTTTTTTTAACAACTAATTTTCGTTCGAAATTTAAATTTTTTTTGTAATTTTATAATGTTTTTGTAATCAAATTCTGATTAATTTTTATTAAAAAATAAAAATTGTTTTATTCGACCTTTAAAATATTATATTTTGAGGATGTTTATTCTTGCTCGATGTCATTATTTCCTTTACTAATTAAAACCATGATATTCTCATAGCATAATTTTCAAGAAAATTATTTTTTTGTTTTAAATTTATTTATGTTGGTCATTTTTGCAAGACTTAATCGACACGTGTTTCGGAATTTGTCAAGATTCCATTGCCAAGATTATTTAGCAAAAATGGAAACGATTTACTACAAAGTAACAAACGAGTCTAATGACAAATCGTTTGTGCACAAACTAGCATAGAATAAACATCCTCAAAATATAATATTTTAAAGGTCGAATAAAACAATTTTTATTTTTTAATAAAAATTAATCAGAATTTGAACATAATAGTTGGCACGCCATGTGATAAATAACCCTAATATGGAGTATCTTTCACAACAACAACACAGAAAACATATTGTTGTAGTCCAATGGACTATCGTATGTTAAATTGTTTTAAATATTTTTGTTGGTTATTGACAATCGTTGCCTTATTAGTATGGTACAATTTCTTCGTCTTTCTAATTCTCATTATGAATAGAGGCGAATATGTATTAATATGCTAGTTTGTGCACAAACGATTTGTCATTAGACTCGTTTGTTACTTTGTATTAAATCGTTTCTATTTTTACTAAATAATCTTGACAATGGAATCTGGACAAATTCCGAAACACGTGTCGATTAAGTCTTGCAAAAATGACCAACATAAATATATTTAAAACAAAAAAATAATTTTCTTGAAAATTATGCTATGAGAATATCATGGTTTTAATTAGTAAAGAAAATAATGACCTCGAGCCAGAATAAACATCCTCAAAATATGTTTTTGTAATTTTACAAATTTCCTAGGCAATTTTAGAAAAAAATCTAAAAATATAAAAATTCTTGAGAATTTATGTTTTAATTTTATTGCCAAAAATATTTGTAAACTTACAATATTATTTGTGAAAAGTTTGTAAAATTACAAAAAAGCTCGTAGTTTTTACTAGGAATTTTCGTAAAATAGAAGGTAGCAGAAAATCTAGTAAAGTCATGAGAATTCCTTGTAAGTTTTATCGCTTCCAAATAGTTGTAAATTTACAAATTTATTGGTAAAAAACTTGTAAAATTAGAAATTTATTGGTGAAAAGCTTGTAAAATTGTTAGGAATTCTAGTCAAATGGGAGGCAAAATTGTCATTTTACAATTTTTAAGTTTACTTGATTAAATGCAAAGACATAGTACTTTCTACAGAAAACGTCTAACATGGGAGGTCTTTTAGAGGGCACTGACTGATTGTCCTGTAACTTGCATAACGAAATGAGAGGAGAAAAATAAGAGGTACCTGTTTTTTTTAGCTGCCCAATCTCAAATTTAAAAAAGGGTTACCACCTTATAAAAACATTTGGGCTTTCGGGAAAATCTAAATAAAATCCGAACTAGTAGGAATTTTGCCAAATGCAAAAATACAAGTCAGATTAGTTTTAATAGAGATTATTTGGTGGTCGTACATATAAACCTCTCCATATAAACTACGTCAAAGTTTTTACGTTTTTGAAAATAAGGGCTTAACAAATCCGAACTCGGAGACGGCCGATACACCATTGGATAGGCCTTTCGATCCATTTTGTATGAAACCAATTTCTATTCTTTGAAAGAGACGTAAGAATAGTTCTGATTAATTTTTATTGAAAAATTATTAAAATTGTTTTATTCGACCTTTAAAATATTATATTTTGAGTTGGTTTACTCTAGCTCGAGGTCATTATTTCCTTTACTAACTAAAACTACACCCAAAAAAAAAAAACGTGGGTATTCAATACTAAAAATTTGAAAATACTAAAATTAGTAACTTATTAGTAGATTTTGGTACAAAATCAGTTAGGTTAGGTTAGGTTAGGGTGGCGGTGTACGATTTACACCTCGCATAGACCTTTTGGTCCATAGCGATACCACAAAATTTTTTTTTTCCTTTTTCGCTAGCGGCACAAGTTAAACACGTTCAAAGTCATTGCGAATCTCTTTAATATTCTAAGATCCATTCGCGTTATATCCTCCAAAGTATGAAAGCTTATCTGACCGGTAATCGATCGGCGACTTCTTGCCACCGCTGGACAGTGACAAAGTATGTATTCTATCGTTTCATCCACTCCTGGTTAGCCGCATCTTTTACAACTGGCGGCCGGGATGAGTCTAATATTCTTAGCATGAATGCCGATGATACAGTGACCAGTTATTATTCCCGTCAGAGCTCGACATTCCCTTCTCGTAAGTGATAAAAGGTATTTAGTTTTCCCTTGGTCATAAGTTGGCCATAAAGTTCTGCTGATTTTGCATGTTGTTAGTTGTCCCCTCTTCCTCTTCGCTACTGCAACATTTATGGAATCCCGTCTTCTTTTGAAGTGTTTGAGCGATGGTAAAACTAGCACTGTGGTACCTACACCATCAGCTCCTAAACCTTTTACTGTAGAATTATTATGAGTGTATGATATTCTCATAGAATAATTTTCAAGAAAATTATTTTTCTGTTTTAAATTAATTTATGTTGGCAATTTTTTGCAAGACTTAATCGACACGTGTTTCGGAATTTGTCAAATTCCATTGTCAAGATTAAGCAGGCAAAAATTAAAACCCTATACTACAAATAGCAATGAGTTTTTAATGAGAAATCGTTAGTATTAATACATTTTTAGTATAGGGTTTTTATTTTTGCTAAATAATATTGACAATGGAATCTGACAAATTCCGAAACACGTGTCGATTAATTCTTGCTTTAATTAGTAAAGGAAATAATGACCTTGAGCTAGAATAAACCTACTCAAGATATAAAACGTAAGAATATGTATCCCAAAAACTGTACGAATATCCCAAAAACTGTACGTGCTAGAAAAATTTTCCAATTTAAACTACGACACCATTTTTTATTTATGTTTGGATTTTGACGTTTGAACGTGGAAAAAATTAAAAAAAAAATCAATTTTTTTAATTTTTTTAAAAAAATTTCTATAAATAATTTCATTTTCCTGCGCGACCCTCGTATTTCATTTAATATTGGCTCAATCTGGACGCCAATAGAGCATTTTTTTAATAATAGTCTTTTATATCAATAAAAGTTTTTATTGTCAACTTTGTCGTAAACGAAAACAGTGAGTGTCAAAAGAAAGTGTACAGGTCTGTAGTAGATGATTCGTTACCGACAAAGTTGCCAAAAAAACCCTTATTATTTTTAATCGGCTTTTTGTTACGAGTCAAGATTGAGAAAATTTTAAATGAAATACGAGGGTCTCACTGGAAAATGAAATTATTTATGGAAAATTTTTAAATAATACTTCTGATTAAATTTTTCCAACTTCAAACATTCAAAATTTTAAGAATTGTCCAATAGCTTAAATTTTGTCATCGACATATTTTTCCAAAGACCAAAAAAAAAAAAATAGTTTTAAATGCAAAAAATTATGCATCTTTTTGACCTCGAATTCTTTTTAATAACAATTTTTTGTAAACAAAGAAGAGATTTTATTGGTTATTAATAGGGATGAGATTTTCATGCACTAAAAAATCAAAAATATGCGCTACAAAACCTAAAAATAAGCACTAAAAAATAAAATGTGTGCATTAAAAATCTTGTTTTCATAGGAAAAACTTCTAAAAAAGCTAAAAATAACGCCGGGTTTAAATAGTAACATTTAAATATCTGTATGAGCAAGACTTTTTAGAAATTAAGACAATCTATAAAAAAATTTAAAAAATATATTTTTTCATATTTTTAAAATAAATTTTTAAAATTTAAAATAGTTTTTGAACAAATAAATTTCAATTTGGGTTTTTGCTACTTTATGCTAAAATATGAAAAAATATGCACTTGAAAGTTGAAAATATGCACAAAATATGCATTTTAAACCAAAATATGCAAAAATATGCATTTTCACCAAAATATGCAAAAACAAATTTTAAAGCAAATTTCTTGATTCGAAAAAACAATTGTTTTATTGTTTTTAGGCTATCGACAAAAAAAAACGCATTTGCATGAAAATCACTTCTCTAGTTATTAAGTTAAGTACACCTACGTGTACTGAAAATAATTATAAATTTTCTTTGTTTACCTAAAATTGATGGTCAAAAGAAGTGGAGGTCAAAAAATGCATAATTTTTTTACTGCATTGTAAATATACTGCTCACTGTATACATCTATTACACAGGGCAACACTTTTTTTTGCCCGGGTTCTGATAGCTAATTTTGGGTAATTGGGGTACGCTGATTTCAAATCTGGCTATCGTTTTTTTGGGTCAGCTCTAGTTTAGCCTACGGAATATTTGAAAATAGGCTATTTTTGACATCTTTGTGAGTCCATATTTACCAACACTTGTCTTACATCCAAAAAGTGAATGACGATGTTGAGTATGTTGGATATGCTGATTCCAAAAATGCTCTTACTTTTGTTGAGTCATTGAGTTTTGGAGATATCACTAAAATAAAATTTTTAAATTTATGCCCTCTTTAATTTTGTCTGAATATTTATGCCCTTTTTAATAACTCGAAAACTGAAGCTGTCAGCAAAAAGCTAATACCAGTTTTGGAATCCTCGCATTCTATATAGTTAAGTTCGTGCTTAAAACTGAGGCTCCAAAATAAGTTTTGGAAATTATAGCCAAGCAAAGTTAGTAAAAATCGCACTTTTTCGACTCTTTAACAGCGATTTGCTCGCGAACGCGAGCTGATAAAAAAAATTGGATAATAGATTCGGAATCAGCACACTAAAATCCATTGTCAACCAGTGTTATTGATCTCTTATAGATTTTAAGTCATTTTAGCGATGCCCGTCCGTCCGTCTGTACAAACCACAATGCAGTCCAACCCAAAAGAGTTAGACCTCCGACGTTTGGCATGAATATTTCTTATATGCAAGGAGAGGACAATCATGCGAATGCATGTTTTTACCCATTGGTCGTAGAACAGCATAAACCAAATATTTTTGCAAATCAAAGAATTTGCATCAATCGTTATTGCATATTTTACTGAAAATGCATATTTTTGCATATTCTGCTAGTTTTTTCCTATAAATGCATATTTTGTATACAATTTCAATTTTATTATTTTTCTAATTTTTATGATTTTTTTAACGTCAATATTTGCCTTTTGGGCAAACCTTAAATTTTTTTTTCGTGGTTTTCAAAAATGTAAAAATGCACAATTTTTATAATTTTTAGTGCATATTTTTGGAGTTCTTAGTGCATATTTCAACATTTTTGGTTCATATTTTATGTTTGGTGCTTAAAACATAGTTTTTTAGTGCATGAAGATCCTGTCACTGCTTATATTACTGGTAAGAGAAATTTCGGAGATGACCAAAATCGGACCAGAGGGAAAATGTCGAATTTAACTCCTTCGCTTGCTTATTATATAAAAGTAATTTTGGCTTGTAGTACTACCCAGCAAAATTTTCCGTTCCAAATAATCGGTTCCAGAATGCATCATATTACCCTGCAACCGATTCTACTTCACGTTCCAGAATCAATGATTTTTGTTTGAAATTTCTAAAAAGCAATCGTTTTTGAGAGCAAGTAGTTTTTTTGAAAAATAATTTTATATGAAAATTTTGCTTTGATTACCGGAGAATATATTCAAGAATTTATTGTTATAGCAATTTGTTCCAAAAAATGTTCCTGGGTAAGGCTGAATTTAAATTTTGCCGAGCTTGGATGTTTTTTTTTCAAGGATAACAAATGCAAATGTTGAGAAAATTAAAAATTTTTCTTCATATCATTTCAGTTGTATACAATTCTTCTCTAACAATAAATGTTTTCAAAAAAAAAAAATTTTTTTTTTTCATTTTGCAAGTTGTTTATTTGATGTTGGTTCTAGATTGGCACGTGTTTGTTTTTAAATAGAGAAATAAACTGAATATATGAATTTTTTTTGTTGTTGTTGTTTGTAAAACACAAATACTACAACACACAAGACATGATATGAGTAAATTCAAATAATTCTTTTATAAAAAAAGTATAAAAAAAAAAATTTTAAAACCAACATATTTCTCTTTTATTTTTTTTTTTTTTGGTAGATCAAATGCAATAAGAAAATGCATAGTTTCTGTTGCAAAGCACGTTTTGCAATGCATACACAAGTAAAGAAAATTTCGGTAAACATATATTTTTCACACGTAATGCTACAAAAATTGTTACCACAACTCGACATGCAAAAATAAGTAGGAAACAAGAAATATCTAAATGACTTTGAAATTTATGTACGAAAAATATTTTTGAAACATCTATAACAAGGTTAACGGTCGTTGGAAAATTGGAAATAAATTGCAGACAAAAAATTCTTTATTTACAAAAAACACAGATAATATTATTCAAAGTAATAGTTTGACTTACGATTGCATTTCAGAAACTATCAGTTGTATTTCAAAAGTTATCAATTGCATTTCAGAACTTATCAAATGTATTACGAAATTATCAATTTTTTTCAGAAAAAATTAATTGTATTTCAAAAACTATCAATTGTATTTCTGAATTTTATCAATTGTATTTCAGAAATTATCAATTGTATTTCAGAAATTATCAATTGTATTTCAAAAGTTATCAATTGTATTTCGGAATTAATCAATTATATTTCAGATGTTATCAATTGTATTTCAGATATTATCAATTGTATTTCAGAATTTATCAATTGTATTTTAGAAATTATCAACTGTATATCAGAATTTATCAATTGTGTTTCAGAAATTTTCAATTGTTTTAAGTAGGTTAGTTTTTGAAATACAATTGATAAATTCTGAAATACAATTGATAATTTCTGAAATACAATTAATATTTCCTAAAATACCAATTAAAAATTTCTAAAATACAATGATAATATCTGAAATACAACTAATAAATTCTGAAATACAATTGATAATTTCAGAAGTACAATTGATAATATCTGAAATACAATTGAAAACTTCTGAAATGCTATTGATAACACAGGTTGACAAAAGTTGAACTTTTTCAATTTGCCTGACATTTGACAACTGATTTATATGGATTTTAGTGTGCTGATTCTGAATCTGTTATCCAATTTTTTCCATCAGCTCGCATTCGCGAGCAAATCGCTGTCAAAGAGCCGAAAAAGTGTGTTTTTTACCAACTTTGCTTGGCTATAATTTCCAAAACTAATTTTAGACCCTCAGTTTTAAACACGAACTTAACTATATTGGATGCGAGGATTCCAAAACTGGTATTAGATTTTTTCTGACTGCTTCAGTTTTCGGGTTATTAAAAAAGGCATAAATATTCAGACAAAATTAAAGAGGGCATAAATTTAAAAATTTTATTTTAGCGATATCTCGAAAACTAAAGATGACTCAACAAAAGTAAGAGCATTTTTGGAATCAGCATACCCAACATACCTAAAATAGTCATTCACTTTTTGGATGTAAGACAAGTGTTGGTAAATATGGACTCACAAACATGCCAAAAATAGCCTATTAGGCTTTATCTCAAAAACTAGAGCTGACCCAAAAAAACGATAGCCAGATTTGAAATCAGCGTACCCCAATTACCCAAAATTAGCTATCAGAACCCGGGCAAAAAAAAAGTGTTGCCCTGTGTAATTATTTCAGAAATTATCAATAGTATTTCAGAAGTTTTCAATTGTATTTTAGATATTATATTATTACAATTGATAATTCTGAAATACAATTGATAATTCTGAAATACAATTGATTGTTATTGAAATAAAATTTATATTTTCTGAAATACAATTGATAATTTTTGAAATATATTTGATAAGTTCTGAAATGCAATTGATAACTTCTGAAAAACAATTGATAATTTCTGAAATACAATTTATCAATTCTGAAGTACAATTGATAACTTCTGACATTCAGTTGATAATTTCTGAAATACAATTTCAATTGGAATAGATGGCATTAATCTAAATGCCGATTTCGAAAAATCCTTAAATGTTTTATTTTCAACCGGGTGTCTCAAACACAAATATTTTTTTCATCCGCCGTCAACCGCGTTTTAAGTTTTCACATATTCTACATGTACTTTATGTATTACAAAATCTGAGAATTAACATGCTATTCATTTCAAGAACCCAAAAATTATTACGAAAAACTACAAAAAACATGTTGCCATGTAAAGTTTTTGTTCCTGGTTGAGTTTATTAAGTAACAAAAATTCTTTAAATCTTCTGTTGGTAAATTGTTCCTAGTTGTTGCAGCATGAAGAATGTAAATGAAATATTTATAAGATGTATGATCTTCTTTGCTTGCACCACTATTATTTTTTTAATTAAGCTTAAAATGTTTTACAAATTATCTAACAACGTATACATTAGAGCGGCATTTTTTTGTATGGCAAAAAAGTTTTTTGTACCAAAAACGTTTTTGAATGTCCGGGAAAATTTTTATTTCACTTATAACGCCGTCCAACAGCCAATATTAAACATAATTCTGAAAGTAGAGATCAAATGGAGTAAAACTGCATTTGCAGTTTTTCATTTCGTGATCCTGTTTTCTTTTAAAAGGACTTCAAAATTTTAAAGGATACATTTTGAAAAACATTTCTGAAATATATTTATTGTTCCAGGATGACACTGGTGATGGCAAATGAAAGACTCCTCTAACTTTTCTATTTTTTATTTTGCCATATCAGGATAAATGAACTCAAATAAAGTCATTTAAAAAAATGTTAAAAAATTTTTTTTGAAAATTTTTATTGATATTGAAGGATAAAGATTTAACGGGACGTATCTCACCTCCTTTTTTCTGATATGCAAAAATAATAAAATAGAAAAATAAAGGCAGATCTTTCTCTTTCTTTTGCTATCACTAGTGGCATCCTAGGACAAGTACAAATATCAAAAAAAAATATTTAATAAGATTTTGTCCACTAAAACTTTAAAATCCTTTTGACAAGGAAACAGCATCACGAAAAGTAAAACTATAAATGCAGTTTTGCTAGTCTCTAGTTTCAAACGTTCATGTTTAAAGCCTTTTTTAATTTTTGTCGGACGGTGTTATTTAACAAAGAATATGTTTTTCTCTTTAATATACACTAATATTTTCTTTGTTTAAGTATAAGAAAATGGTGGTCAAAGAATTGAAGGTCGAAAAATACGGATTTCTTCTACTGTATTTACAATTTTTTTTTCATTTTTGTTCGAATTGTTGAAAAAATTTGTTGATAACTGAGTATAAACTATTGTACCATTTTTTAAATTTTTAACATGATAATGTTTTTAGGCTGGTGTCTAATTTTAAAAAAGTTGCAGGACGCCGCCTCAGTTTGATTATATAAGCTAACAATTAACGAAAAAGAAAATGAAAATTACTATTTTAATTTTCTTAAAACCAAAACTTTTACTAACATGGATAATAATTCACCTCGTGGTGAATAAACCCGTTTTTTACCAGCTGGTGTAAAAAGTAACAAAATTATTTTTCAACAAAAAAAATTTTTTTTATCAATTTTTTTTTTTTATAATTTTTATTTTTCATCAATTTTTTTGTTTTTTTTCATCAATTTTTTTTCATCATCAAATTTTTTTCATCAAATTTTTTTTTTTCATCAATTTTTTTTTTTATCAAACTTTTTTTTTAAAAAAAAAAAATTTTTTTTTTCATAAATTTTTTTTGTTCATCAAACTTTTTTTTTTCATCATTTTTTAGCATTTTTTTTTTTTATCAAATTTTTTTTTCATCAATTTTTTTTCATCAAATTTTTTTTTTTATAAATTTTTTTTTTCATCAATTTTTTTTTTTGTCATCAAAAAATTTTTTTTTTCATTAAAATTTTTTTTTCATCAATTTTTTTGTTTTTTCATTAATTTTTGTTTTCATCAAATTTTTTTTTCATCAAAATTTTTTTTTCATTAATTTTTTTCATATATTTTTTTTATCATATTTTGTTTCATCAATTTTTTTTCATCAAATTTTTTACTATCAATTTTTTTCTAACCAAATTTTTTTTTTTTCGTCAATTTTTTTTACATCAAAAAATTTTTCTTTTCATCAAAAAAATTCATGAAAAACTTTTCTTCATCAAATTATTTTTTCAACAAAAATTTTGGGTTCATTAAATTTTTTTTAACATAATTTTGTTTTTCGTGAAAAAAAATCATTTTTTTTTACCATAACTACTTTTTCACAAAGTCTAAGCTTTTCGCATAAAAATTTTTCATTTGTTTATCAAATGTACATAAAACATGTGAGAGTGTTATATTCTTTGGTGCTGAATCTTTTATACTCTCCAAAATGTAAAAACACTTTTTTATACCCACCACTTAGTGATAAAGGGTTTATATAAGTTTGTCATTCCGTTTGTAACTCATCGAAATATCGGTCTGGGACCCCATAAAGTATATATATTCATGATGCCCGATCGATTTTAAGACATTCCAGCGATGTCCGTCTGTCTGTCTGTGGAAACTGCTATCACGGACAAAATATTGCACAGAGATGACTGAAACTTAACATATTTATTGGAAGTTCTCCCGAGAAGTTTGGTATCCCGAGTAAAAATGTTTAGATATATTTTTATATATCACGTCTTATCCGAGATTTAAAAGATCTTACTCGGATAAGTACTGATCCGAAATTTGAAAGATCAGTACTGATCCGAAAAATGGATCGCTAAGATTAGATCAGTTTTAATCGGACGGATACAATGTCATCCGAAAAATGGGTTTATATAATTAGATAAACCCATTTTTCGGATGAAATTGTATCCGTCCGATTAAAACTGATCTAATCTTAGCGATCCATTTTTCGGATCAGTACTGATCCTTCACATTTTTACTTGGGATTGCATTTGAGCGATATTGGTTCAGTGGTTCAAAAGTTATGAACGAAAATGTAAGCACACCTCAAAAATTTCATTACATTCAACATAACCTAAAAACACAAAATGCTTTAATTCGGCTTCTGGTTGACATGTGTGAACATAATTGAACACCAAATGGTATTTAAAGTACGAACATATTTTTTGACAAAAAACGAAAAAAAATCGCGGATTTTTTTTTTACCAAAATTTTTTTTCGCGGAAATTTTTTTTTTTCAATTTTTTTTTCAAAAGTTATTTCCTTTTAAATAAAGTTTTTTTTTTGCAATAATCGTTTTGAAATTGTGGAGGTATCACAACATTCGGCCAGGCCGAATTTGCACTCACTTACGAAATGTACAGCTCTTTTGGTTTTATAATGGGGTCCTCGACTGATATTTCAATTCGTTTTGCATGGAATAGCAAAGTAATACTTATAACATAATTTTTTCTACAAAAAACTTTGCTTTGGCAAGTACACCCAAATCTTCCGCAAAACATTATCATGATTTAATGTTTTGGGCAAGAGTACAAAATTTTGTAAGCATTTTTTATTATCTTCTTCTCATCTAGCGGAAAAATAATTTAAAAAAAATCTTTTTGGAAGTTCTGATTCTAAATTATTACAATTATTTTTTATTATTAAATTTGTACTTTGGCACGTTTTTGATCTCCTGAAATAACAGCACCAGAAACTTGTGATTTTGAATCGGAAAAAATCTGGAAAAATATATTTTTAGAAGTTCCGATTCCCAGTGGATTAAAAGGGATAAAAATTGTACTTGGCACTTTTTTGATCTGCTAAAATTACAGCCCCATAAACTTGTGATTTTGAATCTATGAACAAAAAATCAAAAAAATATTTGAAATTCCAAGTGTAAAATGTGAAAATTGTATGGCCCTGAATACTAAAATTTTACAAGTAGGATGTTCTTATACTAAGGTGCATAATGAACCCTTAATTTTGTGCTAAATAGCATTTAAATTCTAAAATTTGTGGCTCCCAAGGAGGGGCCTAAAAAAAATATCTCCCTTGTTAGACGTGCGTCTATCAATTTCAACTTTTAAAATAAATTGCACCTCCTTTTTCTCGTACATACATGTGTAAATTTATTAACTTTATCTTTAACTTGAAGCATATGCATACTAATATTTTATGCAAAAAACCAATTAATTTTTTCTTATATTTCTCTAAAGGTATACAAAATATTTTAAGTTGTATTATGTAAATTTTTTTTAAGGTTGCACATAACATACATACTTGAAATATACAAAACATCAAGCCCTCGTGATTTCGGATTTTTACACGATTTAATTTTACAGTGTCTTTACAAAGAAACAAATTCATTTTAGACTTTTTTTTAAAAGAAAATAATTTTTAACTAATATTTTATGGTTCTAGTGACAACACAGACTTATCAGAGTATAGTTGCTCATTAGAGATTTCGACAGCTTTCGAAGGTTGCCACCCTTCCATCATCAGCGCCTTACGATTCACACACATAATGAGTGTCTGATTAAAATCTGCTATTAAAATGAAACTGAACAAATAGACATTTAGTGTGAAAATCGAATAGCGCTGATGATGAAAGATTGACAAATTTTGAAAACTGTCGGTATCTCTGATTAGCTCTGTCTTCACTTTTTTGTTTCAGATTGTTCATTATACTTTAGGAATCTCAAAAAAAATAATTTCACATTCTAATTTCCAAAAAAAAGTATCACTTCAAACTGAAAAATAATTTAGCGGCATTTAATTTTTACCAAAATTTGGAAACGCGCTAAACTTTTTTAATTGCATCCCAACCAAAGAATGTCGGCATACGAGGCCTGAGGTTTTACGCCTGCAATATGCATTCATTATATAATATATTTAGGATTTATGTTGATGTTTTATTTTGATATATTAATTAATTTTATTTTAAGCTAAAGAAAAAAAAGTAATATGTAATATTTGTTTTTTTTTTTTTAAAGCATATATAATTTATTAAGCTTAAAATTATGCAATACTTTGTGTATGTTGTATAACCCTAAAAGTATGCAATAAATATGTGTTTTATATATAATCTTGAAAAAAGAATTAAATTATGTTTTCTAAAAAGATTAATTATATTCATATCTTTGTATATGCCAGATAAAAAGATTTTAACGACTTAGATTTACGTTTTTATTTGAAAAATATTTTTGCAAAATGAGATAAAAAATATTTAGAGTAAAATTTTAGGCAGATATATTTATATCAATTGTAGTATACCCAAATTTTTCATTATTATTTTGAGAATTTGACTATTTTGGAAATGGTAATTGATTTTTTTACATACAAACTGTTAAGAAAAACATCAAATATGTTCGTCGGCCAACACGATCTTTTAGTTTCACCAGAAAACGGATTTCAACATACATAGAGATAGAAAGACGAACAGACATATATTGCTAGATTGACCTACAGTCAACCGAAGATTAAGAATATATATTGTTTATGGTGCTCATATTTCCTAACATTACAAATGAAATAACAAACCTTTACACCTTTTATCCCGTGGTATCTCATTTAATATTGTCTCAATCTGGACGCTATCAAGCTTAAATTAAAGCTTGAAAAATTTCCTATATAGAATTTTTCAAAAATAGTCGATTAAGGATAATAAGGTTTAGTATTGATAACTTTTCCTTTAAAGAACTGCAATCAAATAAATGCTGTTCCATTATTAGTTTGAGCCACTGTATGTGTTCCAGGAATTAAAAATTACACATTAAAAAAAATTTCACATGAAACCTAAAATTAGATTTTCCACATTAAAACGTTTTATTTTAATGTGAAAAAGTACCAAAATAATGAAAGGTAAAGTATTTTTTCATAAAAAATATTAAAAAATCATTTTTTAAAAAAAAGTACCAAAATAATACTTTATTTTACGAGTACCAAAATAATACTTTTTTATATATTTTTTAATACTTCTTATATGAAAACGTACTTTTTGTAAGAAAGTACTATTTTTGTACTATTTTGGTACTTTTTATAAAAAGTACTTTAAAAAAAAGTACTTTTTTAAACAATAGTACTTAAAAAAAAAAAAGTACCAAAATAATACTTTATTTTCCAAGTACCAAAATAATACTTTTTTTATATATTTTTTTTTCTCTTTCCGGGGTGGTGGTATAAAAACTATACATCTTTATTTTTATAGGTTTTTTTACATTTTTTTCACTGGAGTGGCTTAAATAAAAATTTTATAGGTGATTTAAGGTATATATCTTCAAAAAAGAAGCTATATCAAGTGCGTGAAATTAAAAAAAAAAAAAAATGATATTTTTAATCCCAGAAGGTGTACGCTATGAAAGTGTCAAAGTGTCTGCCTCCATTTAGCACATTGCGTGCCCCGGAAAGAGTTAATACTTCTTAAAAGAAGTATGTACTATTTTGATATGTAATATTTTATGAAAACATACTTTTTGTAAGAAAGTACTATTGTGGTACTGTTATGGTACTTTTTATAAAAAGTACTTTTCAAAATAAAAGTACTTCTTAAAAAAAATATATAATTCAGGTGCTATAAAAAAAGTGTTTTAAATAAAAAAAAATGTGTTGGTTTTTTCATAAAAAGCGCTTTTAAAAATATGTACTTTTTTAAATTAAATGTCCCAAAAAAATAGCTTTTGATTAAAAAATTTGTGGCTTTTTAATAAAAAATACATTCTTGAACTTTTTTAAAAAGTACATTTTGGTTCTTTTTACAAAAAATTCAATTTAAATGGTTGTGTTAAAAATTTCTTTTTGAAAAAAAAAAAAAACACCAAAAAGTACTTTTTGATAAAAAGTAGTACTTTTCGAAAAAAAAGTACCAAAAATAGTTATTTTTGATACAGAGCAATAAAAAGATCTTATATTTCAATAAACTCTGTAATTTTGTGTTATTATTTGTCATTAAAAAAAAAATATTTAACATTTAGGAAAATGTTTTTTAATTATATTTTCCATTAATTTCTTCAAAAACATGAAATTGCACTATGAGTATATAATTTCAGTAATTATTAGGTTTGTTTAAATAATTTTTAAAAATTTCGCACTATGTACTAATTTATGAAAATGTACTTTTTGTAAGAAAGTACTATTTTTGGTATTATTTTTGTACTTTTTATAAAAAGTTCTTTTTAAAATAGTACCTTAATAAAACAGTACTTTTTTTATATAAAAGAAATATAATTGAGTTGCTATAAAGAAGTGTTTTCAATAAAAAAGAAATATTTTGATTTTTTTATAAAAATCACTTTTAAAAATATATTACTTTTTTAAATTAAATATTCCAAAAAAATAGTTTTTGATTAAAAAAAATCAATTTTGTTGCTATTTTATAAAAAAGAACTTTGTTAAACTTTTTTAAAAAGTACTATTTTAGTTCTTTTTTACAAAAAATACAATTTAAATGGTTGTGTTAAAAATTTCTCTTTTGTTACTTCTTTTAAAAAAGTACTAGGATAGTACTTTTTGCAAAAAAGCACCAAATTAGTACTTTTTGAAAAAAAGTACTTTATGATAATAAGTACCAAAATAGTACTTTTTGAAAAAAGTACCAGGATAGTTCTTTTTGATACAGAGTAATAAATAAGTGATACAGAGTAATAATACCAAAAAAGTACTTTTCGATAAAAAAAAGTACTAAAAAATTACTTTTTGATAAAAAGTACCAAAGTAGTACTTTTTTAAAAAAGTACCAGAATAGCTTTATATATCAAATAAGTCTTATATTTCAATATATTCTGTAATTTTGTGTTTTAATTTGTCATTCCAAAAAAAAAAAATGTTTTACATTTTGGAAAATGTTTTGTAATTAATTTTTCTATTATTTTCTTTGGAAAACAAGAAATAGTAAAAAGAAATATTTTGGTTGTTTTTATCAAAAGCACTTTTAAAAATATGTTATGTTGGGAAATTAAAAGTCCCAAAAAAAGTTTTTTCTTACACAAAATGCAATTTTGTTGCTATTTTATAAAAAAAGTACTTTCTTGAACTCTTTTAAAAAGTACTATTTTGGTTCTTTTTACAAAAAATGCAATTTTAATGGTTGTGTTAAAAATTTCTATTTTGTTACTTCTTTTAAAAAAGTACGAGGATAGTAATTTTTGAAAAAAAGTACCAAAGTAGTACTTTTTGAAAAAAAAACACCAAATAAGTACTTTTTAATAAAATGTATCAAAAAAGTACTTTTTGATAAAAGGTACCAAAAAAGTACTTTTTTAAAAAAAGTACCAAAGTAGTACTTTTTGAAAAAAAGTACCAGAATATATATTTCAACAAATTCTGTAATTTTGAGTACTTTTTTGTCATTCCTAAATATAAAACAAGTAAAAAAGTTAAATTCGGCCTTGCCGAATGTAGTGATACCCTCCACAATTTCAAAAAGATTATTGCAAAAAACTTTATTTAAAAGGAAATTACTTTTGAAAAAAAAATTTTGAAAAAAAAATTTCCGCCAAAAAAATTTTTGTTAAAAAAAAAAAAAATCAGCGATTTTTTTCTTTTTTTGTCAAAAAATATGTTCGTACTTGTTTAAATACCATTTGGTGTTTAATTATGTTCACATATGTCAACCAGAAGCCTAATTAAAGCATTTTGTATTTTTATGTTATGTAGAATGTACTGAAATTTTTGAGGTGTGCTGACATTTTCGTTCATAACTTTTGAACCGGTGGACCGATATCGCTCAAATGCAATACCAAACTTTTCGGGAGAACTTCCAATAAATATGTTAAGTTTCAGTCAGTTCTGTTCAATATTTTGTCCGTGATAGCATTTTCCACAGACAGACAGACGGACAGACGGACATCGCTAGAATGTCTTAAAATCGATCGGGCATCATGAATATATATACTTTATGGGGTCCCAGACCGATATGTCGATGAGTTACAAACGGAATGACAAACTTATATATACCCTCTATCACTAAGTGGAGGGTATAAAAATGCTTTACATTTAGGAAAATGTTTTGTAAATAAGTATTCTATTAATTTCTTTGAAAACAAGACATTGCATTAGGAATATATCATTTCAATAATTAATACGCTTGTTTAAATAATTTTTAATAATTTCGCCGGAATTCTCTTTGCATAATTTCCCCCCTCCTTTCTTCAGAACTTTGATATCATTACGTGTGTAATTAGATTTTAAATAATATTGAAATTTTTTTTTGTTTTTAATTTTTTTAATTATAACATCAAGTTGTCTCTTAAGTATAATTAGGCCTAAAAATTACAAGAGCAAAGTACAAACAAAATTTAATCCGCTATAGCAACTTATTTATACTGACGAAAAAAAAAACTTTTAGTTTTATAAACTTGAAAAGATTACCAAGAGTTGTGTAAATAAGTGTCTAAGGTAAAAATGACTATAAAAATTGTTAAAAAATTTTAATAGGTATTTTGCAAACACTTTCTTATAAGTGTCAATTAAGTTTTTTTTTCTGCCTTGCAACTTGGTGTTTTAATGATAATAGAGACACTTGTATACTATGATCAAAAAGTATTTGAATTTTTTAATAAAAATTGTCTATTAAAATAATATCAAAGATTATGAGACACTTTATTTTATTTACATAAAATCTGAATTTTATTTTTTTTTTGGAAATTTTACTGGGTGGACATCTTTTTTTTTGGTTGGTATTTCTATTCCAAATCATGAAAACCCGACCCAACTAAAAAAGTAATAAGGCGCCATATAATATTTTATCCCAAAAATGGAGGATCCAAAAATATATGATTATATCTTATTAGATCAAATTTGATATAATTAGATATAATTAGATCCCAAAAATGGAACGGTAAATATTATCTGAATTGATATTATAAAAAATTATATTTAATAAGATATAATAATATATTATTATATCATATTAGATCTAATATGATCTTCAATATGAAATTGGATAAAATTTACCGTTTCATTTATGGGAGCAAATTATACCTAATTATATCAAAATCGATTTAATTAGATATAATCATATATGTTTAGATCCTCCATTTTTAGGATCAAATGATAGATCAATTTAATAAAATCCCGAGTAAAAAAGAAATGATATAGTCATATACAATATTGTATAGGAATATAGATTTGTATATGTTTATATCTGACACTATATGTTTCTAGATAAAATTATGTATTGGAAAAAATAATTCCATAATTTCCAATATAGTCTCAGATAATGTTATATATTATTATATGTGGTCACATACATTATTATATATGCCGTATATAAATCTACAAGATTGGTCAAATTAAATACAACTCCACATATAAATATTAGAGTCCGACCGAAACCAGTTTTCGAGGCCGAACCGAAACCGAACCGAATATTCGGCCGATAAAGCAATATTCGGCCGAAACCGAACCGAAACCGAAACTTAAAAAAAATTACCGCCTGGCATGAATAAAATTATTAAAAAGTTGTTAAAGGTAAATATACAGCATATAATGCTTTTAAACCATAGGAATGTTGTATTTTTGAAAAAAAAAAAAAATATGTTTTTTAAAAAACTTACAAAAAAATTGTGTATTTCGTTTGAAGATTAGGAGAAAATAATTTTTGAACTGAAAAATTTTTACATTTATTGCATAAACTTGTAACATTTTCTTCAATTGAACTGAATCAAGTGTAATGAAATACGAAATCAAAAAATTCAGCGACTTTTTTACATATTTTTTAAAATACCAAAAAGTTTCGGTTTCGGCTAATATTCGGCCAAAATTTTGCCGAATACCGAATAGTGGCCGAAACCCCATTATTCGGCCGAAACCGAGACCGAAACCGAATATTCGGTCGGACTCTAATAAATATATATGGTACCATGTCAAATAATATATTATTATATTCTAAGTTAATTTTGATATTATTTTATGTAATTTTATAAAAAATCAAAATTGTTGAACAAAAATTAATTTATATTTTCACCAAATTAAAAGGATTAAAAAAAAAACAAAACTTGGAAGATTGTTGCTAATTCTAATTTTAATATAACCCAAAAATAAAAAAACCCTAAATGAATTCAATAACTTCATAAAAATATTTGTTTTAAGTTTCAAGGCTCCAACACAATGTCGGAGTACTCTGTACTACTGATTGTGAGTACCATCTCTAAAAATGGAGATACCATCACACAAAAATGTGTAAGTGCGAAAGAGAAAGGAACAAAATCCACTCTCTGGCACAGAGTACTCTGTCGTTGTGAATTCAGCTTTAAAATTTATGGTCCAAATTTTTTTGAAAAAAAATTATATGAAATATCAGATTATATAATTTTTAATATAATTTGATAAAATTTTACAAATCCACATTAGACCAAAATTCGGATCTAATTAAATCTAACAATATCATATATGATATTATTAGACAATTTTAGATAATTTCTGATACAGCCAATTTTGAGATCAGATTAGATCAATTAAGAGCTGTTACCAGATTAATTAAGATATAATTACATAAAGGACCAGATAATTTTTTTTACTCGGGATATCAAAACTTTTTTACTCGAGGAGTAAAAATATTCTGATATAATCATGTATAATTTGATACAATCTTAATGACTTAATATGCTTCCGTATAAATTTATATAAAATTATATCTATCACCTTGAAACGGTTGATCCACTTTATATGGTTAGATATTGCTCCATATATGATTAGATTCGTATTTTGGTTTTGCTCATCAAATTATATAAAAATAGATATTATAAGATCAATTTGATATAAATTAGATTTGACCAAATTCCGGATCAAATTGTATCAATTTTTATATTTTTTGATCTAAAGCAATACAATTAGATATTATTTGATACAACCATTTTACGGATCAAATTGGATCTATTTAGTAAAATTAGCATAATATTTTTACTAGGGAACCATTAATTTATGAAGTGTATATACAAAACTTTGGATAATATCTTAACATAGAGTAAATAGTATCTAGCATCCATGAAAGTATTTTTTAAATGTCTCAATTTTCTTAACGCCTCTATTACTGGCACTATAGGTATTAAGGTAACTCATATTTGGCAGAGACAATAACTAAAGGTGTGTTTTAGAAACACTACGATTTGAATTTACCACGCGCATAAGTTTACTAAAGAAACCTCAACTACAAGTAGGTTTTATGTATCTATGAGTCTTCCTGTTGTTGTAAATATTTTTAAAGTATACCTTAAGGAGCAAGCACTTAATAAGCCAATCTCAAAATTTGTCGAGTTGCAGAACTATCTGTTGATTGTGAATCCTTCTTCGTTTCCAGATCGAAATGAAGAAAATTATGGAAATTTTAGTTTAGTGTTAACAAAAGTAATATCTTGTTTTAAATTCAATATTTATCACGCCTCCCTTATAATATTTATAACATTAACTAGAAAGGATGTGTTTATCTTAGTTTGTTGTATTAAAACATTAACCCCATTTCTAACCTTAATGTTGAGGTCATGTTCAATTGCTGGTGTTTTGTTTTTTTTTTCTACTGCTGCCATCTGTTTTTGCTATTTTAACTTGGGGTTTCATTGTATGTATTTATTTATCCTTCTTGTATGTCTATCATTTTAACTAAAACATGAGATTCTTTAATTATGTCACTCCTATTCTGTTTCTTAACACCATCACAGTCAACATCAACGCAATCAACATCATCGCATTCAACATCATCGCAAACAACATCATCGCATTCAACATCATCTCAGTCAACATCATCATTTTCAACATCATCTCAGTCAACATCTTCTTTATCGTCTACATCATCATCTTCATCGTCCACACCATCGTCATCATCGTCATCAACGGCAGTCAGCCTTTTTAGATTATCCCATAATTTTACTGGGACTTATTAAATTGTCTTGTGTCGACATTTTTTGTTGTCCCTGTGTGTTGGTTTTTCTTCTCTTTTCTTATGGTCTCAAAAACGTTTTTTTTTATTATTTTTACTGGAAAATTTTAATTAAGTTTCTTAATTTGAAGGTCTACATTTTCTTGTTGTTTGTTAATATTTGCGTAACCGTGGGTAGTTTTTACTAACCAATTTACAAGATAAAGAATCCTTTAATCATTTTTGCTCTTTTACTCTTATTTTTTTTTTTTTATGTTTTTGAAATGAAATAAAACATTAATTATGTTGTAAAATATTATTTTAAGACGTTGTAAATTAAATATAAAAAAACATTGCATATTTTAAGGATTAATTAAAATTCAAATTTTATAGCATATTTTTAGGGGTTGTTTTCTATTTTTTTTTCTATTTTAAAAATAGTTCATCAAGCAGATATTAAACCACGTTTATGCTTTAAAATATTTAAACTGTTTAAAATTGTTTTAAATTCTTAGACATTTTTCTTATAAAATATTTAAAATAGAGCTGGGATCGTGAATGAGATTTTAATAACGATTATTTTTTTTTATTTTTCTTACGCATATTCACGCACTTGTTAGTAGAAAAAATGCCTGCGAATTTTGTACTCTTGCCCAAAACATTAAATCATGATAATGTTTTAGCGGAAGATTTGGGTGTACTTGCCAAAGCAAAGTTTTTTTTAGAAAAAATAATATTATATTACTTTGCTATTCCATGCAAAACGAATTGAAATATCAGTCGAGGACCCCATTGAAAAACCAAAAGAGCTGTACATTTCGTAAGTGAGTGCAAAAATAAGTGCAAAAAAGTGTTTTTACATTTTGGAGAGTATAAAAGATTCGGCACCAAAGAATATAACACTCTCACTTGTTTTATGTACATTTGATAAACAAATGGAACAATTTTATGCGAAAAGCTTAGTGCCAGTTTACAGAATGCGAACGATACGCACGAACGAAAATTTTACATATATGTATTTTGTTGTTGTACAATAACAAAACACAAGCAAAATTTTCAATAGTGTGTATCGTTCGCCTTCTGTCTTGGCACTTAGACGTGGTGAAAAAGTAGTTTTGGTAAAAAAAAAATTTTTTTTTTTTCACGAAAAGCAAAATTATGTTAAAAAAATTTAATGAACCCAAAATTTTTGGTGAAAAAAAATTTTGATGAAAAAAAGGTTTGATGAAAAAAAATTAATGAAAAAAATTGATAAAAAAAAATATTTGATGAAAAACAAAAAAAAAATTGATGAACAAAAAATTTTATGAAAAAAAATTTTTGATGAAAAAAAAAATTAAAAAAAAAAAAATTATAAAAAAATATGATGAAAAAAAATATGAAAAAAAAAATTGATAAAAAAAAGTTTGATAAAAAAAAAAATTTATAAAAAAAAAAAAATTGATGGAAAAAAATTTACGAAAAAAAAAATTGATGAAAAAAAATTTTTTTTTTCGAAAAATAATTACGTTACTTTTTATTCACCATCTGGTGAAAAACGGTTTTATTCACCACGAGGTGAATTATTATCCAAGTTACAAACCCAAGTTATTAAAATTTTTGGTTTTAAGAAAATGGAAATAGTAATTCTTGTTTTCTTTTTCGTTAATTGTTAGCTTATATAGTCAAACTGAGGTGGCGTGTTGCAACTTTTTTCAAATTAGACACCAGCCTAAAAACATTATCACGTTAAAAGGTCTTAGTGCTGAACGCAAAAAAATCCTTGAAGGGTTTGTTATGTAAAATGTCCAGTTTTATTTGCTTTTGATTTCATCCCATTCTGGTTCGGAAAGGTCGATTTGGTATCACTTTGTTATTTACCCCTACCACTTGAGTCCCAAATTCAATTTTTTTCTGAAAATATCTGCTTGGAATCAAACTCTTTTTTTTTTTTTTTAATTATCACCTCGTTAAATGTATTTCATAGTAAAACACTGTATAATAATGAAAATGATTACAAATGAAATGGAAATACCAGAAAAACAACTGAGAAAGTTAAAGAAAAAAAATATTCAGAAAATTAAAACAAACATTACATCATAGTAATCTGTTAACTTTAATAAAAAGGCAACACCACCATCACCGCAAAAACAACCAAGAAAATCATCTGAAAAAAAAAACAAGTAAGAGTGTTAAATTCGGCTGTGCCGAATCTTTTATACCCTCCAACATGCAAAAAAAAAAAAAATTGCAGGGGCGTTTTCTTTTTTTTTGGGAGGGGGGGGGGGGTCGGAAGTGGTAATTGGGGGTGGAAATTGCCTCTCGAATATGTGTTTAAAAAATTAATACTTATGCTTTTTGCACTAGAGAAATACAAGTTTATCATTATTTAAAAAAAAAAAAAAATATTTGACGCCCATAAAATGGGAGAAAGAACGACATTATCTAATTCTCTGGGTCCAAATGCAGGACTTTGAACTTCTTATAGCATAAAAATTTTGCATTTGTTAAACAAAAACACAAAAAATCATGTAAAAAAGTGGTATTTTTCATGGGTTGGTTAAGTTCTTCAAGGGGGAACTTTTATCCCCGTATTCCGATTTTGCTCATTTACAAACCTAACTTGCCTAGGAAGATAAGTCATATTCGTACCAAATATCGGGAGTTTAGCTCTTTTATTTTGGACTGCATCGTGTTAACTACAGACGGACATACGGACAGACGGACATACGGACAGACATTCGCTAGAATGTCTGAGAATCGAACACTGATCATAAATATATACACTAAGAAAATTATGTCATTAACTGTTTGTAGGTTATTTTAAAAAGTAATCAGTAAAGTTATTTTAAAAGAAAAATCATTAATTTTATTATGGACTTCTTATTTTCTACTGTTTCCTGTAGTTTTAGTAAATTATACTGTATTAAAAACGAATTTTCTGTTACATTTAATTTCGACAGTAAAAAATTTCTTCTATAGTTTTACTGTTTTTCAATACAAAATAACTGAATATTCACTAGTTTTTTAATGTTTTGGTTAGTCATTAAATTAACATTTAAAATTGACTGTATTGTGTTTTTATTTTAAAAGAAAAAACACTGGAATGGTTTTTAAATAAAAGTTTTAAGTGAATATTCACTGGAATTTACCTTCATAATTTTTTGAGTGTATACTTTATGGGTTCCTAGACCGATATTTTGATGCGTTACACACGGAATGACAAAGTGATTATACCCCCATACTGTAGTTGGAGGGTATAAGAACAAAATCATTGAATAGAAAACGAAAGAAAATGAAAAAATCAACAAAAAAATAAATAAAAGAAATGATTACAAGCATAAAAACTTACTGAAGTGCGAAAGTTTTGGTTAAATAAAAATATTGTACTGTTTTTTTTTGTTATATATTTTTTTTATATCAAGAATATTACTTCACTCCTTCTTCTAAGAAATATATATCTGTGTTGTAAAGCAGGGAGGCTGAAGGTTTTTTGGGTGGAAGGTGCAGGGGAGATGGGAGAAATTCGCAAAATAATTTCGACGCGAGTTTAACTAACAAACTACAGAACAACAAAAATGATTGTAACCCCACAGCTTCAAAGCAATTCGCCAAAACAATAACAGATGGCGCTGCGAGAACTGTTCTTTAAAATAAGAAATCTGCCAGCCACGTTCCACCAATTGCGAATCCCTGATAACTACAATATTTGTTTTCAAAATAACCAAAACACTTGCAGTATAGCCTAGGAAAGATTTCAAACGTAATTGGATCGAAAATAGTTTTTCTGCAACAGCCCTCATTAAAATAGAATATAATCTAGTTGGACGGAAAAACGTGGCGGAATTTTGGTTTCATATAAAATGTTTGAGAAAAATTGCTTTCCGCTCCAATTGTGATTAAATTAAATTGTAATTTTCATAATTCCAATTGTGATTAAATTGTGCATCTATCAAAAAAAATAACTATAATTATAATTATTTAAGAATTAAGACAGCCACTCTCCTCTATTTAAGAATCTCTGCTTACTTCAATATTTGTTTTCAGTCCTCATTAAAAAAAAATATAATCTCGTTGAACGGAAAAACGTGGCGGAAATTTGGTTTCATATAAAATGTTTGAGCAGAATTGATTCCCGCTCCAATTGTGATTACTCTGTAATGCTTCTTAAAAAAAAAAAAAAAAAAAAAAAATTCATAATTTCGAAAGCCACTCTACTCCCCCCTATTTAAGAATCCCTGCTAACTTCAATATTTGTTTTCATAATAAGCAAAAGTCTAGAAAAAAATATTGTATTATTTAAGCTTAACTATTACACACACAAAAAAATTTTAGCATCAAATAAAAAAAAAAAATAATAAAAAAAGAAAAAAATATTTGTCTAAAAAAAAAACTACCATAAATTTTTAGATTGCAAACTAGTGAAAGGGAAAAAATGATACATAATGAAACAAAAAAAACATTCAAAGAAGCTGAGTTGTTGCTAATGCTGCTTCTGTTGCTTTGGCCATAAAAACACTATTGTTACCAAATATCACTACTCTGGTCGTTTCTTGTTAAGGTCTTTTGTTTTTGTTGTAGTTGCTTTTTTTTTTGCGTTTATGTTGTCTTCTTGTTTCTTTAGTTTTTTTCCCCTCTCTTTTTTGTATTATTCCACTACTCGTTTTACTTTTTAGCTATGATGAAAGCTTAAATGTCAGCAAGCTGTCAAGTGCTGTTTTACTACTGTAACTAAAAACTATATTTCCGTGGTTATACTTTGTACGCTAAATACATAACTGTACATTAGCATCTTTTTAAAATGGACAGTTCTTTATAATGACTGCCAAAAACTATGGACCACTTTTAATTGGAGCTCTTTAAAACTTTAATAATATTCATGTGATTACACATGAATATTATTCACTCATATTCACTTTGACTCACACTTACGAAAATAATATTTTTTTAAAAAAAAAGACAAGAAGAATTTAGGAAGAATTATAAAAGTGGTTTGTTTACCATTGTTCATGAAATCTCTTCTAGAAAACCACGTTATAGTTGGAGCTGAAATCGTTGCCATATGGCTGATCTTTCTAAGCGGCTGACATTCATAGTTGCTACGAGTGTAACGTGATGTTTAGTAACCCTCTGGTTCAAATCTCACAGCATACGAATATAATAATAAAAATTTATATATGGAGGAAATTTAACAATTTCAAATGTTAAACACACTTAAAGGAAAAACTCTGTTAAAAAATCTGTAAAACTACTTTCAATTTGATTTAGCAAACATTCTGCAGATTTTTCTGCTAAAATAAATATTTTTAATGAAATCTATGTCATTCAGTTTTACAAAATAACAGAAATTTTACTGCGTTTTTACTGCGTTTTTTTAGCAGATTATTTTGTAATTTTACAGAAAAAGTTTGCTGTCATCCTTTTTTTAAGAAAACTTTCTTAATTTTTTTTTTTTTTTTGAAAGTGTTAGTTTTTTTTTTTGTTTTTTATACAATAACAACGATTGAGACTAATGACACTGTGCCAAAAAAAAAAAAAATAAAATCGAATATAATTTTCAAAAAATCTAGCAAAGGTTGTAGGTCTCATCGAAAAGATCACAAAAATGTCCATCAAACTTGCCAGCCACCCTCAAATTTGAAAGATATTGTCAAAAAAAATTTTTTTTTGGGACTTTTCTCACTATACCGCTTGTAACATAAAAACTTTTCAACCGATTTCTGATAAATTTTTATTCAAAAATAAAAATTGTTTTATTCGACCAATAAAATATTATATTTTGAGTAGGTTTATTCTAGCTCGAGGTCATTATTTCCTTTACTAATTAAAACTATGATATTCTCATAGAATAATTTTCAACAAAATAATTTTTCTGTTTAAATGTATTTATGTTGGTCATTTTTTGCAAGACTTAATCGACACGTGTTTCGGGATTTGTCAGATTATTCTAAAAGAATATCATAGTTTTAATTGGTAAAGGAAATAATCCCCTCGAGCTAGAATAAACCTACTCAAAATACTTTTCAACTGATTTTCAATTTTTGACTGTTTCTGATAGAAGAAGGAAAGGACTTTTTATGTGTGTGAATTGGTCTAGACATATCACAAAATCTTTTTTAAATTTCAACTCAGTGAAACTGAAATAAATGTTTAAAAAAACCGGCAGATTTTGGAATTTAGAAAAACTGTAAATGCAGTTGTGTAAATAAGACCTTGAACCATCACTGAGCAATGTTTAAGGATTACCCTACTTTATCTGTAAAAGTTACAGAGGGTTAAAGATGAAAAATCGATAAAAATGGCTTGAAATAATCCATAGTTTTTACCTTCTTTCGCTTTTTTTTTAAGTTTTCCTTATATTTTAATCTTTTCCGGCATAACACAAAGTCAGTACATATAAGAGATTATTTAAATGTTGGTTTGATAGATGCTTCATCGCTTGGTAAGAAGTTATAAGACGGTTAAGTTTTGAAACCAAAAATTAAAAGTTTTTAAATTTTCGAGGTTTTTTGATCAGGGATTTCGGCCCCCTCTATAAAATGAAAAAAGTTAAACTAGAGTTGGTAGCTGTTGTAATTCTTAACACTTTGGAAGTAATCCCGTTAATGTGCCACGAATAGTTAAGGAGTTTCAGCAGATCAAATTTCGAAAGAAAAAACGTAATTTTTTTAAAATACCAGTTTTTTGCGAGGCACATTCGCGGTTTCCTTCAAAATTCGGTGGACTCTTGCGCAAACCGAGTTTTTTGTGAGTTTATATAAAAAAATCACTGGCGGGTTTATAAAAAATAAATTGCAAACATTTTATGGCATTTTTGAAAATTGTGCGAAATTTGCAAATCTGTTTCCTATTTTTTTTAGTAGCAATTAATGCATCATGTTCATTTTAATACACCAAAAGACGTGCCTTAACGAGTAGAACTGCTTTGCTTTTTGACTTTTTACTTTAACCCATTCTGAGCGGAAAGCGCGATGATTTTATCTAAACCTGTTTTGATCTGGCACACCCAAGGCTTTACACGAAATCGGATGAATTTTTTTTTAATGAAAGCCCACTTGATGTGTCATCATAAAATCAGAGGCGGGTTAAAAAATGTTGATGATTATAGAATAAATGATATATCCTGGCATGTTTTAATAACGCATGCAACAAATGAGTAGAAAAAAATCTTTAAAATATTTTTAAGATTTTTAAAACCGCTAAATCTTAAAACCGCCATAACTTTTGACCCCCTTGCGCGATTGAATTGACGCTAACGAATTTCTTATTCTTAAATAGCTTTTAATATTTATGCCAACTTTCATCGATGTGCCATCAAAACAAAAATCACATCATTTTTACCTCAAAATTTAAGTCTTAGACGGAACTTCTCATATATTTTATGGTGTTCTAGACCGATATTTCAAGACTGTAGTTGAAGGGTAAAAATAAATAATTGTTCGATTAATTGACATAAATTAATCGATTTATTCGTTATTCGAAAATCGTCATTTTTAAATTAATCAAATAAGAGTTTGGTTTTGTTTGATCGATTAATCGAATTATTCTTAATCGGTTGACAACTCTAGTGAATACTCATGCCAAAGAAGTGAAGAAATCTTACTTACGCACACTCCACTCACATTTGCTTACAATCCCATAAGTAAAATTGAATTTCAGTCAAACTCACGCACTAATCAGCTCCTTTATTTCCATCCCTCAAAGATTTTACTGTATAGTCTTTTAGTTTTATATATAATCTAACCATAGTTTTTTGTTTAAACATTATTTTTTTGTAGATTTTGTTTCTTAAAATTTAATTTTTATATTTTTTTACCATCATTGGGCGCGTTCAGCAGAGAAACCTGCTACTCAACAGTTGAGTTGTAGCACGTTTTGATTAGTTAACTCTGCTGAACGCATTTTTTTATAAATGTTTAAAAATTTTGGAATAATTTTTTATTTTGTTATATTTTAATTTATTTTTTCTGTGGAATATACTTTTTTATAATTCTTTTTGTTTATTTCCTTGCATAACGTCAAAAAAAAAAAAAAAAATCAATAAAACAGCTTATGTATCAGTTTGTGATCAAATGTAGCATAAATTTATTACGCTACTAGTGATGACCAGCGCTCACTCAACATGTTGGCTGAAATGTCAAAAATCAAACCGTTCAGCAGAATGTTGTGAAGCAGTTGAGTAGCAGCTTTCTCTGCTGAACGCCATCATTATTATCCATTGTCTTTATGTAATAAAATATTTTTTTTTATTACATTTTAAATGTTAAAAGTTAAAATTTTATAAAGATTTAAAAGTTTTAAAGATTTTTTAAGAACGACAGAATAATAGAGTGGTTAAAGTTGGTTTCTATAGAGAAAACAGATCGCTTATTTACTACAATAGTAGCATAACTCAAAAAAGGTGATTTTTAAATTAATGATGCTTAATTATTGGTTGTATCGTGCTTCTTATTGAGCGTCATTTTTTTGTGTGGAAAAAAAGTATTTTCTTCACTTCTAAAAGTCTGTTCCATTGACCCTTCGTAAAGCTTTCATTTTATCAAAGTTTTGTTTTTTTTTTGTAAATTTTCACTAAAATTTAGGATTTTTGTAAAAAAAAAATATTTTTTTGACCTCCTGCTTGCAAATCTTCTAAAAAATGTACGAGATATTTGCTTATGAAATTTGTTGGAACCAGTTATAAAGACGTTTTTTGTTCTTCCCTATTTGACTTTCTGTCGTTTTTAGTTTAAAATAGGACTTTGGTAGCAATTTATATATTGTAGTTAATCATACGCACCGTTGTACCACTCAAATAACAAAATCCGTTTGTTCTAGGGTGCGTATGATTAATAAACAAATATTGCTTCACTGCTAAAAAAAAAACATTCAAATCTTTATTAATATTATCGTGAAAATATATCTTAAATGTTTTCTTTTTTTAGTGCCAAAATATTGTCCTCTCCAGCGACCTAGTTTCGAAAATTTATTTTTTGACTAGTTTTATCTAGTTTTGCATAAATCTAACCTCAAATTTGTATATATAGTCTGTTATTTTACACATAATTAAAATGACAACTATAAATCATTTAGCTCATTCCTTAAGCCTGTCCATGTTATAAAATTAGGGATTACATTAAATATATATAAAGTAAAGTAAATAAGATGTAGATAGATGGGAAAACATAACATAAGACTTGTTGTACTCTCCAAAAACAGTAGACCAAAGATATAAGTTAAATTTAACAGAAAACCCATCATCTTGTATAACAATACCAACCCGACAATATTTAACAATCAACTAAAAACAGCAGCAGAAATTACAAGTAATATAACAACGTTGCTAAATTTTATGAAGGATTTTTTTTTTTTTTTTTACTGTAATTCTAAAGAAATTTATAATTCTGATTACATTCCAGGCTATACATTCCATAAAACAAATCACCCTGACGGCAAGGCTCATGGTGGTACTGGCATTCTAATTAGAAATAGAATAAAACATTATGCCCTAGAAGAATTCTCAAGGGACTATTTACAGGCAACAACTATTCACTTAGAATGTTTAGTTGGGGATTTAACTCTTAGTTCCGTATACTGCCCACCAAGATTCGCGATAACCAAGGGAAATTTTGAAGAATTTTTTAGCACTCTAGGAGATCGTTTCTTGGCTTGTGGCGACTACAATGCCAAACATACTTACTGGGGTTTTCGTTTAATTAACCCAAAGGGTAAACAGATTTATTACACACTAGTAGATCGTAAAAATGGCTTGGATTTTGTGTCTCCTCGACATCCCACGTACTGGCCAACAGATCCTAGAAAAATTCCTGATTTAATAGATTTTGCCATATCTAATAATATTGATAGAAATGCAATATCCACTGAGATATCTTATGACCTATCTTCAGATCACTCTCCTATCATAGTTAGTTATTATGGTAAGACTTCTATGAATATGTCCCCTATGAGTTCATCATATAGGTCCGACTGGCTTAAATACAGGAAATCCATAAGCAGTCACATCCACACAGATCCTTTCTTACAGTGTGAGGGGGATATAGAAGAATGCGTCAAAGATTTAACGTCTTTATTAACTACAGCCGCCGAACACTCTAGGATATGTGTTCAGGCGAAGCCTAGGTCACATATCTCAAACTCGGATATTGAACAACTTCTGCTCGAAAAGAGTAGATTAAGAAGAGAGTGGCAATGTAGCCGATCACCTGCTGCTAAGCAGAGGCTGTCCCTTGCTTGTAGAAAATTAAGAAAAGTCCTTCATTTGGAAGAGGATCGCAGAAATAGTTCTTATATTCAGAGTCTGTCAAACACGAAGCATACACATTTTTCACTTTGGAAGGCATCTAAGAATATTAAACCACCGGTAGAGGGCGAAACTCTGCTGAGGAACTCTAATGGTTCATGGGCTCGAAGTGATATGGATAAGGCTTTGGTATTTGCCAATCACCTGTCAGGAGTATTTCAGTCAAATCCTCCGACAAATGACTTTGTTCCCATGAGTCCACATCCGCACTCTGAGTCCTTAGAGTCCTTAAATATTAGCTCTGATGACGTGCGGGAAGTTATCAGGGATAACCTGAATACGAAAAAGTCACCGGACTACGATTTGATAACGCCTGCTATGATTAAAAACCTACCGAAAGTGGCAATTATTGTTCTTTCAATTTTATTTAATGCGATCTTACAATTAGGATTTTTTCCACCAAGTTGGAAAATTTCTCAGATTAAAATGATTCCCAAGCCAGGAAAAGATTTAACAGTACCATCCTCATTTAGACCTATTAGTTTGCTACCATGCCTGTCAAAGCTTTTTGAAAAACACTTCTTAAGAAAATAAAACCAATCCTGGATAACCAGGGTATAATCCCAGTCCACCAATTTGTTTCCGTGAACAACACGGAACTATAGAGTAAGTCAATCGCTTAACTGGAGAGATTAGAAAGTCTTTTGAAGATAAAAAATATTGTTCTGCAATTTTTCTTGATGTCGCTCAAGCTTTTGACAAAGTTTGGCATGAGGGTCTTATATATAAAATAAAGTGCCTATTACCTCCTAATACTCATAAAGTTTTGGAGTCATATGTTTTAAACCGTCAGTTCAGGGTAAAATACAGTGAATATATAACGAATAACTACGAAATAAAGGCAGGTGTTCCACAGGGAAATGTTCTTGGACCAACACTTTATTTAATCTACACTTCGGATTTACCAATGTGTGATAGTCTAACGATATCAACATTTGCTGACGATACAGCCATACTTAGCTGTCATGCTAATCCTGTTGTAGCTTCAGTGGAACTAAATAACCATCTCAGACGTGTGGAGACGTGGCTTGAGAATTGGCGTATACGAGTAAACGCGCTTAAGAGTAAACACGTTACATTCATATAGAAGCCAAGAGGCTTCAAATGAAGCTTAAAGCCTTAAATCTGCACTGGCTTATCAGTCAGTACTCGAAATTAAGCCTGGACTGTAAAGTCACCCTGTATAAGAGTATTCTTAAACCTATATGGTCATATGGAATCCAACTGTATGGAACTGCCAGTAATTCGAATATTGAACTTATACAGAGGGCACAATCGAAAATACTTAGGACCATGACAGGAGCACCATGGTATATCAGAAACGAAAACATACACAAAGACCTCGAAGTTCCTTTGGTAAAAGAAGAGTTTATGCGAGTTCGGGAAATATATATTTCAAAACTACAATGTCATCCAAACCCCCTTGCAAGGCAGTTATCACAGTACCGTGTCCACACAAGGCTTCATAGAGCCGATATGCCGCCCTTGTAATATGAGGCCCATATGAAAAAATGGCTCCAGAATAGGAGCAACTAGTTTTTTAGGATTAGATTTAAGATTTGATTTACATATTGTTAGGCCTAATAAAGGCAGATTAAATATTAAAAAATAAAAGCATAAATAAAAAAAAAAAAATAATTCTGATTAATTTTTATAAAAAAATAAAAAAAAATTTATACGACCTTTAAAATATTATATTTTGAGTAGGTTTATTATAGCTCGAGGTCATTAATTTTCTTTACTAATTAGAACTAAGATATTTTCAAATTTATTTATGTTGATAATTTTTGCAAGACTTAAACGGGTTTTTTTACTACACTCAAGAATTAAAAAAATTTCAAAATTTTTTCCTTGAGCCTTTTATAGAGTTTGAGAAAAAAATAATTTTTATTATTATTTTTATTTTATTTTATTTACACTTTTTTTTAAATTAAGCTTTTTTTCACTTGAGCTTTTCTGATTTTGTTTTCTAACATCCAATTAATATTTTTTTGATCCTCAGTTGAATTTTTCGATAAGTTCGCTGAGATCTACTAAGCTTTTCTAAACTTTAATAGGAAAGCTCTATTTAAGTTTAATTTTCATGATTAATTTAATTAAGAAATGGTGTATTACCTCCACCATCACCACTTTGCCACACTACACAAACAGATCTGTTGGTCATACAAATCTAGTACATAGAACAAACTATTATCATTGAAACTCTGGGTATTATAATGATGTATATAATACATGATGGCAGTCGTTGGCTGTTGTTGTTAGTTGTATGTAAAATTTAGACCAAGAATAATAATAGTCCTTCAAATTGTTAGTTGGTTTCAATTGCAGTATGCGCGTGTGTGTGTGTGTTGAATTTTCAAATACAAAGTAACAAAAAGGATAAAGCTTGTGCTTAGTTTCTACAAGAGTCGCCTTTTGTTTTGTTGCTACTTTGTTCGCTGTGTGTGTGTGTATGTGTGTGTGTGTGAGTCTGTAGTAGTAAAGTGGTAGTATTAACATTTTGGTTTCTACTAAAATTGTGTGTGCGGTCTTACTACATTTGTTTAACAAAATTTTTTAGTAAAAGTTACAACTATAACAACTTAAATAGCAACTTCAAACAAACTACTGCGGAGATAACACTATGGGATAAAAATTCTTTAGATTTTAATAATTAGATCTAATAAACTTGTTTTATTAATATATTTTTTTTATTTTCTTCTATTTGCAGGTATGTAAAATAAAAAAATGAACATATTTTTACAAAGTAAGTTAAAAAAATATATCGTACTTACAAGGGAAGTATCTCAACCCTTACACTCAAACAAATGAAAACATATTTAAAACAAGTGATACAACATTTAAAAACCATCCCAGTAATTATTTGTTTGTTTTAACAAACATCAACATTTATTTTTTACTGTTAATAAAATTTTCTAAAATAAATAACATTGAATATTTAAAAATAACGTCAATTAAATTTTTTTTTTACCAACAAATTCGAAAAAATAACCTACGAAAACATTAAAAATTATTGATTGTTGTGTTATTTTTACCAACAAATAAAAAAAAAAAATTACCTACAAAAACATTAAAAACAAGTAAGAAAGTTATAGTCGGTTAAGACCGACCATATGATACCCTACACCAGCGTTTTAGGGTAAATGGGTCCCAAGTCCAAACATGGACCGATTGGATCTGTCTTTTGTTAGATCTTTAGTTAGATCACAGATCAAATTTTAGTGGAATTGGTTTATATTTTTGTCAATAGACCGATTTAACTGAATATCGATCGAAATTTTTATATGGGGGACTAAGTCCAAAAACCGTCCAATTATATTCCGATTTGATTAGGTTACTAAAGTACACGTTTAACACCTAAAAATAAAATTGTTATCAATTATTTAAATTTTTATGAATTTTGAGTAAATTATGTGAATATCAGGAGGGTAGTTTGTATAGGGGCTACCAGAAGGACTGACCCGATCCCTTTAAAATTTGGAATAGTGATTCGTGCATACAAAATTTGATTACCTTAAAAAATATTTCAAAGCGATGTCTATTAAAATACGGTTATTAGAGTCATTTAAGCCGAATCCAAAGGGGGCGTTAGTATGGGGGCTAGGTCTTAACATGGACCGATTTTCTCCAATTTCAATGGGCTTCGTCCTTGCGACCTGTATCGTGCTTAAACCGATAGATGGACAGACGGACGGACGGCCATCGCTAAATCGACTCAAAAAGTAATTCTGAGTCGATCGGTATACTTGAAGGTAGGTCTAGGACCAATATTTCGGGTAGTTACAAACATCAGCACAAACTCATTATACCCTGTACCACAGAGTGGTGTAGGGTATAATTATTAATTTCGTAGGTTATTTTTACAATTTGTTTATTGAATTTTATTTTAAAAAAAATTTAACAAAATTTTTGGGGAATCGATCACGCAATCAACTGCATTCTTGCCAGACACTCTAACCATCGTGCCAAAGTCACTTGATATAAACATGTTTTTATATTTCTATAAATAATTTTTTTAATTTTTTGTCTACAAAAAAATAACAAACACAAGTAGGTAAAAACTAATGACTTCTTTAAAAAATGCCATAAATAACGTGCAGAAATCATTAAAAATTAAAAAATAGTCAGTTATTTTTACTTACAGAACAAAAATAAATGACTATAAAAATTGAATGCTACCGAAAGTCTTTATTTTTATGTTGTTATTGTTGAAACAAACAACAGAAATAGTCATTTAAAAAAACTGAACATTGAACAAATGTTTTTTCTTTTAAAAACGACAAAACGTAAAACTTTTTGAAAATTTTAATTTTTTTAAAAAATTAGAATATTAAAATAAATATTTTGCACTATATCTATATATATAAAAGAGTAATGTGACTGACTGACTGACTGACTGACTGACTGACTGACTGACTGACTGACTGACTGACTGACTGACTGACTTATTGACTGATTCATCATCGCCCAGCCCAAACCGCTGAAGCTAGAGACTTGAAATTTGGACTGTAGGTTCACCTCCCGGAATATAGATCCACTAAGGCTGGATTTTTGCCAGTGTTGATTCTAAGGGGGTAAAAAGGGTAAAAAACTGTACTTTTGGTACTTTTTATATCTCCTGAAATAATGGTCATAGAGACTTGAAATTTGGACTGTATATTCACCTCCCGGAACATAGATACACTAAGGCCGGATTTTAGCCAGTGTTGATTATAAGGGGGTAAAAAGGGTAAAAAACTGTACTTTTGGTACTTTTTATATCTCCTGAAATAATGGGAACAGAGACTTGAAATTTGGACTGTATGTTCAACTCCTGGAATATAGATCCAGTAAGGCCGGATTTTTGCCAATGCTGATTCCAAGGGGGTAAAAAGGGTAAAAAACTGTGCTTTTGGTACCTTTTATATTTCCTTAAAAAATGGTCACAAAAACTTAAAATTTGGACTGTATGTTCACATCCCGGAATATAGATCCACTAGGGCTTGATTTTTGCCAATGATGATTCTAAGGGGGTAAAAAGGGTAAAAAACTGTACTTTTGGTACCTTTTATATATTCTTTAATAATAGTACTAGAAACTTGAAATTTGCAATGTAGGTTCACCTCCCGGAGAAAAGATTCACTAAGTCTGGGTTTTTGCCAATGTTGATTCAACGGGGTTAAAATGGGTAAAAAAAGTGTACTTTTGGTACTTTTTTTTATATACTGAAATAATGGTCATTCAAACTTCAAATTTGGAAAGTAGGATCCTTTAGTGAAATAAAACATTCTGAAACAAGTACTTTCTGAAAATTCTGTACCGTTTATAAAAAGTACCTTTTATAAAAAGTACCTTTTATAAAAAGCACCTTTTATAAAAAGTACCTTTTATAAAAAGTACCTTTTATAAAAAGTACCTTTTATAAAAAGTACCTTTTATAAAAAGTACCTTTTATAAAAAGTACCTTTTATAAAAAGTACCTTTTATAAAAAGTACCTTTTATAAAAAGTACCTTTTATAAAAAGTACCTTTTATAAAAAGTACCTTTTATAAAAAGTACCTTTTATAAAAAGTACCTTTTATAAAAAGTACCTTTTATAAAAAGTACCTTTTATAAAAAGTACCTTTTATAAAAAGTACCTTTTATAAAAAGTACCTTTTATAAAAAGTACCTTTTAAAAAAGTACCTTTTAAAAAAGTACCTTTTAAAAAAGTACCTCTTATAAAAAGTACCTTTTATTAAAATTACCTTTTATAAAAAGTACCTTTTATAAAAAGTACCTTTTATAAAAAGTACCTTTTATTAAAAGTACCTTTTATAAAAAGTACCTTTTATAAAAAGTACCTTTTATAAAAAGTACCTTTTATATAAAGTACCTTTTATAAAAAGTACCATTTATAAAAAGTACCTTTTATAAAAAGTACCTTTTATAAAAAGTACCTTTTATAAAAAGTACCTTTTATAAAAAGTACCTTTTGTAAAAAGTACCTTTTATAAAAAGTACCTTTTATAAAAAGTACCTTTTATAAAAAGTACCTTTTATAAAAAGTACTTTTTATAAAAAGTACCTTTTATAAAAAGTACCTTTAAAAAAAGTACCTTTTATAAAAAGTACCTTTTATAAAAAGTACCTTTTATAAAAAGTACCTTTTATAAAAAGTACCTTTTATAAAAAGTACATTTTAAAAAAGTACCTTTTATAAAAAGTACCTTTTATAAAAAGTATCTTTTATAAAAAGTACCTTTTATAAAAAGTACCTTTTATAAAAAGTACCTTTTATAAAAGTACCTTTTATAAAAAGTACCTTTTATAAAAAGTAACTTTTATAAAAAGCACCTTTTATAAAAAGTACCTTTTATAAAAAGTACCTTTTATAAAAAGTACCTTTTAAAAAAAGTACCTTTTATAAAAAGTACCTTTTATAAAAAGTACCTTTTATAAAAAGTACCTTTTATAAAAAGTACCTTTTATAAAAAGTACCTTTTATAAAATGTACCTTTTATAAAAAGTACCTTTTATAAAAAGTACCTTTTATAAAAAGTACCTTTTATAAAAAGTACCTTTTATAAAAAGTACCTTTTATAAAAAGTACCTTTTATAAAAAGTATCTTTTATAAAAAGTACCTTTTATAAAAAGTACCTTTTATAAAAAGTACATTTCATTAAAAGTACCCTTTATTAAAAGTACCGGAAGTACAATTTTTGATACTTTTTCATTTCCTAAAATTATATTTATAGAAACTTTTTATATTTCCTAGAATCTTAAAATTTGTAATGTAGGCAAATTCGGTAAAAAAAACATTTTGTGAGAAATTCGTTTTTCCGCTTCTTAGTGGGGTAAAAAGGCTAAAAAAGTGTATTTTCGATACCTTTGATATTTTTTGACGTATATTTTTGACGAGAAACTTATAATTAGGAATGTAAAATCCTCTTTGTACTTTAAATATTTGCTAAAATAATGATCCTAGAAAATTGAAATATGGAAGAGGATGCTTCGGTGAAGAAACAAACATTCTGTAAGAGGTTCTTTTTCGAAATTCCGTTTGTAACGGGGGTAAGAAAGTGTGCTTTTGGTACATTTTTTTTTTTTGTTCTTATAATAATGAAAAAGTGTATATTTTGATTATTATTATATTTCTTGAAATATTAGTTCAAAAACTTGATATTTTAAATAAAGGATCACCTAGCACAAAAAAAAACACTTTTCGGAAAATTTAATTTTAAGGGGAAAAGGGGGCAAATGGTTATTGTTACCTATCTAACTATTAAACTCAAAGCCCCCAGAAATAACACCCAAGAGAAGGACGTATTTCAAAATTTAAACTTTTAGGACGGGGAACGAAATGGAATAGAGCAGGGAATAATATGGAATGATACTTTTTACTCAAATTTTTTTCTCTCTGTATGTTTTTTCACTCAAACTCATTTTTATTACAATATCTTTATTCACTGAAATATTTATTCACTCCAAATCCAAAATCCCAATATTAGGGCTTGAAAATTATTAAAAATTTATTGTTTAAATTTTTAATTGAAATATTATTCTATAAAAGACTTAAACATGCACAAGTAAATAAAACAAAGACTACGTAGGGGAATTTTCTTGAAATCGGTAGAGCAATTCTGATCCTCCTATTATACGGTATTCAATGCAACCGGTAACGAAGTACCGGGATGGTAAGCTAGTAGTTATTATATTTTTATACTTAAAAAAAATCTAATTTTTTTTCTATTGGCTATTTCATAAAGATTGAGAGAAGTTTATTATTTTTTTTTTTGAAAAATTTTTGAAAAATTAAAATAAATATTTTACAATATATAATTTTAAATAATTTTAACATGCTGAATACAAATATCAAAAAATTCTAAAATTGGTCGAGCGGTTTTTGAGATATCGCTATTTGAAATTTCTCAAAATAAATTTAAAATGGCGACTTTTTCCAACGTTCAGGAAATTAAAAAAAAAATATATGAGGATTTAGACAATTTTTTAACTTTGATGCGCTGAACACGATATCAAAACATTTTTAAAATGGTGAAAGTTTTCTAAAAATCTACAACTTAAATCAAAGGTCGCCACTGCTAAAATTCATTTTTAATGAAAGTTTGACTCAAGCTCTATGAAAGGGTCAAGAAAAAAAAAAATACCCTACACCACTCTGTGATACAGGGTATAACGCGATTGTGCTGATGTTTGCAACTATCCGAACCTACCTTTAAGCATAGCGAGCAGATTTGAATCAATTTTTGAGTCGATTTAGCGATGTCCATCTACTCGTCCGTCTATCCATATTAATGTTGTAATCACAATACAAATAAATACAAATAAATGTAATTCAGCTTTTTTTGACTCAAGGACGAACCCTATTGGAATTGGGAAAAAATCGGTCTAGGTTTTGACCTAGCCTCCATGCAAAGTCCCCATTATATTTTGCTTAAATGACTATTGCTGTATTATAATAGGTGAACTTATTTTTATACCCTTCAATCACAGTATGGGGTTATACTCACTTTGTCATTCCGTTTGTAACGCATCGAAATATCGGTCGGGAACCCCATAAAGTATATATCGTGAACCTATATTCAAAATATGCCAACTCAAATTTGACCGAAATGAGTTTCCGATGGAAAATAGCTCCCCTATGCAATACCCATATGTGGTAAAAATTTCAGAGCAAAAAAATAATTTTTTGTCGTTTTACATCCATTTTTGTTATTCTGCTAACTCAAAGTACATATTTTTTTGGTGAAAATAAATGCCAACTCCCATTGTAAATTTCCAAAAATTTTTCAAAATTTTTTTTTAAAAAAATTAGACCACATATCTTATTGCATTTGCCTTTCTGAACACGAATCTGGTAAAGATTTTGATATCTAATGCCTAGTTTTCGAGATATTGCCATTTTGAAAATATCGGTAAATAGTGTTTGCAAAAAAAAAATTGCTTATATATATGTAACTTTCAAACTATTTATCAGATTGAAACATTATGAGTGGGGCAAATAAAGTCGATGATATAAGCTTTCAAAATAGCTAGTTTGGAGTGAGCCTTCTACAATAAAGCGTGAGTTACAGAGTGCCAAAGTTGACCACCCTGAGATTAAAAGGCTTTCGGAGCTAGTAACTTTTAAAAATATGCAAAGATTTTTATTTTTTTTTAGTTTTTGCAATTACCGCACTAAGGAAAGCAAAATAAAAAAAAAAAAAAAAAATTATAAAAATTTTTCAAAAAAAAATTTATTTTTAGTTTCCGACAAAATATGCCAACTCTAAAAAAATATTTGTTTTTTGATATAGTAATAAATGCCATCTCAAAAAAATACGCAAACCAGTGCAAAATATGACATTTTTGGCATAGGTAAAAATTATTTAGAATATTTAAACCATCTTATGGAAGGTACATTGTTTATTTTTAAAATAATATGCAAAATATCTAGTTTTTTAGCTCTCCTGAAAAGTAAGCTTTTTCGAGTTGGCATTTATTGAATATAGTTCGACGATATATTATTGATCGATTCTAAGACATTCTATGAATGTCCGTCAGTCCGTCCGCCCGTCTGTCTGTAGATAACACAATGCAGTCCATAATAAAACAAGTTTGAAGTTTGGCACAAATATGTCTCATGTTCATAGGCAGGTTAAGTTCGAGAATGGGCAAAATCGGGCCAGGGGGAAAAAAGTTCCCCCTTGGAGAACTTAACCAACCTCTGAAAAAATACACTTTTTTTACACTTTTTTTTTGTATTTTTGTTGAATAAATGTAACATTTGGTATATGTATCGCAATGGAAAGGTGCTCTCAACGTCCCCCACTGACCCCATAACCCCCCCCCCCAAAAAAAAAAACGCCCCTGACAATTTTTTTATTTTTTTTTGCATTTTGGAGGGTATAAAAGATTCGGCACAGCCGAATTTAACACTCTCACTTGTTTATTCACAAATTGTTAATCCAAGTTTTAAAGAAATCGGTCCAGTTGTACTTGTAGCTCCCATAAAAACCACCCTCCCAATATTTACAAAAATCTCTCAATTTATGAAATAATATTATTTTATCAAAATTTTGTTTGTAGGTGTTAAAATTGTAAAAGAGTAATCATATCAAATCTTATTATTACAACATTTTTTGACTTTTTGTTAGTCCCCACTCAAAAGTTTTGACCGATATTCAGTTAAATTAGCCTATAATAATAAAAATAACTTAATTTCGCTCAAATTTGGTTTGAGTGTGATTTATATATAAATTAAAGATCAAACAGAGATAGATTCATTAAGCCATAATTGGACTTGAGATCCATTTTTCTGAAAACACTGGTCGGTCTTGACCGATTATAAATTTTTTATTTGTTTTTTGTTTTATTTTTTGTCCGTAGCAAAAAACCGCTATTTTTTCAAATTTCAAATAGTAATATCTCAAAAACAATTTGATGGATTTTAATTTTTTTTTGATTTTCGTGTTCAGAGCATAGAAATTAATTACTTTGATGTATCGCAAACATATTTATTAATTTTTTTTTTTTTAATTTTCAAAAATCTTAAATTTTGATTGCCCGTAATAATTTAATCCGATTGGCCTCAAATTTGAGCCACATAATTAGGGTTGCCAGAAATTTATTTTCAAAAAGCGGGACAAACACAAAAAAATTACAAAAATGGCGGGATTTTAAAAATTTTGGCGGGACAAAAGTAGTGCATAATATCGTCCATTTTACTTTTTCCCCAATATATCGTCGGTGCGCCAACCAAAAGCGTTATGTGTTTTTCAAAATTTTTTGAAGGGGCTTACAAATCAGCTTAATTTCGTTTTGTTCGCGGTGCTTGAACACAATATGTATTTCTTTCATTAACATTTAAATAATATTGCATATTTTCTATTTACATTAATTTGAATTTTAAAAAACAGCGCAAAAGTACCAAATTTAGCTGTTATTAAAGTCTCTTCAAAAAATTGTAAAATACACATAGCGGTTCTGGTTGGCGCACCGACGATATGTATTTCCCTTTTTATTCTACATGTAGACAAAAAACTCTGAGAAAAAATTTGTTAAACAACTTTCAGTTTGAATTATCACACTTTTAGCATATTTTAAAAAAAAAAAACTGAAAATTTTCGTAAAAAAAATTGCAATCGCTTTTTTATAAGTTTTAGATAAAATGTATACTTTTTTCAAAAGTCTTCTTAACATAAAAAAATACATTTTAGATGTTTAAATTGTTTATCTGAAATCAGCAGATTTTCTGCAAAAATCAGCAGATTTTTCTGCTGCCTTGGCAAAATAAACAGCATTGGGCTCAATATGGGTTTATTTTCAGCAGATTTTTCTGCTGATTGGACAGAGGTAGTATTTTAAGTGTATGAACGAAAATAGTGAACCCTATTCCTCCCGCTTAAGCTCTATAGCACTATGGAAACTTATATTCACTTCTGTATCAATAACAATTTTTAATGAAGCAGTACATTTTTCTACTGATTGCTAAAATCAGAAAATGTCTTCTTCTTATTTTCTGACGCTTAAAAAAAGCGGGAATTTGGAATCCCGCGCGGGACGCGGGAATCGATGTCACAAAGCGGGACAATCCCGCCAAATGCGGGACGTCTGGCAACCCTACACATAATGTCCACGTCTGGTAGAATTAAACTTTTTCCGATCACTTGGGATAGTCAAAAGTTCATGAAAGCCTCAAATTTGAGCCACATAATGTTTAGGTCAGGTAGAATAAAACTTTTTCCGATCACTTAGGAGAATAAAAAGTTCATGAAAATATGCCACTCTAATATACCTCACCTTTTTCGACTCCTCCCCCATTGCTTTCTTTACGTAATCATAAAATTGTCTATTTGCTTAAATATGTTAAGCACAAAGGCAAGTTTTGAAGGATACATAGAAAGTGTATAAATGAATGAAGTGGGTAATGCTTAAAACCAAAAACTTTAGTTATTTTTGTATATGAGTTCTTATTATACATATTATACATTACTATTACATTAGGGTAGAGCGAAATTTCATTTTTTTTTCGATTTTCAATATCGTTGGGGTCAGAAAAGTACAATGAAAAAATATTAACAGAAACAAATATTGGTCTTGTGGGGCAATGACTTTGTTTTCAGCAACAAAAAAATTTAAATATATTTTTCACTTTGTTCGAAGATTCGAAGAAGACAAAAAAAGGAACCCAAATATATTGCCTCACAAGTCCAATATTGGTTTCTGTTAATATTGACCCTACGCGGTGAGCTTCAGCGATGTTTAAGTTGAACTTTAGTGTCGACGAAAACTGTAAACGTAGTTTGATTTCTACATAATTAAATGTCACACAACTGTTAACAGCGAAATCGTAGCTGCTGGCAATCGCGAGATATCGCGAAATTAGTGTTTTTGTATTTTCTAAAATTTTGATGTCAACAGCTGTGTGACCTTTGATCAATCACAAGTAAAACTGCATATCATGTGCTTACGAAATTTTAAATAAACCTATGCAAAGATAAAAAACAAAAACAGCAAATAAGTGATTTCACGATTTCTCGCGAACTAAATAAGACAGGATTTTGATGTTTACTGTTTTGTGACCTTTAAATAAGTACAATTAAAACTGTATACTCAGTTTTTGGAAATATGTAAAAAACTTCAATGTCAAAATTTTAGAAAATACAAAAATACTAATTTCGCGATATCTCGTGAATACGAGCAGCTACGAATTCGCTTTTAACAGTTTTGTGATATTTAATCATGTAGAAACCGAATGCTTTTACACATTTCGTCGACAGTAAAGTTCAACCTAAACATGGCTGAGGCTCACCGTGCCCAAAAAGGCAACTGTTCCAACCCCAACGATATCAAAATTCGAAAAAACCCAGTTGGCAAACTAAAGTCACACCTGACATACTGCTGACACTCCCTTTATGAAATCGCTGACATCTTCATACAATTTTTCAAAATGTCATCAATGACATGTCAGCAGTTGGTCAGCAGTGTCCACCAGTATCGGTGGCCACTAAAAATTCGTTTAAGCAACCGCTGAAAAACTGCTGACATATCATTGAAGACATTTTGAAAAATTGAATGAAGATGTCAGCAATTTCATAAAGGGCGAGTCAGCAGTATGTCAGGTGTGATTTTTTTTGCCGACTGGGAAGTAAAATTCGCTCCATTCTATACTAAGTATTATATGTTTAAAACAGTAGTAGTGATAGTAGCAGTGGCAATATAGTAGTAGTAGCAGTGGTAAAAGTAGTGGTGGTCGTTCTATTTTCTGGGTTTTCTTTGGTTTTAGTGGTGTTAGTAACAAAATTTTATGATAATAAATGAAAGGGTATCTTTTTTTTGTTGTTTATCCTGGCTTGGGATGTTAAAGGCTTCTATTATATGACTGTTAAAGAATTGTTAAGGACAATATGTAAATTTTGTATTTAATACATTATATATGCATAGATATATGCTCAAATAGGTATTTATAATATAAAAAAAACAGTCGTTTCTTTATAAAAATTTTAAAAAATAAACTTTGAAATCAATTTTTTTAAAAACTCCTATTCTCAAAAGTTTTAGAATCTATAAAACTTTTTCTATAAAAAAATTTCAGAATCTGAAATATTTTTACTATAGAAAAATTCCCAAAAATTATGACTTTTTTCTGTAGTAAAAATGTTGTATTCTGATAACACTGTGCAACACGATTTTGTATCTTGGAAAAAAAAAATGAAAGTATACCAACAGTAGAGCAAAATCCCCGACGGGTTTTCAAAACTTAGCTCGAGTTTTTCTTTTATGGCCCACTGAGCTTTTCCATTTTTTTAAAGACTTTTTGAATAAGCCAAAAAAAGTATTAAATATAGTTCTTACGTAAATAATGTTTAGACATGTCTTCATTAAAATTTGATGGCTATTCTTTTCTTACAACATATTAACCCTCTATCTCCCATGACTAAGACGACTAAGACGACTAAGGCGTGCTTTTAAAGGGTTTAAATGTTCTACAAACAATTTCTGCATCAAATTTTACCAGGGGTTGTCAAAGGCCAAACGTTTTGTTGGTGTTCTATGACGATATTGGAATAATGGACCAAAATGATCCCTAAAATTGAGAGTTATAGGGTTAATATATTCTAAGAAAAGAACCGCCATAAAATTTTACTGAAGACATGTCTTTACATTATTTACTTCAGAATTAGATTTAATACTTTTTTTTTACTTATTCTAAACGTTATTGAAAAAAATTTAAAAACTTCAGTGGGTCATAAAAAAAAACTCGAGCTAAGTTTTTAAAACCCTTCGGGAGTTTAAGTCTTCTATTGGTATACTTTATTTTTTTTTTTTTTTTGGTCCAGTTTAAGATACACTCGAAGACCCAAAATTTGTTGCACAGTGCAATCTCAGTTTCTATAGAAATTTGTGAGAATTTATCTAAGAAAAATTTCTGATTGTGAGAAGTTTTCTGTAAAAAAAAAAAAAAATAGATTTTAAAAAAAGAATTTTTCTATAACAAAATTTTTTCAGATTCTGAGAGTTTTTCTTTAGAAAAAATTTCGCAAATTTTCAGAAATTTTCTATAGAAAAAATTTCTCAGATTGTGAAAAAATGTATGTAGAAAGAGATTTTATGATTTAGAGAACTTTTTTCTATAAAATGTTTTTCAGTTTCTGAGAAATGTTTTTCGGTTGAAATATTCTCAGAATCTGAGATTTTTTTATAAAATATTTTATAAAAACATTTTCAGAATCTGAATTTTTTTTTCCATAAAAAAATCACAGAATATGATAATTTTTTCCGAGAAACCTGAAAACTTTTTTCTAAATCTCCGAATCTGAGATTTTATTTTAATTTTTCTATAAAAAGTTTCTTAGATTCTGAGAAATTTTCAATAAAAAAAAAACTTGGATTCTGGCAATTTTTATATAAAACACATTTTAAATTCTGAGAATTTCCTAAATTTTTTCAATAGAAAAATTGTTACAATTACAGACATTTTTTCTATAGAAAAAACTCTTAGAACCTGAGAAATTTTTTCTATAGAAAAATTCTCAGAATCTGAGATACTTTTTCCATAGAAAAATTCTCAGAATCTGAGATATTTTTTCTACAGAGAAATTCTCCAGAATCTGAGATAATTTTCCTATAGAAAAATTATCAGAATCTGAGACATTTTTTCTATTGAAATATTCTCAGAATCTGAGACATTTTTTCTATAGAAATATTCTCAGAATCTGAGACATTTTTTCTATAGAAAAATTCTCCGAATCTGAGACATTTTTTGTATAGAAAAATTCTCAGAATCTGAGACATGTTTTCTATGGAAAAATTCTCAGAATCTGAGACATTTTTTCTATAGAAAAATTCTCAGAATCTGAGACATTTTTTCTATAGAAAAATTCTCAGAATCTTAGAATTTTTTTCTATAGAAAAATTTTCCGAATCTGGGACATCTTTTTTAATAGAAAAATTCTCAGCATCTAAGACAATTTCTCCATAGAAAAATTCTCAGAATCTGAGATATTTTTTCTATAGAAAAATTTACATATTTTTGTATAGAAAGATTCTTAGACTCTGAGACATTTTTTCTATAGCAAAATTCTCTGAATCTGACACATTTTTTCTATAGAAATATTCTCAGAATCTGAGACATCTTTTAAATAGAAAAATTCTCGGATTCTCAGACATTTTTTCTATAAAAAATTCTCACATTCTGAGATATTTTTTCTATAGAATAATTCTCAGAATCTGAGACGTTTTTTTTTTCTATAGAAAAATTCTGAGAATCTGAGACATTTTTTCTACAGAAAAATTTTCAGAAGCGGAAATAGAAAAAATGTCTTAGATTTTGAGAATTTTTCTAAAGAAAAAAAAAAATGCCTTTGATTATGGGAATTTCGCTATCAAAAATGTCTCAGATTCTGTGAATTTTTCTATAGAAAAAACATGTCAGATTCTGAAAATTTTTGTATAAAAAAAATGTCTCGGATTCTGATAATTGTTCATAAAAAAAATGTTCCAGATTCTGAGAATTTTTCTATAGAAAAAAAATGTCTCAGATTCTGAGATTTTTTTTTAGAAAAAATATCTCCGCTTCTAAAAATTTTTCTATAGAAAAAATATCTCAGATTCTGAAAATTTTTCTAGTGAAGAAATGTCTCAGATTCTGAGAATTTTTCTATAGAAAAATAGAGAAATTCTAAGAATCTTAAATTTTTTTCTATAGAAAAATTCTCAGAATCTGATACATTTTTTCTATAGAAAAGTTTATACTTCTTGTGTAGAAAAATTCTCAGATTCCGAGGCATTTTCTCTAGACATTTTTTCTACAGAAAAATTTTCAGAAGCGGAAATAGAAAAAATGTCTTAGATTTTGAGAATTTTTCTAAAGAAAAAAAAATGCCTTTGATTATGGGAATTTCGCTATTAAAAATGTCTCAGATTCTGTGAATTTTTCTATAGAAAAAACATGTCAGATTCTGAAAATTTTTGTATAAAAAAAATGTCTCGGATTCTGATAATTGTTCATAAAAAAAATGTTCCAGATTCTGAGAATTTTTCTATAGAAAAAAAATGTCTCAGATTCTGAAATTTTTTTTTTAGAAAAAATATCTCCGCTTCTAAAAATTTTTCTATAGAAAAAATATCTCAGATTCTGAAAATTTTTCTAGAGAAGAAATGTCTCAGATTCTGAGAATTTTTCTATAGAAAAATAGAGAAATTCTAAGAATCTTAAATTTTTTTCTATAGAAAAATTCTCAGAATCTGATACATTTTTTCTATAGAAAAGTTCACACTTCTTGTGTAGAAAAATTCTCAGATTCCGAGGCATTTTCTCTAGACATTTTTTTTTTAATACAAAAATTCTCATAATCTGAGACATTTTTTTCTATAGAAAATATCTCAGAATCTGAAACATTTTTTCTATAGAAAAGTTAACACTTTTTGTGCAAAAAAATTCTCAGATTCCGAGGCATTTTTTCTATAGAAAAATTCTTTGAATCTAAGACATTTTTTCTATATAAAAATTCTCAGAATGTGAGATATCTTTTCTGTAGAAAAATTTTCATTTTTTGTATAGAAAAATTTTCAGAATCTGAATTTTTTTTCTATAGAAAAATTTTCGGTTTCTCATTCCTTATTTTCTGTAGAAAATTCTGACAATCTAAGACCTTTTTTCTATAAAAAAATTCTCAAAATCAGAGTTTTTTTTGCATAAAAAACAAATTGCTAGAAAACCAATGAGTTTTTCTGCGCTCAGCGACGTTTTTGCTTTGATTTTTTTTCTATCTGTGATTGAAAATTAACAAAAATAATAACACTTCTGCTGGTAAAATAAACTTTTTCAAGTGCTTGCAAAAAAATTTCTTTCAAACAAATCCCAAAACGAGGTAAGATATCAGATGTTAATAAACCACATTACCCAATTTTTTACGCTTTATTTTCGTTTTATACATTTCTCCATAATCCACCACAAAAAGGTCATATATTGGTTGGTGTGTCATAAATGGTGTCATAAAATTGTAATTTTAAACTTATTTAATAAAAAACCCAAAATCTTTATTTAAATATTAAATTTTAAATTAAATTTACACCCAGATAAATATATAGTTCATTCATATTTCTTGTTCATTTTATCTATAATTGCTTTTTTGTAATCTTGGTCATATTTTATTCTTTTGTTTAACTTTCAGCTCATATTCTTCATATAATTTTCCATTTGTGAAATTTTCTTCTTGTTTTTTTCAGTAACTTGTTCTTTACTTCTTCTCCTGTTTGGTGTGGTTAATTAATGGTCTCCAAATGTCATTATTTTTAAGTGTTTACTTTACTTTTTTATGTTGCCCTGCCAAGTTTGTCATTTTAGCACTGTAAATACACTGATAATTTCATTGACGTGGTATTATTGTGGACTTTACTTAAAAAAAAAAATTGTATTGTGGGCTCATTAATTAATTAATAAAATTGTTGTTGTATTAACAAACAATTTAATTGTATTGATAAAATTCTGTTATAATGTAAATTTCAATTAAATCGTAGTTGTATTAACAAAAAATTTAATTGTGTTAACAATTTGTGTTGTAAAATAAAATATATTTCATGTTTGAAAATCATCATTTAGTTGATAGTTTCTTAACAGCCAACTTAGCGCATCGGTGTAGAGCGACCGTGTTTTATCCAGCTAATAGCAAATACTACAGAGGGTCATGTGTTCGAACCGCGGCGTCCGCGATCTGTTTATAATTTTCACATATAGAGTTCAATTGACTATTAACTGAATAATATATGACATTACAAGTTTTCTGAAGATTATTATAACTGGATTATTTGAAACTAGTAAAAATTTCAACAAAAATAAAATTTTTCTTTCACACATTTCTCAATTATTTGCTCCCGTGAATCGGGGGTTAAATGTTTTTTATATATATTCCATTGTTGGCGGTTTTTCTCTGTTACAAAACGTTATGTGTGTTTGCCTTGACAAGTGTGTTTTTGCTTCTTTTTTTTCTTGTTTTTAAGTATTTTGCGTGTCATAAATGTCATTAAAATTTGCGTGCCACTGTAATGTTAGAGTCACATTAACTAACATTAGTAAATATTTAGCAATTCTTTTTATGTACAAATTGTGGTTTTGGTTGACGTTTTCAATTACATTTAAGACAACCTTGAATTAACCTAGTTTTTTTTATGTTTTTGTTTTTTGGAAAAATAAACGTTATTAAAAATGATTTACATTTTGATTAAAGTTCAAAAAAATATAATGTGAATCAAAATGTGAAAATCTTTTGACAGCAATGTTTAAAAAGATAACCTTTGGATTTTTATTATATAGTGAAAATAAATTAAAAAAAAAATGCTAAAAAATCAACTTCGTGGTTTTAAATTATACTAGCTATACCCGGTCCGCGTTGCTGGCCCTAAGAAAAAAACGGTTTTATATTGCATCTTTATTTAAATACAGTGTCGGACAAAATTAAAGCACGGGTCCGGGGCCAGCTAGTAACCTTTGGTTCCACCCTCGGTTAGCACTATCTATAGAGAAATCTCAACAAAATCGGTTCAGCCGTTTTTGCGTGATTTCGAAACACAAAGACATATCGTAAAGTATAGTACAAAGGGGCTTGTCATTTAACGCATTTTTATCGAATCGTGATAGTCTAAAGTTCCATGCTGCACCCTCGATTAGTACTGTCTGTGCTGCAAATTTCATTGACATCAGTTTTGCCGTTTTTGTGTGATTGCGAAAGAGGAGGAAATAACTTTTTATTTATGAAAAACGGGAACGACATTTTATACCTTTTTGCCTAATCGCGTTCTACATATGACCTACAGTTCCCGCTCGGTTAGTTCTATCAGTAGTGACAAATTCGGCTTATGCGTTTTTTCGTGATTTTAAAACAGGAAGATATAACGTTCAGTATAAAACAAGGTCAGTGTAGTACAAAGGGCGTTGCAATTTTGATCCCTTTTTCCAATAACGCTCTTATATGGCCTACATATGCACTTGGTTAGCACTGTATGTAGTGAAAATGTCAAGAGAATCGGTTCAGCTGTTTTTGCGTGATTGCGAAACAGGCAGTATAGTAGAAAGGAGCGTGGCATTTTACGCCCGTTTTTCCAATCGTAGTTTAACATGGCCTATAGTTCCGCACTCGGTTAACACAATCAGTGCTGAAAATTTAATTAAAATTGAATCAACAGTTTTTGCGTTATTGTGGAGCATGCAGAAATAACATTCAATTCAATACAAAGGGGCATGGTATTTTTCGCCCATTTGTCCAATCACGCTCTAATTTGGCACATAGTTAGTACTTGGTTATTACTATCGTTGGTTTAAATTTCATCGAAATCGGTCCATCCGTTTTTTATATATAGATGTCATTAGTGGTGCAATGTAAAAATTCGATTTTGCTACGCCCCTCCGCCCACATGCAAAAAATCAAAAATCTGACCGCACAGTGTTACTCCCTAGGCTATTCTGAATATTACCTGAAAATTTCATCAACATCGGTCCAGCCGTTTTCGAGTCCATACGGAACATACATACCCACATACATACATCCATTTATATATATACTAGCTCGCCCGCCGGAACTTCGTTACCGGTTATGTTAAATAGCGGATAACAGAAGGATCAGGATTACCCTACCGATTTCAAAAAATGACTCATATGTAGTCTTTGTTTTATTTAATTGGGGACGTTTTAGTTTTTCATAAAATAGATTTCATTTAATAACTTAAATAATAAAATATGAATAATTTCGGTGGTACGTTGTCATGGACGTTCCGGTGAAAAAGATTTTGACAATTTTCGAGCCCTTATATCGGGATTTTGGATCTTGAGTGAATAAATATTTCAGTGAAAAAATAAATTGGAATAAAAAGTTTTGGGTAAAAAACATATAGAGAGAAAAAATATGGAGTTAAAAAGTTTAATACGAAAAATTTAAGTAAAAAGTATCATTCTATATTGCTCCCCGCTCTATTCCATTTCGTTCCCCGTTCTACTCCATTACATTTCCAATTCAATCTCCATGCAACTTTTATTCCTCTCTATATAATATGAGTTACAGAAATAAAAAGTGCTATTGTATTTATCGTATAGATATAAAAATACCATTTTACACCACTTGTACCAATTTAGTTACCCCTTTTTAACCTGTCCATCTCTTGGGAGTTATTTCGGCTGGAGGATACTGTACGTCAAATTTTGAGTTTCTAGGCTTTAATAAATTGATAGGTACAAATAACCATTTGCCACCTTTTCCACTTAAAATTAAATTTTCCAAAAACCTTTTTTTCTGAACCGTTATTTCAAGAAATATAAGAAGTACCAAACTTAGACTTTTTTATGCCCTTTACGACTCTTAGAGACAGAATTTCCAAAAAATACTTTTTCCAAAATATTTTTTCACTAAAGAATACAGCATTGAAATTTTCACTGCCTAGGATCATTATTTCAAGAAGTATAAAAAGTATAAAAAACACTTTTCTACATCTCTAGAAACGGAATCTTTTAAAAATACTTTAGCATAGCAGATTTTTTTTTTCACCGAATGACCCCACATTCCAAAATTCAAGCTTCTAAGACAATTATTATAGGAACAAAAAAAATTAGTACCAAAATTACACTTTATTACCCCCGTTAGAAACGGAATTTCCGAAAAGTACTTTTTCCAGTATGTTTTTTCTTCACCGAAGGATCCTACATTACAAAATTCCAATTATCTAGGAATATTATTTCAGGAAATATTAAAAGTACAAAAAGTATACTTTTTATCCCCGTTAAGAAACGGAATTTCCAAAAAGTACTTTTCCCAAAAATTTGGTTTTCACCGAAGAATTTTACATCCAAAATTTTAAGTTTCTAGAACATTACGTCAGAAAATATCAAAATTACCGGAAGAACTCTTTTTTTAGTCATTTTACTCTATTAAGAAGCGGAATTTCCAAAAAGTATTATTTCCAGAATTGTTTTTACCGAATAATCCTACATTACAAATTTCAAGATTCTAGGGCCATTACTACCGGAAATTAGAGCGCACTTAAGTTTAAATTTTTACCCGTTCCACCCCCTAAGAAAAGGAAATTTCAAAAGTTACTTTTTCCAGAATTTGTTTTCACTTATGGATCCAACATTTCAAATATCAAGTTTCTATGATCATTATTTCAGGATATATAAAAAGTACCATAAGTACTATTTTTACACCTTAAGGAAAGAAATTATCAAAAGGTAATTTTTACAAAAGGTAATTTTTAAAAAAAGGTACTTTTTATAAAAGGTACTTTTTATAAAAGGTACTTTTTATAAAAGGTACTTTTTATAAAAGGTACTTTTTATAAAAGGTACTTTTTATAAAATTTACTTTTTATAAAAGGTACTTTTTATAAAAGGTACTTTGTATAAAAGGTACTTTTTATAAAAGGTACTTTTTATAAAAGGTACTTTTTATAAAAGGTACTTTTTATAAAAGGTACTTTTTATAGAAGGTACTTTTTATAAAAGGTACTTTTTATAAAAGGTACTTTTTATAAAAGGTACTTTTTATAAAAGGTACTTTTTATAAAAGGTACTTTTTATAAAAGGTACTTTTTATAAACGGTACTATTTACTTTTTATAAAAGGTACTTTTTATAAAAAGAACTTTTTATAAAAGTTACTTTTTATAAAAGGTACTTTTTTTAAAAGGTACTTTTTATAAAAGGTACTTTTTATAAAAGGTACTTTTTATAAAAGGTACTTTTTATAAAAGGTACTTTTTATAAAAGGTACTTTTTATAAAAGGTACTTTTTATAATAGGTACTTTTTATAAAAGGTACTTTTTATAAAAGGTACTTTTTATAAAAGGTACTTTTTATAAAAGGTACTTTTTATAAAAGGTACTTTTTATAAAAGGTACTTTTTATAAAAGGTACTTTTTATAAAAGGTACTTTTTATAAAAGGTACTTTTTATAAAAGGTACTTTTTATAAAAGGTACTTTTTATAAAAGGTACTTTTTATAAAAGGTACTTTTTATAAAAGGTACTTTTTATAAAAGGTACTTTTTATAAAAGGTACTTTTTATAAAAGGTACTTTTTTTAAAAGGTACTTTTTATAAAAGGTACTTTTTATAAAAGGTACTTTTTATAAAAGGTACTTTTTATAAAAGGTACTTTTTGTAAAAGGTACTTTTTATAAAAGGTATTTTTATAAAAGGTACTTTTTATAAAAGATACTTTTTATAAAAGGTACTTTTTATAAAAGGTACTTTTTATAAAAGGTACTTTTTATAAAAGGTACTTTTTATAAAAGGTTCCCCCTAAGAAACGCATTTTCCAAAAAGTACTTTTTCCAGAATGTTTTTTTCACCGAAGAATCCTACATTCCAAATTTCAAGTTTGTGTGACCATTATTTCAGTAAATAAAAAAAAGTACCAAAAGTACACTTTTTTACCCATTTTACCCCCGTACAATCAACATTGGCCAAAACCCAGCCTTAGAGGATCTTTTTCTCGGGAGGGGAACCTACATTGCAAATTTAAAGTTTCTATGACTATTATTTAAGGAAATATAAAAGGTACCAAAAGTACACTTTTTTACCCATTTTACCCACTAAGAATCAACATTGGCAAAAACCCAACCCTAGTGAACCTATTTTCCGGGAGATGAATCTACATTCCAAATTTCAAGTTTCTAGGAGCATTACTCATTGAAATATAAATGGTACGAAAGTACAGTTTTTTACCCTTTTTACCCCCTTAGAATCAACACTGGCAAAAATCCGGACTTACTGGATCTATATTCCAGGATGTGAACATACAGTCCAAATTTCAAGTCTCTATGACCATTATTTCAGGAGATAAAAAAAGTACCAAAAGTACAGTTTTTTACCCTTTTTACCCCCTTAGAATCAACACTGGCAAAAGTCCAGCCTTAGTGGATCTATGTTCCGGGAGGTTAACATACAGTCCAAATTTCAAGTCTCTATGACCATTATTTCGAGAGATATAAAAAGTACCAAAAGTACGGTTTTTTACCCTTTTTACCCCCTTAGAATCAACACTGGCAAAAATCCAGCCTTAGTGGATCTATATTCCGGGAGGTGAACCTACAGTCCAAATTTCAAGTCTCTAGCTTCAGCGGTTTGGGCTGGGCGATGATGAATCAGTCAGTCAGTCAGTCAGTCACTCACTCACTCACCCAACTCTTTTATATATATAGATAGATAGATGCATATTTCGCTGTAATACTGGTCAAATTTCGAAATCATTGATTTCATTTATATGTTTTTTAACCGCAGTTCGCACTAGGTTGAAATAATTGAGAATACGAATTTCTGAAGTTTGCACCACAATTTCTAAAGTATTCTGATGATTGAAAATAATTTAAAAATTCCTGAAACAACAGTCAATTTAATATTGAACATTACCAAAATTTAAAAACCGAAAATATGCGATAAAAAAATAAAATGTGTGCAATAAAAATCTTATTTTCATACACAAAAAATTCTTAGTTTTTTTTTTTTTTTTTGCAGGGAACCTCAGGTCGTATTTAAATAACTAATGATTCAAATCTGACCTTTTTTATTTAGTGGTTATTTTTATTTTTTCTATAGAAACATTTCATCCAGAACTGAAGAAAATGTTTGATGTTTTGAAAAATGTCTCCTCAAGAAATTCTCAGGTTCTAAAGCATTTTTCTGACTGCAAAAGACCCAGATTATGAAACAATTTTTCAATAGAAAATGTATCAGTACTAAGACATGTTTATTAAAAAAAAGTTTTCTGATTTAAAAAGTTTCTGAGCCATTTGCTCAAAGAAAAAGTTTATGATTCTGAGACATTATCCCAATAGAAAAATTTTGGGGTTCTGAGGCAATTTGTTGCAGAAAATCTTTCAGAATTTATAAAATTCTTGCCATAAAACAAATTTTCAGATTCTGCTACGTTTTCATATGGAAAATTCTCAGATAAAATGGCAATTTTTTCACCACAAAAATTCTATATTTCTTCGTATAGAATAGATCTCAGATTTAGTGGCTTTTTGCCCAAAGAAAACATCTTAGTTTCTGAAATATTTTTTTCTATTCTATTTTCAAGTTTTGAAAAAGTATTCTATAGAAAGTATATTAGAAAAATGTACTTTTAAAAATTTGATTTTTTGATGCAGTTTCCTAGATTCTAATACATTGTTTTTAAATAAAAAGTATGTTTTTCTGAGACTTTTTTCCCTTACAAAAAGTCTAAGATTCTCAAGCATTTTCTGAGATATATTTCCTATTGAAAATTCTGAGAATATGAAATTTTCCTACAAAAAAGTCTTACATTCTGAGACATTTTTCCCATAGAAAAGCTCTCAGCTTCTGAGACATTATTTCTATAGACAAAGTCTGAGAGTCTGAGTCTCAGACATTTTCCTACAGAAAAGGAGAAAACATATTCTCAGATTCTGGGACATTTTTTCTTAAACTTTCAGAAACAATGTGGGTCTTCGGGAAAATTTCGATAACTTCCGAACTAACAGAAATATCATCTAGAACTAAAATACGAGTCCACTAAAATTTAATAAACATTATTTCGTATTAATATGGATATCGTAGATCTATGTCTTCACATAAATACCCCCAAAATTTAAAATTTTTACAACAAAAAAGAAAAATTTCTAAAGAAAAATTCTTAGATTCTGAGACTTTTTTAAATACAATAAATCTCAGATTCCGAGACATTTTTCCTATAGAAAAAAGTCACAGATTCTGTGTCTTTTTTATCTTTAGAAAAAATTTAAGATTCTAATACATTTTTTTATTGGGAAAATTCTTAAAGATGTCAGACATTTTTCCTATAAAAAAATTCTAAGATTCAAATATTATACAATTAAAAAAATGTTAACATTTTTCTTAAAAAAAAATTCTCACATTATTTCCTTTTCTTTTTCTCCTTTTTGCACGTCATATTCTTTAATTTTTTTGAAAGAAGGATTGTTAGATTTTCCGTACAATAAATTCTTAAAATTTTCCTACAAAAAAATTCTTAAATTTTTCCTATAAAAAAATTGTCAGATCTTTCCTATAGAAAAATTTAAAAATTTTTCCTATTGAAAAATTCTAAGAAAAATTTGCAAATTATTCCAAATTTTAAGATTATTAGACACTTTTCATAGAAGAATTTCTAAAAAAAAAAACTCCTACAGAAAAATTCCCAGATTTTTCCTATAGAAAAATTCTATATTTTTTAAAGACAAACTCTCAAATTTCTCCTATAGAAAAATTCTAAAATTATTTCATATAGAAAAATTCCAATATTTTTAAACATTTTTTCTGTAGAAAAATTTTAAGATTCTCGAACATTTTTCACAAACTAAAATTCTCAGATTATTTCCTTTTCTTTTTTACTTTCCTTTTTCAATCTTCTTTCCTCTTCTTTTTTTTCCTTTATTTTTTCTTTCCTTTCTTTTTTCTTTCTTTTTTTTCCTTTCTGTTTTTTTCTTTTTTTTGTTTTTCTTTCGAAGTCGGTTTTGGGGGGGGGGGGTGGGAATTCATTCCCCCTCCCGTGGATCCGCGTCTGCCAACACATTTAAAGGGATGTGGCAAAATTTTACATTACATTTCAATTTGTGTTTTTCCTCATTTTTGCCAAAATATGCAAAAACATGCATTTAAAACTAGGAAATATGAAAAAATATGAATTTAAAACCAAAATATACAAAAAATATGCATTATCACCAAAATAAACAAAAATATGCAAAAACAAATCGATGTACCATTAACAATATTGGTAGGACGTCACTTTAGACATCACTGCCACTGCATTGCATTTTTATTGAGAAAAATAATCAGATTCTGAAATATTTTTTGTGCAGAAAAAGTCTGAGATTCCGAAATGTGCTTCCTACACCAAAACACTTTTCTATAGTGATCACGAGATCAGAGTGCCACGAGACCTGAGATTATTTTCTTAAAGATCTACCTGAGATTAGAAAAACCTTAACCTTAATGATTTTTTACATTTTTGTGGAAAATTCCTAGAACAAATTTTAATATAAAGAAAAATTACAATTTTCAGCGACAATTTTTCTATTAAATATATAAAATTCTAAAGCATTCTCCTATAGAAAAATCTCAAATTCTAAGACATTTTTCAAAATGTAAAAGTCTTTGATTCTGAGAATTTTTTTAAAAGAAAAAGTCTCAGATTCTGATCCTACAGAAAAATTATCAAAAAAAGTGTTAGATTCTGAAACATTTTCTGTGACAATTTTTCTCAGAATCTGAGTATTTTTTCCTATAGAAAAAGTCTCAAATTCAACTTAATTTTTTTCATAGAAAAAACCTCAATTTTTTTTTGAGAAAAATTCCCAAATTTGTTCTATAGAAAAGGTCTCAGATTTTTGCTATAGAAAAATTCACAATTTCTGAAACATTTCATAGTCTAAGTTATTTTTTTCTAAAGAAAAAGTCAAAGATTTTTATAAAGTTTTTCAGATTTTTGCAGATTTTTTTAATTTGAATCAAAATCACATAAGCTCAACGTCCTTCGAGAAATATCACTGTGCAACAAATTTGTGGTCTTCAAGTGTATCTTGAACGGAACCAAAAATAAAATTAAATAGAAGAACAAAAACCCCGAAGGGTTTTGAAAACTTAGTTCGAGTTCTTTTTTTATGGCCCACTGAGGTTTTTCAATTTTTATCAAAGTCGTTTTGAATAAGTAAAAAAAAATTATTAAAGCTTATTCTGAGGTAAATAATGTAAGACATGTCTTTAGTAAAATTTGATAGCGGTTATTTTCTTAGAATATATTAACCCTCTATCTCTCATTTTTAGGGGTCATTTTGGTCCTTTTTTTCAAATATGCTCATAGAACACCAATAAAACGTGTGTTTAAAGGGTTACCATGTTCTACAAAAATTTGCTGCATCAGTTTTTACTAAGATTTGTTGAAGATCAAAAGTTCATAGAACATTTTAACCCCTTTAAAGCATGTTTTATTGGTGTTCTATGAGAGTTTTTGGAAAAAGGACAAAAATTACCCTTAAAAATGGGAGATAGAGGGTTTTTATGTTCTAAGAAAAGAACTGCCATCAAATTTCACTGAAAATATCTATTATCGTAATTTATGTCATAAGCAGATTTATAACATTTTTACGACTTATTTCACACGACTTTGATGAAAAACAATTTAAAAGTATGTTATAATTTACAACTTTCCTTTTTTAAACATTTTTCACTTTTCGCACGAACTTTTGCTCTTCAACAACCATTAGTGAAATTTTATGCAGAAACGTTTTTTAGAAAAATGTTTAACCCTTTAAACTCGCGATTTTTTTGTGTTCTATGAGGGTATTTAAAAAAACGGACCAAATGACCCATAACAAGTGAGAGTGTTAAATTCGGCTGTGCCGAATCTTGAATACCCTCCAATGTTAAAAAAAAATTTAAAAAAAAAAATTGCAGGGGCGTTTTTTTTGGGGGGGGGGCTTGTTGGGGGTCCTTGGGGACATCTCTGTGGCAAAAAATGTTTAAAAATTTTATTACTATGGTTTTTGCACAAAAGATATACACTTTCATCATTATATAAATTATTTGCTAATATCTACGCCCACAAAAAGGGGGCGGACCGAAAAAAAGTAGTTTTCAAATCCCCTGCATCCAATTCCAAGACTCTGAACTTTTACAAGCATAAAAATGTTTAATTTGTTAAACAAAAATACGAAAAAACCTATAAAAAGTTACCTTTTTTCATTGGTTGGTTTACTCCTTCAAGGGGGAACTTTTTCCCCCTTGTCCGATTTAGCCCATCTCCGAACTTAACCAGCCTATGAACATAAGACATATATGTGCCAAATATCAGGAGTCTAGCACTTTTATTTTGGACTGTATCGTGTCTTCCACAGACGGACGGACGGACAGACGGACAGACGCACAGTGGGGAAAAATGGACTTTTTTTGTCCAATTTTGCCTACAGGTCGCAATTCTTAACCGATTTTGGCCTTTCTTTTTTTGTATTTTAGCTTATAAAATTTCGAATCGATCTGTCATGGTGGATTTTTGAAAAAAAAAAATTTGGATTACTTTTTATATTTTCCTAAAGTTCAAAAAATTTTCATTTTTTCAGTGTTTTTGCAATAAAAAATGTATTAGGCATGGGACAAATATGCTTTATAGAATAAATTAAAGGTATTGTAAGCCTTTATCAACGACGTGATTAGTATTTGAAAATATATTATTATTTTGGTTTTTATAACCAGACAAAAATTCAAGAATTTTCACTTTTAAAAGTCTATATCTTTAAAAGTAATGTACCAATTTCAATGAAATCTTTTTTAGATTAAATCTTATGTTTTGCTTAGTCATAATTGGTACACAAAATTTTTGTAAAAAAATATTTTATTTTTTGCTTAAATTTTACCTTATGATTTTTGGAATTTTAAAATTATTTTTTAGTCTGTTTAAAAAATAATAAAAAATAAATAATGATTAAGAAAATGATAAGCTTTCATCTAAAAAAAATTTCATTGAAATTGGTACATTATTTAAAATAATATTGGTACTTAAAAGTGAACATTTTTAAGTTTTCATATGTTTATAAAAACCAAAATAATAATAAATTAACAAATTCTATTAATGTCGTTTATAAGGGGTTCAAATACCTTTAATTTTGTCCATACAGCTTATTCGTCCCCTAGCTATTATTTTTTTTAGAGCAAAAATTCTAAAAAAATTAATATTTTCTGAACTTTAAAAAATTATTCAAATAAAACAAAAACGGTTTTTAGAAATCCACCATGACAGACCGATGAGGAATTTTATTAGCTAAAATTCAAATGAAGAAAAACTAAAATCGGTTAATAATTGCGACCTGTAGGCAAAATCGGACAAAAAAAGTCCATTTTTCCCCACTGTGAGACGGACAGACGGACAGACGGACAGACGGACAGACGGACGGACGGACGGAGATCGCTAGAATGTCTTAGAATCGATCACTGATCAATAATATATATACTTTATGGGGTCCTAAACCGATATTTCGATGCGTTACACACGGAATGACAAAGTGAGTATACCCCAATACTGTAGTTGGAGGGTATAAAAATAAGAGATAGAGGGTTAATATAGTTTGAGATAATAACCGTCATCAAATTTCGCTGAAGACATGCCTTAACATTATTTACCTCAGAACTAGATTTAATACTTTTTTCTTGAGTTGTTTAAAACGTCTTTGAAACACCCAAAATACTCTGAAGGCAAAAAACTAATGAAAAACACATATAAAACAAGTGATAAAACAATTAAAAACCATCCCAGTAATTATTCATTTGTTTTAACAAACATCAACATTTATTTTTTACTGTTGACAAAATTTTCTAAAATAAATAACATTAAACATTAAAAAATAATGTTTCTTTCATTCTTTTTTACCAAAAAATTCGAAAAAAATAACCTACGAAAACATTAATATCATTAAAAATTAATGATGGTTCTGTTATTTTTACCAACAAATTCCAAAAAACTAACCTACAAAAACATTAAAAATTAATGATTTCCTAGGTTCTTTTTTACAATTTTCTATTTAAATATTTTTTTAAAAAATTTTAATAAAATTTTGGGTAATCGATCCCGCAATCAACTACATTCTGACCAGACACTCTACTCATCGTGCCAAAGTCACTTGATACAAACACTTTTTTATATTTCTATAAATAATTTTTTGAATTTTTTTTTCTACAAAAAAGTAAAAAAAAAAATAAAATAAAAACAAATGATATCTCATTAAAAAATACCAACAATTTAATAAAAAAATTACTTACACAAAACATTAAAAATTTAAAGAATAATCAGTAGTTTTACTTACAGAACAAAAATAAATGACTTTAAAAATTAAATGTTAATGAAAGTCTTTTTTATTTTGTGTGTTATTTTTGAAACAAAGGACAGAAGTAGTCATTTAAAAAACTCAACATTGAACAAATGTTTTTTTTTTTAAAACGACTAAACGTAAAACTTTTTAAATAAACTACAAACAGTTAATGAAATAAATTTTTGAGTGAAAACATTGAAAAAGTTAGTGGGCCATAAAAAAATAAATAGAGCTAAATTTTAAAAACCCTTCAAGGGTTTTGCTCTGCTGTTGGAATACTTTCATTTAAGATACAAAATCGTGTTGCACAGTGTTATATATAATTACATAAAAACCTTTTTATTCGAGTTATTTTCATAATATTTTTGTTGGCTTTCCGCTTTTCAAAAGTTTTCCAAAAACTTTTAATATCATTAAAAAACTCCTAATTAAATATTTTTATGCCCTTAACGACAGTGCTCCCTAAAAATAGCATAATAAAAAATATGGTAAAAATTTAAATTTTAAATGTTTTAAAATCTTAAACACTAATGTGATGATAAATATCTTTCACACATACATTTAACATAATGTGATAATAAATGTCATAAAATACACACACATATATAATGTGTGTGTGTGTATATAATACACACTTAAAACAAAAGAATTTTCTCTTTGGGTCATACAAAAACGATATTTGCAAACCAACAAACACCACTACATAATTATTTACATAGATACGCACATGTTTAACATGTGTATTGTATGTATAAAATACTCCAAGGTATAATTTACATTAATATTCAACAGTTAACAACATGAATAAAATGTTTTGGGCATATACAAAAACTGAACAAACAAAAAACATACTCACTTAAATGGGGCGCACACACATACATACTTATGCATAACAATACACACATTGGCATACACGCACACTTTTAGTCACTTATACATTATGGAATCTAAACATACTCGTTGAACTTTACTTAATATTTTAAATATGACTTAAAATGCACACACACACACAAACACAAAAAAAACTTTACAAACATTAAATTGGCAAAGCTTTTGTTTAGTGCAGGGGTTCTTAAACTTTTTGAGATTTTGAGATAAAGTTTTGAAAAGTTTCGTAAGGTGTACAATAACACTTCCCAAAGATTAAAATATAATTCAACATATCCTTATTAAACCGAGCTTAATAAACCGGATCCTCTGGTAGGAATCGAAACTGCGATTCCTGGGGTACTACCAACATGTATGGATCATAAGAGTGATATTTTTTCAACTGTTGATTTTTCCATGTGTCCTGCAAATTTTTGTTCTTCTAGATCTAAAAACTATGTGAAACCAATTTGAGGCCAATTGGATTTAATTAACCTCACGCGCCCTTCTATCAAAGTTTTATATTTTTTGAAAAACTTTGAAATCGGTTAAGCGGTTTTCGAGATATCACGATTTCGAATGTGCAAAAAATGACGGATTTCTCCTACGTTGAAAAATTTTTTTACAAAAAAAAACTCAAAATTTATTTCTCGTGACCCTTTTATAGAGCTTGAGACAAGCATTAACTAAAACTTTATTTGAGTCAAATCCAATCCTTCGATCAACATTTTGGATTTTTGAAAAACTTTTGGATTTTTGGTCAAATTCTGATTAATTTCACTGTGCTAGTCTCAAAAATTAACTGCTGGTAAAGCTAATTCGGGTACTCTGAATTCAATGGTGCTAGCCGTTTTTCGAAGTTAGCGGGTTATTCGCGATATTCGCGGTTTAAAATTGTACACTCAAAATAATACATTAGTAGATTTACTAATATTTTTTTTTGCTAATGCTGGTTAACTTACTTTTAGCAAATTTTTAGTTAAGATTAGCATGTTAGCAAAAATATCTTGTAAACTTCATTTAGCGCATTAGCAATTTTATACAAAATTTGAACTAATTTTTTTTGCTAAATTTAAAATTGAGTTGACCAAATTTTTACAAGCTTTTTTGCTAATATTAGCAAAAATAAACGGTAAATTTTTTTTTATTTTCAGAAAACTTAAAATGGCGCTATCTCGGAAACTAAGCCAGATAGAGCAAAATGGAGGCCATTTTTAGTACTCGAGCTCTCCATAGTATCGCCGGTCCTCTTCACATGTGTGAACCTTAAGGGGTCCTAACTTTGGATCCAAAAAAGTTAGCATTCCCGAAAATTTTAAAATGTTCATATCTCAATCAAAAGCTCTCCGAATAATATTTTTGAAGTTTTCGAGTTTTGTAATTCTCAAAACCCCGGTGGTCTCCTAAAATCACGTATCTCCAAAACTAAGCAAGGTAGAGCGAAACGGACACAAATTTTGGATCAAAAACTATGACCATTTTTAAGGAACACAACTAGGTCTAGGCCCATCGGGGTCCGGACCTATCGGGTCCGAACCCAATGGAGTCCTCAAATTTATATGAACTAAGTTGAAATAAAATTATAATACATAATTATAATTAGAGCCTGAGCTCGACTGTCTTTACAGAAACAATAATTTAAAAATAACGACTATAAGTCGCCCTAAGTGGCAATAATCAGTATCTTTGGAAAAATGGCAACACCTAACATTTGTGTCTAAAATATAGACCATGTCTGGCAATGTTTGCAAAAATAAGTACTTAGATCAGAATTGATAAAGGAGAGGAAGAGAATAATGATTACTAAAAATAAAAGTTTGTTTACACATAATTACAATAACAAGTCTTCTGTTAGAAAAAACAACAGCAGCAACCACACTCGAATTGAAAAAATCAGATTTAGTTGATACTTGCTTAAATTTTTAGAAAAATTAAAATTTTTCTTTCACTCTTTTCTCAATTCAAAACCATATATAAAAAAAAGTTTAGTCAACTAATTTTTGGCAAAAAATTTTTGCTAACTTTACCAAAAAAATTGTGGGTTCAAAATCAGCAAATTTTTTTGTAGGTTTACAAGCTTTTTTTGCTAACATTACAGTTTTTTTTGAGTGTAAAGCTAAAGTACTACAAAAATTTAATTTTTATGCTTTTGGGATAGGTGTTAAATATAAATTTTGCATTGTTTTTTCTTCGCGAAAAAAAAAATTGTGGCTGTTATGTATCGTATTCTACACATTTTCATAAATTAATAACAAAAAAAATAAATTTTGGAAAACAAATTTCAGCGGATAAATTTTTTGTTTGTTTATTGCATAGAGTTTAGATCAATGGTTCCCAACCTTTGATTCTCGCCCCACTGGGGGGCAATTTGAAGGTTCCAGGGGGGCAAAGAGCAAATCTTCAAGTTTTTTTTTAGTCAAATTAACTACAAAAACAATTTTTTTTGCAAAATTAACTACAAAAATCTTGTTAATTTCATAACATTTTTACTAAACACTTGATTTAAATGCTCATTTTACAAAAACTTTGATAAACAAGTAGTAATTTTTCATTAGAAACAAAAATTAGAAAAACTAACAAATTTTTTCTTAGTGTAGGGGGGACAAGACAATTTTTTTAACTTAAAAGTGGGGCGTGGCGTAAAAAAGGTTGGGAACCATTGGTTTAGATGATAAAAATTCAGCAATTTTGATCCAAAATTTGTGTCCGTTTCGCTATACCTTGCTTAGTTTTTGAGATACGTGATTATAGGGGACCACTGGGGTCTTGAGAGTTAAAAAACTCGATAACTTCAAAAATATTACTCGGAGAGCTTTTTTTGCGGTCTTGTTCTACGTGTTGAGAGCTACAAAAATACTTTTGGACTTTTTGTTGTGTCGGCAATATTTACCGAGATATGAGCATTTTAAAATTTTCGGGAATGCTAACTTTTTTGGAACCAAAGTTAGGGCCCATTAGGGTCCACACATATGAAGAGGACCGGCGATACTATGGAGAGCTCGAGAACCAAAAATGGCCTCCATTTTGCTCTATCTGGCTTAGTTTCCGAGATAGCGCCATTTTAAGTTTTCTGAAAATAAAAAAAAAAAATTACCATTTATTTTGCTAATATTAGCAAAAAATCTTGTAAAAATTTGTTCAACTGAATTTTAAATCTAGCAAAAAAAATTAGTTGAAATTTTGTTTAAAATTGCTAATGCGCTTAATGAAGTTTTTTTGCTAACATGCTAATCTCAACTAAAAATTTGCTAAAAGTTAGCTAACCAGCATTAGCAAAAAAAATTAGTAAATCTACTAATGTATTATTTTGAGTGTAAAATCAAAAGGCTTATTGGACTGTCAACAAAATCAGATTACACACTATTTTTTGACAAGTCTGAATACTCAGTGGTATATAAACACAGCTTTAGTGTACACGAACTAGCTTTACCAGATGGCTGTAGTAAATTCAAATCAAACAAAAAATATTTGTATTGAACCAATTTTTTTCTCGAAAATAAAGATTTTTCGCAAACAGAAAATGTTTTTTCGCTAAAAAAACATCACGGTATTATGGTTTGCTATGTTAGTTTAACAGACTTAAATGGTTTTAAATTTAAAAATTATCGCAGAAGTTTAAAAATATCGTTTTGATTGTACTTGAGCATCAAAATTTTAAATCGCGAATACAATCGCTAACTTCGAAAAACGGCTAGCACCATTGAATTCAGCATACTCAAATTAATTTTACCAGTAGAGTGCCCAGCTTGTTAAAAAAAAAAAAACAAGTAAAAAGCTAAATTCGGTCTTGTCGAATGTATTGATACCCTCCACAATTTAAAAAAGATTATTGCAATGAACTTTATATAAAAGGAAATTACTTTTGCACTTGTTTAAATACCATTCGGTGTGCAATTTTTTTCATATATGTCTTTATACTTTATGGGGTCCCAGACCGATATTTCGATGATGGAATGACAAACTTATATATGAGGAGTTCCGTTTTAGACTTAAATTTTGAGTTAAAAAAGATGTGATTCTTGTTTTGATGGCACATCGATGAAAGTTGGCATAAATATTAGATGCTATTTAAGAATAAGAAATTCGTTCGCGTCAATTAAATAGCGCAAGGGGGTCAAAAGTTATGGCGGTTTTAAGATTTAGCGGTTTTAAAAATCTTAAAAATATTTTAAAGATTTTATTTTCTACACATTTGTTGCATGCGTTATTAAAACATGCCAGGATATATCATTTCTTCTAAAATATATGATATAAATTTAACCCTTTAATGACCAAACGATTTAAAAAAAAAAAATATCTAAGTACCTAAAATCGCAATTAATTCGCGGAAAAAGAAAAGTTTCACAATTTTTTATAACATATTTAGGCAATGCGCGTTGGTATTACTGAAAAAAATCACGGAAAATCGTATCATTGTACCAGTGTTCAAAAAAAAACGGCGATGCTTTTTTATAACAAGAAAATTTAATATGGTCCAAAAAATCTACACTCAAAAAAACGTGGGTATTCAATACTAAAAATTTAGCTACGAGTACTAATGTTTTAGTCCAAAAGGACCTAGTGCAGGAATTGGTAATCAATACTAAAATTTGTTACTAATATGTAGTACATGAAAAATACTAAAAAAACAGTAAATATTACTGCAATTTACTACAAATTTAGTAAATATAATTACTAAAAAAATCATAAATATTTCAATTTTTTGCCCTATTTAGTAAAAAAAAATACTAATTTTAGTAAATAAAATTGCTAATTTTAGTTAATAAAACTACTACCTATATCAATTTTAGTAAATAAAAATCAGAAAAAAATTATATATAAATGATTTTTTATTTCACTTCGGTTATAAGATATACTTAATTACATGTCTTCTTAAGCTGTTTAAAAAAATGTAGCGTTGATTGTACCACGTAAACGATTGCTAAAAATATAAAAAAAAAAAAAAATATTTTCTCAATACATGTTCAAATGTATGTACAAACATTTTACTACAGAGGGTGCTTTTTTAATACACACATTTTTTTTGTATACGTGTGTGTATCCATAATATTATTCTTCAGCTTGAATTTCTTTCTTACACAATCATTGAAATAAAAAACGATTTAACAAAAAAACTGATGTAGTTTTATTATTAATATCATTTTATTTAATGTGCATATTTAAATAAATAAAGAACATTTATATTTAATTACTTTAACACAATTTAATTAAATAAATTTAACATATATTTTTTTACAAACACTCAGTGACTGGGTATCGCGTTGTTACTTTTTCTAATTCTTTTTCGCACTAAACAAACAGAAAAAACAGTTGGTAGCACTGCAGTTAATGCGAGCAAACGTAGTGTTCCCACACACTGCAGCAGCAAGCAGCAGACGGCAAAAAATATAAAGTACCTGTTTAATTATAAATTATAAATTTATAAAAGCTGTACTTATTGTATTTGCAACTTGATGCGCGATTTTGCAATGTTAAGAAATAAAAAATACGGCATTTTAGTGAAATTATAATTAAATAGTGTACTCTTAATTTTTGCTGTCTGCTGCTTGCTGCTGAATTGTGAAGGAGCATTTGGTCGCTATTAAAAACAGTGTTGCCATTATCAATATGAAAAAAACGCAAAAATCGTAGGAAAAGGGTAAAAATTTACCAAATAAAAATCAGCGCCAAGAAAAAAGAGAAAATTTAAAAAAAAATGGAAAATGTGCTTTTTAAGGTAAAAAGTATAAAAAGCAAAAAAAAATAAAAATATTTGTTTTTATTATAAATTAAATAAATTAGCTGATACAATCAAAAGTAAAAATAATATTACATTCATATTACTCAAATAATATTAAGATAATGGTTAACATTAAATTTAAAACAAACTTTTTTTATTACATTCAATTATCAAGCCACAGAACTGTTTTAATGAAATGTTTGGGTATTTTATCAGTTTAATTTTTATGCATTTTACTTTATTTTGACAGTAAACAAAATTGTTTAAAAAAACAACAGTCATTAAATATTTAAAAAAATACGTAGTTGTAAAAAAATTTAGAAAATATGTACCAAAAAGTTTTTACACAAATACAAGTAGGAAAGTCCAAACATGGACCGATTGGATATTTTTTTTAAGATCTTTAATTTCTGGAAAAAACACATATAAAACAATTTTGAGAGAAATATGCTTCTTTTAACTGAATATCGGCGACTAAATCTACTGGGAGTAACGGTATGCATAGCCACAAAAAATGGAAAAATATGTACTAGTTGTTCCCTACCGCTTACCATAGGCTTTAATTTTTTTTTAATTTTTCATGCATTACGAAGGTTCATGCATTATTTTGAGTCTTATTCCAAAAAATCATTAATCCTGTATAGAGTAAGGCCACGTTCACACTACATGAACTTATACCCAATTCACACCTAAGATGAAATCACATTCGATCACAACGCATAGCATTGTTCAAAATTCTGTGTAAATTGGTTTTGTAAAAACAATAAATTGTATTGAAATTTTTACGAAAATAAACCCCAATTTTCTTTATTTAACTCTATCAAAAATACATATTTTGATTGCGTCATTACAAAAATACAACTCCATAACCAAAAATTTAAATTAGCCGACGATTGAGAGCAAACGCCGCCGTCGGCAAGCAAATGGGGCGAGTCGCCACAACCGAAAGTTCCTCGTCGGCACAATTTAAATCAATTGTAAGAGTCACTTAATTCAAACTTAAAGGGGTTGTTTGTATGAGGCCATGGTCCAAACATGGATCAAATTTTCCCAATTTCATTAGGTCTTTGGCTTAACTTTCAAATTTCAGGAAAATCTATTGATAATATAAAAATCACAAATTAAAAAAAATGGAAAAAACACCGTAAATACCTTATCTTTAAAAACGCGTATTTAAAAAACGGCAAAACCAAAAAGCACCAGCAAATACCCGAAATGTAACATAATGCAACACTGAATTAAAATTTAACGATTTTGCAGCAAAAACAGTTGGTAGCTCTGCTTGTAAACAAGCGCCCCCTTACGGAATTATTACTAACAAAAATAAAATTAAAAACCTAATAAATTACTGTATATTAGTACTTTTATGAACTAAAAATAGTAAAAAAATTAGTAAAACCAACTACCAACAAAAATTACTCATAAACAGTAAGAAATACTAATTTTAGCACTTTGAAGATACTAAAAAAACTACTGTAACACTGGTAATTGGTAACTTATTAGTAGATTTGGGTTACCAACGCACTTACTAATTTTTTTACTGTAGAATTATTTTGAGTGTATAATCATCAAAATTTTTTAACCCGCCTGTGATTTTATGATGACACATCAAGTGGGCTTTCATTTAAAAAAAATTTCATCCGATTTCGTGTAAAGCCTTGGATGTGCCAGATCAAAACAGGTTTAGATAAAATCATCGCGCTTTCCGCTCAGAATGGCTTAAAGTAAAAAGTCAAAAAGCAAATCAGTTCTACTCGTTAAGGCACGTCTTTTGGTGTATTAAAATGAACATGATGCATTAATTGCTACTAAAAAAAATAGGAAACAGATTTGCAAATTTCGCACAATTTTCAAAAATGCCATAAAATTTTTGCAATTTATTTTTTATAAACCCGCCAGTGATTTTTTTATGTAAACTCACAAAAAACTCGGTTTACGCAAGAGTCCACCAAATTTCGAAAGAAACCGCGAATGTGCCTCGCGAAAAATTGGTATTTTAAAAAAATTACGTTTTTTCTTGCGAACTTTGATCTGCTGAAACTCCTTAACTATTCGTGGCACATTAACGGGATTAATTCCAAAATGTTAAGAATTACAACAGCTACCAACTCTAGTTCAACTTTTTTCATTTTATAGAGGGGGCCGAAATCCCTGATCAAAAAACCTCGAAAATTTAAAAACTCTTAATTTTTGGTTTCAAAATTTAACCGTCTTATAACTTCTTACCAAGCGATGAAGCATCTATCAAACCAACATTAAAATAATCTCTTATATGTACTGACTTTGTGTTATGCCGGAAAGATTGAAATATAAGGAGAACTTAAAAAAAAAGCGAAATAATGTAAAAACTATGGATTATTTCAAGCCATTTTTATCGATTTTTCAATGTTTAAGGGTAATCCTTAAACATTGCTCAGTGATGGTTCAAGGTCTTGTTTACACAACTGCATTTACAGTTTTTCTTAATTCCAAAAACTGCCGGTTTTTTATAACATTTATTTCAGTTTCACTGAGTTGAAATTTAAAAAAGATTTCTTGATATACCCTCTAGAACTACACAGCACAGTGTCTTTATTAAAAAATAAAAATTGTTTCATTCGATCTTTATAATATTATATTTTAAGTATGTTTATCTTAGTTCGAGGTTAATTTTTCCTTCACTAATTAAAACTATGATATTCTTATAGAATAATATTCAAGAAAATTATTTTCCGGTTTATAATTTAAAACTGTGATCGAAAGGCTGCATGGGTTAAATGATCCCATGTGGCTCAAATTAAGTGTAAATTTAAGCTTGTCTCAAGCTTTTTGAAAGCGTCAGAGAAAAAAAATTTTAAGATTTTTAAAAAAAAAATTTGTTTGCAAATTTCAAATGGCGATATCTCGAAAGCCATTCGACCGATTCTAGATTTTTTTAATATTCGTGTTCAGCATGCCAAAAATTTATAAAGCCGTTCGACCAACTCTAGAATTTTTTTGATATACTCGTACGTGTTTAGCATGCCAAAATTTATAAAAATTATGTACCGCAAGATATTTTTTAAATTTATTAAGTTTTCAAAAATCCAAATTTTTGGTGGAAATTTTCTAGAAATCATAAGCTTTGATCCTAGGGCGCCACGTGTGCAAATGCTCGGATTTGGCCCATATTTAGTTTCAATGAAAAATCGTCTCAAGTTATTTTAAAAGGTCAAGGGAAAGAATTTTATTTTTTAAAAAATTTCTTGAACATCGTAATTTTTTGCAAATTTCAAATATTGATATCTCGAAAACCATTTGAAAGATTTAACATTTTTTTTGTAAATTTGTGTTCAGCGCATCAGTAATAACACAGAGATACAAAATCGAATTTTCCGAATTGGAATAACACTAGATTTTTTTACACGCATTTAAAGTTGGTGATTTTAAAGTCTTTAAAGTTTTTGTGTACTAATCATGTCCTACTTTAGGGGGGCCCCTGGTGGTGGCCATATTGGAAATGTGTTGTCCAGCGTTCGCTATAACCAGTATGAATTTCGCTGCAGTCGGTCGAGTACCTACTTACTAAATAGCTAAATTATTAACAACAAATCACTGTGCATCGTTGCGTATGATTGTTATATAAAGGCAATTATTAAGTATACGCCACTTATACAATTTTCAAGCAATTATTATTATAATTACAATAAAAGAACACCAAATTCAAAAGCGTGTACAAAAAAAAAAAACGCTGAATTGAAAACAAAACCTTAAGGGTTTTGTTATGGAATATGTCAACTTTCATTTGCTTTTGTTTTCTTATTATACCGATTTTGGTTATTACATATCGCAAGACAAATATTTTTTCAATTTTCTGAAATCCAAAACTTTAATCGCCGGGAGCCGCGGGTTAATCTAACCAGATTAGCCTCAAATTTCTACCACTTAAGTTTTAAGCCTTGTAGAATGAAAATTTGCCCGGACATCCAAGACCGGAAGAAAAACTTTTTTGGCATTTAAAAAATGCCAAATGAATAATATATAAATGGATTTAACAAGATTAACTCTATTTTGAAATCAGAAAGACGCTATTAAGTGTTCTGAACGAATACGGAAAAGTGTGTTTTTGAAATTTTGGTTCATTATCAATTAAAACGTTGTTGCATTAACAAACAATTTAGTTCTATTGACAAATTGTGTAAAATTAACCATTACTACAACGCTTTTTGTGTATATTCATCGGAAATAAAGATATATGTAATAGATTACGTCCATTAAAAGAGCTTTGTTTTTATATGTTTGATTTTTACACCGGCACTTTTCCAAAGCACCGCAACAAAGAAATTTTTCAGCCAACCCAAAATTTTTTTTTTGCTGATTCGGCAGTTTATTTATTTCAAATAATTTTTTTTAAGCCTATTATCCCCTTATTATATCCCACAGTTTAAGAATTCCCGTTTAACTAGCTTTGCGATAAATAAAACACACCATTAAATACACTAGAAAAAACAAAATCATAATCATCCACATCATCATAATAATCATAAAAATGCAAAATACTTTAGAATATGGGGGTTTTCGTGTCAACTGACACAACTTTTGAAACCGATATCTTCCGATCAGGATGAAATTTGCACCAAGGTTAGTCCTATTGGATAGTAGTTCAGACACAATTTTTCAACGAGATCGGTCAAGAACTCTCTGAGTTAGAGGGGGTCGAAATTTGACATTTTGGCCAAAGAGGTGTTGATTCTCATCCATGTAACTTTTTACCTATTGTTTTTAACAAAATGTGTCCCAAAGAGTTTAGATAGCTATTTCTTTAGTCTTTCGAAAAAAAAAATATAAAAAAAATAAAAAAAAAAATTTTGATTTTTTTTCTTAAAAATCCAAAACTTTTTTGACTTTTTCCTCAAATTGGGCCCTTTTTTTTTTTTTGATTCAAAAGAAACCTTAGGTGATTTCCTTTAAGAGTTGTGGGGTCGCTTAGTGGGATGCGAGTGGGATATCTATGAAAAAAAATTTTTTTTAACTTTGGAACACAAAAAACGGTTCTTCAATTTGCACTATTAGGCGTGGGATAGCTAACCAGTTTTCGATTTCGATCCGCGATACCCTCTAATTTTTTTAGGTTCGAAAAAGAAAGCACGAGCCAAAAAATGGGGGCGGTGGGGAGGGGCCATATGGCCCCTCATTGGGGTCAAAATTGGGCGTAAAGAGGTAAAAATCCTCAAAAAGCCCCAAAACTCCCCTAGAAACGCCCCTGGAGGGGTGCAATGTGAGACCGACCTCCAATAATTTTCTGCCCCCAACATTTTTCTTGAACATACCTTACCCCTATTTCCACTTCCTAAGGGGGCTCCCATACAAAATGACATTTTTATAAAATTTGCTCCTACCGCTCTAACTGTCCATAGGGTGCCCCTAGAGATGTAAAATGTATGACCGACCCCCAATATTTTTTCAACTCCAACATTTTCTTAGAATATACCTACCCTTTATTTTCAACTCTTAAGGGGGTCCCCATGCATTTTTTTTTATTTTTTTATTAGTTTTTAAAAATACATGTTTTTATAATGTATGGGAGCCCCTTAGGGAGTGGAGATAGGGTGTTATGATGTTCGGACAAAATGTTGGTAACTAAAAAATAATGGGGGTTGGTCGTGGTTTTTGCCTCTCTAGGAGGCACGATAGGGGCGGTAGGAGCTGGTTTAATAAAACAAATTTATAAAAAATAAAAGAACCCGAGTAAAAAAATTGATATGACACAATATATAATTCTATGTCTATTTTGATATAATCTTATACGAAAAATGGTTTCGTAAGATTTGATCGAATAATATCTAATAATATCAGTTTATATAATTTTATATCGACTTTGATACGAGTTTTGGTCTAATCCAATGATATAAAATTATATCCAATTATATTAAAATTTATACAATTTTATAAATCGGATGTTTTTTTTTTAGTTTTTAATAAAAAGTTGAAAAATTAAAATAATAAAAATAAGTTGTTCTTTGAAAAAAACTTAGAAAAATTTCAAAAAATGGAGTCATGTTAAATTTTATATAAAACACTTAGAAAATATTTTCAAAAAAATTTGTCCTTGGAAAAAACTTAGAAAAATTTGAAAAAATGGAGTTATATAAAATTTTATATAAAACACTTAGAAAATATCTGCGATAAAAAAAAAATGTTCCTCGAAAAAAACTTAGAAAAAATTTAAAAGATGGAGTCATATAAAATTTTATATAAAAAACACTTAGAAAATATTCGTGATAAAAAGTGGTGCTTGGAAAAAACAAAAATGCTTGGAAAAATAAAAAAATATGAAGTCATATGAAATTTTATATAAAACACTTTGAAAATATTTGCGATAAAAATATATTCTTGGAAAAAACTTAAAAAAATTAAAAAATAATGGAGGCATATAACATTTTATATAAAACACTTAGAAATTTGCAATGATGCATGGGACCAGATGTTACAACATATAGATATGTATGGCAATATCTTAAAAAAATCGCACATCAAAATTTATTATATAAATTTATCTCGCAAGACATAGTGTCACACATGATCATATATGAAATAATATGACTATATAAAAATATATAAGATCATATTAAATTATTTTTACTCGGGAAATGTATGGGGACCACCTTAAGGGTTAAAGATACATTGTAGGTATGTTTGCAAAAAATGTTGGAATTAATAAAATAATGGAGGTCGGTCATACATTTGGCCCCACTAGGGGCACTTTAGGGTAAGTTAGAATGGTAGGATCAAATTTTTTAAAAATGGTTTGTATGGGAGCCCCCTTAGGAAGTGGAAATAGGGGTAAGGTATGTTCAAGAAAAATATTGGGGGCAGAAAATTATTGGAGGTCGGTCTCACATTGCACCCCTCCAAGGGCGTTTCTAGGGGAGTTTTGGGGCTTTTTGAGGATTTTAACTCTTTACGCCCAATTTTGACCCCAAAGAGGGGCCATATGGCCCCTCCCCACCGCCCCCATTTTATGGCTCGTGCTTCCTTTTTCGAACCTAAAAAAATTAGAGGGTATCGCGGATCGAAATCGAAAACTGGTTAGCTATCCCACGCCTAATAGCGCAAATTGAAGAACCGTTTTTTGTGTTCCAAAGTTAAAAAAAAAAAATTTTTCATAGATATCCCACTCGCATCCCACTAAGCGACCCCACAGCTCTTAAAGGAAATCACCTAAGCTTTCTTTTGAATCAAAAAAAAAAAAAAAAAAGGGCCCAATTTGAGGAAAAAGTCAAAAAAGTTTTGGATTTTTAAGAAAAAAAATCAAAAATTTTTTTTTTATTTTTTTTATATTTTTTTTTCGAAAGACTGAAGAAATAGCTATCTAAACTCTTTGGGACACATTTTGCTAAAAACAATAGGTAAGAAGTTACATGGATGAGAATCAACACCTCTTTGGCCAAAATGTCAAATGTCGACCCCCTCTAACTCAGAGAGTTCTTGACCGATCTCGTTGAAAAATTGTGTCTGAACTACTATCCAATAGGACTAACCTTGGTGCAAATTTCATCCCGATCGGAAGACATCGGTTTCAAAAGTTGTGTCAGTTAACACGAAAACCCCCATATATATTTACGTTAAAAAAAACAAAACACACAAAAAACATTAATAAATTTTCTTTATTATAAGATCTATGAGGTTTTTTTACATACCCCTACACTTTATAAAATCTGGTTAATATTAGTTTTTCAGTCCGTTTGTTAATCAAAGAAGGCAAACAAAATTTCAAAAAATGGTAAAGTTATGGAAACGGTTTTCTGGCATTATAAAGGCATACTTATTATTAATCGACTATCTCCAAAAAGGTAAAATAATAGTTACAATAACAATTTTAATTAACATACAAACCGACATTTAAAATCCTTCTGATGATAACACCAACTGGAGTATTTGAAACCGGTATGGGAATACAAGAAATGTCTATAAATTTTAAGAAGTTGAATTTTTCTTTTGATTAATTAGAGCCCGAGCTCGATCTGTACTTACAGAAAAAAAAAATAATAATAATTTAAAAATATTATTATAAACTTTTGGATCAAGTGAATTTAAAAATTCGTAAAAAGAAATTTATTGAGAACTGAGGCTGAGTGGTGCTGTTGACAGCTTTCGAAAGAAGTCACCCTCGTTAGCACTCTGCGATTGTCACACTCAAAGTGTGCCAGATTAAAATCAGTTATTTAAAAGAAATTTGACACTACCCATCTAATTTACTTTTAATGATGTGATATCAATGCGTTTTTATGATTATCACATTTTATTCGAAAATGATAATGTTTTCGTTCTTATGTACATTTCCTTATGATATCGATTTATCATAAAAATATGATATCGTTTTCGCTGATGATAATTCTAATCATAACGATAGTAAAATAACCATTTTCCAGAAATTATCGAAAAACTATCGTTACTCCCGGCGATAACGATATCATTTCAATATTAAAATGTGATATCGTTTTTGCTATCGAAATTTCCAGAAATAACGATAGTAAAATCGCCTAAAATACGAAAAAAGTATAATAATTTCAATTTAAGGTGATACCGTAATCGGTATCATACAGGTGATAATATTTTCGCTATCACTTATCGTTATTTGGTTTATTGGGTATGGGTTTTTTGTAGAAGGTATTTAAAGCTTCGACTTAACCGAATAATATCACTGTTACTTAGTTCTTCTCTAATATTTTGCACTATGATAATGTTTGTTTTTGAGTGTTTTTCTTCTTTTTTTTTTGCAAGAGCTTACGCGCTGTTTGTTATGAATTGGGTTGGAAAAACCACATAAAAATGAACTCCAAAAATCATATATACACTCTTACATACACATAAATATATAGTTACGAGTTTGTGTGTTAAATCCCAGCAGAAATTTTGCTGAACGTTCAGCAGCTTTTGGAAGGGGAACTTGAGTAAAGGAGCGCATCCAATTGCGCTGAATTCATGCATGATTCTCTAAGGCGATGTCCCACTTTAGAGCGCTAGTTGGATACACAGAAACAGCGCTCTTTAGATGCACTGAAATCACGTGTCTTTAGAGCGCTGATTTAAGCAGATTAAAGATGCAGTGAATTCATGTATCTTTGTAGAGCTGATTTAAGCAGAATAAAGATGCTGTAAATTCATGTATCTTTTTAGCGCTGATTTTGTAATAAAATTTGTATTTTCTAAAATTAAAGTTCTAAAATTAAAATGTAAAAATGAGATAAAAAACAAAAAATTTACCAATAAATGAAAAAATATTCAAAAGAAGTAATAACAAATGTATCTTAGTTTTTCCGTTTTTTCGTGATTACAGTTTGTGTTTAATCCAAATCGGTTTATTCATCGAAATAACAAATAAGCATTGGCTGTTTTTTGGTTGGCCTATTTATCATCATTTAAAATGTGTTAAAGGCCTCTGTTATGTCTTTCAAAACTTTTCAAATCACATGATATTTTTCGACTTTACAAAACTTTATTTATGTGAAACAAAATGAAAAAAAAAAAAAAATCGGAAGTGAACATCAAAAAAATATCGGAAATTTTTCACATTTTTTATGGGATTTTTTTTGGGAACAGCGGTCAAAGATGCTATGATTGAAGCGCTCTTTGCAGCGCTGATTAATGCGCAATAATGATGCAGTCAAATCATGTGTCTTTGTCTAAAACTCATGTTTTTTTATTCAAAAAGTGTTAAAAATATTAAAAAGGAAAGCAAGTGTGAAATTTTATCAAAAAATAATTACACATTATAAGTTTTATATAAAAAATCTTAAAAAAAAATTAAAATTTTGTCCCCTTCCTTTTACTGCATCCCTAAGAGCGCTGTTTGGATGCGCTACGGTATGCTATAAACAGATGCTGTGTCGCCAAAATCTCGATTTATTTCTGCTGGGATGTTAAATGTTGTTGATGTTATAGTTTTTGTTTTTAGCAGATAAATATGCGAGTTTTCTTCTTGGCTGTGTGCGTTTGTCGGTTTCCTTTTAAAGGATATGGGTTTTGTTGTAAACAAAATAAACCAACAAACAAAAAATATATGGCGGTGTTAAAATTTTAAAGGAATTTGGTTTTCAAAATAGTTTATTTGGTTTTTATATAAAAAAAAATTACGTACTTTTGTACATGGAAAGGAAAAACTTCCCACTTCATATAAACTTGACTTTAAAAAGCTGTTATAAAAAGAAATACATACACAACAAAAAAAAAAACTTAAGTCATAAACAAAAGTTTTATAACAAAAGAAAGAGAAATACTAATAAAAAGAAAAATAAAAAACTACATACATACATATATTCGCATTTACGTGTGCAGCAGACACTACCTATTAGAGGAAAAATTTTTCTTTAACTTTTGATTTTTCCAAGTGTCCTAAAATTCTACTAGACTTTAACGTTATTTGGTACACATGTGAGGCCAATCGGTTTAAATTAGCCCATGGCACCCGGCGGTGAAAGTTTTGGATTTATTAAAATCCCTTTAATGGTTTTCGAGATATTGCTATTTGAAATTTGCAAAAAATGGCGGATTTTTCCTACCTTTAAGAAATTTAAAAAAAAATCTCAAAATTTCTTACTATTGAACCTTTTACAGAAAGACAAACTGTCATTTAAAATTCATTTTAGCCAAATCCGATAATTTTTACCAATGGCGCTCTTCAATCAAAAATGGTTTTTAAGAATTTTTTTTTACCAAAAACTCAAAATTATAATAGAAGGGCGCCATGGGTTAAAATGTTCTGATTTAGCTCAAATTAAGTTTAAATGAAAGTTTATCTAAATCTCTATGTAATGATCTCTGGAAAAAATTTTGAGATTTTTATATGGAAATTTTTTGACGAATTTTAAATGCCGATATCTCGAAAACCGCGTAACCGCATATGCATATCCAAAATTAATAAAAATAATGTATTATTACTTTTTAATCATATTATATTTATATGGTTTGAATTGAGAAAGGTGCAAAAGAAAAATGTATTTTTCTAAAAATTTAAGACATCCAGGTTAGTTTTTTACTAGTTTCATAATATCCAATTATAATCTTCAGAAAAACTTTTAATGTGAAATTTATTCAGTTAATAGTCAATTATATTCTATATGTGAAAATTATTAACAGATCCCAGCCGCCAAGGTTTGAAACCATGATCTGTAATGTTGCAAAAATGATGAATCGCAATGTAATTATTTTTATTTTGTTTTTTTTTTTAAGTCCAAATTTTTTTCTGGAAATAGTCAAAAATACAAAACTTTGTTTGAAGGTGCCATGGGCTAAAATGATCGGGATTGGCTCAAAATAGTTTGGATGAAAGACTGTCTCAAGCTATATGAAAGGATCAAGGGAAAGGAAATTGAGATTTTTTTGAAAAATTCTTTGAACTCCCCCATTTTTTCAAATTTCAAATAGCGATATCTCGAAAACCGCTTGAATTATTTAATTTATTTTTTTTTGATATTCGTGGTCAGCGCATCAAAATTAATAAATATGATGTGTGCAAGACATATTTTTACACCCTACACCGCTCTGTGGTACAGGGTGTTATGAGTTTGTGCTGATGTTTGTAACTAATATTGGTCCTAGACCCACCTTCAAGTACACCGATCGATTCAGAATCACTTTTTGAGTCGAGTCCGTCCGTCTGTCCGCCCATGTAAACGTTGTGCGCACGATACAGTTCGGAATTTTTAACGGATTTGTTTGAAATTTAAAACTTTAGCTGCTTTTGACCCAAGGAAGAACGCTATTAAAATTTGAAAAAAAACTCGTTCCATGTTTTGACCTAGCCCCCATACAAACGCCCCCTTCAAATATTTGTCAAATGACCCTCATAACGTAGTTTAATTGTCATTCTTTCGAAATTTGTCAGGTAAAAGTGTTCATTATTTACAAATCACCATTCCAAATTTTATATTTCATTAAAATTTTGTTTCTGTGTGTTAAATGCGTACTTTAATAACCCAATCAAATCTGATTATAATCACACCATTTTCGGACCGACGTTATGAAAATTTCGCCCGATATTCACTTAAGGCTGTTTTTTGGCAACAAATAAAAGCTTTTTTTAATCAAATTTGGTTTGTGAGTGTTTTCTACACTTATTAAAGATTTGACAAAAGATAGACCCAATCGGTACATGTTCATACTTGGAACCCATTTTCGGGAAACACTGGTGTGGTCGGTCTTGGCCGACTATAATTTTCCTATTTTTTTTTTAAATTTTCAAAAATCGGCGGGCGCCACGGGTACACCACTACACCACTCTGTGGTACAGGGTATAATGAGTTTGTGCTGATGTTTGTAACTACCCGAAATATTGGTCCTAGACCTATCTTCAAGTATACCGATCGACTTAAAATTACTTTTTGAGTCGATTTAGTCGTCCGTCCGTCCGTCCGTCCGTCCATCCGTCCTTCCATCTATTGGTTTAAGCACGATACAGGTCGCAATTTTCAATCAATTGACTTGAAATTTGAAACTTAAGCTTCTTTTGGCCTAAGGACGAAGCCTATTGAAATTGGAAAATCGGTCCATGTGAAGACCTAGCCCCCATACAAACGCCCCCTTTGAATTTCGCTTAAATGCCTCTAATAACCGTATTATAATAGATATCGTTTTTAACAATTTTGTATGTATAAACCATCATACCAAATTTCAAAGGAATCGGGTCAGTCCTTCTGGTAGTCCCGATACAAACTACCCTCCCGATATTCACATAATTTCCTCAAAAATCATAAAAGTGAAAATATTTGGTAAAAATTGTATTTTTAGGTGTTAAATATGTACTTTGGTAACCTAATCAAATCGGAATTCATTTGGACCATTTTTGAACTTAGGCCCCCAAAAATTTCGACCGATATTCAGTTAAATCGGTCTATTGGCAAAAAAAAATAAACCAATTCCACTAAAATTGGATCTGTGTGTGTTTTCTACACTAAACAAAGATCTAACAAAAGATTGGTCCAATCGGTCCATGTTTGTACTTGGGCCCATTTTCCGGAAGCCACTCGTGTGGAGTATCATGTGGTCGGTCCTGACCGACTATAACATTCTTACTTGTTTTAAATTTTTTTTGAAAAATTTTCTAAAACATGATAGTCGGTCTTGACCGATAACAACTTTCTTATTTGTTTTTAAATTTTTTATGTTGAATTTGAAAAAAAATCGATTTGGAAAATTTTTTTAAAAAATTTCTAAAAAAACGTCTACAAATAATTTTATTTTTCAGCGCGACCTTCGTATCTCATTTAATATTTGCTCAATCTGGACGATATCAGGCTTAAATTAAAGCTTGGTAGATTTCCTATATACCATTTTTTTAAATAATATAATAACAAAATAAAAATTTTTGAAAAAAATTCAAACATTTTTTCAGAGTCATGAACTTGCATTTCTATACCATTTACAGATGTAATTAAAAAAATATCAATAGAAAATCGAACACTCTACTTGTAATTCGAAGTTTCGATTTGTAATTATAAAATTTCATTTGCAATTAGAAGATTCCAATTGTTATTCGAAAAAGGCCCAGTCATAATTCATAAAAGATCAACTGTAAAATGTTATACGTCTGTGAAAACCACAATTGGGTCCAAACTAAAAGACCAAGAGTCCCGAAGTTTGGTACGAATGTGTCTCACAACACTCATGAGGTCAAGTTTGTATATGGTCAAAATCGGATAAGGGCGAAAAAAGTTTCCCCTTGAAGAACTAAACGTATTTATGAAAAATGTATTTTCTTTACATGTTTATTTTTCCATATTTGTTCACTAAACGAAACATTTTTATGCCATGTAAAGGTCATCGACCTACTGTTGTACTAAGGGGATCAGGAAATTATATAGGGGCGTGGATAAAAAAAATAATTTAAATAATGATAAAATTGTAATAATTTAATGCAAAAGCCATAAGTTATATATTTGGCAACTTTTATCGCAAGGGAGAAAGGTTTCCCCAACATATCCCGCCAACAATTTTACGAATTAATATCTGTAAACGAAGAATAACTACCGTACCACAGACTAATACAGACTCGACATAAGTGACAGGTGTCAAAAAAGTAGTCTCTAACCATATGGTTAATTTTTTCAAATTATTCTACGAATTTGGTTAGAAAGAGAAAGCTAATATAACGCGCCATTAGAAAAATAGATGCCAAATCGTTTTTTTTTTTGTTTCACTCACTCCTAAGTCGTAGAAAGTGTTGCCATGTTAGCTTAAAACCAGCTAAAAACCGCTCTGTTTTCTCCTAAAATCGCTTAGTTTTTTCCCATTTCATCTTATAAAACTCTACCACAGTATATACAGTAGCGAAACTCTTTTTTTAGGTTTACTTGAATCATTCTGTCACCAATATTATCACATTTTGTTTTATTTGTATTGGTTAAATTTCGATACAGGATGCGATAATAAGTTTGGAGTTCACTTCTCAAATTTACTAAAATGAGCATAAATTCGCACCAAAAGACCGTTACAAATAAATTTCATATTATAAAATAACGTGCAAAGTTATTTCATATTTATAAATTTGCATTATTTGCACACAAAATACGATAGAAGAATTCAACAATTTGATTACTTACAAAACACCCATTATAATTATTGTCAGTTATGAAAAAAATTGTAGCATACTGTTTCGGGTGTTACACCGAAATGTCATTTATTTTTTGTAACTTACCTCGGACACGTCATCATTTTATAATCACCACATTAAAATTTGACACAAAACTTCAATTTTCCAAAATATTTACATATATTTTTAAAAATTCTTCAAATAAAAAAATAATTTGTAAAATCGAAAGCTAACACAATTTTTCAATTATTAGAAAAAGGTTAATAATTATTTAAGATTTAAATTTTACACACAATGATTTTTGGTAATTTTTTTTTAAGTTCGCGCATACCACCATCATAATCAAGACCACTAATATTAAAAATTGGAAGCGGTGCTGTTCTTAAAATTTAAAATTGAATGTCACGGAAAAATGTAACCATTAACCAACTGGATGCATCCTGGGAGTTTCATATAAATATATATTGAAGAACTAATCTATAGAAGAGTTTCTTCGGTTTTAAGCTTTTTTCCATAGGAGGATTGTTTCTATAGGAAAAATGTCCCACAATCTAAGACTTTTTCAATAGGAAAAATGTCCCATAATCTGAGACTTCCTATATAAATAATGTCTCAGCATCTGAATCTCTCTATAGGAAAAATGCCCCGAAATCTGAGAGTTTTTTTAAAGGAAAAATGTCTCAGAACTGTCTGAGACTTTTTCTATATAAAAAATGTCTCAGAATCTGAGCATTTTCTATAGAAAAAATGTCTCAGAAAAATGTCAGAGAAAAATTGTCTTAGAATCTGAGACTTTTTCTATGGAATACTCTCAGAATCTGACAATGTCTCAGAATCTGAGACTTTTTCTGTAGCAATCTGAAAATGTCTTAGAATCTGAGACCTTTTCTATAGAAAAAATGTCTCAGAATATGAGATTTTTTCTTTAGGAAAATGTCTCAGAATCTGAGTCTTTTTCGATAGAAAAAATGTCTCAGAATCTGAGACTTTTTCTATAGGAAAAAGGTCTTAGAATCTAAGATTTTTTCTGTAGGAAAAATGTCTTAGAATCTGAGACTTTTTCTATAGGAAAACTGTCTCAGAATCTGAGACATTTTCCATAGGAAATATGTCTTAGAATCTGAGACTTTTTCTATAGGAAAAATGTTTTAGAATTTGAGACTTTTTCTATTAGAAAAATGTTTCAGAATCTGACTTTTTTTCTATAGGAAAAATGTATTAGAATCTGAGACTTTTTCTATAGGAAAAATGTCTGAGAAACTGAGAATTTTTCTATAGGAAAAATGTCTCAGAATCTGAGACTTTTTCTATAGGAAAAATGTCTTAAAATCTGAGACTTTTTCTATAGGAAAAATGTCTTAGAATCTGAGACTTTTTTTATAGGAAAAATGTCTAAGAATCTGAGACTTTTTCTATAGGAAAAATGTCTCAGAATCTGAGGCTTTTTCTATAGGAAAAATTTTCAGAGTCTGAGACTTTTTCTATGTTACCACTATCTCAGGATCTGCGACTTTCTATAGAAAAAGTTTCTGAAAATCTGGGATTTTTTCCATAGGAAAACTCCTCAATCTGAGACTTTGTCTATAGAAAAAATGAGGCTATTCTATATACAGATAAGAAAAATATCTTCGAATCAAAAATTTGTTTTACTAAAAAAATAAATATATTAATTTTTATTTAAAAAATGATAAATGGAGTGTATTATTTAATAAAATTAATGTAGTAGGATCAACCAGAAAACGCACAATAGCTCGAACTTTTATTTCCTCCATTTTTTTTGTAGACTGATGCTTATCTTTTGTAGAACCAATTTGACAACACCTTTAACGACCGGGAACAATTTTTTATACATTTTGAACTTTGGACCAAAACACACATTAAAGACTTTTCACTCATATGGGCTAAAGACTTCATTCATATTTGTTTTGGGAATTTCGATATTTTGAAGGGTTTGCTGGTGAAAAAAACTCGCAAGGGAAGATTTTTTTATTATTTAATTATGCACAAATAATTTTTGACCAAAATTTAAAACGTTTTTTTTTAATAAACTTGTTTTATATAAAATATTATAGCTATAATTTATAATAAATAAATTTTTGAAACAAAAATAAATTTAAACAAAAAAATAATAATAAAAACAAATGTCTTTAACAGGCCTATTCTGAGTTATGACTCGTTATGACTAATTTTATAATTTTCAAACTTTATATTCCCTGTGTTTGTTGTAAACAAAATCATAAAAAGTCTCAAAATTTAAAATTATTTGTCAATTTTGAGACGATGTGGGTAGCAGGTCTTTATTTTTTTGAAATTTTCAAACAAAATTTGAAATTTTTTATGATTGTTTACAACAACCACATGAAAAAAATTGAGTTATGATTGAGTTATGACTTTTTTTGTGAATAGGCACCTAAATTTCAAATTTCTGACAAATGTGGTGAATTCACACATTTCCTATACGTGTGAGCAAAATGAGGTGAATAAAAAAGGGCGAAAATTCACCATTAAGAGTTTCGCTACTGTATATACTGTGACTCTACTGTCGAGTCTCTATATAGTCTATGACCGTACCATAAAACAACAAAAATGTTTACATGTATTTTAGTTATCACAAAAATTTATTAGTTTTTCCTTTAGTGTGTTATAGTATTATAAACAAAATGTCAACTAAAAATAAATTCTATTTAATAGACTTATTTATTTACCAATAATAATATAGAGCAGCCACTGTAAAGAAAACCAAACAACTAATATATTGACCTACAAAAACAAAAAGAAAACAACAAAATTTTATCTTTTATAACATCTACAACTGAACTAAATTTAGTGCTAAATGTTTACACAGAGGCATACAGGGTGATTCAAAAATAGGTCTTTTTCACCATGTCATTAATTTAATTAAATTTTATTTCAACCCGAGTAAAAAAAATGATATGACGCAATATATAATTTAATATGGGTTCGTGTCTATTTTGATATAATCTTATACGAAAAATGGTTTCATAAGACTTGATCGAATATTATCTAATAATATCAGTTTATATAACTTTATATCGACTTTGATACGAGTTTTGGTCTAATCCAATGATATAAAATTATATCCAATTATATTAAAATTTATACAATTTTATAAATCGGATGTTTTTTAGTTTTTAATAAAAAGTTGAAAAATTAAAATAATAAAAATTAGTTGTTCTTGAAAAAAACTTAGAAAAATTTAAAAAAAAAAATGAAGACATGTTAAATTTTATATAAACCACTTAGAAAATATTCTCATAAAAACTTTATCCTAGGATAAAAACTTAGAAAATTTTAAAAAAATGGAGTCATATATAATTTTATATAAAACACTTAGAAAATATTTGCGATAAAAAAATGTTCCTTGAAAAAAACTTAGAAAAAATTTTAAAGATTGAGTCATATAAAATTTTATATAAAACACTAAAAAAATATTCGTGATAAAAAGTGGTGCTTGGAAAAAACTTCGAAAAATAAAATGAAGTCATATGAAATTTTATATAAAACACGTTGCAAATATTTGCGATAAAAATATGTTCTCCCGAGTAAAAAAAATTATCTGGTCCTTTATGTAATTATATCTTAATTAATCTGGTAACAGCTCTTAATTGATCTAATCTGATCTCAAAATTGGCTGTATCTGAAATTATCTAAAATTGTCTAATAATATCATATATGATATTGTTAGATTTAATTAGATCCGAATTTTGGTCTAATGTGGATTTGTAAAATTTTATCAAATTATATTAAAAATTATATAATTTGATATTCCATATAATTTTTTTTTAAAAAAATGTTGACCATAAATTTTAAAGCTGAATTTACAATGACAGAGTATTCTGTGCCAGAGAGTGGATTTTGTCCCTTTCTGTTTCGCACTTACACATTTTTTGTATGATGGTATCTCTATTTTTAGAGATGGTACTCTGTAGTACAGAGTACTCCGACATTGTGTCGGAGCCTTAAAACTTAAAACAGATATTTTTATGTAGTTATTGAATTCATTTAGCGTTTTTTATTTTTGGGTTATATTAAAATTAGAATTAGCAACAATCTTCCAAGTTTTGTTTTTTTAATCATTTTAATTTGTTGAAAATATAAATTAGTTTTTGTTATAATTTTCGTTATTTGTTTTTCTTTTCAACAATTTTGATTTTTTATAAAATTACATAAAATAATATCAAAATTAACTTAGAAAAGTTTTGCTTTTTTGCTGTAATATAATAATATATTATTTGACATGGTACTATATATATTTATATGTGGAGTTGTATTTAATATGGCCAATCTTGTAGATTTATATACGGCATATATAATAATGTATGTGACCACATATAATAATATATAACATTATCTGAGACTATATTGGAAATTATTGAAATATTTTTTCCAATACATAATTTTATCTAGAAACATATAGTGTCAGATATAAACATATACAAATCTATATTCCTATACAATATTGTATATGACTATATCATTTCTTTTTTACTCGGGCTTGGAAAAAACTTAGAAAAATTAAAAAATAATTGAGGCATATAAAATTTTATATAAAACACTTAGAAATTTGGAATGATGCATGGGACCAGATGTTACAACATATAATTATGTATGGCGATATCTTAAAAAAATCGCACATCAAAATTTATTATATAAATTTATCTCGCAAGACATAGTGTCACACATGATCATATATAAAATAATATGACTATATAAAAGTATATAAGATCATATTAAATTATTTTTACTCGGGAATTTATTTTTTTATTTAATGAAAAAAAAAAAAAATCAATTAAAAAATTAATTGAATCAATCAAAAAATTAATTGAATCTATTAAAAAATTAATCAAATCAATTAAAAAATAATTGAATCAATTAAAAATTAATTGAATCAATTAAAAAAATTAATTGAATCAATTAAAAAATTAATTGAATCAATTAAAAAAAACTAAATTGAATAAAAAATTAATTGTATCAATAAAAAAATAATTTTTTTATTAAAAACATTTAATTACTAAATAAATATAAATAAAATAAAAAATAAAATAAAATAAAATAAAATAAAATAAAATAAAATAAAATAAAATAAAATAAAATAAAATAAAATAAAATAAAATAAAATAAAATAAAATAAAATAAAATAAAATAAAATAAAATAAAATAAAATAAAATAAAATAAAATAAAATAAAATAAAATAAAATAAAATAAAATAAAATAAAATAAAATAAAATAAAATAAAATAAAATAAAATAAAATAAAATAAAATAAAATAAAATAAAATAAAATAAAATAAAATAAAATAAAATAAAATAAAATAAAATAAAATAAAATAAAATAAAATAAAATAAAATAAAATAAAATAAAATAAAATAAAATAAAATAAAATAAAATAAAATAAAATAAAATAAAATAAAATAAAATAAAATAAAATAAAATAAAATAAAATAAAATAAAATAAAATAAAATAAAATAAAATAAAATAAAATAAAATAAAATAAAATAAAATAAAATAAAATAAAATAAAATAAAATAAAATAAAATAAAATAAAATAAAATAAAATAAAATAAAATAAAATAAAATAAAATAAAATAAAATAAAATAAAATAAAATAAAATAAAATAAAATAAAATAAAATAAAATAAAATAAAATAAAATAAAATAAAATAAAATAAAATAAAATAAAATAAAATAAAATAAAATAAAATAAAATAAAATAAAATAAAATAAAATAAAATAAAATAAAATAAAATAAAATAAAATAAAATAAAATAAAATAAAATAAAATAAAATAAAATAAAATAAAATAAAATAAAATAAAATAAAATAAAATAAAATAAAATAAAATAAAATAAAATAAAATAAAATAAAATAAAATAAAATAAAATAAAATAAAATAAAATAAAATAAAATAAAATAAAATAAAATAAAATAAAATAAAATAAAATAAAATAAAATAAAATAAAATAAAATAAAATAAAATAAAATAAAATAAAATAAAATAAAATAAAATAAAATAAAATAAAATAAAATAAAATAAAATAAAATAAAATAAAATAAAATAAAATAAAATAAAATAAAATAAAATAAAATAAAATAAAATAAAATAAAATAAAATAAAATAAAATAAAATAAAATAAAATAAAATAAAATAAAATAAAATAAAATAAAATAAAATAAAATAAAATAAAATAAAATAAAATAAAATAAAATAAAATAAAATAAAATAAAATAAAATAAAATAAAATAAAATAAAATAAAATAAAATAAAATAAAATAAAATAAAATAAAATAAAATAAAATAAAATAAAATAAAATAAAATAAAATAAAATAAAATAAAATAAAATAAAATAAAATAAAATAAAATAAAATAAAATAAAATAAAATAAAATAAAATAAAATAAAATAAAATAAAATAAAATAAAATAAAATAAAATAAAATAAAATAAAATAAAATAAAATAAAATAAAATTATAATAAAATAAAATAAAATAAAATAAAATAAAATAAAATAAAATAAAATAAAATAAAATAAAATAAAATAAAATAAAATAAAATAAAATAAAATAAAATAAAATAAAATAAAATAAAATAAAATAAAATAAAATAAAATAAAATAAAATAAAATAAAATAAAATAAAATAAAATAAAATAAAATAAAATAAAATAAAATAAAATAAAATAAAATAAAATAAAATAAAATAAAATAAAATAAAATAAAATAAAATAAAATAAAATAAAATAAAATAAAATTATAATAAAATAAAATAAAATAAAATAAAATAAAATAAAATAAAATAAAATAAAATAAAATAAAATAAAATAAAATAAAATAAAATAAAATAAAATAAAATAAAATAAAATAAAATAAAATAAAATAAAATAAAATAAAATAAAATAAAATAAAATAAAATAAAATAAAATAAAATAAAATAAAATAAAATAAAATAAAATAAAATAAAATAAAATAAAATAAAATAAAATAAAATAAAATAAAATAAAATAAAATAAAATAAAATAAAATAAAATAAAATAAAATAAAATAAAATAAAATAAAATAAAATAAAATAAAATAAAATAAAATAAAATAAAATAAAATAAAATAAAATAAAATAAAATAAAATAAAATAAAATAAAATAAAATAAAATAAAATAAAATAAAATAAAATAAAATAAAATAAAATAAAATAAAATAAAATAAAATAAAATAAAATAAAATAAAATAAAATAAAATAAAATAAAATAAAATAAAATAAAATAAAATAAAATAAAATAAAATAAAATAAAATAAAATAAAATAAAATAAAATAAAATAAAATAAAATAAAATAAAATAAAATAAAATAAAATAAAATAAAATAAAATAAAATAAAATAAAATAAAATAAAATAAAATAAAATAAAATAAAATAAAATAAAATAAAATAAAATAAAATAAAATAAAATAAAATAAAATAAAATAAAATAAAATAAAATAAAATAAAATAAAATAAAATAAAATAAAATAAAATAAAATAAAATAAAATAAAATAAAATAAAATAAAATAAAATAAAATAAAATAAAATAAAATAAAATAAAATAAAATAAAATAAAATAAAATAAAATAAAATAAAATAAAATAAAATAAAATAAAATAAAATAAAATAAAATAAAATAAAATAAAATAAAATAAAATAAAATAAAATAAAATAAAATAAAATAAAATAAAATAAAATAAAATAAAATAAAATAAAATAAAATAAAATAAAATAAAATAAAATAAAATAAAATAAAATAAAATAAAATAAAATAAAATAAAATAAAATAAAATAAAATAAAATAAAATAAAATAAAATAAAATAAAATAAAATAAAATAAAATAAAATAAAATAAAATAAAATAAAATAAAATAAAATAAAATAAAATAAAATAAAATAAAATAAAATAAAATAAAATAAAATAAAATAAAATAAAATAAAATAAAATAAAATAAAATAAAATAAAATAAAATAAAATAAAATAAAATAAAATAAAATAAAATAAAATAAAATAAAATAAAATAAAATAAAATAAAATAAAATAAAATAAAATAAAATAAAATAAAATAAAATAAAATAAAATAAAATAAAATAAAATAAAATAAAATAAAATAAAATAAAATAAAATAAAATAAAATAAAATAAAATAAAATAAAATAAAATAAAATAAAATAAAATAAAATAAAATAAAATAAAATTAAATTAATTAAATGTGTGAAAGAAAAATTTAATTTTTCCAAATATTTCAAGACATCGTGGTTTGTTTTTACTAGTTATTATTATAATCCTCAGAAAACTTTTAATGTCACATTATTCCAGTTAAGAGTCAATTGTTCCCTATATGTGAAAATTATTACTGATTCTGCATATTGCCACTCTATTTTATATTAATAAAATAATCAGTAATAATTTAAAAACTATTTAAAATTTAAAAAAAATACCCCTTCACAAATAACCCTCCAATTCTTTATATTCTTTTCTTTTGGGCCCTCAATACCAAAAAAACAAAAAATCCAACATGCGACTTTAATATGATACAATAAAAAGACACGTAAATTGTACGTGCGTCATATGAGAAGACTTTTGGCTTAAATAGAAAAATAGATATGAAAATTGTAGCGACAAAAATAAATATAAAAATAGCACAACATGAAACAGGTACAATGTTTCTGCTACTTTCTTCAATGTACAATTTTCATATACTATATAAAAATGTTAATGTTACCAATGTAACGACATAATTTAACGTAATACTAACATCTGTATGCAATACATTTTTACAAACAAATACATACGTACTTTTCATGCAGAACACCAAAAATAAAATTACTATAACATACACGTGGGCCTATACAAAAAAAAAATATGTGATTAGAATTGTTGGTGAATATGAAAAATATTTTAATTAAATGTTTTGATTGATTCAATTAAAAATTTATTCAATATTGGGAAATTCAAAAAAAATCCCATACACACAAACAATTTTAGGGGAACAAAATTTAATTAAAATTTTAAAAAGTGCAATTTGGTTTGTTAATAATTTTTTAAATTAAATTTTGTGATTTCACAAAATTCCGTGAATTGATTAAAAATGCACTTTTTCGTTATTAAACTTATACAAATTTTACTTTCGCGACAGGTGCAAAGTCAATTAAAATTGTAATTGATATAATCATTTAAGTGTTTGAAGCTGATTTTCATTTTTTAGTGTGTAGTTATTATTATTTTACATTTTTCTGAACATTGTAAAATTTTTCCTTATTTGTTTTGGAATTTTCCCAACTTAACAACTTTTCATAATTTTTTTTTCCAAAATTTTGATATTTTTTTTCTTAATACATCTTAATATTTCTTTATTTTACTAAGTTTTTCTAAATGTTTCCAAAATATTCGATTACAGTTTTATTCTAGTTCGAGGCCAAAAAATTTTATATTATTTATCGCTTTAAAAAAGTTAATGAGAAACAACTTTTGTTATGAGTCAAAAATAGATTATGTTCGGCAAAACGATAACATCTGGGTAATGTGAAATTAATAATAATACAGTGCTAGTTGCAAATATTAAGCTGAGCACCTTGCTGGTAAAGCTAATTCAAGTATGCTGAATTAAATGGTGTTAGCCGCTTTTCGAAGTTAGCACTAGTATTCGCGATATTCGCGATTAAGAATTGTAATGCTTAAGTACCAAAAAATTTGATTTTAATATAATAAAAAGAATGCTTTGCTTTTTTCGCAAAAAAAAAATCTCTTCGCGAAAAAAATCCACAATTTTTTATTGTTTTAAAATTTTTGATTCTGTTATGACTTGAATTCTACGCAATTTCATAAATTAATATTAAAATAAAAAATTTCGAAAATGCTCGAAATTGACAGTTTTTTTTAACAAGCTGGTCACCCTACTGGTAAAGTTTATTCGTGTACGCTGAATTCAATAGTGCTAGCCGTTTTTCGAAGTTAGCGCTCGTATTCGCGATATTCGCGATTTAAAATTTTGATGCTTAAATAAAAAAAAAAACGATATTTTTAAACTTTTGCGATAATTTTTTATTTAAAACCATTTAAGCCTGTTAAACTAACACATAAAACCACAATACCGTGAATTTTTTTCGCGAAAAACATTTTTTGTTCGCGAAAAATGTTTATTTCCGTGAAAAAATTGGTTCAATGCAAATATTTTTAGTTTGATTTGAATTTAAGACAGCCATCTGGTAAAGATAGTTCGTGTACACTAAATCCCATTGTAATATATTTTTTTTCCAAAGTTAGCGTATGTGTTAGCGATATTCGCGATTATATTTTTTTTTTATTTTTAAGTAAAAAAAATATTTTTTTCATATTATTTAGACAATTGCTGAATTTTTATCATCTAAACTCTATTGAATATACAAAAAAAAAAACCCCGTAGGCTAGTTGGTAGCGTGCTAGCCTTTCAACGTGGGGGTCGTGGGTTCGATTCCCACCAGAACCCTTGGTTTTTTTTTCGCTACAACGAGACGGCGGTCATTGTTACCAGTTCTCGGTTCCAGTTCTCGGTTAGGTGGAATTTATTAAAAATGAGTTGTAAATAAATAGAAAGAATAAAAAAAAAATAATTGATCATGTGATCAAACTATTATTATACAAAAAAATAAATTATTCGCGAAATTTTTTTTTCTCAATTTTTTTTTGCGAAATTTTTTTTCCAATTTTTTTTTTATTTTCCTATTAATTTATGAAAATGAGTAGAAGAAAATAAATTACCAACACAAAATTTTTCGAAAAAAATTTTTTTCGCGGATTTTTTTTTTCGCGAAGAAAACAATGCTTTTTCTAAATTAATTATTAAAAACTAGGCGCCCCGGTAGGCTAGTTGGTAGCGTGCTAGCCTATGAGTCTGGGGGTCGTGGGTTCGATTCCCACCAGAGGCCTTGGTCTGTTTCGCTACAACGAGACGAAGGTCATTGTTACCAGTTCTCGGTTAGGTAAAATTAGTATATAATTTGTAATTATGTGGTAATTCTTAATAAAAAAAAAAAAATATTAAAAACTATCCCAAAAGCATAAAAATTAAATATTTGTAGTGCCAAGGCTTCACAATTTTAAATCGCAAATATCGCGTATACGAGCGCTAACTTCGAAAAACGGCTAGCACCATTGAATTCAGCGTACCCGAATTAGCTTTAACAGCAGGGTGCCCAGATTGTTAATTTGCACAATGATAGTATTTTTCAAAAAATCATAAAATGATTGATTAGTTTAAAAATTAGTTAGAAAAATTCAGACAATCTCGGAAATTTCTAAAAAGAGTACAAGAAAATTTAGATCAAATCAGAAAAAATTTGAAAAACTTAAGAAAATTCTAAAAACAATCTAAAAACTATCATGAAAAAAAAAAAAAAATATAAAAAACAAAAAAAAAACACATGTAAGAAAATAACAGTCGGTCACGATTGACCATTATATTTTATACCCTTCACCAGTGTTTCCGGAAATGGTTTCCAAGTCCAAACACGGACCGATTCGATCTATCTTTCGTTAGATCTTTAATTAGTATAAAAACAAACAAAGGCTGTAGGCAAAATCGCCCAAAGAAAAATCGCCCAAAAAAGAAAATGAAATTTCGCCCAAAAATTTTTCATACAAATTTGGGCCATATTTCATATGAAAGATTACCCAAAATTTTTGGGCACATTTTCATAGTTTTTGGGCAAAATTTCTAAATAAAAAATCGGGTAATTTTTCATTACGAAAAATTGCCCAAAAATAAAATATGAAAAATTGCCCATTTTTAGTTTGGTTTGAATTTATGTCAAAATCTTAAAATGTCAAAACCGAAATAAGTTGCAATGAAACAGCCAATAGAAAAATTTAATACCTTACATAGTGGAACAATCTGAAACAAATAGTTTATTAATTTTTTAGCAACAATGCAACGAATTGTTTTGTTTTTCTATAAATGATATACACTTCCCGTTGTGGAATAACAGACAAAGGTTCTGGTGGGAATCGAACTGACCCCTGTACTTACTTTCAGATTATCACATTTCATACTAATCTGCCGTTGCCAGTAGAAAATCAAAAGTAAGGATATAAAAAACTGCGTGGAGGTGTATTGAAAGCGCCGCAGGCGAAAAATTTTAACAACAAATTTTAACAAAAAATCGCGCGATTTTTTGTTAAAATTTGTTGTTAAAATTTTTCGCCTGCGGCGTTTTCATCGCACCTCCATTCAATTTTTTTTTTATTTCTTCATAATTTATGTTACACACTTAATATTTTTTACATCAACTACCTACTCAAGAAGACGAGATATTAATAGGGATACGTAACAAAAAGTCTTGTCTTAAAATTTGAGCTTTTTTCTTAAAAGATTTTCTGCATAGCCGGCCTTCGGTCGGGCTTAGGGATTACAAACTCCATGCCTTAAACCCATCCTCTCCGCAAAATAAAACTTTTTCGGGTATTTTGGGTTTGGCAAAAACGTGTTTTCGGAAAAACCATTTTTTTTTTTATTTATTTTTTTAATTTTTGGGTCATTTTTCATTTCTTTTTTGGGCTTTTTTTCGTTAATTTTGGGCGAAATTTCGTATTTTTCTTTTTGGGTTATTTTTCATATTTTTTGGGCGATTTTGCATTTGGGCGATTTTTCATAAAATTTTTTGGGCGATTTTTCTTTGGGCGATTTTGCCTACAGCCACAAACAAAAACAAAATTTAAGGGCAACTTGCTTATTTTTGTTGCCAAAAGACAGATTTAACTGTATATCGGGCGAAATTTTTATATGGGGTAAGTCCAAAAATTTTCCAATAATATTCAGAACTGATAAGGCCACCAAAGCACACATTTAACACCCACAAACAAAGTTGGATTCAATATTTTTATGAATTTTGAGAGATTTATGTGAATATTGGAAGGGAGGACTACAACGAGAACTAGTCCGATTCCTTTAAAATTTGGAATGAACATTTGTGATTGCAAAATGTGTTTACCTGCCAAGTTTCGAGATGATACCTGTTATAATACGGTTATTAGAGTCATTTGAGCCAAATTATAAAGGGACGGGGGCTAGACCTAAATGTAGACCGATTTTTTCCAATTTTGAATAGGCTTTGTCCTTGGACTAAGTGAAGCTTAAGTTTAATTTCATACACATCACACTCATACTATGAACCTCATATACGGACGGACAGACATCGCTAAATCGTCTCGGAAAGTGATTCTGAATCGATAGGTATACCCGAAGGTTGGTCTAGGACCAATATTTCGGATAGTTACAAACATCAGCACAAACTCATTATGTGCTGTACCACAAAGTCCTGTAAGGTATCAAAATTACAAAAATTTTAAAAAAGAAAAAATCGGGAAAATTATCAGAAATTAAGAATTAAATCAAGTAAATTTAGAAAAAATCGTAAAAGGTTAGAAAAAATCAGGAAAATTCAGATAAATTAAGAAAAAAAAAAAAAAAATATGAATTGGAAAATATTAAAAAAAGAATAATGTAAAATTGAGGAAAACTTAGAAAAATATCATAAAAACTTTGGAAAATTCGCGATATGCTAGAAAGTGTTCAGGAAATTTTTTATCAAATGAGAAATAAAATTCAGATAAATATCAAGTTTGTTTAATTTTTATTTCCCTAGTAAAAATCATTTCGTATATAGCCATGTATAAATTTATACAAATATATCTTTTTATACATACTGAGATCTTATTATATTTAATTATATAAAAAATCAATCAGATAAGACCAAATTTCGCATCAAATTATATAAAATTTGATATAACATCAGAATTCTTTACAAATTTAGGTAATATATTTATTCGTAATTAGTGTTCAAACAAAATATTTTCATATTCCCAATTATTCCAGCCTAGTGAGAATGCAATAAAAGAAATCTATGATTTTGAAATTCTATTGGTTTTAAGTCTGCATGTTCGACGTCGGCAAATGTTAAATGCAGTTTTTTTTATACCCTCCACTCTAGTGATAGAGGGTATATATAAGTTTGTCATTCCGTTTGTAACACCTCGAAATATTGGTCTAGGACCCCATAAAGTATATATATTTATGATCCTCGATCGATTTTAAGTCGATGTAGCGATGTCCGTCCGTCCGTCCGTCTGTCTGTCTGTCCGTAGAAAACACGCTAACTTTTGAAAGACTTTACAGAGGCAACTGAAGTTTGGCATATATGTTTGCCATTTACCTGGTCAGGTTGGTATTGCAATCCAGCCAAATCGGTCCAGTGGTTCAAAAGTTATGAGCAAAAGAGTAAATTTCGGCAAGGGTGTTTCGCGAATTTACGAGATAAAAAACACGATTACTTTCGAAAGACAATAACGAGACTACTGAAGTTTGTCATGTATCTTTGCCGTTCCCCGGGTCTGTTTAGTATTAAATTTCAGCTCAATCGGTCCAGTGGTTCAAAAGTTATAAGCAAAACCCTGAATTTCAAATTAGTTTCATCTAAAATGCCACGTTTTAACAAGTTTGAAAAGCATTGGTGGTAACTAAACAATGCTTTTCAAACTTGTTTAATTTTAAAGCAATGCTTTTTAAACTTGTTTAGTTCTAAAAGCATTGGGTACTAAAAAATTAAACTCGAAAAAAATTTTAAACTCAAAAAAAATTTTACACTCAAAAAAAATTTTACACTCAAAAAAAAAAAAATACACATAAAAAATTTTTTTTTTTTTTTTTACAAAAACAACAATATATTGTGTACATACGTACGTGCATTCACTCAGAAATATTTTTACAGTAAAAAAAAACATTACACTCGAAAAAAATTTTACACTCAAAAAAAAATAGTAATTTTTCTTTTTTTTTAAAAAAAGGCAAAAAAATAGTTTTTTATTCAAAATAAAATATTTTACACTCAAAAAAAATTTTACACTCAAAAAAAAAAATTACACAAAAAAAATTTTTTTTTTTTACAAAAATTACAATATTTTGTGTACATAGGTACGTGCATTTATTCAGAAATATTTTTACAGTAAAAAAAACATTAAACTCGAAAAAAAATTTACACTCAAAAAAAAATTAGTAATTTTTCTTTCACGTTAAAAAATGTACTACCCTTTAAAAAAAATGCATTGTGGAGGGTATTCATAGATTCGGCAAAGTCGAATTTAACTTTTCTACTTGTTTTGCTTCTAATAGAAGAAAAATTCTTTCGTACTAATTGTAAGAGTAGAGTTATCAATTTGTTTAATTTTTCTTCTTATAGAAGAAAAATTCTTTCGTATTATTATTATATTATTTATAATAAAAATTCAACAAATTGATAACTCTACTCTTAGTATGAAAGAATTTTTCTTCTATTAGAAGCAAAAAAAAAACTGCATTTAACATTTGCCGGATCATTTGGATCATTTAATTGTGCAATGAAAAATAGTTGATTCTAGTTCGAGACCATTTTTATGTTCCCCATTATGAATTTACATTACAAGTAATAATGTTAACTTTACTTTCTTTAAAAAGAATATTCTTTCGATAAATATTCATTTTCTAAAGAATTCTGATAATGGGGAAATTGTAAAGTCCCCGAAACGGTCGTCAATTCATTTCTGAAAATTATCAAATTCTTTGAAAGCAAACTCTCTATGAGTATTTATTGGTAGAATATCATAAAGAAAGTTGAGATAAATTAAAAAAAAAAAAACTCAAGAAAATTAGGAAAACCTGAAAAATTGTTAAACTTGCCGAAGATTAATTACCAAAAGCCCAGTTTAATGATACCTTGATTGTGAGAGCTAACTGCCGTAAAACGAGTCTCCAGTGCATTCTGTTTTAAGTTAACATAATATTTTTTTTGGTGACATTTTTGCCACGTACTGTGATTTTTTTTCTTTCTAAGTATAAAATACAACATTTTCTGTATTATTTTTCTTCTTCTAGCTCCATTCACTTTTTGACGTAAATTTCTTCCTTTTTGTGTTATATATTTTTTTGGCGTTCTGTAGTCTGTTGGATAATTCACGATTTTGTTTTTCTTGATAATAGCTTTAAGCGTATATTCCAGTTTTTTTTTTCATAAAAAAAATCTTAAAAGACAGATATATGAGAGACATGACTACGATGTACGTGAATGCTGTGATTTAACTTGTAGGATTTAGGTTTTTGTTTTTGGTAAAACTAGGAAAATGCAAGGGAAGTGTTTGAGAGTTTAGGAAAATTTATATATATATGAAAGGGGGGGGGGGGGGTGGAAATAAACTCAATGAGATCAAAAATTTTAATAAATACATTTTTTTCGAAGAGGTTTAATTAAAGAAGTCCATTTTATTTTGCATTAAACCAAAAAATATGCCACTACATTTACAAAAAAAAATCAATACCGATATTAAAAATTAGTGCCGGTCGGACTCAGACACCGTGTTAGTATACAAAAAATACAAATAATTAGTAAAGCCGCTGGTTTTTATAACCTCTAGTATTTATAACCCCAAAGCGCGGTTTGAGCCTTCACCCAGAGAAGCGATATGATTGTGGCAACCATAATTTATGAGCGTCGTATTATGAATAAAAATGTTATCATTATTTGTTTATAACAACCACAACATTTTTGCAGCAATCATGTTGTGATCCTAAATAATTGAAACATTGTAAGTTAGGGCCACAATATGGTTGCTACAAAAATTGTATGGTTGCTTTGAACATATACAGAGAAAAATAATTTTCCATCTGAATTTTTCAATTATATCAACTTAAATATTAGCTGTTGCTACTAGATTTGGCTGTCACAACTTAATTTTATGGTTGTTTCAATTAAAAAACAATTATATCAACCGAATTCAGTTGTGACAATAAATATCGAATTGCGACATCCTTAATGCAAATATATCAACCAATTGTTTGTTACATCAACTTAATTTAATTTGGCAATTAAAAAAATTGTTTTCTGTGTTTTCTCTTAAATTATGATTGGCACAATAATATCTCGTCTCTGAATGCGCTAGACAAGCCACTTTCCTCAAAATAATTTTTTGATTTAATTTAACGAAGTCCGTCCTATTTTAACCAAACCGTTCTGTCTTGACCGTCTTTATTGTAATTAAATTTGGCTATTAAATTATTAAATTAGATTTAATTGCATATTTTAATTAGTTTCCCCTCGATCCCAACCATCTCAATATTAATTTTGTAATACTCAAAAGTGTGAATTTGTTTGTTTTACACGTAATAGCATAATGAGACCTTTGTAATGCTTAATAATGTTTTTCTAAACAAAGAATTTTACTTTCATTGCAAAAGAAAAACAATGATGTTCACTACTTTATTGTATTATTTATAATGGAAAAATGTATGGGTGTTATATTTGGCTGTGCAGATATTTATAAACACCCTCCACAGTGACTTACCAAAAAAAAAATCTGTTTTATAACAAGATGAGAGGGGCTAAAGTGATCCGTTTTAAAACCAACATTGCCTAGTTTAACAATGGATCACTTTAGCCCCTCTCATCTTTTATTTCCCTTAACGACATAAAGCAGACTATGAAAATTAGCTTCATCATGTTTAGATTCTCTTGTGTATTCCACAAGGAGATTCGCAAAGTCAACTAACACTCGATCATAGATCAAGAAATACCTTATATAGTACTTGGAAAGGCCTTTGACTTACAATTATATCGATTTATTATCTATAGAATACAAAGTTTATTAAAAGCCCATAATTTATTGATGTAGGGTATCAAAACCATTGCCATTAAAGAATTTCCATTCATAATTTTCTATCTTATGATTAAAAAACCTTGTTGAAGCTTATATGATATTTACTACATATTTGCGTATGTGAGTATTTTCCAAATCTAGTGATACAATCGCCGCATTGCTGATTTAAAAAAAATCAATTAATTCTGTAATTGATTTAATTAAATAAATAAGTAGTTCTGATAAATCTTCTTCTTCTATTACACCTACGGTTGAATTAGATATTATTCTTAACCCGATACCATTGGACATATTGGGTAGGCAGTGTGCTCCTTCTATAAGCCTTTTTGACCGACACTTTGCCACTGTAATACCCATCCAAGAAGTCTTGGATGAGGAAAATTTTTGGAAGTGGAGCCTCCATTAACTTTTACACAGATGGATCGAAGCTGCACGAGCAGGTGGTCTTTGTACTATATTCAGAAGAGCTTGGGCTGAACCTGGCTCGAAAATTGGAAAATAATTGCAGTGTTTACCAGGCAGATATGCTGGCAGTTTGACATACGACTCATATGGGTTCCAGAGCCAAGAGATATTCCAACGAATTTCAAAGCCTATATTCATAATATTTATGACATGGTTTCATAAATATTTTTGTAATAAAATTTCATTATATTTATAACACCTCCATAAATATAATGAAGTTTTATGAAAAAAGTCTATGAAAAGCATTTCATAAAATTCCATGATTTCATAAGAAAAAATTCATAAACATGTCATATGAATTTTTATAAAATGATTAAGAAATTGGGGCAAAGCAATTACAGCTCCTGAAGACGATTTTTAAAATTTTTATTCCTTATTTAAGTTCTTACAATGTAAATATCATAAAATTGATTTCTAGAAAAAATAATGCATTTGCTTAATTAATGAAACATTTTATAAATACTATGAAACATTTTCATAAATATAATGAAACTTGACATTAAAGTTCGTCCAATGTAACTGTTTCATAAATATTATGAAATATTTAATAAATACTATGAAATATTTCATAAAAATTATTTAAATTTTTTAAGTATTTCATTATAAATATGCAACAATTTCACATTACCAAAGATGTGATTCATAAATATAAATACTATGATATAGTTTCCTAATATGACAAAATATTTAAGAAAAATAAATTAAATCTAAACATTTCATAGCATTTATAAAGAGTTACATAAAAGTTTTTGAAATTTTATTCATTATATTTATGAAAACTTTTATAAATAAAATGAAAAATTTCATAAATATTGTCCCTATGAATAATTATGAAACTGTTTCATTGTATTTATGAAACTTTTACATTGAACGAACTTTAACAAAGATTTTCATTATAGTGTGTTTAATTTTTATTAAATAATAAAAATTAGTTATTTATTCGCCCTTTTAATTGTGCAATGAAAAAGAGTTTATTTTGATTCGAGGCCTTTTCATGTTCCCCATTATGAATTAACATAACAAGTACTTATGATAACTCTACTTTCTTTATCATATTTGCTTTCTCACTAACAATAAGTTGAGATTATTTAGAGTATGATTATTTGATGTTTGCATGCTAACAGTATTACCTAATTTTCTAAAGAATTCTGATGATGGGGGAATTGGAACCCCCCCGAAACGATCATCAATTCATTCCTGAAAATTACCAAAATTTTTGAAAGCAAGAAACTCTATGAGTATTTAATGGGAGAATATCCCAATAAAGAAAGTAGAGTTATCATAAGTACTTGTTATGTTAATTCATAATGGGGAACATGAAAAGGCCTCGAATCAGAATAAACTCTTTTTCATTGATTTTCATTATATTTATGAAATTTTTCATAAATAGAATAAAGCTTTTTCTTTGAGTTTAGTAAAAATGAGGGGAATAAATGGGGTTAGGGGTCCAAATTTTGGTTGTGTAACTTTTTTAGGTCCCAGATCACAAAAATTAAAAGCAAATTAAAATCGTTTCGACCGAAAATGTGTTTTCGTCAAAGGGTTAAATATTTTTTTTACAAGATGCGAGTTTCCTCGTTCTTCTTTGTCTGCTTTTGGCCACTTCGTGAGTAAATAGTAATATTGGTTCAAGGACAGATCGCGTACACATAAATGCAATCACATACTTTACAGTTGTATTTTCTATTCAACAATATCTCATCTAGCATTACATTCTAAAGCCCTTTCACTCACTTTTACTCTATACAATTGCATAATAAGTAAGTAGTTGTAATAAAACTTGCAACCCAACAAACATTTTTGCGATGGTATTAAAAATGATGAGCAGATTTTTTTTTTTAAATTTAAGTATTTTTTAAATTGATCTTTTATTTTTCTTCCGATAGAGATAAAACGGTAAAACAGCCAATTTTCCTCACATAAATCAGAATTTCATTTAAATATTTCACATTCACAGAAAAAAATGTATTTTAGGCACTTTTCAATTAAATTGTTGTTGTATTAAACAACCAATTAAATGGTATTGGCAAAGAAAATAATTGATATTTTATGCAAAATTTGTCAATGTAATTAAATTGTTTGTTAATACAACAATAATTTAATTCAGAGTGGGCCTACAATACAATTTTTTTTTCTGTGTTTTTGCAGTTTCAAAATAACTTCATCAAAACTGTTTGCTGTGTTATTAAACTTTTACTATGTACTATACAACTATACATATTTTCCATTTCTTTAGGATGGTTGTTGCTTACTTTTCATATTGCAGCGTCTAGAACATAAATTTATGTGAATGTATTCTCTCGCACATTTCATAAGATAAAATATGAAAATATAAAAAAAATGTTGTGAAAAAAAAATAATAACAAAAATGTGTCATTTGCAACACATTTACAGCTTTTTACAATACAAAAGTATGAAAGTAAGCATCCGAGAATTGAATTGCGAAAGTAGTATGGGTGGCATTGCATTGTAAAAGTGGTGGTATGGCGGGCATCATCACATTAATGTCAGTTTCATATAGTATAAGAATGCATACATGCACACAGCTTCACACTCATATTTACACATGCACATACAGAAGGATATGTATGTGAGTATATTTTTTTCTTATGCTCATGTGTATATTGCAGCTTATTGTGTTTATATTTCACACTACGAGATTGTATGTGTATGTCTTATCTGTATATAGTTGTAGTTATGCAGATATTAAAAATATCCAACAGTTGCTTTCTTTAATTTAAAAAGAATTTCTATAGAATCTTTTGTATTTCATTTTAGCTTTGTTTAAGTTAATTTTTTTTATACCCTCCACTCTAGTGATAGAGGGTATATATAAGTTTGTCATTCCGTTTGTAACACCTCGAAATATTGGTCTAGGACCCCATAAAGTATATATATTTATGATCCTCGATCGATTTTAAGTCGATCTAGCGATGTCCGTCCGTCCGTCCGTCCGTCTGTCTGTCTGTCTGTCTGTCTGTCTGTCCGTCCGTAGAAAACACGCTAACTTTTGAAAGACTTTACAGAGGCTACTGAAGTTTGGCATATATGTTTGTCATTTACCTGGTCAGGTTGGTATTGCAATCCAGCCAAATCGGTCCAGTGGTTCAAAAGTTATGAGCAAAAGAGTAAATTTCGGCAAGGGTGTTTCGCGAATTTACGAGATAAAAAACACGATAACTTTCGAAAGACAGTAATGAGACTACTGAAGCTTAGCATGTATCTTTGCCATTCCCCGGGCCTGTTTGGTATTAAATTTCAGCTCAATCGGTCCAGTGGTTCAAAAGTTATAAGCAAAACCATGAATTTCAGATTAGTTTCATCTTAAATGCCACGTGTTTTAACAAGTTTTAAAAGCATTGGTGGTAACTAAACAATGCTTTTCAAACTTGTTTAATTTTAAAGCAATGCTTTTTAAACTTGTTTAGTTTTAAAAGCATTGGTAACCTTAAAATTACACTCGGAAAAAATTTTACACTCAAAAAAAAATTTACACTCAAAAAAAATTTTACACTCAAAAAAAAATTTAGTTTTTTTTTTTTACAAAAATTACAACATTTTGTGTACATACTTACGTGCATTCACTCAGAAATATTTTTACAGTAAAAAAAAACATTACACTCAAAAAAAATTTTACACTCAAAAAAAAAAGAAATAGTAATTTTTCTTTTTTTTTTTTAAATGACAAAAAGGAGTTTTTTACTCAAAATAAAATATTTCTAATCAAAATTGTTAATTTTTTCACATTAGAAAATGTACTACCCTTTAAAAAATGCATTGTGGAGGGTATTCATAGATTCGGCAAAGTCGAATTTAACTTTTCTACTTGTTTTTATTTCAATAGTATAATTTGCCATTGTATTTGTTTATTTCAATGAATTTTTGTTATTGTTTGTTTTTTTTTTGTGCCTATTGATTCTAATATTTAAAAAAAAAAATCAACGGAAAAATATATATTAAAAGCCACAGAATCAAGAAAATGGAAAGATGAACTGATAATTTAATTAAAACAAAATAAGTTATTATTTGTTATGGATCAATACGGAAAATTACAACATTTTTGAAGGCAGATATTTTTTGAGTATTTATTAGAAGAATATTCTAGAAGAGAGAGTTGAATTAACCCAAGTATTTTTAAAGTTAATACATTACGGGGACAATAAATGACCTCGAAAAGTAAAATTTTGTGTGAAAAAATTAATTGAAAAGCCTAAAAAAAAAAAAAATAAGTAAAAGTGTATTTTTCTACCTTGTTTACTTCGTAAATTAAATAAAATGTCAGTGACTGCAACACATGACTCACCAAAATATGCCTGTAAATTTTGTACGTTTGCCCAAACATTAAATCATGATAATAATTTTCTAAAGATTCGGGTGTACTTGTTAGAGCAAAAATTTTTTTAGGAAATATAATATTATATTCATATGCTCTTCTATACAAAACGAATTAAAATATCGGCCGAGGACCCCATTAAGTTTATATATTATCGATCCATTTCTAAGACACTCTAACTATTTACCTCCGTTTATCTGTCTGTGAAAAGCAAGATGCAGTCCACACCAAAAGAGCTGTAAATTTGGTAAATAAGAGTATTACTTAAGGCCGTTTATCACGATAATACTGAGTCGTAAGATTTTAGTAAACCGAAATAAAATTCTCTTTTTTAAAAATAGTAAATTTTTAACGTGAAAAAATTAACAATTTTGATTAGAAATATGTTATTTTGAAATATTTTATTTTTGTAAATGTTTTATTTTTTGTAAAAAAAGAAAAAAATTTTTTTTTTTGAGTGTAACATTTTTTTTGAGAGTAATTTTTTTTTTTAATGTCAGAATATTTCTGAGTCACAAAAATACTTTGTAAAGTAATTTTGTGGCTTACGCCCAATTCACACCTGAGTTGAAATGTTGTTCGAACTAGATTTCTATCATACGGTTGTGTACAAAATGATCCATATGATCAAAATCTCCTTCGAACGAGATTTCACCTCAATGTTTTTACAGTTTGTTTTCTTTAAAGCTCGGTTTTTTCAACACGTGAATTTAAGGTAAAACCAATCTGAAGTTCACGGTTTTGCTAATAACTTTCGAACCCCTATACCGATTTCGCTGAAATTCAATACGAACCAGAGTAGGGAAACGAATAATATATATATGCCAAGCTTCAGCACCCTCAGAAAGTTAGCGTGTTTTTGATATAATAAATTCGCGAAAAACCCGTGCCGAAATTCACTATTTTGCTTATAGCTTTTGACATTCACTCATGCTCACGACAGGAATTTTTAAATCACGCACACTCATTCACAAGCATATTTTTTCTACTCACACTCACTCACAATCACGTTAGTAAATTTAAAACAACTCACACTCACGTGCACTCACGCAAGCTTCACTCATACTCACGTTAACTCACACTCACGAAACTTTTATTCATACAAAGAATAATTTCAAAAACTAAAATTTGAAAAAATATTTTAAAATATTCAGCAAAATTTAAAGTTCAGCGAAATTTTACATTTTTTTTTTGCTTTTTGTTGGAATCTTAAGTTAAGCCAAATTTTACAATTCTTTTTTTCTTTTTTGGTACGAAATGAAATATGAAGAGAAAATAAATCACGCAAACTCACGCAAACTCACGCAAAAAAATCGACTCACTCACGTAAAAATCTTACTCACGCACATTAACTCATGCAATTTTTTTCTAAACTCACACTCACTCACAATCACATGAGTAAAATTGAATTCAAGCACACTCACGCGTGATCACGCGTGAATCAAGTGAATCACGCTCTAATCTGCTAATGTGACCATCTCTACTTTTGAACCTCCGTACAGTCTTTCAAAAGTTAGCGTGTTTTCAACAGACAGACGAACAGACGGACGGACATCGATAGATCGTCTTAAAATCGATAGAGAATCATGAATATAAACTTTATGGCAGTGGTCGGCACCCAGTGCACCCACGTGCATAATGAAATTGGCTATTTGCACGTACACAACACGAATGTCAACGAAATTCACAACTGACAGCATTTAAAATACAAATATTTTATTTATTGTCATGTTAGCTTTTAAAAAAGCGGTTAGATGAAGCTATGTTCTAGAAAAATGTAAAAATGTTCCCACTTTCTGCCGACCACTGCTTTATGGCGTCCCAGACCAATATTTCGAGTTGTTACAAATGGAATGACAAACTGATACACTCAAAATAATAACTCTGTAAAATTACTGTATTCCCAATTTAACAGATATTTGACAGAGTTTTCTGTCAAAATACAGATTTAAGAAAAATTATTTTTTTTCGCAACCAAAAAAACCAAGTTTTATCTGAATTTTTACATATCACTATGTAATCTTAATTTCAGAGTTCAAAAAAGAGTTTTTTGGAAAAATCCTGTTTTGAGTAAATTTGGTTTTACCACACCAAAAAAAGTATCAAAAAAAGTTATAAAAAAAAACTTTTCAGAAGTCTTATTAAAATTTTGCAAAATAACATGGTAAAAACCCTATCCTATGGAGCAAACCAATTCTCAGGTGAAGAAATGTCATTTTGGTTTCAAATTATACGTATTTGAAAGTCCTATGATTTGCGAACTAAAAAGTACTAATTGTAAGTGAGGTGGTCGAGAAAAACTATGAGCATTTCAGCACTCTATGGACTCCATCCAACTAGAATTTGTATGTGCGACCCCCCTTGATTATTGTTTTGCAGCAAAGTGTAGGTTTCTTACTAGTTTTTTTTTTTAATTACTTAAAAATTTTTGCTGGGCATTTCTAAACTAATACCTTTTGTGTTATTTTTTTCATTTTAAAATGTAGTACAATTTATTTGCATATTTTTTTGTTATTGCAAAACCATTGTTTAAAATTTTACATAAACAATATGCAAGCTTTTACACAATATTTAATGTTTTTAAAAAATATTTTATTCTAGTTTTCTATATACTGCCCAGGAAACTTAATGTTTTTTCTTTTTTTTGTGTAATGGTAACTGTTATTGTTTACAGTTTTAGTTGTTGATAGTACAATATTTTTGTTGTTTATTTTTTGTTAAAAAAACAACAACAGAATAAAACACCAACAAAAACTAGAGTACTTTTACTAATCAACACTTAAGGGAAATGAATGCACATTCAGGAACAAAAAAAAATTGTAAACTAAAAAACCGCCAATTGTTTCCGTTTCCTTTTGTTGGAAAAAAATGTAGAAACAATCTATATATGGGGGTTTTCGTGTCAACTGACACAACTTTTGAAACCGATGTCTTCCGATCGGGATGAAATTTGCACCAAGGATAGTCCTATTGGATAGTAGTCCTATTGGATAGTAGGTCGAAATTTGACATTTTGGCCAAAGAGGTGTTGATTCTCATCCATATTACTTCTTACCTATTGTTTTTAGCAAAATGTGTTCCAAAGAGTTTAGATAGCAATTTCTTCAGTCTTTCGAAAAAAAAAAATATAAAAAAAATAAAAAAAATTTTTTGATTTTTTTCTTAAAAATCCAAAACTTTTTTGACTTTTTCCTCAAATTGGGCCCTTTTTTTTTTTTTTTTGATTCAAAAGAAAGCTTAGGTGATTTCCTTTAGAGCTGTGGGGTCGCTTAGTGGGATGCAAGTGGGATATCTATGAAAAAAAATTTTATTAACTTTGGAACACAAAAAACCGTTCTTCAATTTGCACCATTAGGCGTGGGATAGCTAACCAGTTTTCGATGTCGATCCGCGATACCCTCTAATTTTTTTAAGGTTCGAAAAAGAAAGCACGAGCCAAAAAATGGGGGCGGTGGGAAGGGGCCATATGGCCCCTCATTGGGGTCAAAGTTGGGCGTAAAGAGGAAAAAATCCTCAAAAAGCCCCAAAACTCCCCTAGAAACGCCCCTGGAGGGGTGCAATGTGAGACCGACCTCCAATAATTTTCTGCCCCCAATATTTTTCTTGAACATACCTTACCCCTATTTCCACTTCCTAAGGGGGCTCCCATACAAACCATTTTTTAAAAATTTGATCCTACCATTCTAACTTACCCTAAAGTGCCCGTAGTGGGGCCAAATGTATGACCGACCTCCATTATTTTATTAATTCCAACATTTTTTGCAAACATACCTACAATGTATCTTTAACCCTTAAGGTGGTCCCCATACATTTCTTTTATTTTTTATAAATTTGTTTTATTAAACCAGCTCCTACCGCCCCTACCGTGGCTCCTAGAGAGGCAACGGCCAACCCCCATTATTTTTTAGTTACCAACATTTTGTCCGAACATCATAACACCCTATCTACACTCCCTAAGGGGCTCCCATACATTATAAAAACATGTATTTTTAAAAGCTAATAAAAAAATAAAAAAAAATGTATGGGGACCCCCTTAAGAGTTGAAAATAAAGGGTAGGTATATTCTGAGAAAATGTTGGAGTTGAAAAAATATTGGGGGTCGGTCATACATTTTACTTCTCTAGGGGCACCCTATGGACAGTTAGAGCGGTAGTAGCAAATTTTATAAAAATGTCATTTTGTATGGGAGCCCCCTTAGGAAGTGGAAATAGGGGTAAGGTATGTTCAATAAAAATGTTGGGGGCAGAAAATTATTGGAGGTCGGTCTCACATTGCATCCCTCCAGGGGCGTTTCTAGGGGAGTTTTGGGCATTTTGAGGATTTTTACCTCTTTACGCTCAACTTTGACCCCAATGAGGGGCCATATGACCCCTCCCCACCGCCCCCATCTTTTGGCTCGTGCTTTCTTTTTCGAACCTAAAAAAATAGAGGGTATCGCGAATCGAAATCGAAAACTGGTTAGCTATCCCACGCCTAATAGTGCAAATTGAAGAACGGTTTTTTGTGCTCCAAAGTTAAAAAAAAAAAAATTTTCATAGATATCCCACTCGCATCCCACTAAGCAACCCCACAGCTCTTAAAGAAAATCATCTAAGCTTTCTTTTGAATCAAAAAAAAAAAAAAAGGGCCCAATTTGAGGAAAAAGTCAAAAAAGTTTTGGATTTTTAAGAAAAAAAAAATCAAAAATTTTTTTTTTATTTTTTTTATATTTTTTTTCGATAGACTGAAGAAATAGCTATCTAAACTCTTTGGGACACATTTTGCTAAAAACAATAGGTACGAAGTTACATGGATGAGAATCAACACCTCATTGGCCAAAATGTCAAATTTCGATCCCCTCTAACTCAGAGAGTTCTTGACCGATCTGAACTACTATCCAATAGGACTAACCTTGGTGCAAATTTCATCCCGATCGGAAGACATCGGTTTCAAAAGTTTTGTCAGTTGACACGAAAACCTCCATATATTAGAGTTAATTTTGAAAATTTGATCTGCGGATATCATAATTTTTTTGAAGGATTTAGGGGAACTAAAAAGAATGGCGGTATTTTTTTTGGAAAAAAATTCGCTCCTTGGGGTGGTTCAACGCATCTGAAAACGCGAATTTTGAGCTGATTTTTCTGCAGAGCAAAAACGGCTGAATATATCGGAAATCTGATTTCACCAGTCGATTCTACAGCAAAAAATAATATAATGGTCGTTTTTCGAACTCTTAAAAAAAGTTCAAAAACCCACCACAGAGGGCGGAAATATAAGGTTTTTCCATTTTCTTTTTTAATTAATTTTTTAAATATGCACAATTAAAGGGCACTTTGAGCTTAACAAAATGGCACCAAATTTTCCGTTCTATCACAACCCGTTAAAAAGTTATAAGCTCTCAAAAATGGACAAAACACGGTTTTTGAGAATTGTAACCTCAATTTTCTCGAAAACATGACGTGATAGAAAAATTTGAAAACTAGATTCAGAATCAGCATCGAAATGTTAATCGAAAACAAGTTTTATGATCCCAGAATATCATCCAAAAACGTCACAAAAAAATGATCTCAATAATGCACAAAAATTATTTTTTTGTGAACTTTGACCTCAATTATCTCAAAAACCTGACTTTACGGATCATTTTGGAAACCAGATTTGGAATCAGCATTGAGATGAAAATCGAAAACGAGTGTCCAGACCGCTGACCCATCCAAAAATTTTTGACATTTCGGTCAGTGTTTTATAATTTTGCCATTAGAAAAAAACTTTGAAGCCTTATAACTTTTTAATTGGTTGTGATAGAAAGAAGCTTTTTGTACCAATTTTCTTAGCAAAAACTACCTCTTAATCGTGCATGATTAAAAAAATAATTTAAATTTTTTTTTTTAAAAATCGATTTTTCCGCCCCCTGTTGTGGGCTATTGGAACTTTTTTTAAGAGTTCAAAAAACTGCTAATGTGTTAATTTTTGCTGTAGAATTGACTGGTGAAATTAGATTTGCAATATATTCAGCCGTTTTTTCTCTGAAGAAAATCAGCTCAAAATCCGCGTTTTCAGATGCTTTGAACCACCCCAAGGAGTGAAAATTATTCCAAAAAAATACCGGCATTCACTTTAGCTCCCCTAAATCCTTTAAAAAAATTATGATATCCGATAAACAGATGAAGTGACATACGAACGCTAATATATGTATATAAAAGAGTAATGTGACTGACTGACTGACTGACTGACTGACTGACTGACTGACTGACTGACTGACTGACTGACTGACTGACTGACTGACTGACTGACTGACATACTCATTCATCATCGCCCAGCCCAAACCGCTGAAGCTAGAGTCTTGAAATTTGGGCTGTAGGTCATCCTCCCAGAATATAGATCCAGTAAGGACGGATTTTTGCCAATGTTGATTCTAAGGGGACAAAAAGGGTAAAAAGCTGTACTTTTGGTACTTTTTATATTTCCTGAAATAATGGTCACAGAGACTTGAAATTTGGACTGTATGTTCAACTCCTGGAATATAGATCCAGTGAGGCCGGTTTTTTGCCAATGTTGATTCTAAGGGGGTAAAAAGGGTAAAAAACTGTTCTTTTGGTACTTTTTATATCTCCTGACTTAATGGTCACAGAAACTTGAAATTTGGAATGCATGTTCACCTCCCGGAATATAGATCCAGTAAGGCTGGATTTTTGCCAATGTTGATTCTAAGGGGTAAAAAGGGTAAAAAAATGAACCTTTGATACCTCTCATATTTCCTTTAATAATGGTCCTAGACACTTGAAATTTTGAATGTAGGTTCAGCTCCAGGAATATAAATCTACTAAGGCTGGATTTTGCCAATGTTGATTCTAAGGGGTAAAAAGGGTAAAAAACTGTACTTTAAGTACCTTTTATATTATCTTTAATAATGGTCCTAGAAACTTAAAATTTTCAATGTAGGTTCACCTCCCGGAAAAAATATTCACCAACCCGGCTAAAAATAAATGTGTATGTTCATATATGGCTATGTATTGATCTTCATATGATCATATATGACATATAAGGAAACATGTATGTGACCATATATGCAAAAATTGATCCCATATATGAGGTCGTATGTACCATATATGATATCATATATGGAACCATATATGTTATCATAAAATGTTAAATCTTAGTTAATGTGTATTTAAATTTGAACCAGAATTCCAAAAAAAAAAGTTTTTTACGAATAAAATTATATTTTATTACCATCGATTAACTTATATATACGTAAACATAACTGCAATACCGGTGCATATAAATAATTTAACAAATATTGTCCTACTTGCAAAATATTCGGTTTAAAAAAATTACTTTTACATAGAAAAATGTTGGAAAAGGTAAGTTTTCATTAATATATATAAAGAATTTTAAAATCATGTTTTCATTTTTTTCCAGTTCATCGTCATAACAAGTATAAGCGTGAACATTTTATTCCCAAACAAGATGAACTGAATATTTTCGTATTCAAAATGTCGAAAAAACAATACTATTGAGTACTTTGATGTTGAAGAAAATTAAACTACGCAGCTACGTTAAGCTTTCGCAACTTGGAGGAGAGGGCATATGCAACACCATAATGTTATCACTACGATTCCAATATTACAAACTTTTTAATGTCGCCATATCAAATTGCAAATAAAAAGATCGTATAAGCAGTTTTGATACCGAGTTACGAGTTGAAGAAATTCAACTATACGCAGCTACGTTAAGCTCTTCTACTTGGAGGAGAGAACTTATGCGCCACCATAACGTTATCACTACGATTTCAACACTACAAACTATTTTGAAATCCCTTACTGTCGCAATAGCAAATTGGAAATGGAAAGAATATATATACAGTTTGAAGGTCGAGTTGCGAGTTACAGAAAATTCAACCATGTGCAGCAACGTTCAGCTTGCTCAACTTGGCGGAAAAAGCATATGCATCACCATAACGTTATCACTATTTCAACACTACAAACTTTTGACATCCCTTACTGTCGGAAATGAAAAGAACGTATAATCAGTTTTGATGTTAAGTTACTATTTGGGAAGGACAACGCTTTTACTAACAATCACAAGAAGACTGTCACCTTACCTACATGGAAAATATTGTCGGCATGATGTAAGTATTAATAGTTTATTTATCCCTCTCATTCAAATATCCTAACATAACCCAGTAAGATAATATACATACTACTAAATATATTGCTTTTAATAAAAGTTTTAAGTACTCACTTGCTTATTATGAGTAAAAAATGCTTTTAGTACTAGCAAGTTATTTTTTGCTGGAATAAAAAAGGAATGTGGAATTATTTTTAATATTTTTTCAGTTGGAATTCCGTAAAAAGTATTCGATGGTCTTAAGCATCCCATGGTCTTAACAAAATACACTCCGTTAACATGTATCTAAGAAGACAATATTTAAAGGCACATGGTTGTTTTTTTAAATGATATCAGTGTTATCATTAAAACCCATCAGCACCAAATGCTATTGTCTGTAAAACTTAAGGGCCTGCCACAGAGTCAATTCCGTTCCGAAGTGGTTTGAAATTTTTCCTCTAAAAACGTAAAACAAAATATTTTTTCGATTTAAATCGACTCCTATGCAATTCAATCCCACGTTGATTTTTGAAAGTGATTTCATTCCGAAAAAAAATATTCGTTTTGCGTTTTACGAGTGAACCACTTATTACAATTCCGAGCGGAATTAAGCCTGTGACATGCCCTTTAATACAATTAAATGTCTAGAAATACCTTATATATTAATATTTTAAATCTTTTTTTTGTAGATTTTGACTTTAAATATGCTAAAATGAGGTTTATATCATAACAAAAACGCTAAGACTGAATAAAATCCAAATTAACAATAAAACAAGAAAACAACAAGGAAATCATCCTTCCTTTAATAAGCCCTTTGCTCGCTTCTTGATATTTTAAATCCTTTATGCTAATTTTTTTTACTATCAAAATGTGTTCTAATATCTAGAAGTTAAATTATATATTTTTATATGGTCACCAAAAATGCAAACGGAGTAAGTAAAAAATCAAAACCATCAAACTAAAGGTTTTCATTTAAATATATGAAAAACAACATTATGAATAAAAAAAAAAATATTTTTAATACTTATGTACACCGTTTGCAATTCTGGTGAATATATACATAATAATCTATTACATATAGTTTAAGATGAAAAAATAATTAAAAAATAAAAAAAAAGAATGTAAAACAAATTGAAAACAAGATCATATATGATGCAATATATGATCCAATATATGATACAATATATAGTACAATATATGATACAATATATGATCACATATATTGGATCATATATGATCGTGTCTTATATAAGCGCCAATTTTGGAATATGTTCATATATGAGACCATATTTGATACTATATATGATACTGTATATGGTCTCATATATGATATCATATATGATAATATTCAACATTTTTAGCCGGGAAGGCTGGGTTTTTGCCGCCAATGTTGACTCTACGGGGGTAATATGGAAAAAAGTGTACTTTTGGTACTTTTTTTAATTTACTGAAATAAGAGTACCTTTTATAAAAAGTACCTTTTATAAAAAGTACCTTTTATAAAAAGTACCTTTTATAAAAAGTACCTTTTTTAAAAAGCGCCTTTTATAAAAAGTACCTTTTATAAAAAGTACCTTTTATAAAAAGTACCTTTTATAAAAAGTACCTTTTATAAAAAGTACCTTTTATAAAAAGTACCTTTTATAAAAAGTACCTTTTATAAAAAGTACCTTTTATAAAAAGTACCTTTTATAAAAAGTACCTTTTATAAAAAGTACCTTTTATAAAAAGTACCTTTTATAAAAAGTACCTTTTATAAAAAGTACCTTTTTTAAAAAGCACCTTTTATAAAAAGTACCATTCATAAAAAGTACCTTTTATAAAAAGTGCCTTTTATGAAAAGTACCTTTTATAAAAAGTACCTTTTTTAAAAAGAACCTTTTATAAAAGTACCTTTTATGAAAGTACCTTTTATAAAAAGTACCTTTAATAAAAAGTACCTTTTATAAAAAGGACCTTTTATAAAAGTACCTTTTCTAAAAAGTATAAAAAGGTATATAAAAGTATAAAAAGTTATAAAAAGTACCTTTTATTAAAAATACATTTTATTAAAAGTACCTTTTATAAAAAGTACCTTTTATAAAAAGTACCTTTTATAAAAAGTACCTTTTATAAAAAGTACCTTTTATAAAAAGTACCTTTTATAAAAAGTACCTTTTATAAAAAGTACCTTTTATAAAAAGTACCTTTTATAAAAAGTACCTTTTATAAAAAGTACCTTTTATAAAAAGTACCTTTTATAAAAAGTACCTTTTATAAAAAGTACCTTTTATAAAAAGTACCATTTATAAAAAGTACCTTTTATAAAAAGTACCTTTTATAAAAAGTACCTTTTATAAAAAGTACCTTTTATAAAAAGTACCTTTTATAAAAAGTACCTTTTATAAAAAGTACCTTTTATAAAAAGTACCTTTTATAAAAAGTACCTTTTATAAAAAGTACCTTTTATAAAAAGTACCTTTTATAAAAAGTACCTTTTATAAAAAGTACCTTTTATAAAAAGTACCTTTTATAAAAAGTACCTTTTATAAAAAGTACCTTTTATAAAAAGTACCTTTTATAAAAAGTACCTTTTATAAAAAGTACCTTTTATAAAAAGTACCTTTTATAAAAAGTACCTTTTATAAAAAGTACCTTTTATAAAAAGTACCTTTTATAAAAAGTACCTTTTATAAAAAGTACCTTTTATAAAAAGTACCTTTTATAAAAAGAACCTTTTATAAAAATACCTTTTATAAAAAGTACCTTTTATAAAAAGTACCTTTTATTAAAAGTACCTTTTATAATAGTACCTTTTATTAAAAGTACCTTTTATAAAAAGTACCTTTTATAAAAAGTACCTTTTATACAAAGTACCTTTCATAAAAAGTACCTTTTATAAAAAGGACCTTTTCTAAAAAGTACCTTTTATAAAAAGTACCTTTTATAAAAAGTACCTTTTATAAAAAGTACCTTTTATAAAAAGTACCTTTTATAAAAAGTACCTTTTATAAAAATACCTTTTATAAAAAGTACCTTTTATAAAAAGAACCTTTTATAAAAAGTACCTTATATAAAAAGTACCTTTTATAAAAATTACCTTTTATAAAAAGTACCTTTTATAAAAAGTACCTTTTATAAAAAGTACCTTTTATTAAAAATACCTTTTATTAAAAGTACCTTTTATAAAAAGTACCTTTTATAAAAAGTACCTTTTATAAAAAGTACCGTTTATAAAAAGTACCTTTTATACAAAGTACCCTTTATAAAAAGAACCATTTACACTGCGAATCACATCAATAAGGAATCGAGTTTTTCACTTTTTAATCGAATATATCTTTGTAACGAATAAGCGGAAAAATATAAAAAAATGCACTGATAGAGACCATTATCTAGCTAATAACATCAAATAATAACAATAATCAAAAGACTGAAAGAAGTCCTTTAAAAAATTATTTTTCGGCAACTTGTTAAAAAATTACCAGTTTTTTATGAATCACTTGAATAAGGAATTTTGTAATACAGACCAAGTAGGACCTGAATCCAATTTGTAATGAATAGCAATCCCTCAAACAACAAAAACAAAACAGTTTTGTTTTGAATTTCAATAAAAATGGGATTCCCAAAGCTCTTAGCTCTTCCGAAAAGGAAAAAGTACTGACTTTGAAGTTTAAAGTGTTAAAGGTCGTTGAAATCGCGGAAATAAAAGAGAGGAAAAAAACTGCTGTATGCAATTATTTAAATAACGTTCAGAACTATGCACTATAGGAAATTTTACCCATTTTTTGGCCAAAAGTCAAAATTAAAATTTTTCCAAACATTATTTTTTTTCACATTAATATAAAAAAAACTTAACAAAGTAAACAATTCTTTCTCAATTTTTCGACAGAATTGATGTACTGTCACTTTATCAGTAGTTTTTCTTGCAATTTCTTACTTAGTTATAAAATAACGATTGAGAGCAGCGAATTTTGTGATAGCTTCTAACAAAAGTTTTTATATTAAGAATTTATAGTTTTTAAAAACTAAAAAATGGAAAATAATGTCAAAGGTGAGTACTTTAATGATAAATAGTGAAATGTTGGTGAACTCATCTATTAGATCGATTTTATTGGAAAAATTGAAGTGACCTTAAGATGAACTTATTGAAGTATGAATTGGAATTTTATTTTGACTTTAAAAAAAATGATAGCATATGTTAGCTATAAAACCATAAAAGTTCTCTAGGACAATCAATTACCTTCCGAATTTAAAAAATTTCAAGGTCGGATATGTGCAAACTTTTTTTTTATACCCATTTTTCCAGGTGACTACTGAGTGCCAAATTCAGAGTTATTTAATACATGGCGAGAGAAATAAAGCAGAGGTGGATAAGGAGCCGCTATTTCTGACCATTTCTTTTCATATATTGCTGAGAGTGAATGTTTCCAAAACTTTAAACAATATATAAAGGAGGAATTAAGAATATTTTGTTCAAATATGAATATGAAAAGGATTAAAAGTTGTAGGAGTTTGAAAATTTTTGAAAGACAGCATGCTGTTTGGCTTAAAGGCAATACTTGGCTAAAAAAAACTTGAAACGCAGCCTGCCTCCACTAAATCGAAACCTGGGCGACCGCAATTAACTTTTTTGTCAAAATCTGCGAGAACAAAAATACGAGTTACAGCAGAAATCTCTAAAGATCTAAATAGGGAAGTTGAGCCCCTAGCTCTTGCATCATCTACGGCTGCCCGTAGTGGCATTTTGAAATGTAGTTGACGACTTGGAACTCAAAAATAAAATTTTTGAATAAAATCCTTATTAAAAAGTAGATTTGTTTGACACTTCTTAACATTGTTAAAATAAATTTCTACTGTTATCTTCGAAAGTTAGTGTACACTCAAAAAAAAAAATATTGTAAAAACAGTTTAGAAAACCATATAATCTATCAAGGATCTAAAAAATCTTAGATGCGGCAACTTATAACCCGGGAACCCTGTTTGGAACTAATTATTAGGTAATTTTTTAGGTAACTTTACTAATATTTTTTTTTGAGTGTATGAAAACCTTTAAGAGTCACTCCCTCCCTCGAAAGAGTCTTCCAAAAGTCAAATAAAAAAAATCAGTCAAATCGGTCCAGCCGTTTGGCTGTAAATAATTTTGGCCAAAAAAAGGGTAAAATTTCCTATAGTGCTATGGAAAAAACATGAATGGGCGAACTCAAATGGCAACAACTGAACGAGATCGACAAAAATTTTAAAAATTCCCCCAAATTCTACGCCGACATCTTTCAAAATTCTCAAAAAAAGTGGCGTTAATGCGAGTATTTGTACAGTCCGTCACGTTTAAAAGTCAAGTGAGTTCATAGCTCGTCGAAAATTATGCAAAAACTAATCGCTGAATGTCAAACGTAGTAAGCAGCGCCTTAACCTCTGCAGGAATACAATGACACGGCCTGAGAAATTTTTCAAAGTAATTTATTCCGACGAAAAAAAAAAATAATACCGTTGCATTGGACGGATACAATGGTTTTCGGTGATTTGAGAAAATAAAAACCGTTTTTGCATAGCAGACAGATCAAAGAAGGTGTTGTTATAGTATGGGGTGCGCTATTCTACTGTGGCATCATTACTGTTCCTTACGTTACCATCGATGCTTCTTAAGTTTGGAACTAAGGGGTGGCTTTTTTTTGCAATTAGCAACAGACTATGAACTCAATTAATTTTTAATCGTGATGGACTGTCAAAATACCCATTAAATCACCACTTTCTTTGATAATTTTGCAACCTGTCAACGTGGAATTCGAGGGAATTCTTAAAATTTTTGTCGATTTCGTTCTGTTTTTGCCATTTTAGTTTGCCCATTCATGTTTTTTCCATAGTTCTGAATGTTATTTAAATAATTGCCTTCAATAGGTTTGCCCCTCTCTATTATTTTCGCGATTTCAACGGCCTTTAACACTTTGGACTTTAAGTACAGTACTTTTTTCTTTTCGGAAGATCTAAGAGCTGTTGTGAGTCTCATTTTTATTGAAATTCGAAACAAAACTGTTTTGTTTTTATTGTTTAAGGAATTGCTATCCATAACAAATTGGATTCAGGTCCTACTTGGTCTGTATTAAAAAATTCCTTATTTAAGTGATTCATAAAAAACTAGTAATTATTTAACAAGTTGCCGAAAAATATTTTTTTAAAGGACTTCTTTCAGTCTTTTGATTATTGTTATTATTTGACGTTAATAGCTAGATAATGGTCTCTATCAGTGCATTTTTTTTATATTTTTCCGCTTATTCGTTACAAAGATATATTCGATTTAAAAGTGAAAAACTTGATTCCTTATTGATGTGATTCGCAGTGTATAAACACTACCTTTTATAAAAAGTACCTTTTTGAAAAGTACCTTTTATAAAAAGTACCTTTTATAAAAAAACCTTTTATAAAAAGTACCTTTTATAAAAAGTATATTTAAAAAAAAAGTACCTTTTACAAAAAGTACCTTTTATATAAAGTACATTTTATAAAAAGTACCATTTATAAAAAGTATCTCTTATAAAAAGTACCTTTTATAAAAAGTACCTTTTATAAAAAGTACCTTTTATAAAAAGTACCTTTTATAAAAAGTACCTTTTATAAAAAGTACCTTTTATAAAAAGTACCTTTTATAAAAAGTACCTATTATAAAAAGTACCTTTTATAAAAAGTACCTTTTACAAAAAGTACCTCTTATAAAAAGAACCTTTTATAAAAATACCTTTTATAAAAAGTAACTTTTAAAAAAGTACCTTTTATAAAAAGTACCTTTTATAAAAAGTACCTTTTATAAAAAGTACCTTTTATAAAAAGTACCTTTTATAAAAAGTACCTTTTATAAAAAGTACCTTCTATAAAAAGTACGTTTTGTTAAAAGTACCGAAAGTACACTTTTTGGTACTTTTTTATTTCCTGAAATAATAATCATAGAAACTTGAAATTGGAAAAGGTTCCAAAAAATATAATGGTCACAGAAACTTAAAATTTAGAATGTAAAATTCTTCGGTGAAAAAAAGATGTGGAAAAGTACTTTTTGGAAATTCTGTTTCTTAACGGGGATAAAAACTACTTTTAATATTTGCTGAATCAATGATCCTTTATAATTGAAACATTCTGGAAGAGGTACTTTTTGGAAATTCCGTTTCTAATGTGGGTAATAAAGTGTACTTTTGGTACTTTTTTTGTTCCTATAATAATGACCTTAGAAGAAGGAGATGGAATTGAAAATGAAATGGAGTAGAACGGGGAACAAAATGGAATAGAGCAGGGAACAATATGGAATGATATTTTTTACTTAAATTTTCCGTGTTTAGCTTTTTTCTCCATATTATTTCCATCTATATATTTTTTCACTCAAACTTATTTTTTTATTCCAATTTCTTTTTTCACTGAAATATTTATTCACTCAAAATCCAAAGTCCCGATATAAGGGCTCGAAAATTGTCAATGTATTTTTCCCCCGGAACGAACATGATAACATACTAGCGAAGTTATTCAAATTTTATTGTTTAAATTATTCATTGAAACATTTTTTTATTGAAGACTTAAACGTTTACAACTAAATAAAACAAATATATTTTTCTGACAAAAAACTTTTATTATTATTATAAATTGGTTTATTTTGATTTATAAACGCAATTTATTAAAAATATGAAGTTCATTTAAAATGTATAAAAAGTATAAATCACGATTTTAATGTTATGGAATTGATAAATGATAATATTGTTAATTGAATACGAACGAGTAATATACAGTAATTACCAGGGACAGGACCTTCATGCACTAAAAAACTATGTTTTAGGTGCCTAAAATATGCACTAAAAAGTGTTAAAATATGCACTAAAAATCTTAAAATATGCACTAAAAATCATAAATATCCACTTGTTTTTTTACTTTTATTAAAAAAAAACATTAAATTTGAATTCAGTCTGGCATTTTAAGCTTAGAAAAGCATATATACAGTGTGTATAAAATGTTATTAAAAACATAAAAATTATCTAAAAAAATTTAATAATTGCTTTAATGTACAAAAAAAAATTATCAAAAAAAAATATTAAAAATAGCTAAAAAATATTAAAAAATAGCTAAAAAAACTAAAATTTATACAAAATATGACCTAAAAATATGCATTTATAGCGAAATAATAGCAAAATATGCAAAAATATGCATTTTAAGCAAAATATGCAAAAATATGCACTAACGAATCGATGCCATTTTAAAGCAAATTTTTTGCAAAGATATCTTGTTTATGCTGTTCTATGACCAAAGAGAAAAAACATGAATTTGCATGAAAGTCCTCTCCTTGATAATTACAAAGTACTTTTAAAGTTTATGATTTTTTTGATACTTAATTTTAAAATTTTTGCTCTTTATTATATGATTTTTTTTCTTATTTCATACAATTTGCCTCTAGTCATACTTAAACTTCGTCATTGTTTCTTTCCCATTGTTTGCTTTCAAAATCCATTAAAAATGGAACTTTATGTTAAAACCTTCAGGCTATATAACAACAAAAAAATTTAACATTTAAAATCTAGAAAAAAAAATCTTAGAAATATAGTTTTTTTTGTTATAATATGTACAAAAGAAACCTTTCGCTTTTTAAAAATTTAATTAAATTATTAGAAATATTTTATTATACAATTGTGCTGCATAACAAATGTATATATGAGTTGAACAGACTTTTGGATTTTACACAAATATTAATTTTTTATGTTATTTTTTCTCTTTGCAGGTATGTACCAAATAAACCAACTGATAATATAATCTTAAAGTAAGTAAGTAAATGAAAATATAAAATTTTGTAGGATTTTCTTTATTTACCTGTTTTTTTTTTTAACGGACTAATATAATTTTTAAGTTTTTAGATTTCTGTCGTGTAGCCTGGATTGATTTGAGCTCTTTTTTTTATTTAAAAAAAACTGATTCCAGTTTAATCAGATTTAAATTCAGCATAATAACATAGGGCGATAAATTATTTTCAGATTCGCAACAAATTTAATTGAAAGCAAGTTAGTTTATTTCTGCATATTTGCCGTCGGCAAATGTTAAATGTAGTTTATGCTTTTGCCTTTATAGAAGACAATTGCTATATTACAAAGAGTAGGGTTACCAAGTTTGTTTTATTTTTTAATAAAAAAAAAATAATAATAATAAGGTTCTTATCTTTGAATTGTGCAGTGAAAAATAATTTAATCTAGCTCGAGGCCAATTTTATGTTCCCATATGAATTACCATAAAAACTCCTTATATTAACTCTACTTTCTTTATTAGAATAAACTCCCACTAAATACTCATAGAGTTTTTGCTTTAAAAAAAATTATTAATTTTTAGGAATGAATTAAAAAGAAAGTGCAGTTAACACAAGTACCAGTTATGTTAATTCCTTATAAGACACATGAAATTAACATCGAACTAAAATATTTTTTTTTTTCATTGCACAATTAAAAGGTTGAATAAATACCAGAGACCAAATATGACAGTTATATCTGTTATTTTGTTTTAAAAAAATCACTAAACGAATGTTGTCCAAACTATGCATTATATATATGAAAAGACTACTAGAGATGTCCCGTGTTAAAATTTGCAATAACTTTTGTTTTTTGGTTTTTATCAATAAAAGTATAAAATAACAGTTATTATAAACTTTTTGTTCAAAAAATTTAAAATAACTTTTATTTATTTTGAATAACTGTTATAACAGTTATTTTTAATCAAATCAATCAAAGTTTTAATCTTCAAATCAATAATTGAAGTATTAGCTACACAGTGATACAAAATCGAACTTTCGGAATCGGAATGGGATGAAACCAAAAGCAAATGAAAGCTGACGTTTTCCATAACAAAACCCTCAAGGCCTTTTTTTGGTCAGAGCTAGATTTTATTTTACACGCATTTAAAGTTGGTGATTTTAAAGCATTTAAAGTTTTTGTGTACTAAACATGTTCTACTTTAAAGGCCCCTGGTGGTGCCCTTATTGGGCCTGTAGGGTCCAGTTTCCAAACTTAAGCTCAAAATTACTTCAGCTATGACTGGTATAAATTTTGCTGCAATCGGTCCAGTACCTTTTTACTGAATAGCCAAATTATTAAAATAAACAACTGTACACTGTTGCGTATGATTGTTATTTAAAAGCAATTATTAATATAAATCACTGGACACCGTTGCGTATGATTGTTATTTAAAGGCAATTACAATATTAATCATTCGCCACTAATACAGTTCTCAAGCATTTATTATTATAATTATAATAAAAGTGCACTAATTTCAAATGCGTGTAAAACAAAATCTAGCTCTGAACTAGAAAAAAGCCTTGAGGGGTTTGTTATGGAATATGTCAACTTTCATTTGCTTTTGGTTTCATCCCATTCCGATTTTGGGTGTTGCACTGTGCTATCAATAGGATAGAATTATTTTGTATGCGTCTATTTTAGTTTTTCTTAAATAAATCAAATTTTTTAATGCTCAATGAGTGTTTGATAACAGTTAAAAAAAAATATAAGTTTTATATTTCTGTTATTGTGGACAGATATTTATATAAATTATTTGAAACTGTTATTTCAAATTTCTATTTCAAAATAATATTTTTGAGCAGTTAAATTCGAGTTTTTTCAATAAATCTCATAACAGTTGTGGTTCTGATAAATACCTAATTTTTGTTATTTTTAATCTAAATTAAACAAACTTGATAAACCTATATTTAGTCAAGAGAATTTTAGTCTATTAGAAGCAACAAACAAAATCTATATCCCAGCAAAAACTTGGTAATGACACATCATTACCATTCGCATTACTTAGTAATGATAGAAAATTACCATAAGCATTATTTTGAAATGTAAAATAAGGACTTACTAATAATGACTTACCTAAGTCATTATAAAAAATAAAAAATTTTCAGAACTAGATTTTCACTTTTTGACTCACTGCACCTTATTTTGGTTAAAAATTAAATAAAAAAAGTATTTTTTAAAATTTTTTTTCAAAATAATTTTTTCATTACCTATAAGTGTACTACATATAGTATACTTAACACTGTTTTGATAATCATTACATTTGGCACATTTGCTTGTAAATGTAATGGGAAAGGTAATTCGAATTAGAAGTAGTTATAGCTGCGATTTAACATTTGCCGACGGCAAATGTGCAGAAATCAACAAATAAAGTAAACAGCTTGCATTTTGGCATTTTTGCAACCATCTCTTTTCATTAAAAACCTGACTTTCACGCGGAGATTGATTTCACAGTGCAACAATCAAACTCGGAATGAGATAAAACCAAAAGCAATTGAAAGTTGACTTATTCCATAACAAACCCTCAAGGCATTTTTTTGGTTTAGCGCTAGATTTTTTTTACACGCATTTGAAGTTGGTGAACTTTTATTATACATAATTATAATAATAATTGCTTGAAAGCTGTATAAGTGGCGTATGCTTAATTTTGTAATTGCCTTTAAATAACAATCATACGCAACGGCGCACAGTGGTTTAATTTTAATAAATTAGCTATTCAGTAAGTATGGACTGGACCGATTGCAGCGAAATACATACCGGTTATAGCTAATGTAATTTCGAGTTTAAGTTTGGATGCTGGGCCCCCAAATTTCCTATAAGGGCACAACCAGGGACCCCTAAATTAGGATAAACGTGTCACAAAAACTTTAAATGCTTTAAAATCACCAACTAGAGCTGAACTTAAAAAGCATTGAGGGTTTTGTTATGTAAACTTTCATTTGCTTTTGGTTTCAGGCCATTCCGATTCGGAAGGTTCGATCTTGTATCATTGTGTTACGAGAAAGTAGATAGACTTAATCATGTCCTATATCTCTAGCAAAGTTTTTTTTTTTACAAAAAATGTTAACTTAGCTTTAAGTTTGTTTTTATTTTTTATAAAAATTTTAAATTAAATTTAAACATTATTTTTAAACAATCAATAAATTTTAAGGGTCAAGTTTAGTAGTCATTCAACCATTATTAGAAAACAAGCATGTGTAATGTACAAAAGAATTAAACGCAGTTTAAAATTTTCATTATTGAAGGTATTTAAACTTTTTCCTTGCGTTTGTAATATTTTTTTTTTATAAAGTAACCCGTTAAGTATTGTCAGTGATTTCAATCAACTTAAAATCGATCGGGGGTCATAAATATATATACTTTATGGTACCCTAGACCAATATTTCGAGGTGTTGCAAACGGAATGGCAAACTTATATACACCCTCTTTTACTAGAGTGGAGAGTATAAATATGAGGGAACTTCAGAATCAATTAAGAAAAAAGTCTCGAAAATTAAAAAAAAAAAAAAAAAAAATTCTGAAAATCAAACAGAATTTTTTAAGGAAATTGATAAAAAACAAGATAGAAAATTATAAGCGTTGAAAGTTCAGTCAATCTGTTATATTCAGTGAACATCGGGCGAAATTATTTTATGGGGCCTAACAATAACCTACAAACATAATTTTAATATAATATTAGCACTTCATAGTGCAATTGCTTTCATAAAGAATACAGTCTTTCTTTGAGCATTGGTATAAATAAAACTAGGTATTTACGTCACCTTTCATGGGAAATTTGAAGAAACAAAATCGGTTCATCCATTATAGAGAAAACGCATTACAAACACAATGATACTAATTTTTATATAAAATATAGACTAAAATGCATGTAACTAGGGATGTGATTTCCATGCATATGCACGTTTTATCTTTCCGAATCAAGAAATTTGAGTTAAAATGGCATCGATTTGTTTTTCATATTTTTGCATATTTTGGTGAAATGGATATTTTAGCATATTTTGGTGAAATGTATATTTTTGCATATTTTGGTTTAAAATTCATATTTTGTGCATATTTCCAACTTTTAAGTGCATATTTTACATATTTTGGCATTAATTAACAAAAACACAAATTGAAATTTATTTGTTACAAAAATTATTTAAAATTTTCAAAAGTACTATTTTGAAAGTAAGAAAAAATATTTTTTTTATTTTTAGTTTTTTTTACAGATTGTCCTCATTTCTAAAAAAAATCTTGCTTACATAAAGTTTCAAATGTAACCATTTATTTTATGCTTTTAAAGAAGTTTTTCGTATGAAAACAAGATTTTTATCGCACAATTTTATTTTTAAGTGCATATTTTTAGGTTTTACATGATAATGTTTTTTGGGCTGGTGTCTAATTTTAAAAATGATGCACGATGCCACCTCAGTTTTACTAAATAAGCTACCGACTAACAAAAAAGAAAATAAGAATTATTAATTTATTTTTCTTCAACCCAAAAATATTTATAACTTTGATTTGTAACTTGGATAAAAATTCACCTACTGGTGAATAAAACCGTTTTTCATCAGCTGGCGAATAAAACGTAACATATTTATTTTCTAGACTGATTCTTTTTTTCATCAAAATCTTTTACATCATTTTTTTTTTTATCAAATTTTTTTTTTTCATCAATTTTTTTTTTTAATTAAATTTTTTTTTTTACCATTTTTTAAATTTTTAATGTTTGAACTTAGAAAATATCGACTTAGAAATATTTTTAAAAAATTTTCTGAAAATTTTCTATAAATAATTTCAATTTCCAGGTCGACCCTCGTAGCACATTTATTATTTACTCAATCTGTACGCATCAAGCCCAAATTAAAGCTTTAATGAGAAATTTGCAGAAAGCGGTTTACACATTACAGATAACACTGTAAATAAAATTTAAACTTTTGAAATGACACACAAAAACGCCGAGACACCCCAACTTATTTTTGGGTCATAAAATCCAGTGGTATACTCCGTTTTAAAAAGTTAGCTCAAAATAACGAGATATTTCGATTTTAAATTTGCAAATTTAAGAGTAAAAATTGAATAAATCCAAAAAAAAATTTGAAATTCATCAAAATAGGAGCAAGTATTGCTGCATGTCCGATTGAAAATGGACGTCCATTATTTCCTAGATATAAATTTTGATAAATAACAAGTTTTTAAAAAAATTTTTAAGTTTTTTCATTCAAATAAAATGAAAAATCGCCTTAAATCTACTACAAATTTAAAATCGAAATATCTCGGGATTTTGAGCTAACTTTTTAAAACGGGGTACACCACTGGATTCTACGACCCAAAATTAGGTTGACGTGTCTCGGCGTTTTGGTGTGTCATTTTCACCTACTTACAGTGTAATTTTTTGAGAGATTTATGTGAATTTCGGTAAAGTGGTTTATATAGGCATCACAAAAAGATATGGTCCGATTTCTTTAAAATTTGGAATGACGATTTGTAAATATAAAACACCGCCTTCCCTTAAAAAACGCTTGTTAATTATTGTATTTTTTGACACATTGGAGGGTATCAAAGATTCGGCACGGACGAATTTAATACTTGTTTTTTTTTTTTAAACCCAAAACACAAAACAACATGATTCTAACATTAACATTGTCTTCGATTTTAAATTTTTCACATTGCATACTACACATTTAACTATTGTTTTAAGGTTGTTGAGTTTATCATATAAGAGGAAATGGCAAAAATATTACCTTTTTTCAATTTTTCAAAGATTCTACATGTTTTTTACATTTCATTTTATTCATTTTGTTTTTTTTATTTTTTTGGGCAAATGGTAGTTTAAAATTAATGTGGTGCTTTATTGAAATTGTTTGTATTAGATATTGTTTTTTATTTTTGGTTTCTGCACAAAAAAAAGGTCAAAATGTTAAATTGAAATTTTCTGTTATTTTCTTTTTTATTTTTTCGTCTACATATTTCTGAGATAAAAATGGAGGTGTTGCAAAAGTTTGTAAATATAAAATAAATTGAGGGCGTATATTAAACATGTCAAAATATATTAAAAAGCTTTTAAGCTTATTTTAAGATACTTTTAAGTAAACATTTTATTTGAAGGTGCTCCTTTATTTAGATGAAGGAAAGAGGTAATAATACCATAAATTTACAAGAAAATACTTAAATAAACCAGACGGGTTTAGTTTATTTAAAGAATGTTTATAATTTATTGTGGTAAGGGTTAAGTTATTGGGTCTAAAATATTTTATATTGTCCATTAGGTTTTCAACTTTAAATTTTGTTATTTTTATATTAATGAGTGTTTCTTATAGATTTAAAGAGTATTATTTAATTTTATTATAAAATTTAACAATTTTTTTCATCACGTTAATTAAAAGTTTAATTGTATTTATAAAAAGCTTTTATTTGATCATATTTGTTTCCATTAAATTTATGGAAGCTTTCATAAAGACAATGAAATATTTCACATAAGAAGTCTTTTACATATACAGTGGGCGACAATACATTGGAAACTTTTTTAAAGTAAATACAATTTGTTAAAGACAAAGTTAATAATACTTTACCTTATTATTATCAAACTGTGCTACAAAAAACACAAAATCGAATATACTTACTTTTAAAATGAGGTAGTTAAGGTTATATGTCTCGTCGAAAAGATCACAAAAATGCCCATCAAACTTGCCAGACACCCTCAAATTTTAAAGTTATTGTCAAAAAACGATTTTTTGGGACTTTTCTCACTTAACCACGTGTAACTTAAACATTTTTTAACCGATTTTTAATTTTTTAACTGTTTTTAATAGAAAAAGGATGGGGCTTTCCATGTGTGTGAATTGGTCTATACATTTAAAAAATATATGTATTGATTTTTTTAACAATATCTAATTTTTTGTTATTTTTTGAAAATTTTTTGAGTTTATCGATTTTTTTCTGCTATAGTTTGTTCAACAACATTTATATTAATAAACGTATTCCTAAAGAAAATTTTATTGTGAATACGATGAGCTTTATGCAAAAAAAAAATCGGATAACAATTGACAGAGTTGTGATAATTTTTCTAAAAAAAAAAAAAAATAAACGAACATACTGAGAGGTCGCGTATCATTATTTTAAAGGTTTTTGACCTCCTGAATTCGAATTTGACCTTGAAATTGCGCTATCCTATAAAGTTTTTGATATATCAATTTATGTTAAATATCTCAAAAACCTGACGAGATGGAGCAATTTTAAGGCCAGATTCGGATTCAGCGCGCCAAAAATCTTTAAAAATATTGTAAATGTAATCTTATGATAAATTTATTTTTTTTGCCTGGGATATCTGAACGACGCACAGTGGGAAAAATTAGCAATCTAGCGGGAAATAATTCAAAATATAACTAACAGATTTTAACAAAGTTATAATGCGATTTTAAAGTGGGATAGTGACTGCGTTTTAATCCGTTAAGAACTTAAAGTTTAGTTAACCCATTAACCCACTATCAAATGTTGACAATTTATTGGGCTCTCACAGTTAGTTGTTTATAATAGTAAACTTGTCATCGCCGTGTATCGGAAGGGATAAGCCGTTACCTACCAAGTGTTTGATTTCTTTTAAAGGGTGATATTAGGTATATTATGTATAAATTTCCATACGTTATCTGTTTTGCGAAGGCTCCCCCGTAACGAATTACATAAACAACGTTTTTTTTTTAACTTGTTTAAATTCTTTTGGAGCTACAAAAAAAACGCTGTCAGATGCTGTTTAATCTTTAATTATAGATTATTCTACATATAATGAATTCAAAAAATTAGCTGCGTAGGCCTGCGTAGCGATTTTTTAAAATTATTTTTGTAATTTTGGTCTTTCAATAATTATAATTCTAAACCTAGGCAGCGATGAACGCGACTCGCGTATATGTTGAGAATCGCGAAGGATTGTTAGTAATTTGTTTTTAACATAGTAGAGCGGCGAAATCTTGAAAAAAGTTCGTGCTGAATTAAAATTATTTTTGATTTTATGATTTTTAAATAACCGATTTAAGTCGCATTCAGTTGGTGAAAAAATTCTTAATAAAAATATTGTTATAAATAATAATAAATTTACTACTATCATTTGAATTGGTTAATAAACTCTTTGGTTTTTTTAAATTTGTTTGACATGTCATTTCAACGGAAAGAGATATTTGAAGTTTGGCGTAAATGCGACAGTGCTTCTGATCGGAACTCAACAGTTATCAATTATATCTTGTCCAAACATGGAAATAACATCTTCAACGAGAATGACAGCTATAAAAAACTAACTGTTAGTGTGCGAGATTTATGTAGTAAATTCAAATGTAGATGGGCCAGTGTTTCTCGCAATTTATATAGTTTTGAAAATCATTACAATATATGGTTGAATGAAAATATAGATTTTCTAGTAGAAGACGAAGAACCTGGACCTTCACAACCTCGAGGGCGTCCTTTGAAGACTTTTTTGGAAACGACAAAAAAATCCAAGAGGAGTCGTGTTTCGGATCTTGTACAAAATAACATCAAGGAATAATTATTGGTCGCTACGAAAGTAAGTCTGTACAAATCTGGAAAGAGAGATGCAGCCCAATTATTAGATGAAATTAAAAAAAAACACCAAAAAGGGCTACAAAGATGAAAAAAGCCGTATTTTACTCCTCTGAAGCACCGACATAATACACACCAGAAGAGGCAATGGCACTATACATTGACAAAAGGTTAACTAAAAATTCGTATATGCTTATGCAATCAGATGTTAGGACTCCTATTTTAGTTATATGCTGGATGTAGGGTATATGTTCAAATGTTATCAGATTTCACTTACAATATTTGATAACCCCATTTACTTTTCAAAAAGTATAAATTTCTTATTTTAAACATAATTTTCCACAGCTAACAGGTACAAAAAAAAAATACTCCTGAGGTAGTCATATATAACACCTTTTGGGGCACCCTGTATTGAAAAACAGTTTCTTATTATTCATTATACAAAAAGCTCATATCCTTAGCTATAAAATTTTCAAGTATTGTTATCGGATCAGACCAATAGTTTAGAAGATATGATTTTTTTCCTGCCAGATTGGTGTTTTTTCCACTGCACACTGGGCCGAAATGGTAGGTTTTTTGGCCAAAAGTCTGTACAGGTCGTAAATGTTAATCGATTTTGTTGAAATTCAGAATATAAGCCTATATTAGGGTAATAAATAAGTGACTTGAAACTTTTTGGAATCGGACCTACAAGGAAACTGTTTCAGGGTGGACACTTAATTTTTAATAAAATTTACAGATGTTATAGATGAAACAAATGAAGAGACACTTGTCTTTTGTTTATGTTTTTGATTTGGAGATGGTCTCTGGTCCCGTGATTTGCGTGACTCAAAAAAACAACGTGATTCACGCGTGAGCGTGAGTGATTTTCATTTAAATCACGTGATTTAAAAGTTTTTAAAAATTGAATTGAAAAAAGAGTTTAAAAATAACGTGATTCACGCGTGAATGACTTTCATTTAAATCACGTGAGTATATTTTTTTTTTTCCGAAATATTATTGAAAAAAAGTTTATTAAAAATTAAAAAAAAAAAATGGTTTTTGTTTTTAAAACCCTCTTTTTATACTCATCGTTATCAAAAGTTCCACGCCCTTTTAAAAAACTGTCTGGGCCAGAATTATCCTTTCTATCCACACTTTCCAAAAAAGTTTCCCGCTTGTGCCCGTTTTCAAAAATGGAATTTAAATAAAATTTATAAAAAAATTAAAAAAATTATTTCATTTTTGAAAACCCCCTTTTAAAAACTCATCGTTATGGAAAGTTCCACGGTCTTTCAAAAAACTGTCTGGACCAGAATTATTCTTTGTATCAGCACTTTCCAAAAAAGTTACCCGCTTGTGCCCGTTTTCAAAAATTGAATTGAAATATGAGTTTATAAAAAATTGGAAAAACAATTTTTTTTTGAAAACCATCTTTATAAACTCATCGTCATAAAAAGTTCCACGCCCTTTCAGAAAACTGTCTGGGCCAGAATTACCCTTTTTATCAGCACTTTCCAAAAAAGTTGACCGCCTGTGCCCGTTTTCAAAAATTTACTTCTAATAAGGGCTAATAAAAAATTGGAAAAAATTAGTTTTTTTTCTAAAAACTCCTTTTTTAAACTCATCAAAAGTTCCACGCTCTTTCAAAAAACTGTCTGGGCCAGAATTATTCTTTTTATCCTCACTTTCCAAAAAAACTTTCCGCTTGTGCCCGCTTTCAAAAATTAAATTGAAACAAGAGTTTATAAAAAATTGGAAAAAAAAAATTTTTTTGAAAACCCCCTTTTTAAAGTTATCGTCATCAAAAGTTCCATGCCCTTTCAAAAAACTGTCTGGGCCAGAATTACCCTTTTTATCAGCACTTTCTAAAAAAGTTAGTCGTCTGTGCCCGTTTTCAAAAATTTACTTCTAATAAGGGCTAATAAAAAATTGAAAAAAAAATTTTTTTTTCTGATACCTCCCTTTTTAAACTCATCAAAAGTTCCACGCTCTTTCAAAAAACTGTCTGGGCCAGAATTAGCCTTTTTAACCCCACCTTACAAAAAACTTACCCGCTTGTGCCCGTTTACACAAATGTGATTAAAATACCAAAAATTAAAAAAAAATAAAAAAATGTTTGTAAAAACCCCCTTTTTTAAAACTCATTGTGAACAAAAGTTCCACGCCCTTTCAAAAAACTGTCTGGGCCAGAATTATTCTTTTTATTCGCACTTTCCAAAAAAAAATTCCCGCTTGTGCCCGATTTCAAATATTTAATTGAAATAAGGCAAATGATATTGAAATATTAAAAATTTGAAAAAATAAAAAAACCCCTTTTTTTGAACTCATCGTTATCAAAAGTTCCACGCCCTTTCAAAAAACTGTCTGGGCCAGAATTATTCTTCCTATCCACTTTTTCCATAACAGTTGCCAGCTTGTGCCCGTTTTAAAAAATGTAATTGAAATAAAATTTAGAAAAAAATTAGAAAAAATATTTTTTTTTTGAAAACCCGTTTAAAAAAACACAGTTAAAACTCATCGTTTTCAAAAGTTCCACACTCTTTCAAAAAGCTGTCACACGCAGAGAAAAAATATGGTTGCGACATGATCGCAGCAACTATACTATGATCTCTAAACCCAGTTATGATTGCAGCAATCAAGTTATTGTTTTTAAAACTGTATTTAATCATTTATATGGTTGTTTTAGACATTTAATGGTCGCTTCAATCATGATAAAATAATTGCAATTTCCAAAAGTACAATATGGTTGTTGTAACAATGTTATAGTTAATTATATTCTCGACACACCAAAAATTTGAACATAACATGATTATAACAATCATTAGATAATAAAAACTTAATGAAAATTGATTTTTGCAAACATTGTCAGGTTTATTCATCAGCTAAGTGTTTTGCCAGCAAAAGACGCCACTTACATTTAGTACTTTAAAAAATTTAAGGCAATTTGAGTTAAAAAATTGGATCAACGCAGAAGGAAATGAAATACGAAAAGCTACTTTATATAATTTATTTATTGTGCAGTTTAAAAATAACTTTCCATTTTAAATAAAAACTTCAAATCGAAAATATTAAAGTGTTTTTTGTGCATTTTTTGTTTACTGAAGGTGTTATAATTGCTGAAAATAATTTTAATTTTGTAACAAATACGTTATGATTGCAGCAAATATGTTATGATTTTGTCAATAACTCAATGATTTATACAATCATACAATGTTAGCTGGCAAAAATGTTATAGTTGATGAAATTTTTTAGAAAAATGCCATAAGTTTATTGCACATCATTGATGTAAAACGCAGGTTGCCACTAAATTGAATCAAAATTAATAAAAATGGTTTCATATTTATAAAAACAACATTTAAAAACAAAAAATAAATTATTGGTGTGAACTTTATCAAAAAAAAGTAATGAAGAATTCTTATAAACGTGTGGTATTAAAGCATAATAAATTTTCTCAATTAAAAAAAAAAAATTATATGTATAATAAACTGGAATCATATTATGATAATTATATAACATTTAAGCCATTATTGCCGCAATCATATAATGATTAACATTCCTTGTTGCCTTCAATCGTATTAACATTATTGCTACAACCATATTTCCAATCATAATATGACGCTCTAAAATCATGATCACCGCAACCATGTTTTTTTTCTGCGTGCAGGACCGCCTAACCGGGTAATTATTTTTTTTTTCAATGTATTAAAAACAAATTTTAATACGATGAAAAAAAATATTTTTCGTGTAACCGGGTTTTTCTCGTAACCGGTTTTTTTGTGTATTCGGGTTTTTTGGTAACCGGGTTTCATTTTATCCAGTATTAATATAGAAAAACACTATGTATGTACTTTAGGAAAAACTTGAAAATTTTTAATTCATAAAATTAATTTAATTCAATAAAAAAGGCTCAACTTAACAACTTTAGACTTGTTCATCTCCCTTTCTATTGATATTATATACGCAGATGAAAAAACGGGCAAAAGCGGGCAGGTCAGTCTGAAAGCTAGTAAACCAACGAACATTTTGGCATCCTAACTTTTGGATTATGTCGCGGAACATTTTGGAACAACTATATCAAATGGAACAATTTTTCAAAATTTATATAAAAATATCAAAAAATCATCAAAAAAAAATAGGGAAAAAGAGCTGTTCATACCCATCTACATGTTGTACTTCCCTTTGTCAAATAAATTAATCCCAAAAAAAAAAAAACAAGGTCCCATCTTAATAATGTATAAATTTGCTAGCTTTTTTGATTACGGTATATGGAGATTTTAACATACATATTTTATCTTTGATGGATCATTCCAAGAGAATGGGTGTACCGATTTTTACAAAAATTACAGACAAGGTGCAGCAAGTCATACTTAATACAATAGTGCATTCGTTTTTTTTAATTTAATAATTTTGTTTTTTTTAGTTTTGGCCAAAAAAACTACTATCTCGGCCCAGTGTGCACTGTGCGACGATTTCCTGCAAAATCTTAATTTTCTTTTTTAGAAAAATTATCACAACTTTGCCAATTGTTATCCGATTTCTTCAGGATAAATCTTATCGTATTCAGAATTAAATTTTCTTTAAAATACGTTTATAAATATAAAGGTTGTTAAACGAACTATAGCAGAAAAAAAATCGATAAACTTGAAAAATTTTCAAAAAATAACAAAAAAATTAGATTTTATTGAAAAAATCAATAAATATCTTTCTTATATGTATAGACCAATTCACACACATGGAAAGCCCCATCCTTCTTCTATTAAAAACAGTTAAAAAATTAAAAATCGGTTGAAAATTTTCTGAATTACACAAGGTTTAGTGAGAAAATACCCAAAAAAAACGTTTTTTGACAATAACTCTAAAATTTGAGGGTGTTTGGCAAGTTTAATGGGCATTTTTGTGATCTACTCGACAAAACCAACAAGATATACTATGTCACATCACAAGTATTTTTTCACTGTAGCACAGTGTTATTATAAAAAATGTTATGTAGGTAATTTTAAAAGCTTTAATTTAAGCTTGATAGCGTCTAGATTGAGTTTATAATAAATGGGTCGATCTGGAAAATGATATTATTTAAAGAAATTTTTCAGAACATTTTTTAGAAATACTTCTAAGTCGATTTTTTCCAAGTTCAAACATTAAGAAGTCTTTCACATATATGTATGTTAGTTGTCCAGAACGGAGTTAAATCGTCATTTATTTCCCCGTAGGGTGTATCAAAAAGAAGGTCACCTCTTCTAGCATCATTTTTTTAGATTTCAATTTATGAGGTAAAGTTTGTTTACAATACAAACTATCAAAAAAAAACTATTATTAAAACACATTGTTGTAACTTTTATACTCCATACAATATTGTATGATGTAGCCGCAAATAACCTTGTTTGCAACACTTAAAATTAAGGTACTAACAATTGAGTTTTTAAACGAATTTTTCACAACAGTTTCATATGTGTGCACAGTGGGAGGAAAGACTATTTTTTTTTTTGGAAATAATTTAGCCCTTCAGTAAGTACACTCAAAATATTTTTTAAGTAAATTCAATTGAAAAAACGTTTAAAACAATCGTTTTTCCTTTTAAAAAACGGACTACTTATATTTAATTTTAAACGACATACTTTTTCAGTTATTTTTAAACGTCAATAAATGACTAGATATTCCGTAAAAACAAATGATATTTCAGTTATTTTAACTGTTTAAAATTTTTTATTTTGTGGAGTAAATATATATTTTTTTTTAATAACAAACTACAAAAACCGTACTTCTGTAAAATTATACGGTATAATCAGTCACAAATAATTTAACTGATAAAAATATTTTTCCGTAAATTTTGTAGTTTATTGTTTTAATAACTGTATAAATCTTTCAATATATTAGTTTTTTTTGAAAAACAAACGATAAAACGTTTAAAACAACTTTAACCAAAAACTTTTTGAATAACCGTAAATAGTTACTGTAAAACTTTTCTAGGTGTATGTACCTACTGGACCAATATCCATAAAATAAAAATAATAGGGCGCCTCTTGCATGCGTACACTTTAAACTATGGCACTTTTTACGATAAAAATCTTATTTTATATTTTTATTTAATTTTAAATTTTAAAATATTGTAACTTCTGACTAAAACAAGATGCTTTTTTTATCTTGTGAATTTTGACCTCAAAGGAGCATGGGTAACAGTTATCCGATTTGACTGAAATTTCGTCCACATCTGTTTTAGACCATGTGGTACAATATTCCGATAAGGTTAAAAATCCAAAGTTGAAATTTTTGTCATAAATTTCATGGCTATCGGTCTAGTACTTACTGAATAGCTGATTTTTTTCCCAAAAAATTTGCCATTTTTCCCACTGTGGTGTGTACATATTTGCAAAAAAACCTTAACCTACCATTATAAAAATATATCGTCGAACTATATTCAATAAATGCCAACTCGAAAAAGCTTACTTTTCAGGAGAGCTAAAAAACTAGTTATTTTGCATATTATTGTAAAAATAAACAATGTACCTTCCATAAGATGGTTTAAATATTCCAAATAATTTTTACCTATGCCAAAAATTTCATATTTTGCACTGGTTTGCGTATTTTTTTGAGATGGCATTTATTACTATATCAAAAAACAAATATTTTTTTAGAGTTGGCATATTTTGTCGGAAACTAAAAATAATTTTTTTTTGAAAAATTTTTATAAATTTTTTTTTTTTTTCGGATTTTGTTTTCCTTAGAGCGGTAATTGCAAAAACTAAAAAAAATTTTAAATCTTAGCATATTTTTAAAAGTTACTAGCTCCGAAAGCCTTTTAATCTCAGGGTGGTCAACTTTGGCACTCTGTAACCCACGCTGTATTGCAATAGGGTCACTCCAAACCAGCTATTTTGAAAGCTTATATCATTGACTTTATTTGCCCCATTCATAATGTTTCAATCTGATAAATAGTTTGAAAGTTACAAAAATATAAGCAATTTTTTTTTGCAAACACTATTTACCGATATTTTCAAAATGGCAATATCTCGAAAACTAGGCATTAGATATCAAAATCTTTACCAGATTCGTGTTCAGAAAGGCAAATGCAATAAGATATGTGGTCTAATTTTTTTTAAAAAAAAATTTGAAAAATTTTTGGAAATTTACAATGGGAGTTGGCATTTATTTTCACCAAAAAAATATGTACTTTGAGTTAGCAGAATAACAAAAATGGATGTAAAACGACAAAAAATTATTTTTTTGCTCTGAAATTTTTACCACAGATGGGTATTGCATAGGGGAGCTATTTTCCATCGGAAACTCATTTCGGTCAAATTTGAGTTGGCATATTTTGAATATAGGTTCACGATATATAAAGCTCTCCAACATTATCCCAACAACTTTGTATTTTTGTTTATAAATCTCTCATAAAAAACCACAAGTTTTGTTTTTCAATTCATTAACAAAAAAAAAATCCAATCAAGTAAATATGTCAGCCTGGACGAATCTTTGTTCCCCTGCAACAAATTTTTAAGAAAAAATTAGTTTTAAAGATTTTTTTATTAAAAATTTTAATTAAAAAAATATTGTAATTCTTTGCAATCTCCTTTGAACATACCCTCCACTTACAATTATTGGTATGTATATAAGTTTGTCATTCCGTTTGTTACTCATTGAAATATGGGTCTGGGATCCCTCAGAGTATATTATTGATCAGTGATCGATTCTACGACATTCTATCGATTGCCATCTGTCTATACGTCTGTCTGTGGAAATGGCGATTATGGCGAAAATATTACACAGATATGACTGAAACTTAAAACATTTACTTCTTCGGGAAGTATAGTATTGCATTTGAGAAGTTTGGTATTGCTTTTGAGCGATATCGGAGCAGCGGTTTAAAAGTAATGAGCGAAAATGTAAGGGCACTTCGAAAATTTTGGTACATTCAACATAATCTAAAAATATAAAATGCTTTTATGCGGCTGCATGTTTGGTTAAAAAAAAAAATTTAAAAACAGCAATTTTTTTATTAAGAAAAACCATAAAAATATAGAAAAATACTGGTTTCATTTTCAAAAAACGAAAAAGATTTGTAACTTCGATTTGTAACTTGGATAACAATTCGCCTGTTAGTTAATAAAAACATTTTTCACCAGCTGGTGAATAAAACGTAATATAAATATTTTTCAATCAAATTTTTTTTTTCATCAAAGAAAAATTTTTTTTTATCATATTTTCTTTTCAAATAAAAATGCTTTTATTTCGAGCTCGAGGCCAGTATTGAAAATAAATGGCTTGTCTATAAATATAAATATAAGAACATTTTTAAATAATACTTTTTTCTGTGTATAAAATTAAACATAACATATTGAACAACAATTTTTACTGTGTAAGTATAATTTTAAATAAAACTTTTTTCTGTGTAAAAAAGTTTTATTTAAAATTATACTTACACAGTAAAAATTGTTGTTCAATATGTTATGTTTAATTTTATACACAGAAAAAAGTATTATTTAAAAATGTTCTTATATTTATATTTATAGACAAGCCCAGATGATGATACTCAAAGAGTATCGAAATATCGGCAACAAATAAAAATAAAATTTATTTTCAATACTGGCCTCGAGCTTGAAATAAAAGCATTTTTATTTATAAATAGAAAGGTCGAATAAAAACAACTTTAAATATTTTCTTTTCATTAATATTTTTTTCATTAATTAACTTTTTCATCAAATATTTTTTTTCTTCAAAAGCTTTTTTTTTTTATAAATTTTTTTAATCAAATTTTTTTTTTCAATCATTTTTTTTTTATCATTTGTTTTTTTTTCATAAAATTTTTTTTCTTCATAAAAAATTTGTTTTCTTCATCCAAAACTTTTTTGCATCAAAAAATTTTTTTTTTCATTGGAAAAATTTTTATTTTTGTTCTATTTTTTTTAACAAAACTACTTTCTCACGAAGTGTAAACCTCTGACATAAAAATGTTCCATTTGTTTACCAAATGTACACAGAAAAAGTGAGAGTGTTAAATGTTAAAGATTCGGCACAATCTTTTATACTCTCCAAAATATAAAAATACTTTTTTGCACTTAAGTAAAACACCCATTTACCTAGTTTACATCTCTTTTGGTTTCGACTGCACCTGGCTTTCCACAGACAGATACATGCACGTATATAGAAAGAGTGTCTTAGAAATGGATCAATAATATTTAAACTAAATGGGGTCCTCGACCGATATTTCAATTCGTTTTGCATGGAATAGCGAATGAATATAATATAATTTTTTCTGAAAACTTTGCTTTGGAAAGTACACCCAAATCTTTAGCAAAACACTATCATGATTTACTGTTTGGGTAAGAGCAAAAAATTCGCAGGCATTTTTTAAACATTTTGGAGGGTATAAACCATTCGGCACAGCCGCATTTATTTGTCTCACTTGTTTTTTGTACATTTCTTAAAAAAAATTAAAATTCCTCCTTTAGGGTTGGCAACAATGAGAAAAATTCAACTCTGTAAAAGGTAAAGTTTGATTAAGTTTGGCCAAATAAATACACCATGGATGTTCACGGGAAAAATAAGAAAAACATTTTGACGAAATAAAAATTATTAAAAATATAATTTTCCCAATAAATTAAATAACGATAAGTGATAGCGAAAATAGTAGGTATCAACTGTATAGTACTGATAACGGTTTCACATTAATTTTAAATTATACCATTATCAAATTTTTTGTGATTTTGCTATCGTCATTCCTGGAAATTTCGATAGCAAAAACGATATCGTACTCGCCTGGAATAACGATAGTTTGTCGATAAATTCTGGAAAATGACAATTTTACTATAGTTGTGACTAGAATTATCGATAGCAAAAACGATATCATATTTTTATGGAAAATGATATTATAATGAAAGGTAAATTTAGAACGGTAAGCGTTACCGTTTAGAACGGTAAGCGGTATCGTTTTCGTATAATATGCACAAAAAAAAATATTTGCCAATGAACGAAATTTATAGTATTTATGCACAAATACATAAAAATTATGAACTTTTTCATTAAATTTTTGAACTTTTTCATAGTATTTATGAAACAATTTTTAATTTTCTTAAATTTCTCATATTGGGTCAGTCTTAGTGAAATCAATCAAAAATAGCTAAAAATTTTCGTGACCCCCTCCGATTTTGATGATATTTGGTATAATTGTAACACTAAGTGATAAACTAATGCACACTTATTTTCAGCCCTCTAAGTAAACAGTGGGCGAAAACACGGAGGGTCAAAATTTCCCCCAAAATCTCCCAGTCGCGACACTTTGCACCGTAAAAACTTAATATCGTTGGTTCTGTTATAGCTAGAAAGCCCATTTTTCCTTTGTTTTGAAGCTCATAATATGCTCTACAAGACCTACCATAACCAAAAAATTTTCGAAAAAAAATAAGGGTTACCTCCCTTATTTTAAGGTCGTGTTATACGGAGGAGAAAATGGGGAGGATGGTATCCTCCGATTTTTTTTTACTTGATAATCTTATAGAGAAAGTCCTATAGAATATATCCTAAAATTTTTAAGTTGGGACAACAATGGGATCGCTCAAAATCAAAATTTTTCACAATTTTCCCCAAAATCTCCAAATCGCAACACTCTTTATCCTTAAAAATTTGATATCATAAGTGCTTTTGTAGCTACAGAGCTAATCCAAAAAAAGGATTTGGTGTCCCCCTTATTTGAATGTCGTGGCAAAGGGTGGAGGAAATGGGGGGAAAGTATACCCCGATTTTTTTTTACTTGGTATTCTCAAAGTGCAAGTCCTAATGAACATACTCTACAATTTTTATGTTGGGACAACAATGGGATCGACCAAAATCAAAATTTTTCAAAATTTTCCCCCAAAATCAACAAATCGCGACATTCTTGCGCCTCCCATTGGAGTCCCAAGATAAAAATTTCAGGATATGCTCTCTTAAACTTACTCTTAAAAAAAAAAACAAGGTAAAAAAATTGGGGGATACTATCCCCCGATTCCCCGACCCCCCTTGCCACGATCTCTTAATACAAGAGGCACCCCTAATTTTTTTTTATTTTTTTTTTTGTGATAGTAAAATTGTAGAGCATATTAAGAGCTTTAAAACAAACCAAAAATGGACTCTGTAGCTACAATACAGTCCACGATATTAAATTTGTAATGTGCAAGAGTGTCGCGATTTGGAGATTTTGGGGGAAGTTGTGAAAAATTTTGATTTTGGTCGATCTGATTGTTGTCCCAACATAAAAATTTTAGGATATGTTCATATGGACTTGCACTTTGACAATACCAAGCAAAAAAAAAATCGGGGGATACTTTCGCCCCATTTCCTCCACCCTTTGCCACGACCTTTAAATAAGGGGGGCACCCTTCCTTTTTTCTAAATTTTTTTGGTTAAGGTAGGTATTGTAGAGCGTAATATAAGCTTTAAAACAAACAAAAATGGACTCTGTAGCTACAATAGCACATATGATATTAAAATTTTAAGGTTCAAGAGTGTTGCGATTTGGAGATTTTAGGGGAAATTGTGAAAAATTTTGATTTTGAGTGATCCCATTGTTGTCCCAACTTAAAAATTTTAGACTATATTCTTTCCTCTATAAGATTATCAAGTAAAAAAAAAATCGGGGGATACCATCCTCCCCATTTTCTCCTCCCTTTATCACGACCTTATAATAAGGGAGGTAACCCTTATTTTTTTCGAAAATTTTTTGGTTATGGTAGATCTTATAGAGCATATTATGAGCTTCAAAACAAACCAAAAATGGGCTTTCTAGCTATAATAGAACCAACGATATTAAGTTTTTACGGTGTAAAGTTTCGCAACTGGGAGATTTTGGGGGATATTTTGACCCTCCGTATTTTCGGCCCCTGTTGACTTAGAGGGCTGAAAATTTGCATTTGTTAGTTTTTTACGTAGTGTAAGAACTTAACCAAATTTCATCAATATCGGAGGGGGTCAAAAATATTCATGATTGATTTCACTAATAATGACCCTATTATGATTTATTCATAAATACTATGAACAATTTTACACGGTGAGCCTCAGCGATGTTCAGGTTGAACTTTAGTGTCGACGAAAAGTGTAAATGCAGTTCGATTTCTACATGATTAGTTGTCACAAAACTGTTTTCAGCGAAATCGTAGCTGATCGCATTCGCGAGATATCGCGAAATTAGTGATTTTATATTTTAAAAAATTTTGATATTGAAGTTTTTTAAATATTTTCAAAAACTGAGTATACAGTTTTCATTGTACTTATTTTAAGGTCACAAAACAGTAAACATCGAAATCCTATCTTCTTTAGTTCGCGAGAAATCGCGAAATAACTTTTTTGTCAATTTTTGTTTTTCAACTTTTTCTAGGTTTTTTTCAAATGTTGTAAAAAACTGATATGCACTTTAATGTGTACGTGATCGAAGGTCATAATGGTGTTGACATCAAAGTTTTAGGTGTACAATGTCGCAAGATATCGCGGAATTATTTATATATTTTTTATTTTTTTTTTATTTTTCAATTTTGCATGTTCTTTTGAAATGGTGTAAAAACGTGGTATGCATTTTTATTTGTACATGATAAAAAAATATTAAACTGCTAACACAAAAGTCCTATGTGGTCAATTCTTTAAGGAATCGCAAAGTTAATATAATTAATAATATTACAATACAAAATAAATGAAAAAAAATTGAAAAATTTTTCGCGATTTTTCGCGAAAATTAGCGTCAATATATAGATTTTAGCAGTTTTACCACCTTCAGTTACGGGCAATTTAAACTGCATACCATATACTTGTCGTTACTGAAATTTTTTTTTTTTTTTGATACCAAAGAAAAAAAAGTAATTTATTATAAAAGCTCGTACAGTAATTTTGCGATTTCTCGGGAAATTGATCGTCTATAATTTTTATGCTTTTTTTTTTGCGATATCTCGAAGAATTAAGCAGCTAGAATTTAAATGTTAACAGCCTTATGACCTTTGATCAATAGCAAGTCAAACTGCATTTCGTGTTTTTCAACAATGTTAAAGAAACTTCTTTTATTAATCAAAACAAGAAATACCCCCAAAAAGCTGTTTTTCGCTATTTCTCGCGAAAGTGAGCAGCTATAATTTTTTTGGGGGCAGTTTTAATTTCTTCCAGCATGTTCAAATCAAACTGCTTACCACTTTTTTTTATCATTTCTAAAGAACCGGGTTTAAAATATAATAAAAAAAAAAAAATATATATATAATTACGCGATATCTCGCGAAATTTAGCTCCTAGAATTTTGATGTCAACAGCTGTGTGACCTTTGATCAACCACAAGTAAAACTGCATACCATGTTTTTATGAAATTTTAAAAAATCATATATGAAGATAAAAACAAAAATAAAAACAGCAAAAAAGTAATTTCGCGATTTCTCGCGAAATTGAGAAGAATGATTTCGCTGTTAACTGTGTTGTGACATGTAAATAAATACAATTAATACTGCATACCCAGTTTTTGAAGATATTTAAAAAACTTCATTGTCAAAATTTTAGAAAATACAAAAACACTAATTTCGCGATATCTCGCGAATGCGATCAGCTACGATTTCGCTGTTAACAGTTTTGTGACATTTATTCATGTAGAAATCGAACTGCGCTTACACTTTTCGTCGACACTAAAGTTCAACCTGAACATCGCTGAGGCTCACCGTGTTTATAAGTATTATGAAAAATGAATGAATTATGAATTTGTTCATAAATTTGGAAACATTTTTTCTGTGTGTGTGATTATTATGTAATACTGCCTCGATATCATAACGGTACCGTTTGGTTTATTGGGTCGATAAAAAAATTTTTCAAAAAAATTTTTAGATGGAAAAAAGTGGAAATGATATTTTTTTTTCGATAAAAAAAATTTTAATGAAAACAAAAAAAAAAAAATTAATTAAATTTTTTTTTTTTTTTGATAAAACAAATTTTTGATGAAAAAAAAGTTCTTAATATGAAATAAAAAATTGATTAAAAACAAAATTTTTTGATGGAACTTAAAAAAATTATGATAACATTTTTTTTATGAAATCTTTTTTTTTTTTAAACTCGGGCTTCCGACTGAATATTCCAATATTTTGACGTGCTGCAAACATTATGACATACTTGTTATACCCTCTAACACAATATGAAGGGTAAAAAAAAAATATTAAATTTTCAAACTAAAAATATTGTTTAAACTTTGTTTCTAGGCAGTTGAATATATTACATTGACCGCATTTGTTGGTGTTACCAAAAACAAAAAAGCGTTTCATTATTTTGTAACCACATGTGCTAAACAATATATTTAAAAAAATACAAAAAAAAAACTTAAACAAAATGTGTTTAAATAATTACTAATAATTGTTAAACATAATATTATTCAATCTATTATTCTATCTAGCTCATTTTGTATTTTTTTCTGCTATTATTATCATATATTTTCCATAGAATTTGTTTGGTTTTGTTGATAGAAGCAACATTCTAAACAACATTGTTTTTAAAATTTGTTTGTTCACAACAACACTTTTTTTTCTGTTCTATCATTCTAAATGTAAAACGGATGTTAAATTTTTATTTATTATCTATGAACATGTATCTGTTTATTTGTTTTGTCGGTAAATTTTCATTATTGTTGTTAATGATTTTAGTCTAAATACAAAAAACAAAAAAACAAGATAAATTATTATTTCATGTTTAGTTTTACACACAAATACAAGTACATGCGAAAATGATTTGCTAATTGGGCTAATTACAAATGCACTTTAAATATTTGTTAGGTGAAATTTATTAAATAAAGTTGTTTTGAAAAAAACTCCCAGCCAGAAATTACCAGTTCACAGTGGGAGAAATGGCTAATTTGTTGGTAATTATGCAGGAATTCAGTAAGTTCTGGATCGATTGGGTTGAAATTTGAAATAGTCATAGTTTACGTATTTGCGGTTGAACGGATGAGGCAACAGATCCCCCCAAAGTAGGTTACCTTTTGCACACTAACACTTTAAACGCTTTCACTTTTTATACCCTCCACTCTAGTAATAGAGAGTATATAAGTTTGACGTTCCGTTTGTAACATCTCAAAATATTGGACTAAGACGATATATAAGACGATATAGCGTCCGTCTGACTGTTGAAAACACGCTAATTTTTGAAAGACTTTACGGAGGATCCTGAAGTATGACATATATGTTGGTCACTTGCCTGGTCAGGTGGGTATTGCAATTCAGTGAAATCGGTTTAGTGGTTCAAAAGTTATAAGCAAAAGAGTGAATTTTGGAAAGGCTTTTTTCACGAAATTACGAGATAAACCACCATTTCTGAAAATCTTTAACTTGTTAGGCACGTATTAATGTTTTTTCTGGGGAACAAAACTAAATTAGTAATGCTTACTGTATCTTTGAAGTTAAAAACCATAATATTATGAAACAAATAGCAAATTAAAGTAGGTCTAGAACCACTAGTTCTTATGCATTTCTATCGATTCTGCCTTCAGAATTTTATTATATAAATAAAAAAAAAAAAAAAATACCTTGTAAAGTTACCAAAAAATATCGTGATTTTACGAAGCTATTCTCGTCAAATAGGAGGCAGGTAAAATTCTCGTAAAATTACGAGGATTTCATCGTAATTTTGAATGCGCCAAAAATTGGTAAAATAACCAGTTTTATTGGTAAAAATATTGTTTTAAAACCGGAAAAATAAAAAAAAAATGGTAAACTTACAAGAAACAAGTGAGAGTGTTAAATTCGGCTGTGCCGAATCTTGTATACCCTCCAACGTTAAAAAAAAAAATTAAAAATTGCAGGGGCGTTATTTTTTTTTGGGGGGGGGGGCTTGTCGGGAGTCCTTGGGGACAACTTCTCTATGGTCAAAAATGTTTACAAATTTAATTACTATGCTTTTTGTACAAAAGATACATAATTTCATCATTATTTAAATTATTTGCTAATATCCACGCCCACAAAAGGGGGCGGACAAAAAAAAAGTAATTTTCATATCCCCTGGGTCCAAGTCCAAGACTTTGAACTTTTCCAAGCATAAAAATGTTTAATTTGTTTAACAAAAATACAAAAAACCTATAAAAAGTTAATTTTTTTCATGGGTTGGTTTACTTCGTCAAGGGGGAACTTTTCCCCCCTGGTCCGATTTTGCCCATCTCCGAACTTAACCAGCCTATGAAAATAAGACATATATGTGCCAAATTTCAGGAGTCTAGCACTTTTATTTTGTGCTGTATTGTGTCTTCCACAGACGGACGGACGGACGGACAGACGGAGATCGCTAGGATGTCTTAGAATCGATCACTGATCAATAATATATATACTTTGTGGGGTCCTAGACAGATATTTCGATGCGTTACACACGGAATGACAAAGTGAGTATACCCCCATACTGAGTTGGAGGGTATAAAAGTGGTAAATATGCTTAAAAAAATGGTAAATTTACAAGCCAAAATGGTAAATTTACAAAAAAAAAAATTTTTGTTAAACAGCAAAAATCCTCGCAATAAAATAATTTTGGTAAAATAAATGTTTTTTTTTTATAAATTAACTAGAATCCTCGTAATAAATTTTTCAAAATTTTGTCAACTTTTTTTTTAAATATTTTTCAATAAAAAAAAGAAAATTTTGTCCGGGACTTGGAAATTTTTTACAAAAAAATAGAAAATTTACAAAAAAAAAAAATTTTTTTTTTGTTAAACAACATAAATAGTATTATATAATTTTTGTAAAATAACAGTTTTTTGTGTAAATCAACTAGAATCCTCGTATTAAAAACTTTGTTGTAAAATTACATTTTTTTTTTGTAAAATAACCTTTTAAAATGGTAGAACACAATTACGAAATTAAATTTGTAAAATTACCAATAAAACTGTAGTTCTCGTTTGAGCAAAGTACAAGATTTTTTGTTAAAAACAAGGAAAATTGTTAATTATTGGTAGAACGGGATTACAAGGCATTTTACCACGCGTTTTATCAGTTTTTTTTTTGAGTGTATCGTTAGGTAAGTCCGCATACTGAACCAACCTGATTTCCTTGTAAATTTGACTACACCGAAAAAAATACATGCGTAAAATACACGAATCCTTTCGTAGAATGTACGCAAACATTCGTGATTTCGCACAAGGAAAGACATTCGTAAAATACACGAAATGTTTCGTACATTGTACGAAAAATATTTTTAATTTTACGAAAATACTTCATGTGCGATACGAAAAAAATTTGTAAATTTAATGCAGAATTTCGTAAAATACGCGAAATTTATTTGTATTTAAAATCAATAATTTCGTATAAATTAAATATTTTTTTGGATGCTTACGAAAATAATGCATGACCTAAATGAAATTTTTTGTAGTTTTACTTCCAAATTTTGTATAATGCATGAAAATAAGAAATAGTTTCATATACAATTTTGGAAACAAAAATTTTTATTATTATTTTATTTTTTTTTTAGTAAAAAATTTTTTTTTAGAACCTAAAAACGTAGAATATTTTAAGTCTTTATCGACCAATTTTCAAACAAAATACTTTTTACATTAATTTAAAGCTCTTTTTTTATACCCTCCAACCACAGTATGGGGTATACTCACTTTGTCATTCCGTTTGTAACGCATCGAAATATCGTTCGGGGACCCCATAAAGTATATATATTATTGATCCATGATCGATTCTAAGACATTCTGTGAATGTCCGTCCGTCAGTCCGTCCGTCTGTCTGTATATGGCACGATGCAGTCCAAAAAAAAAAAAAGAGCTAGCCTCCTGCAATTTGGCATGAATATTTCTTATGGTCCTAGGCAGGTTAAGTTCGTAAATGGACAAAATCGGCCCAGGGGGAAAAAGTTCCCCCTTGAACTAAACCAACCTCTGAAAAAATACACCTTTTTACATGTTTTTTTTTGTATTTTCGTTAAATAAATGAAACATTAGGTATATTTATCGGGATGGGAAGGTACTCTCAACGTCCCCCACTGACTCCCATCACCCTCCCCCCAAAAACAAACGCCCTGACAATTTTTTTTTACATTTTGGTGGGTATAAAAGATTCTGCACAGCCGAATTAAACACTGTCACTTGTTTTTCATTAATTTCACTTTGTATGAATTATTTGACCCATTGCACTGTGGGCCAGCATCCCTGAATTTTGGCCATAAATAGACCGCTTAACCTATATGTCAAAAAAGTATTGCATATGGGTGTTAAAGGATCGCTGATCATGATTCTGAAAAAAAAAATCAAAATTCAAAATGGCGGATCCAAAATGGCGGACATGATTTTTTAATTCTTTGTTTATTGTGCTTAATATAACCATTATCGATGTATTTATGGTCGTTAATAACGAATATGAGCTCAGACTTTTAAAATTCAAAATGGCGGATCCAATATGGCGACAAATTTAAATTTAAAATGTTTTATATCTTGTCTCTTTTGGCCAAAAACTTCGATTTTAATGGTTTTTCGGATGTTAAAACTGATTTGGAAATTAAAGATTTGAAATTCAAAATGGCGGATCCAATATGGCGAGTATGCTTTTGTAATTCTTAGCTAATTGTACTAAAATTAGTAATTTTTGATGTATTTAGGGTCAGTAATTACGAATATGAGCTCCGATTTTTTAAATTCAAAATGGCGGATCCAATATGGCGTCAAATAAAATATTAAGTTTTTTTCTATGTTGTCTGATTTTGATGGTTTTTGGAATGCCAAATCTGATTTAAGAATCAAAAATTAAAAATAGCGGATCCAATATGGCGGACAAGATATTTAAATTATTGATTAATGTATGGAGTGTATGACGAGAAATAATTATAACAACGATTATTTAATGTTTTGTTTAAGTTTTATTTATTTTACTATTTTTTGTCTTGACAAGCGTCGTATTTCACAATAATAATAAGTTCGTTTTTTCTTCTAGAGGGTTACCACGGTTTCTACTATTTCAAAAATGTTGACTGACGTTGCCAGATAATCATCAATAAGATACTGGTTGTTTGTCGTACGTTGCAGGTTTATTCGACATGTTGCAAGACTTAATACGCTACATCACTCCCCCTCCAATAATTTGGTCCAAATCGAAACTAACATATTTTCTTGGCCGTTTTATTTCCCGACCCCTACGGTCAGTTTGAACTGCTACAGGTGTTTCAATTTGAATGGTTTGAGATGTTTCGTTTTGAATTTGTTGATTTGTTGATGAAGATTGCGGTTGTTCAGTAGTCGTTGACTGATTTTCGAAAAAATTCTGATCTTCCTGGTTGTTTATATATGCTGATTTGACTCTATCAATACTGACCTTTGTAACTTTATCACCGAGTTTTATGCTAAAAGTTTTGTTATCTCTACTTACAACTTCGTATGGGCCATCATATGGTGGCTTTAAAGGTGGACGTACTGTGTCATCTCGTAAAAATACATGTGTACAATTAGCGAGATCTTTCTGTATGAATACTTTATTTGTACAGTGTTGAGAAGTTGATACAGGCTTTAAGTCACTGATGACGTTACGTAAGTTTTTAACAAAATCACTACCAACATATTCCTTGGATGGCTTTTCAAAAAATTCACAAGGTAATCTTAGAGTGGAACCATACACCATTTCAGCTGGGGAGGCGTTAAGATCAGGTTTCAAAGTTGCACGAAGTCCTAGCAGTACGATAGGTAAACTATCAAACCAGTCGCTAGAAGTGTGACATTTTATAGCACTCTTTAAGGTACGGTGCATACGTTCAATTAACCCGTTAGCCTGAGGGTGATATGCCGTAGTACGTAGGTGTTTAGATCCTGTTAGACGAGATAATTCGTTAAACAATGTTGATTCGAATTGCCTGCCAGATCGGTTGTAATTGCGCCGGGCATTCCAAATTGTGCTATCCAACCATGCAGAAAAGCTCGGGCAACTGTTTCGGCAGTGATGTCCTTCATAGGTATTGCAACAGGCCACCGAGTGAAACGATCAACACAAGTAAGACAATATCTGTACTCGTTCGAAATTGGTAGAGGTCCTATGATGTCTATATTAACGTGTCGAAATCGTTCGTCTGGCACATTAAAACGTTGCAAAGCACTTTTGTTGTGTTTTATAATTTTACATCGTTGACAAGGTATGCAGGTCTTTACCATAGAGGAAATGTCTTTCTTCATATCCTTCCACACAAAACGTTCGGTGATTAGTTTTACAGTTGAACGCCTGCCAGGGTGTGACATGTTATGAATGGAATTAAATACTTGTTCTTTAAAATTTGTTGTGATGTAGGGTCGTATACGATTATTAGAAGTATCGCACCAAACTGTGGAGTTAGAACCTAGTATTGGTACAAGTTTCAATTGTAGACTAGTATCCGATTTTGCATCATCAATTTCTAAATTATCCTTTTGATCCGCTGACAATTTTTCAAAATCAATTTGGTTGCCGTTAAATATGGATTCTACGCGTGACAATGTGTCAGCTACTATATTGTTTTTACCTGAAATATGTTGTATGTTTGTAGAATACTCACTTATAAAACTTAGTTGATGGCATTGCTTCGGTGTTAACTTTTCCGGCTTTTGGCGAAAAGCATACGTTAGTGGCTTATGGTCAGTCATCACCACACAGTCTCGACCATCTATGAAATGAGCAAAATACTTGATGGATTGATAAATAGCTAGCAATTCTCGATCATAAGTACTAAGCCGCTTCTGAGAGTCCGTCATTTTCTTGGAAAAAAATCCTAGTGGTTTAAGTTGACCATCTTCTATTTCGTGGATTGCTGCACCAACGCAAAAATTACTAGCATCGACATGAAGTGCCAGTTTCGCATTTAATGATGGGTGAGCCAACAACGTTGCATTTGCAAGAGAAGTTTTGCATTCTTCAAACGCCAAAGAGGTTTCGTCATCCCACTCAACGATAGACTTGTCGTTTTTCTTATTCCCTTTTATGAGTTTTTGTAGTTTGTTCTGTCTAAATGCTGCTTGGGGAATAAATCTACGATAATAATTTAAAAGTGCAATAAATCGTCTAAGTTCATGAGCAACTGTTGGTTTCTTAAAATTTAGTACTGCTGAAACTTTTTCCGTAGTTGGCTTAACACCAGCCGCCGTAATACAGTGACCCAAAAAATTAATTTCAGTTTGTCCAAAGACGCATTTCGAAATTTTAATTTTGAGTCCATATTTACGTAGGCGATCAAAAACAATCTTTAAATGTTGCATATGCTGTTCTTTACTAGAGGATGCGATGCATATGTCATCAATGTAAACCACAACAAAGTCAAGATCTCGGAAAATCTGATCCATGAATCTTCGGAACGTTTGACTTGCATTTCGCAATCCAAAAGTCATCACATTAAATTCGTATAACCCAAAAGGTGTTATTATTGCTGTTTTTTCACGGTCTTCAGGTGCTACAGGGATCTGATTATATGCACGTTCTAGATCCAAAGTGGTAAAAATTGATTTGTTGTACAACCTATGTGACACGTCCTGTACATGGGGTATAGGATACCTATCTGGCTTAGTGGCTGCGTTCAAACGTCGATAATCGCCACATGGGCGCCATTCCCCACTGGTCTTCTTCGGTGCAAGGTGCAATGGACTTGCCCATTGACTGCTGCTTGGACGGCATATACCGTGTTGTAACATGTAGTCGAATTCTCTTTTAGCTATTGCCAATTTGTCTGCATTTAGTCTTCTGGATTTAGAATAAACGGGAGGGCCTTCTGTAACAATGTGGTGATGAACATTAATTTTTGCATCGACAGCAGAAAATTTAAACGGTTGTGTTAAATCCTTGTAATCATCGAGCAATTCTCTGATCCACGTATGAATTGTAGGTGATATAGTATAAATTTGCTCGAGGTTATCTTTACACTTGAACCCGTTGACCATAATATTTGTTTTACCATCAATTAATTTTTTCCTGCGTACATCGACAAGCAAATCATATTTATGTAAAAAATCAACCCCTATAATAGGCCTTGTAACCTCTGCCACGAGAAATTCAAAGTCCATGTTTCTCCTCAATCCAAGGTCGACTGAAATTATTCTCGTGCCATAGGTATTTATAGGAGTGCCATTTGCTGCGTAAAGGTTACCCGTTTGTGCATTTTTTCTATGTGTAGGTGGTATTACTGAAAAATCGGCACCAGTGTCTATAAGGTATTTTATTTTAGTTTTCTTATCCGTTACAAATAGACGACGGCAATCTGCTGCTGCATACCTATCAGCCGTCGTTGACAGGGCTGCAGTTAGTTTTCCGGAGTAAGTTTCTTGTACTGACATGGCTCGATACATTTTCGCGCTCTATCACCATAACGATAATGATACTTACAGAATGGAAAACGTACCTTTGACTTACTACGATGAGAAGAATGATTTCTGGATCTTGAATGACTTGGGGTTCTCTGTCGAGACATTCGCAACTCTGCCACCTCCTTTCTTAAGTTTTCAATTTCGATTTGTAGGGGTGAACTACTTTGAACGGATGCCACTAACGAAAAATTTTGTACCTCCATCATTTTGTCGGCCTGTTCTGCCATCTTAGAGGAATCGCCATCGACGATAGAGACCACGGATCGAATACTTTCAGGCAATCGTTCCATCCATAAAGATTTAAGGGCGTCGTCTGATATCTTATTGCCTGCTAATTCTTTCATGCGTCTTAAAAGTTGAGAAGGTTTAAGATCACCTAATTCTACCTCTCGGATTAATGTTCTCAACTTTTTCTGATCAGAATCGGTAGTAGTAGTAGTAGTAGATTCTTTATTTTCGTATTTTTTTAGCAATATACATTTCTTTTACAATTTTAAACTTAATTGCTTACATAAGTACAAAAATAAAATTGAATTTCATGCGACTTTGACATACTGTCGTTAGTCGGCAAACTATAAAAAAAAATAAATTAGAAATACATACATATTTACATTTAATAATTAAATTCAATGATTAACTGATTCCTATAATTCAAACAAATTTTAATATATTTGACAAGCAGTTTCCAATCTATTATCATACCATTCAATAAATTAATGATCTCAGTCTCATCTAGAAAAACCTTTTTGAAATAAATTTTTCTTATGCTTTGAAAAATTGGACAACGGCCTAAAAAATGTGATATATCTTCTATTTGCCTCATGTTGCAAAGTGAGCATAATTTTGTAGCAGTTGCCGGAAATCTGTTTCCATTCAACTTTATTAGGTCACTTCTCAACTTAAATATCCACATTACTTCTTCTTGGGTATAACCTTCCACCATGTAACTTTGACATGCCATTATGTCCAGCGATTTATATATTCTACTAGTTTGATATTTCTTTAATATACAATCATCGTGGTATTTTGTCTTTAAAGTTTGCAAAAGATTTGCTCGGTTTTCATTCCAGTGTTGTTTGTTAAGATTACGATCTGACCATTCAATACCATGTTGTGTTCCCAGCTTATTTAGCTCTTTTACCCAAAACAATTGAATAGTTCATGCGAATAAAGACGAATAGACCATTTGTAGAATTTTACAGGGGACAATAAAAACGCAGGAAACGGTTAAAAAATAATATTTTTGTCAACTTTTTGGTATTAGCTTAAAGATTTAGGTCACATCTACCTATATACAAAATTTTAGTAAGGTATTCGAAAGAGAACTTGCCAAAAAATTGGACTTAAATTTTTGCTTAAATGGAAAAAGGGCGAATATCCAAAAAAATGTATTGAAATTTGAATAAAAATGTGTTATTTTGCAGCAGATTTTGACTACATTTTCATGAGACTTGCAAAACTTGGCGAACTATGGTTGGTATTTGTTTGTAACACTTTAAGGACTTCAAGGATACACTTTTTAAGGATTGTCAGGACATGGAAAAAATTTTTTTTTGTTAATTTTTTTTTAATATTCCTGCTATTTGATGCAGTAGTAATTCTTTATGACACTAAATACATTTCTAGGAATTATAATATTAACCCTTGACTGCATACTACGACGTATAATAAAAGGACATGCAATTTTTTTTTTTTTATTCCTGACATTGGATGCAGTATTAACACTAAATGTTTGTATGTGCTAAGATTGTTTTTTTTTTGTGTACAATTTCAAATTTTAGCTAATATCGATTTTAAACTCGCAGCTAAATAATTTTTATATAATATTTTGTTAAGGATGGATATTCGCCCTTTTTTCTTTCCACACTTTAAAGCAGTGATACGCATTTTTGTAATTCCTATTCCCGCGGGAATAGGCGCTGCTTGTGCGCTGTCAACACACATACACTATAAAATTCTGTTGCTTAAGCAAATTTGTTGACTTTCGCTTGCTACTACCCACACAAGCATAAATGTTATAGTATGTGTCTGCGTATCGCTGCTTTAAAGTCTTATAACTCAAGAACGGTAAAATTGTTTGCCAATATAATAAGTGTGGTTTGTTCTTCGTAATGTTCTTTTAACACATTGTTACTGAAAGTAAAATTTTTATATGATTTTGTGTTGTATTTAATCAAAATTGTGCGTTAGTTCACTCCCAATTTAAACAAAAATATAAAAATATACAAATTATTGCACATTCAAAGTCATTTTTTTAGCCTTAAAAGTCAAAATTTCCCCAAAATTTCTGCATAGGATTGTAGGGCTCTGCTAATAATATGCATTTATGCAAAAAAACGTGTTTGCGAAAAAGTGGTCTATTCGTCCTTATTCGCATGAACTATTCAATTGACGATTTAACAGTTTTTTTGATAATTGGTGGGGTAATCTTTCTTCAGAATATTCAAATAAAGTTTTGTTGATATATCTTAAATGTAGGTCTAGAGAAAATAAGTGGCCATTTTCCATTCCCGTTTCTAACATTAAGGCATAAGTCGGAGTAAAGTTTGGGAGTCTTAATATTTTCTTGGCAAAATAAATTTGAAGCTTGTCCACTTCTTCAAATAAGGAGAAACCCCAAACCTGCGCGCCATACGTTTGGACTGACCTACAAACAGCTAGAAATAATTTCCACTTGGATTTAAGTGATATTGAATTTTTTCCGACGAAGTTCTGCCATGTGGAATTAATACAATTTTGTGCTGTTTTATTCCTTTTTTCCACATGTTTTCTAAAAACCATTTTTGGAGTCAGTGTTACCCCAAGATAACAATACTCTGAAGCTATTTTAATTTCTGTACCATTATATGTCCATTTTTCGGCTCTTGCTAAAGTACCACCTTTTCTAAAAATCATTATTTCGGATTTGCTTAAATTCACCTCCACGTTCCAAAGTTTGCAATAATCTTCTAATCTGTTTATCATTTGCTGCAGAACTGATACACTGTCGGCTAAGATAACAATGTCGTCTGCATACATTAAAAGACGGATATTTAAATCGTCTACGGTTGTTCCACCTTTCAAATACTCATGCAAATCATTAAGATATAATGCGAAGAGTAATGGAGATATCAGACAACCCTGCTTCATACCAGATTCTGTATCGAAAGATTCTGAAAACTCCTGTCCCGTCCAAACCGATGATTTCGTACAACTGTACACACTTTCTATAAACTTTACAGCTTTCGATGATACACCAATAGTATGCAATTTATAAATCAGAGCTTTCCTAGATACTTTATCAAAAGCAGCTTTGAAGTCTACAAAAAAAGCATATGTTTTCTTATTTTGGTCAAAATTTAAATGAATTATAGACGCTAGATTGTAGATATTATCAGCCGTTGAGTAATTTCTCCGAAATCCGGCTTGATATTCGTTTAGTATTCTGAAACTTTCAACCCATTTAGACAGCCTTTCTGTAAGTATACCCATCATGACTTTTGCTATAGAATTCATGAATGATATCCCTCTGTAATTACTTGGCAGTGTGACGTCACCTTTTTTATGTATTGGGTATATTATGCTTTGCACGAAGGAATTGTCCACTCTACTTGAATCATACAACACATTGCCTGTTTTCACAACTTCTTCTAGTAGTTCGTTGGGTGCATTTTTAAGAAATTCATACGGAACACGGTCTTCTCCCGGCGCTTTATTTAATTTAGCTTTTGATAGTACATGTTTTATTTCAGTTATTGTTATAGGTTTATCTAATTCGTCATCTGTTCGATGGCAGTAAGCATATTGGATATCTAATGATGTTTTGGGAGGATTCAGCAGATTTTGAAAATAATATTTTAACTCTTCTATTTGAACTGATATACCATTTGAGGTGTCTTCATTTCTAATTTCTTTAGCAATTTTCCACCATTCTTTGATATCCTTAACCCTTTCAATTTTAAAATCCAATTGTTGATAGTATTGTACCCTAGCTTCTTCACAAACTTGTTTGTAACGTTTATTTGCTTTTGAATATTTTTGTTTATTTTCGTTGCTGGCATTACGTCTACATTTTTTTAGCCAATGAAATGATGTCTCTCGAGCAGAATGACATTTTAAATTAAACCATTTCTGTTTTTGTGTAAATTTTGGTAATTCTTTACGAATTTGTTTATATCGTCGAACTATATTCAATAAATGCCAACTCGAAAAAGCTTACTGTTCAGGAGAGCTAAAAAACTAGTTATTTCGCATATTATTGTAAAAATTAACAATGTACCTTCCATAACATGGTTTAAATATTCTAAATAATTTTTACATATGCCAAAAATTTTATATTTTGCACTTGTTTGCGTATTTTTGAGAGATGGCATTTATTACTACATCAAAAAACAAATATTTTTTTAGAGTTGGCATATTTTGTCGGAAAATAAATAAACATTTTTTTTTGAAAAAATTTTTATATTTTTTTTTTTTGGTTTTTGTTATCCTTAGTACAATAATTGCAAAACCTGAAAAAAAAATTAAAAATCTTTGCATATTTTTAAAAGTTACTAGCTCCGAAAGCCTTTTAATCTCAGGGTGGTCAACTTTGGGACTCTGTAACTCACGCTGTATTGTATTAGGGTCACTCCAAACTAGCTATTGTGAAAGCTTACATCATTGACTTAATTTGCCCCACTCATAATGTTTCAATCTGACAAATAGTTTGAAAGTTACATATATATAAGCAATTTTTTTTTTTTGCAAACACTATTTACCGATAATTTCAAAATGGTAATATCTTGAAAACTAGCCATTCGATATCAAAATCTTTACCAGATTCGTGTTCAGCATAGCAATTGCAATAAGAAAAATGGTCTAATTTTTTTTTAAAAAATTTTTGAAAAATTTTTGGAAATTTACAATGGGAGTTGGCATTTATTTTCACCAAAAAAATACGTACTTTGAGATAGCAGAATAACAAAAATGGATGTAAAACGACAACAAATTATTTTTTTGTTCTGAAATTTTTATCACAGATGGGTATTGCATAGGGGAGCTATTTCCCATCGGAAACTCATATCGGTCAAATTTGAGTTGGCATATGTTGAATATAGGTTCACGATATGCTTTTTGGATAATGTTTGTTAAGTCACCAAATTCAAAGCTATTCTTATGCTGTTTTTCACTTTGTAATATCTTGTTTACATTTGTTTGGTACTCCAAGAGTTTCTTTGGATTCCACTGTAATTTTGGTAGAAGATTTGAGTTCTCTTTTCTTACTTGATTACTCTGAATTTTTAACTGCAGAGAGATAGGTTGATGGTCAGACCATATATGAGGACCTACAGTAAAGCTGTTTATATGTTTGAGAAAGTCCTGAGAAATCGCACATATGTCATTAACAGATACTCCGACACCACTTATAAACGTATATTCACCTTCTTCATCTCCCTTTGTCATACCGTTTGCAATTACCAAACCATAATTATAGCAGAACTGTAAAAACTTTCTTCCACTTGCATCTATAACAGTATCTCTAGATTTTCGCTCATCAGTTCCGGCAGTAAACAAAGATTTATGGAAATCCTCAAGATTTTTCTGTAACAATCCAATTCTTATATTTAAATCACCAATTACTATTGGATTTCTTATATTGTTTTCTTTAAAAAGTATTTCCAGATTTTCAAACTCTTCATTCCACATAGCTCTTCTCATGTATAATGGAATCAATGTAAAACTTGTTGCATTTACTGATAGGTTTATAATATCTATACCTTGTATATTCTGAAAAAAGTGACGAACGCCATTTCTACTTAACTCTTTTTTAATGCCTAACAAACAGCCTCCAATTCCCCTTCCATATAAACTATTTCTAGTTGCTGGTTTCCAACACAAATCGAATCCACCAAAATATTTAATAAATTTTTCAGTTTTATCTACGCAGACATGAGTTTCTTGCAGTGCAAATATATCAAATGATTTAATGTATGTAAAAATATCAGTTAAAAATAATTTGTTTTCTAGGCCGTTTATATTATAGGATAAAATTTTAAGATTAGAATAATTTATTTCATTAAAAGGTTTTCTATTACATTGTATATTGCTTTTTTCTAGTTTTTTGATTTGTTTTTTCTAGCAAAGTACTATAATTAAGACTTACGACATTGAAATCAATTTTTTCCCCATATAGCTCCACAAAAACTTCCTTTGCCTCCTTTTGTCCACACATCAACTTGCGATCTTTGTTCCAAGACATCCAATTTGTGCCCACTTTAAGCGAATCGTTCTTTACAAATACTTTAAAAGATTTATCTTCATCTAAAATATCTTTCTTCAGCTGCATCAATACCTTCCTATTTTGCTGTCAGAATCGGTATATTCAGCTATTAGTGCACGCTTAACTTCATCATATTTGTCGTTTCTCGGTGGGTTTCGTATTATATCAGCTACTTGTAATAAATACTGGGGTTCCAATGAAGCAATAACGTGGTGGTATTTTGTGCTGTCAGTCGTTATACCAGAGACAGCAAACTGGGATTCCATCTGTATAAAATAGAGATCAGGCTGTTCCTTACAAAAAACTGGCGGTTTAACACCAACACGAAACACTTCAGAAGACGATTGTCGATCACTTGTTGAGGGACCGTCATCTTGCGGCGGAGGCACCTGTTTAGGAGGCTCCTGCTGTTGTTGTTTATCCCCGTCATTAACCATTTATAATATTTTTATGTATGGGGTCACCAATATGGAGTGTATGACGAGAAATAATTATAACAACGATTATTTAATGTTTTGTTTAAGTTTTATTTATTTTACTATTTTTTGTCTTGACAAGCGTCGTATTTCACAATAATAATAAGTTCGTTTTTTCTTCTAGAGGGTTACCACGGTTTCTACTATTTCAAAAATGTTGACTGACGTTGCCAGATAATCATCAATAAGATACTGGTTGTTTGTCGTACGTTGCAGGTTTATTCGACATGTTGCAAGACTTAATACGCTACAAATGTTTCAAAATATCACTAGGAAATGATTGCACAACACGAATACAAACTCAGACTTTTTGAAATCAAAATGGCGGATCCAAAATTTAGGACATAGCTTTTTAAAAAAATGTGCAATGTTTAAATTTCTAAGTTTTTATAAATCCCTCTTTTTGCTTTTATCAGAAGATTTTAATAAAATATTTCTCTTTTAAATGCGTCAAAAAGTTCATACATTCAGTGGCTCATTTAAGAGAGAACTTTTTTATTTCCAATAAGCATTTGCCATCCTAAATGTACAAATAATGCTACAAGCTTACAATTTCGTAAAAAATATTAAAAATGCTATTGCCAAAATATGCCCGCTTAAATGCGTTACCAGCTTTAAAGTTTAGCACTGGAGATGGACACTGGTCACGTGAATTACTCGTGATCGAAAGTGAGCGTGATTAAAATTTTTTGTTCGTGAGTGATAAGTGAATGAGACAATTTTTTGCGTGAGTGATTCTTAGTGAGTGCAATTTTTTTGCGTGAGTCAAAACTATTTAATTGTATTTATGCAGTTTTAACAATTTTTTTCGTGTTTGAAATGTTTAGCGTGAGTTACGAGTGAGCGTGAGTCACACGTGAGTGGTGTTTTGTTTACTCACGTGAATAGCGAGGAAGTGTGAGAAAAAAAACGGTTGAGTAAATTATGTTTTTTTTTTCGTGAGCGTGAGTCAACGTGAGTCACTCACGTGCCCATCAGCAGTTATTACGCCAATGTTGTCAAAGTGAGGCATTTTTTATTAGAAATCAATAGAATCAAAAATATCGAAAAATGTTCCATTTTAGGGCATTTCTAAACGTCATATTTTGGTTTATTGCATCTAGATCAAAAGTTTATGAACGGTCGCACAGGGTCGCAAAAATGTGAATAGAATACATTGTCAGAGACAGATCGTAGTTCGAAGTTTGTCAATATCGTTTGGACTTTTTTGGACTTTGGTGTTGAAAAAAGGCGGATTTCAACAAAAGTATGAATTTCCATAATTTATTTAAAAAAAAATATGATTATAGCTTACTTTTTGGCAGTTTATATCATGTGTTCAACAAACAGGTATATCTTTAGGAGAACTTCACCGAAAATTTGAAAAAATATTGTGTGGAAGTACAGAAAAAAGTTATTTGTTTCATAAATAAAAAATATAAAAAAAATCTCAAACATTGACTTTAACCTCATGCAAAAAAAAAAACTTTAAGCTATAATAAAAAGATATTAAAGGTGGACAAAATTCAAGATGTCGACATTCCGAAAAAATATTTTTAAATATGTGTTGCCTTACAGACCTTATTGGCCAAAAAATGGAAATCCTGGCCCACAGTGCATTGTATTGAAAAAAGTGCTGCATATATTTTTTTTGCAGCATATTTTTTTTTTTTTTTTGCAGCATAACCATTTGATGTCCCCACTTCGTGTTTCTGCACATCCAATATAAAGCTCAATGATCCTTGTTTTCACTACTCAATTTAGTAACAATCAGGAATCCGTGCTTTAATTTTGTCCGACATTGTATAATATACATTTCCAATTCCATTAAATTTAATTAAAAATTTTCCAATAACTCTGACTTGCAAAAAATATTTTTATTAATATAAAAACAATCCATAATTAATATCTAAACTTGTTGAAATCTCAATACCAGATATGGTTTTTTTTTTACCCTGCCATTATAATTAGATTTTTTTATTAATTAAACCTAATTGTATAATTCTTCACACCAAGTTGTACTTACAATATGCAGAACATAACGTAACTGGGATAACTAAAAAAAAAATTCTAAAAAAATTGTTAACATCATCAGGCATCATTATCCGTTACAAAGAAGTCATTGTGAGTATGAGATTTTTTATTTCTAAAATATTCATTACTTCATTACGGAGATGTCAGTAAATGCGTAGAAAAAAAAATCGCAAAATTAATTAGAAAAAATCGCTTGAGGCGAATTTTTTATAATCATTTATCACGTTGATGGACAGTTTAATAACATTAAAAAAAAGTTTTATAATATTGATGAAAAAATTTATTACATTTTGAAAAAATTAATTATTTAAAAGGATCATTTTAGTCCTTTTTCAAATATTCCAATAGGAATGAGTTGAAGTGTCAAAATTGTTGTGCTTATAACTTTTTTCCATCTGATTTCGATACCTCTGAATTTAATACCGATCGCACTCTGAAAACTGCACAGAAAAAAGGAATTATATTGGCCCCCATATTTGTGAATAGAATAAATTTTTTCATTGAAAGTGCTCCTATACGGAAATTTGTAATATCAACAAACGTTTGTAAATTTTGATTGTTGAAAAAAGATTTTTTTGTAAACAATCATAATTTTTGTTTTCAACAAAGAAATTCAACAAACACAATTTGTTGATCTGACAAATAATTTTTTTTTTTTCAACAAAGAAATTTAACAAACACTATTTATTGACATAATAAAAGAATTTTGAAATAAAATTACTTGACTGAAATTGTTGAAAACAAAATTGAAATTTTGTATTATGGACTAACCGGCCGTTTTTACTAAATGTTTGGTTGATATCATGTTTGGTTGATTAACAATTGATGTTTGTTGATTTAAATTTGGCGATTTTATTTTCTGTTTTCAACAGACAGATGGACATACATTGATAAATCGCCTTAAAACAGATCGGGCATAATAATTTTAACTTTATTTCGAAGTGTTATTAACGGAGTGACAAACCTTCATCATTCAGAAGATCATTTAGTATCAAGGCGTCAAATAAATCACTAAATTGACAACACTCTTTCGTTAACATAACAAGCATAATGTACATAATTTTTTGTCTATAGGCTGAATTTCATAATACACTCCTCTTATAAACAGATTCAAAAGAATGCCAGTACCTACAGTAACTGAAGCTGTATTGTTGGTAATGATCAGGGAAACCAAAAATATGCAGTATCATGTTTTTTCCTGTGCATTTTATTGATAAATGGGTAAGGTATTTACCCGTTTCAGAAGTTTTTAAGAAATCTGGCATCGATTTGTTTTTTTTTTTTTTTTTTTTTTTTTAAGAGCATATTTTTAGAGCATATTTTCAATTTTTAGAGCATTTTTTAACTTTTTAGAGCATTTTTTTACATTTTTAGAGCATTTTTTTTTTTTAAATTTTTAAGCATTCTTTTCCAATTTTTTTTTATGACAACATTTATTTTAAAATTTTTTATCCAACAAGGTTTTTTTTTAACAATTACGGAATTGTGACGATTGATTCCCCTTTGGCCTGTTCTTATATGAAAACTATGTTTTCTTTAGAATCAGCAACTTGGGAGAAAATATTAAGGCAATTTTTTTTTGTAGAACATATTTAACCCTCTAACTACCACATATAACGGTATTTGGAAGGCCTATTCCCTAACGAATTCTAAATAACACCTCAAAAAAGCGGACATAATTTTTTTAAGAGCATATTTTTAATGTTTTTAGAGCATATTTTCCGTTTTTAAGGGCATTTTTTAAGCGCATAAAACGTGTTTTTTAGAGCATATTTTTGGTTTCCCTGGTAATGATGTTTGGTAAAAAAAAAAAATAAATAAAAAGTTATAACTACTTGAGATCTTATAATGACTTTGTTGTAATTTTTTTGCATTAATAGAAAAAAAAACTCCATGATTATTTTTTTATATACATTAGAGTGGAATTTTTTCAACAGCTTCTCATTTTCCCAAGTGAACTGATATAAGGCCAATCCGCCCGGCGTTAAAATTTTTAGATTTTTGAAAAATAAAAAAAAAATATAAAAAATATGTCTTGCGTCAAATCATGTAAACTAATTGTAAGTTTGATGCGCGGAACACGAATATCAACAAGTAAACATGTAGAATTCGGCCTTGCTGAATGTAGTGATACCCTCCACAATTTCAAAAAGGTTATTTCCAAAAACTTTATTTAAAAGGAAATTACTTTTGAAAAAAAAAAAAAAAAAAAAAATTAAAAAAAAATTCCGCGAAAAAAAAATTATGGTAAAAAAAAATACGCGATTTTTTACTTTTTTGTCAAAAAATATGATCGTACTTGTTTAAGTACCATTTGGTGTTTAATTATGTTCACATATGTCAACCAGCAGCTGAATTTAGGCATTTTATATTTTTAGGTTATGTTGAATGTACTAAAATTTTTGAGTGTCCTTACATTTTCGTTCATAACTTTTGAACCGCTGAACCGATATCGCTCAAATGCAATATTAAACTTCTCGGGAGAACTTCCAATAAATATATTAAGTTTCAGTCATCTCCATGAAATATTTTGGCCTTGATCACAATTTCCGCAGAAAGAGAGACGGACATCGCTAGAATATCTTAAAATCGATCGGAGATAATGAATATATGTGGGGCATTCCATGTCAAATCGGACACTTTGAAATTTTTTTTTTTAGATTTTCCCAATTTGTTTACAGTTTTTAGTACCCTTCGAAAACTCCTTCGTGGTAAATTTTCAGATTTTTTTGATGACCCGTTCAAAAGATATCGAATTTTTAAAAATTGGTAGTTTGTTCCTTTACTCAAACTTCTTTTACTCAATAATGGTCCAAATTTCAATTTTTTTTCAAAACTTTTGTTTTTTTACGTACTTTAAAAAAAAAAAATCCCAAAAAATTCTTAAAAGCGCTCTAGTATACGATTTTTAAGTTTTAAATTTAAATCTCATTTTTGAAAACGTTTGTACTCTTCGATTTTTTTGAAATTTTTTTGTGTAAAACTTCTATCGATTCTACAAATTTTGTGCCCAGGAGGATCGTGGGATAACGATTATTACTATTTTTTTAAATTTTTTGAAAAAAATTTATTGTAATTTTCCAATTTTAAAATTATTTCTACTGCTCCAATGGTGCGTCATAGAGGGGTAATTTTTAAGACCGACCCCCATTAATTTTTGCGTCTTAACATTTCTTTGGAACAAACTAATACCCTATCTCCAATTTCTAAGGGGGCTCCCACACAAAACGACATTTTTTAAAATTTGCTCCAACCGCTCTAACTGCCCTAATAGTGCCCTCAGAGCAACAAAATGTGTGACCGACCCACAATATTTTTTTAGTCCAAACATTTTCTCTGAACACACCTACCCTCTATCTTTAACTGTTAAGGCAGTCCCCTTACAATTTTTATTTTTTGTAAATTTGTTTTATTTAATCAGCTTCTACCGGTCCAATGTTGCGTCCGAGAGGGGTCATTAGTGAGACCGACCCCCATTTATTTTTATCCTACAACATTTTTTTAAAATATACAAACGCCCAATCTCCACTCCCTAAGTAGGCTCCCATACAAATAACAGTTGGAGCAAATTTTATAAAAATGTAATTTTGAATGGAAGCCTACTTAGGGAGTGGAGATAGGGCGTAGGTATGTTTTACAAAAATGTTGTAGGGTTAAAATAAATGGGGGTCGGTCTCACTAATGACCCCTCTCGGACGCACCATTGGACCGGTAGAAGCTGATTAAATAAAACAAATTTACAAAAAATAACAAAAATTGTATGGGGACCGCCTTAACAGTTAAAGTAGAAAATATTTGGATTAAAAAAATATTGTGGGTCGGTCATACATTTTGTTGCTCTAAGGGCACTATTAGTGCAGTAAGGGCGGTTGGAGCAAATTTTAAAAAATGTCGTTTTGTGTGGGAGCCCCTTAGAAATTGGAGATAGGGTATTAGTTTGTTCCAAAGAAATGTTAAAACGTAAAAATTAATGGGGGTCGGTCTCTATGACGCACCATTGGACGCACCATTGCACAGTGGTAAATTCCGGCCAAAACCCTATAACTTCTTTAATTTTTTATGTAAACTTATAAAATGTTGTAGGTAGGTTAAGAATATAATAATAAACCAATTTCGCGGAAAAAAAAATTTTTTTTTGTTCGCGAAAAAAATTTTTTTTAATGTTTTTTAAGATGGTTTGTCTTAATCGTCAGTATTTCATCCATCTTCTTTTTTTATGTGTTTTCCACAGCTCAAAAAGCTCTTTATTTTATATAAATGACCCAACTTTAAAAGGCTCAAACTGAAAGACTTGGTTAAACTTGGTACTGATGTCAATTAGAACTTACTTGGGAACCCTTATACTAATTTGTGGAATGGCGACTTAAGAGCAATTTTGAGCAAAAAGTATTTTTTTGGGCTGTCCACAGTTTGTATTTTTTTTATTAATTTTTTATTTTTTTTAGATTTATTTTCACCACCACTGTTTAAATTGATCCACGCACTCGAAATTGCCGAAATGCATATGACATGTAAAAATAATGCTAAATTTTCAAAATATATCAATTTCAAGGCAAACATTTTTTTTTAAGTTTACAGCCTACTTGGATTTCAAAGTTGCAAATCACAACTTTTAAATTTAAAAAATAATAAATACAAATACTCAACTTTGCTTCGTTATAAAACCTAAACTAGTCAAGGGATTGGCACAAAATTTTGTAATCGCATGTTTTGAAGTGTTAGCTCTCATTTGGCATCAATTTGGAAAAAAAGAAAAAAAAAATTTTTTTAAGTTTTAGCCGGTTTTTACCTCTGTGCATTGGAGCAGTAGAAATGATTTTAAAATTGGAAAATTACAATAAAATTTTTTCAAAAAATTTTTAAAAATAGTAATTATCGTTATACCACGATCCTCCTGGGCAAAAAAAGTTGTAGAATCGATAGAAGTTTGACACTAAAAAATTTAAAAAAAATCGAAGAGTACAAACATTTTCAAAAATCAGATTTCAATTTTAAAACTTAAAAATCGCATACTAGAGCACTTTTAAGAATTTTTTGGGATTTTTTTTTTAAAGTACGTAAAAAAACAAAAATTTTGAAAAAAAAAATTGAAATTTGGACCATTTGGACCAAGTTATGAGTAAAAGAAGTTTGTGGAAAGGAACAAACTACCAATTTTTAAAAATTCGTTAGCTTTTGAACGGGTCATCAAAAAAATCTGAAAATTTACAACGAAGGAGTTTTCGAAGGGTACTAGAAACTGTAAACAAATTGGGAAAATCTAAAAAAAAACAATCTAAAGTGTCCGATTTGACTTGGAATGCCCCATATATACCCTCTATCACTAGAGTGGAGGGTATAAAAAATAAACTTGATGAAAAAAAAAATTATGAAACAAAAAAAAAAAAACAATAAATAAAATTACTGACAAAATATGTCTCCGTCACAGAAAATGCAAATTCCTTCATTTGTTTTTGCGATTCCAGATCTTGTTGGTTACCCATGCGAAATAACGTAATCCCCAGTTTCTGTAACACGAACGTCATTCGTTCGTGACGAATTTGTGTGTATTTTGTTGTTGTAACAAAATCAAAATACATGCAAATTCGTCGCAGGCGAATGGCGTTCGTATTACAGAAACTGGGGGTAAGAAACAAAAAGTTAAAAGTAAGAATGAGGTTAGGTTGAGATTACTAGAAATAGAATTGTAGTATTGGAAACTGTAAAAATTTATTTTGTAGAAACTATAAATATTCAAATATATAAAAAACAATTTCCATTAACAAGACAAACCGACATATAAAATCCTACTGATGATAACACTAACTGGAGTGTTTGAAATCGGTATGGAAATAACAGAAATGTCAATAATTTTTAGAAATTCAATTCTTCTTCTGCATTTTTTCAACTTAAACTTTGATAACAAATATAATTAGAGCCAGAGCTCGATCTGTACTTACAGAAAAAAACAATAATTTTTTTTGTTGAAAAATAATTACGTTACTTTTCATTCACCAGCTGGTGAAAAATGTTTTATTCACCAGCAGGTGAATTATTATCAAGGCCACAAATCGAAGTTACAAACCTTTTTGTTTCATTTTTTTGCCTTACAAAAACTCTCACTCTAATATACATCATAATATTTTTTTTTCTGCAATAATCATGCTGAGTTGTATTTAGTAAATTTATATATTTTTTTTCCTTATTAGTAAAACTAATTAGTTTATTAGATTAACTTAGTGGTTGGTTATTGATGATGTTGGTAAAGTAAGTACAAGTTTTTTTTTTTTTTAAACATGTTGTTTTCAGATGCTGTTGCCTTATTTTCCAAACAAATGTTGGCTTAAAAAGTATTTTATTACAACATAAATACAGTTTTTTTTTCTTTCTAAATGAATACTCATGCAATAATAGAGTCATTTATTAAATAAAACTGAAAAATAAGTAAAATTGCATGCTTGACTTGTTTTGCTTGTAATTATCAGGGGAGTTTATTTTGTTGAAATAGTTTATGTAACATTTTCAACATTGTAGTTTTATAAAAATTTTTAAAAATAGATTTGTTTTTAAATTTTTAAAGGCAAGTTTTTCCCTACAAAAACTTGAAATTATTTAAGAAAAAGATAAATTATTTCCATTTCTTATTACAATACACTTAGGTGTACTAAAATTAATAAACAACAAAACCTTTTCTTTGTTTACAAAAAATTGTTGGTCAAAGAATTAGAGATCGAAAATGCGGATTTCTTCTTCAGCATTTTTTTTTGGGTCATTAAAAAAAAGTTGATAAATAAATATAATTTATTGGAGTTTTTTTTAACTTTTTGTTGTTTGAACTTAAAAAAAATAAATAATATTTTTTAAAATTTTTTTTAAAAAATTTCAATAAAAATTATCATTTTCCAGTTCGACCGTCGTAGCACATTTATTATTAACTCAATCTGGATGCCACAAAGCTTAAATTAAAGCGTAATAAATTACCTACAAAGCACCTTATGAAAAAATGCTCGTTTGATAAAAAGGTCTGGTATTTTGAATTTTTGTCTTTAACAAATTGGATCTATTATAGCTCTGTGTGAATAATTTTGAAGAATTCTATAAAAAAAACTAACGAGTTATAGAGTTTGGCTCTCCTTCAAAGAACTTAAACTTTTCTACTTATTTCATACTTGAACTTATTATCATATATTCAGTTATGAATATGAAATTTTACTATGCACATTAAAATACCGTATGAGCACGCATATAAAATTAAATAAAATTAATTAAATATTTTTTAATGACAAACTTTTCCTTCCTTTAGTGTTATAATACTTTTTTTATATTTTCATAATCATAACAAGTCTTTTTGTTTTATATTTTGACGAAAAAATATCTTCATTTATATCAAGAAGAAGTTGTAAATTCTTTAAAAAAAATTATACACTTAAAGAAATAATAACAAAAAAAAATAATTGTAAAAAAAATTGAACTTAGGTAAACTAAACTAAAATTGAACTATGGTGAGTTTGTAAACTTTGGTGAATTTTTAAATTTTGATTTATGTATATCAAGATAAATTCTTATCCACATCAAAAAGTTCATAAACTTTAATTTATAAACTTAGGTAAATTCATAAACTGTGTTAAATTTGTAAACCTTGATACAGTTTTAAACTTAAATTTATCATAATTTAAATTGCTCGTATTTTAATTACAAAGTCTGCAAAAATATGCACTTAGGGCCAAATATGCACTTATTGTTAGTAGTGTATAAAATGATGCAGTATCATATGATCGAAATCACGTTCGAACGAGATTTCACCTCAGGTGTGAATTGGGTATAAGATAAATTTATAAATTAATGTACATATATTTAAAAACTTGATTAATTTATAAACTTGAACATTTTTAAATCTATTTACTTGGGTAAATTAATAAACTATGGTAAATTTGTAAACTTAGGTAAATTAAAATTTTAATGTTAAACTTTAAGAAAAATTCTTTTTGATATATGTAAATTAAATTTATGAACTTAAATTTACAAACTTAGGTAAATTTAGATAAATACTTAGGTAAAATTATAAACTACGTTAAATTTGTAAACGTTGGTAAATTTTTTAACTTAAATACTTTTTTTAAGAGTTGCGAAAATACTTTTTTTTAAGAGTTGTAAACACTAAAAAAATATATTTTTTTGTAAATTTTTTTAACAAGGTAGGCACATTTTGGCTAATTTATAAGTTTTCCAAAATTATAAATTAAGATAAATTTATTTTTTTATATATGTAAATAATAAACAAATATTTATGTTCCAGGTCCTGTTTAAAAATATTATTAATTTTATTTCTCCAGTCCAGTTCAAGCTCGAGGTCCTGTTTTATTTCACTAATTGTTTATTATTTTTACAAAAGAATAAATTTATCTTAATTTATAAATTTTGGAAAACTTGTAAATTAGCCAAAATTTACTTACGTTTTTTAAAAATTTACAAAAATATCGGTTAAAATTACCATAAAAAACAAATCTGGACGTGGGCTTTCAGATTATTTTTTTATTATGAACACAGTTGCTTTATGGAGCCATTTAGACATTCCCATTTACAGTTTAATTAAATTCCAAAAACTCTCGATTTTATTCGCGATTTTAATTTTTTAAAAATCACAAAAAATTTAAAAGTGATGAAATTTAAAGAGCTATAACTTCTATATTAATAAATTGGAATACTTGATCTCGATGCCTTTTTTATATTTGTTTAATAACACCGCTCAACACTCATTTTCCGGTTTGAATTCTGATGATCAATTTTAGTAGACTTTGATCTCCTGATTCCAAATCTGTTCTCCAAATTCAATTTTTTTCAAATTTTTACGTTTGGGTGGGTTACACTTGCGTTTTAAAATGATACTGTTAAAATTATCATTTTTGTAAAAAAGGTAAGGTAGATACCTTAGTTTTTTTTTTGATATTTTTCAAAGAAAAACTAAAAAAATAAATATTTTACAAATTTAAGTTTTCTGTGTCATTTTTCGTACAAACCGGAAGATATCTTTAATGGGTTGAAAAATCTATATGAAAGAATAAAATGTTGCCTAAATTTTGAGCTCATCACAAAAAAAATTGATCACCTGGTTTTTGTTTTAGAGCCATTTAAAAATGGTGCTTTTTCTAATTTTTTCACAGTGTTTTTTTAAAATACATGTTTGGACAATAATAGTGCAACAACTTCAAATTTTTTTGATCACATATTTGAGATCATGGTTCAATTCTACTCTAACGCTTTATACTAGACTAGCTTACCATCCCGGTACTTCGTTACCGGTTGTATTGAATACCGGATTATTGAAGGATAAGAACTACTCTACCGATTTCAAGAAAATTCCCCTACGTAGTCTTTGTTTTATTTACTTGTGCACGTTTAAGTCTTTCATAAAATAATATTTCAATGAATATATTCAACAATAAAATTTGAATAATTTTCGAGCCCTTATATCGGGACTTTGGATTTTGAGTGAATAAATATTTCAGTCAATAAAGAAATTGGAATAAAAATTAGTTTGAGTGAAAAAACATATAGAGAGAAAAAATATGGAGTAAAAAACTTAAATACGAAAAATTTGAGTAAAAGGTATCATTCCATATTGATCCCTGCTCTATTCCACTTCGTTCCCCGTTCTAAAATTTTAAATTTTAAAATATGTCCTTTTCTTGGGTGTTATTTTTTGGGCTTTTAGTTTAATAATTAGATAGGTAAAAATAACCATTTGCCCCCTTTTCCCCTTAAAATTAAATTTTCCCAAAACTCTTTTTTTTGTGCTAGGTGATCCTTTATTTAAAATATCAAATTTCTGAACCATTATTTCAAGAAATATAAGAATAACCAAAACTTACACTTTTTCATTATTATAGGAACAAAAAAAAAAAGTACCAAAAGTACACTTTCTTACCCCCATTAGAAACGGAATTTCCAAAAAGATCTACTTCTAGAATATTTTCTTCTTCGCCGAGGGATACTCTTTTGCAAATTTCAATTTTCTAGTATCATAGTTTTAGCAAATATTAAAAGTACAAAAAGGATTTTACATTCCTATTTTTTAAAAAAAAAGGTACTTTTTATAAAAGGTACTTTTTATAAAAGGTACTTTTTATAAATGGTACTTTTTATAAAACGTTCTTTTTATAAAAGATACTTTTAATAAAAGGTACTTTTTATAAAAGGTACTTTTTATAAAAGGTACTTTTTATAAAAGGTACTTTTTATAAAAGGTACTTTTTATAAAAGGTACTTTTTATAAAAGGTACTTTTTATAAAAGGTACTTTTTATAAAAGGTACTTTTTATAAAAGGTACTTTTTATAAAAGGTACTTTTTATAAAAGGTACTTTTTATAAAAGGTACTTTTTATAAAAGAGTTAAAATTTTTCAACATGAACCCCTGATTTCCTTCGATGTCTCCGAATTTGATGAAACTTTGTGTATATGTTGGGACTTATAAGACTTATACTCAGACAAAATTTAAGACCTTTAACTTTCGTGGTTCCAGAAATATGGCGTGTCAAAAGTCAAGAAAATCTTTTAAAGGATGAAATATAAACATTTATATCTTCAAAAGTATTTGAGCTATATTACTCCCTGGTAGCTTGTTTTAAAGACAAAACCATGACCTTTCAAATAACATTTTGCAAAAATTTTTATTTTGGGAATTTTTTTTATTTCTGCAAAATTCGCGATTCGCAAAAATAAATCTGAAAAAGCGACATTTTTAAAAATCTGAAAAAAATATATGTTATTGGCTACTATCTTAGCTACACTCTGTATAAATTTTAAATTGGTGAACGTATTAAGACCAGAGATATGAATAAAAATGTGTTGCCAAGTAGTAAATTTTTATCAAATCTGATGAATATTAAATTTTTATTTTTGAATATTTTTGCAAATACACATAATAAAACGGTGAAAAAAGTAAAGTTAATGGTACATACGGGTACTACACATAGCTACAATATAACATGAAAATTTATCGATTACACTACTCTACAAAAATCAACTTTTTTGCACAGACTCTTAGATTACATTTGCTAAAGTATTTATATATTTTTTTATTTGAAAGAAAACAAAGTAGTTACAATGAAGCAGACAAATAAGTGTAATTCAATATTGAAAATAATAAACATATTCATACTCATCAAAGCGCAGTTTTGCCATTAAAATAAAAAAATAACTAACTGTATATTTTTTTAAATGCTCTTTTTAATTTCCAAATATTTTAATAACATTTTCTTTTTGTATTTCATTAGTGCATTACTTTTCTAGAAAAGAAAACCGAAAAGTTAATACGAAATTTTTAAAAAATCAACTGAAAAAATTATTAAAAAATCAGTAAAAAATTAATAGTTTGTAACGCGAGTTTACTAAAACGAATTACAAAAAAATATTTTTTTAGTACAATTTAGTAAGAAAGTTCTAAAGTTGGGATACAAACAATTTTAAAAACTTTTTTACTAACGTATTTTTTTGAGTGAACGAATGGCATTATATTGGAAAAATTATTAAAAATGCATATTATTTCAAAATTCATTGAGTGTATGAGAAAATATTTGCAAAAAATCTAAATTTTGAGCAAATTTTGCAAATATTATTTGCATATACTTTTTTCCCTAATATTTTTATTTTTTAATTTTCATTGTTTAAAATACATTTTCTTAAGGGGTTTGCCCTTTTTAACGTGAATCCACTAAACGCGAATCCATTGTCATTTTTATGTAATCGCGTTCTCGTGATTTTCCCATTTAGTTTTTGTAGCTGCAGCATACAAAAATATTAAACGAACAAATAATATGATGTATGTCAGTGTGAAACATTTAGTATTACGTTTCTTTATTGGGTTTGAGGTTTTAGTCTGTAAAATAGGCCTATGTGTCCAGTAGACAAATTGATAAAATGTTTATGATGACAGATTCGTGTAGGCCAAATACTTTATAAAATGTGTTCTAGAAGTCTCTGCAAAAAAAGTTGACTTTTGTTAAGTAGTGTAATCGATAAAAAGTTTTGTTACAATCTATTCATGTGTAATACTCGTGTGTACCATCAACTTTACTTTTTTCACCGTTTTATTTTATGTATTTGCAAAAATATTCAAAAATAGTAATTAAATATTCATCAGATTTTTAAAAGAATTCCTCCTTGTCAACACATTTTTATTAATATCTCTGGACTTAGTACGTTCACCAACGCGAAATTTTTAGAGCTTGTAGCTAAGACTCATACTTTCAACATATATTTTTTTCAGATTTTTAAAAATGTCGCTTTTTTTGATATGTTTTTGCGAATCGCGAATTGTGCAGAAACACAAAAAAGATTCCAAAATAAAATTTTTTTCAAAATGATATTTTAAAGGTGATGATTTTACCTTTAAAAAAAGCTATCTGGGAGTGATATACCTCAAATACTTTTCGAGATATAAATATTTGTAATTTACCTTTTAAAAGATTTTCTTGACTTTTGAAACGTCATATTTCCAAAACTACGGAAGTCAAAAGTCTTAAATTTTGTTTGAGTATAAGTTGAGTAAGTCCCAACATATATACCGAGTTTCATGAAATTTGGGTCGATGGACGTCAAAAATTCAATTTTTTTTGCTATGTTGATATGGATTTACTCAAAAGGTACTTTTTATAAAAGGTACTTTTTATAAAAGGTACTTTTTATAAAAGGTACTTTTTATAAAAGGTACTTTTTATAAAAGGTACTTTTTATAAAAGGTACTTTTTATAAAAGGTACTTTTTATAAAAGGTACTTTTTATAAAAGGTACTTTTTATAAAAGGTACTTTTTATAAAAGGTACTTTTTATAAAAGGTACTTTTTATAAAAGGTACTTTTTATAAAAGGTACTTTTTATAAAAGGTACTTTTTATAAAAGGTACTTTTTATAAAAGGTACTTTCTATAAAGGTACTTTTTATAAAAGGTACTTTTTAAAAAAGGTACTTTTTATAAAAGGTACTTTTTATAAAAGGTACTTTTTATGAAAGGTACTTTTTATAAAATGTACTTTTTATAAAAGGTACTTTTTATAAAAGGTACTTTTTATAAAAGGTACTTTTTATAAAAGGTACTTTTTATAAAAGGTACTTTTTATAAAAGGTACTTTTTATAAAAGGTACTTTTTATAAAAGGTACTTTTTATAAAAGGTACTTTTTATAAAAGGTACTTTTTATAAAAGGTACTTTTTATAAAAGGTACTTTTTATAAAAGGTACTTTTTATAAAAGGTACTTTTTATAAAAGGTACTTTTTATAAAAGGTACTTTTTATAAAAGGTACTTTTTATAAAAGGTACTTTTTATAAAAGGTACTTTTTATAAAAGGTACTGGGTATAAAAGGTACTTTTTATAAAAGGTACTTTTTATGAAAGGTACTTTTTATAAAAGGTACTTTTCATAAATGGTACTTTTCATAAAAGGTACTTTTTATAAAAGGTACTTTTTATAAAACGTACTTTTTATGAAAGGTACTTTTTATAAAAGGTACTTTTTATAAAAGGTACTTTAAATAAAAGGTACTTTTTATAAACTGTACAGAATTTTCGGAAAGTATTTGTTCCAGAATGTTTAATTTCACTAAAGGATCCTGCACTCCAAATTTCAAGTTTGAGTGACCATTATTTCAGTAAATAAAAAAAAGTACCAAAAGTACACTTTTTTACACATTTTACCCCCGTAGAATCAACATTGACAAAAATCCAGCCATAGTGAATATTTTTTCCGGGAGGTGAACCGACATTGCAAATTTCAAGTTTCTAGTACCATTATTAAAGGAAATATAAAATGTACCAGAAGTACTGATTTTTACCCTTTTTACCCCTTTAGAATCATCACTGGGAAAAATCCAGCCTTAGGGGCTCTATATTCCGGGAGGTAAACATACAGTCCAAATTTCAAGTCTCTGTGACAATTTTTTAAGGAAATATAAAAGGTACCAAAAGTACAGATTTTTACCCTTTTTACCCCCTTAAAATCAACATTGGCAAAAATCCAGCCTTACTGGATCTATACTCCGGGAGGTGACCATACAATCCAAATTTCAAGTCTCTATGACCATTATTTCAGAATATATAAAAAGTACCAAAAGTACAGATTTTTACCCTTTTTACCCCCTTAGAACCAACATTGGCAAAAATCCAGCCTTACTGGATCTAAGTTCCATAATGTAAACATACAGTCCAAATTTCAAGTCTCTATGACCATTATTTCAGGAGATATAAAAAGTACCAAAAGTACAGTTTTTTACCCTTTTTACCCCCTATTATCAACACTGGCGTAAATCCTGCCTTAGGGGATCTACATTCCGGGAGGTGAACATACAGTCCAAATTTCAAGTCTCTACGACCATTATTTCAGGAGATATAAAAAGTACCAAAAGTACAGTTTTTTACCCTTTTTACCCCCTTAGAATCAACACTGGCGAAAATCCAGCCTTAGTGGATCTATATTCCGGGAGGTGAACCTACAGTCCAAATTTCAAGTCTCTAGCTTCAGCGGTTTGGGCTGGGCAATGATGAATCAGTCAATAAGTCAGTCAGTCAGTCAGTCAGTCAGTCAGTCAGTCACATTACTCTTTTATATATATAGATTTTTATTCCACCCAGTGGCTGCTGTGCAGGCTTTCAAAAAAGGCAAAAATTGCGTTTTTCGCATTTCAACCGCGAATAATTAAAATTCTAGACGTGATGGAAAAATTTGGAGCACATATTTGGAATCAGCGAGTCAAAATCTTTAAAAATTTTGTATCAAACTTCAAACCGGAGTCAAAAACCTTCGATTTGTTGAGCTGTGTAATTTTTAATTTTATTCTTTGCTGATATTTCGTCCTTCTTTGAAGAAATTTTCTAATTTAAAAGCCCAGATGATGTTCTTCTTCAAAGAAGGAAGAAATATCGGCAAAGTGTAAAATTTAAAATTATTAAACAAATATAAAAAAGGCCTCGAGCTCAAGTATTTTAATTTATTAATATATAAAAAATAAGGTCGAACAAAATAAATAAATAGAGCTTTAACTTTTTAAGTAAATATCGGATTTTTGTAATCAAAATTGAAATAAAAAGCTAAGCTCCTCTTCTTTAAAGTTAGAATTTAAAAAAAAAATGTGTCATAAAAAATTGCATTTTAAATGCAAATGCATTTTTTTAATGCATTTTCGTCCCTTTGTCATTCTGTGTGTAACGCATCAAAACATATAGTATATATATTAATGATCAGTGATCGATTCTAAGACATTCTAGCGATATCCGTCCGTCCTTCTGTCCGTCCGTTCTTCTGTCCGTCCGTCCGTCTGTGGAAGACACGATGCAGTCCAAAATAAAAGCAAATCTTCCGACATTTGGCACGATTATGTCTTATGTTCGTAAATGAGCAAAATCGGACCAGGGGGAAAAAAGTTCCCCCTTGAAGAACTAAACCAATCTCTGAAAAATACCATATTTATACCCTACCCACACTGTGGTAAAGGGTATAATGAGTTTGTGCTGATGTTTGTAACTACCTGAAATATTGGTCCTAGACCCACCTTTAAGTATACCGATCGACTCAGAATCACTTTTTGAGTCGATTTATCGATGTCCGTCCGTCCGTCTGTCCGTCCGTCCGTCTGTCCATGTAAACGGTGTAAATACGATACAGGGACAATTTTTAATAAATTGACTTGAAATTTGAAACTTTAGCCTGTTTTGGCCCAAGGACGAATCCTATTGAAATTGGAAAAAATCGGTCCATATTTAGACCTAGCCCCCATACAAAGGTCCTCTTTAGTTTTGGCTCAAATGACTCTAATAGCCGCATAATTAATAGGTATCTTTTCGAAATTTGGCAGGTATTATTTTATCCTCACAAATCACCATTCCGAATTTTAAAGAAATCGGACCAGTTCTTCTTGTAGCCCTAGGGTTGCCAGATACTAGAAGTCAAATAACTGGATAATGGAAAATTTTCAGCTGGATTTTGGAAAAGTAACTGGACCCATACAAAATTTTTTTTTAATGATTTGAAAAAAAAAATCAACCGATTTTCATATGTGAGACACATATTTTTATTTTGGACTAAATGGCCGTCCCTATTTGGGACGGCAAAATGTGCCTTTTTTAAGCATTTATATTAGTTTTTCGTCATTGGCCTGAGGATTGTTAGAGTATTTTTTTCTTTTTAAATAACCCCTCAAAATTAAGTCCATAGTGTTCAAATCTGGAAATCTAGGAGGATCATTAAAATTTCCGGGACATGCGAAGTAAAAAAAAGCGACAACAACTGACCAACATTTGCAGATTTGACCCATCCAGACATATTTTTGTGGGGTTATTTTCAAAGCAAAATGTACGCCAAGAATCCTTAAATCATCGAAGAGCTCAAGGAAAACATTCGTGCCGAAATCAACGCAAGACTGGCCGAAAGTCTCGAAAAAGTTGTTAAAAATATTATTGAAAATGCAACAAAAAGAGCACATTTTCCGTATACAAAAGAGGTATTTATGTTATACTAGCGTGCGCAGGGTATTTTGTTGCCCGTAAATACAGAAAAATTTCATAATGATAATAAATGACCCATTTTTGGAACTTTTCGCTATGGAATCTTCATATATATATGTCTTAATCCTTTACAAAAACTGTGCTTATGATGATCACAACACTTACCATAAATACCAAATACATCAGTTGATAAAATAACCACTTCGTCAACTTTAAGACGGTCATATGTTATCAAAAAAAAAACATTGATTTATTAATTTGAGCAAAAAACAATTGAGTAAATAAAACTTTGAGTTAAAAATTTAATGAACAAATTTTGTAAAAATATGAACAAATATGTATGAATGAAAAAAAAAATACTGAAAAATTAATTGATAAAAAAATTTTAGTACAAACAAAATTTTAGTAAAAAAAATTAAAAAAAAAATCATTTGAATTCGTTTCCAGTTTCATTCCATTTCGTTCCATGTTCTATTCCATTTGGTTCCCTGTTCCATTCAATTTCGTTCAATGTGGTGTTCATTCCTTTTTCTATGGATCAGATCATTAAAAATAATCATTTTACCCTTATTTTGTTTCAAAAAAAATATATAAAGTGCCCCTTTAACTCCTTAGGAATCAGAATTAAAAAAAATAAATCTTTTGGGAATGTTTTTTTTTCGATAAACGATCCTACGTTCCAAATTTCAAGTTTCCAGTACCATTATTTCAGATAATACGAAAAGTACCAAAGAGCTCGATTTTACTCCCTTAGAATCAAAATTTCGAAAAAAAAAGTACTTTTTACAGATTTTTTTCTGTTGTTGGATCCTACATTCCTAATTTTAAGATTTTATGACCTCTATTTAAGAAAATATATACAGTACCAAAAAGTAATTTTTAGGGCGATTTTTTTCCCGATAGAGGATGCTACATTCCAAATTTCAAGTTAATAGGCTCATTATTTAAGAATATATAATTCCCTTTTTTAATTAATTTCCTTAGGAATTAGAATTTCCAAAAGTTATTCTTTGGGAATATTTTATTTCGCTAGACAATCTTACATTCCAAATTTCCATCATAATTATTTTAGAAAATAAAAAAAGGTACCATATTACTCGTTTTTATCCCCTTAGATCGGAATCGGAATTTCCAAAAAAGTGTATTTTTCATAGTTTTTTTCTGTTATTGGACCCTACATTCCTAATTTTAAGTTCTTATGACCCTTATTTAAGTATGGGATGCTACAACCAAAATTTCAAGCTAATAAAACAATTATTTAAGTATATTTAAAAAGTATCAAAATACCTTTTTTACCCGTTTTACCCCCATAGATATATATATTCCAAATTTCAAGTATCTAGCTTCAGTGGATTGTGGAAATATAAAAAGTACCAAAATACCCTATTCCATAGAATCCTATTCCTATTCCCTAGAATCAACATTTCCAAAAACTCAGCCTTAAACGAATCAATATTTCGGGAGGCGCATCTACATTCCAAATTTCAAGTCCCCATTTCGTTCCCTGTTTTATTCCATTTGATTCCCTTTTCCATTCCGATTAGTCCTAAGTGGCTTTCATTCCGTTCCGAATATGCGCTTACATGAGCTAAAAAAACAGAAAATTCTTTGCCTTCTTTAGAAATCTTTTTGTCGCTAAATGACCCTGCATTCCAAATTTAAAGTTTCCAGGACCATTATTTCAGGAATTATAATAAGTAGCAAAATACACTTTTTTACCCCCCTTAGAATCGGAATTTCGAAAAAGTACATTTTCAGAATTTTTCCCGTTGTTGGAACTAACATTGTAATACTTTTTTGTAGTACCTTAATTTCAAAAAATTTAGAAAGTACCAAAGTACAATTTTTTACCACTTTTAACCCTTAGGATTTCCAGAAAGTACTTTTTTTGCGAATGTTTTTCCGTTAGAGGATCCTACATTCTAATTTTCAAATTAATAGGATTTTTTTTTAGAAAAATAAAAAGTACCAAAGTACTCGCTTTTTTACCCCCCTTAGAATCGGAATTTCGAAAAAGTATGATTTCAGAATTATTTCCGTTGTTGGAACCACCATTGCAAATTTTAATATTTTTGAAGGACCTTAATTTAAAAAAATATAAAAAGTACCAAACTACCATTTTTACCACTTTTTACCCTTAGGATTCTGAATTTCCAGAAAGTACTTTTTTGGGGGAATGTTTTTCCGTTAGAGGATCCTACATTCCAATTTTCAAATTAATAGGATTTTTTTTTCAGAAAAAATAAAAAGTACCAAAGTGCTCGCTTTTTACCCCATTAGAATCGGTATTTCGAAAAAGTACTTTTTCAGAATTTTTTCCGTTGTTGGAAACAACATTACAAATTTTAATTTTTTTGTAAGACTTTAATTTCAAAAAATTTAAAAAGTACCAAAGTACAATTTTTTACCCCTTTTTACACTTAGGAATCCGAATTTCCAGAAAGTACTTTTTTGGGGAATGTTTTTCCGTTAGAGGATCCTACATTCCAATTTTCGAATTAATAGGATTTTTTTTAGAAAAAATAAAAAGTACCAAAGTACTCGCTTTTTTACCCCCCTTAGAATCGGAAATTCGAAAAAGTACGTTTTCAGAATTTTATCAGTTGTTGGAACCACCATTGCAAATTTTAATTTTTTTGTAGGACCTTAATTTCAAAAAATTTAAAAAGTACCATTTTTTACCCCTTTTACCCGAATTTCCAGAAAGTATTTTTTTTTCGTTATTTCAAAAGTATGTTTTTTCGTTATTTCAAATTTCGAATTAATTTGATTTTTTTCAGAAAAAATAAAAAGTACCAAAGTAGTCGCTTTTTCTCCTTTTTCAAACCTTTGTTTTTACCCCTTAAAATCAACATTTCCAATAACCCAGCCTTAGCGGATATGTATTCCAGGAGGTGAAACTACAATCCAAATTGCAAGACTCTTGCTTCAGTGGTTTGGGCTGTGGGATGATGCGTGATTAGTATGTCAGTCAGTCATCAGTCAGTCACGTAACTACTTTATATATATAGAAGATAAAAAGTACCAAAGTACATTTTTTTACCCCCTTAGAATCAACATTTCCAAAATCGCAGCTAAATTGTTATTTTGTAAAAGTACTTTTTCAGATTTTATTTTTGTTGTTGGAAACAACATTGCTTATTTTAATTTTTTTGTAGGACTTTAATTTCAAAAAATATAAAAAGTACCAAAATACAATTTCTTACCCCTTTTTACCCTTAGGAATCCAAATTTCTAGAAAGTACTTTTTTTGGGAATCTTTTTCCGTTAGATGATCCTACATTCCAATTTTCGAATTAATAGGATTGTTTTTTAGAAAAAATAAAAAGTACCAAAGTACTCGCTTTTTTACCCCCCTTAGAATCGGAATTTCGAAAAAGTACGTTTTCAGAATTTTTTCCGTTATTGGAACCACCATTGCAAATTTTAATATTTTTTGTAGGACCTTAATTTCAAAAAATATAAAAAGTTCCAAAGTACCATTTTTTACCCCTTTTTACCCTTAGGAATCCGAATTTCCAGAAAGTTCTTTTTTTTGGGAATGTTTTTTCGTTAGAGGATCCTACATTTCAAATTTCAAAATAATTGGATTTTTTTTTTTTTTTCTTAGAAAAAATAAAAAGTACCAAAGTAGTCGCTTTTTCCCCATTTTCAACCCTTCGTTTTTACCCCTTAAAATCAACATTTCCAAAAACCCAGCCTTAGTGGATATGTATTCCGGGAGGTAAAACTACAATCCAAATTTCAAGACTCTAGCTTCAGTGGTTTGGGCTGTGGGATGATGCGTGATTAGTATGTCAGTCAGTCATCAGTCAGTCACGTAACTACTTTATATATATAGATTTATGATTAATGTTTTATTCAAAAAATAGTCCCAAAAAAATTGCAAAAAATATTTAATAAAAAAATAATTGTTAAAATGAAGGAAATCCTTTTTCTACTGGATATATTATGTTTTAACTGGAAACTGGACCAGACCTCAAATAACTGGAAAATCCAGGTCATTCCAGGCCGTCTGGCAACCCTATGTAGCCCCCATACAAACCACCTTCCCGATTTTTACATAAATCTCTCAAATTTCATGAAAACAGAAAATATTTAATTAAAATTTTGTTTGTGTATGTTAAACGCGTACTTAAATAACCTTATCAAACCTGATAATCATCGGACCAGTTTTGGGCCTCTTGTGAAAAATTCGCCCGATATTCAGTTAAAGCGGTTTATTGTTTATTATAGAAGACTATTTCACTCAAATTTGATTTGTGAGTGTTTTTTACACTTATTAAAGATTTGGTAACATATAGATCTAATCGGTCCATGGGACCCATTTTCCGGGAAACTCTGGTGTAGGGTATATGGTCGGTCTTGACCGACTATTATTTTCTTACTTGTTTTATATTATTTTTTGTGTTTTTGATTAACAAATGCAACATTTTTATTCTACAAGAATTTCAAAGTCCTGCATTTGAGCCCAGAGAATTATAAAGTGTAGTTTTTTGTGGTCCGCCCCCTTTTATGGGCGTGGATTTTTTTTTTTTAATAATTATAAACTTGTATTTCTTTAGTATTTCTTTAGTGCAAAAACCATAAATATGCATTTTTAAACACATATTCGAGAGGAAATGTGTCCCCCCCCCTCAATTACCACTACAGACCCCCCCCCCAAAAAAAAGAAGAAAAGGCCCCTGCATTTTTTTTTATTTTTTTTGCATGTTGTGGGGTATAAAAGATTCGGCACAGCCGAATTTAACACTCTTACTTGTTTAGTTAATATTTTATTAATGTACTACATTTTTACAAACAAATTCAGTCATCATTTATATGGGACACAAAGGTCTTCTATTTTAAATATTCGCGCGAATTTTTCATTTCCAACCGATTTACAATCAAACAATATTTTTCTACAACAAAACAAATAGTTCGTTGCCAAAACTGTTACCAAGAAATTGTGTTACCAATAAACAATTAATTGCAACAACGGAAACATGAATAAATCCAAACACTTTTCTTCTACCGTATAAACAATTTTAATCTTTTTTAAATCGGTTCGAAATGAAAAATTTTTCATTCCCAATCGATCAAACAATTTTTTTCTACAACAAAACTAATAGATCGTTGCAACAACGGAAACATGAAAAATTCCCAATTTTTTTTTTTTGAGAGCGTTTAATTTAAAATTGGGGCCTTATTTCATTTTTCAAAATGGGGATTTATTTCATATGAAACAAACCCCTAAAATTGGGGTGTTATTTCATTTTATTTTGGGGTGTTTTTGCATTTTGATGGAGCTTTATTTCATTTTTGAAATTGGGGGTTTACTTCATTATGAAATAAGTCCCCAATTTTGGGGACTTGTTTCGTTTTCATTTTGGGGACTTATTTCCTGGAGGTTATTTCATGCTGCCCTTCCCTTGTTTCCCAGTTTAGAAAGTTCCAAAATTTTAACTTTTCTTTTTTCCCGTGTACTCTTAAATGTAAAAGTTTGTTATTTCTTTATTTTTTTTATTTTCATCTCTAATATTTCCTTTCTTTTTAAGTGGCAGTAACATAAGTATAATTTTCAAGAAATTAAAATTAAAATTTTTATATTATATGTTTAACGCAATATAAAAAAACTTCGTTTTTGTTTATCACGTTCTCATAAAAGAGTTGTAAACTGTGACAAAACTTTTTTGCTTTAGAAGGATTCCAAAATTTTTGAAAACAAAAACAACACTTTTTCGACCTTACCTATTTTAATTTGCATAAAAATTGGCATATCAATTCTCGAGATCTGTGTCGAATTTCGGTTTTTGTTATTTAGTCAAAATTGTGAATGGTTCGCGTTTTATCGCTGTTCAAAGTTGGTATTTTGCAACAATTTAATGAAAAATACATGATGTTTAAATGATCGTATCTTTGGAACGCATCATCCGATTGTCACGAAATAAAGCGCAAAATAATGGTTATGTCCTGGTCTTAAAATAGAATTTTGAAAAAGGATAGGATGCTTTGCAAAAAGGATATTGAAATTAAAAAAATGTCCTTAATTTGCAAATATCTCAAAATGCGTATCTTTAATTTTCCTATATTTTTTTGCACATATAGCCCTAAATATACTTAACAACATATGCAAATCCCAAATTGGGATGGTAAGCGGTTTAATTGTAAACGCGGTTTCATGAAACGCCTTATTGATTTTTGTTAATAACTCTCGTTTACAAATGAAAAACAATTTCTGCGCACTAACCGCAAATAATTTTTTTATATGTATTTTTGATCGCTAAACTCAAAAATTTCATCAAAAGAACATTTCGCGAATAACTTTTTGTTTAATGAATTTTTTAGCGTTTTTTGGAGGTATTTTGACTATTTTTCTTATATCTTAAGTTCTGTTTATCTGATTCTCTCGCAATAAAAACCAAATTAAAGACAATCAAATTTCCAACAAATCCTACATTCATCATTTTTTCATAAGTTCATAGCTTTACGCGCAAATAATTTTTTTAGCGTTATTTGGAGGTATTTTGACTATTTTTCTTATATCTTGAGTTCCGTTCATCTGATCTTTTCGCAATAAGAACCAAATTAAAGACAATCAAATTTCCAACAAATCCTTCATTCGTTATTTTTATATCAGTTCATAACTTTACGCGCAATAGGCAAACAAGGAAAAACTATTTTTTATTAACAAAGCTCATTTTTTAAAAATTTTAAAAACAGAAATTGTAAAAAAATATAATTTTTTTTTGTATTTTATCATGTATATTCATAAAATTTGTGATAACTTCGGAGTAAACCTATAGATTTTCATCAAATCAACTTTATTATATTTCTCAATGTTCAGGCTTTGCAGATAAATAAAAAGATGCAATTAATTGCAAAGATTTCTATTTCTTAAACTTTTTTTAAATGATTTGTTAATCAAAAAACTTATTTTAGTCATATGTTTGCCTATTGCGCGTAAAGTTATGAACTGATATAAAAATAATGGATGAAGAATTTGTTGGAAATTTGATTGTCTTTAATTTGGTTCTTATTGCGAAAAGATCAGATGAACGGAACTCAAGATATAAGAAAAATAGTCAAAATACCTCCAAATAACGCTAAAAAAATTATTTGCGCGTAAAGCTATGAACTTATGAAAAAATGATGAATGTAGGATTTGTTGGAAATTTGATTGTCTTTAATTTGGTTTTTATTGCGAGAGAATCAGATAAACAGAACTTAAGATATAAGAAAAATAGTCAAAATACCTCCAAAAAACGCTAAAAAATTCATTAAACAAAAAGTTATTCGCGAAATGTTCTTTTGATGAAATTTTTGAGTTTAGCGATCAAAAATACATATAAAAAAATTATTCGCGGTTAGTGCGCAGAAATTGTTTTTCATTTGTAAACGAGAGTTATTAACAAAAATCAATAAGGCGTTTCATGAAACCGCGTTTACAATTAAACCGCTTACCATCCCAATTTGGGATTTGCATATGTTGTTAAGTATATTTAGGGCTATATGTGCAAAAAAATATAGGAAAATTAAAGATACGCATTTTGAGATATTTGCAAATTAAGGACATTTTTTTAATTTCAATATCCTTTTTGCAAAGCATCCTATCCTTTTTCAAAATTCTATTTTAAGACCAGGACATAACCATTATTTTGCGCTTTATTTCGTGACAATCGGATGATGCGTTCCAAAGATACGATCATTTAAACATTATGTATTTTTCATAAAATTGTTGCAAAATACCAACTTTGAACAGCGATAAAACGCGAACCATTCACAATTTCGACTAAATAACAAAAACCGAAATTCAATAAAAATCAGAAGAATGGATATATTAATTTTTGGATAAATTGAACCACCATCGGCTGATTGCCTATGCTATTTAAAATGGAACCAGTCTTTAATGTTTTTATTATTTTTGAATTATGTTTTCAGCAAAAAAATAATAATAATGATTAAAAAAACTTAAAAAAAAAATTCAACAAAGTTAAAAAAATTTCTTAATTAATAGTAGTATGTTTTTAGCAAAATTATTATTAAATTACAATAACAGTATTATAAAAACATCCATAATTAATGAAGACATTTGTTTTAATCCTGTTTATACATCAATTGCTTTAAATTTGCATTTTAAATTATAATTTGCGCTTTATTTTACATAATTAGTTCATAAATTACATTTAATAGTTATTAGTTTTCGATAATGTCTGTGGTAATATGTGATAATGGATTAAGTCGACATAGGAGTAAATGGGTATTATTAAATATTATTAAGGTCCATTTTGGTCCGAATTTAGAGCCATTTTGTATTTTAGCGATATTTAAACAAACGGGTATATTCCCGAAACACAAATCGTTACTAAAATATTTTTCTAGTCAATGCGATAAATCTTATCCTTATGCTCTTTTAAACAGCATTTTTAAATATAGTGATTTTCATTTAATCAATTTTATTTTAAATCTGAATATTTTTTTTTTTAATAAGCTATTATCACTTTCAAATACTGGAATTATAAAATTCTAAAAAAAATTGTTAACCATAATTTATAAAAAAAATTAAATTGTGTTAATAAATTAAATAAAAAAAAATATATTAATCATGTCATGTAAAAGTCATTATAAAGGAGACATCCACCGAAAAAAATTTATTAAATTAAAATTTAAATATTTAAAATAAAAAAAAAATATTTTTTTTTCTATATAAATCAATCAGAAACTTTATCAATACTTGTGGTATTTTAATCAACTACGTTAAATGAGCTTTAATTTTTAAAGTTGCTTTACTAACAAATGTTTTCATTGATTTAATTACAAATGTAATTGACTATGATGATCAAGGAGAGGACTTTCATGGAAATGCATGTTTTTCTCCATTAGTCTTAAAACAGCATAAACCAAATATATTTGCAACATAAATAATTTGCTTTAAAATGGCATCGATTCGTTAGTGCATACCCAGCAAAAAAAAGTGCGGAGTTCTTCTATTTGGAGTGCTTTATAACTATAACAAATGTAATGAAATACAACAAAAATAACAAAAAACACAAGAAAAAAAACGCAAAGGCATTCTTTTCTACTCCATAAAAAGTTGAAATTCAGCTCTTAACTCATTACCTTCCGCGACACTTCCATACAAAAGTAAGTAGATATTCAGTAGATAAGAAGTACTCCGAGCTTTCAAACAATTTCCAACTACTTCCCTAGAGTAGTTCTTATTTACTGAATATCTACTTACATTTGTATGGAGGTGTCGCGATAGGTAATGAGTTAAGAGCTGGAATATCTGTGTATTCTGGAGTAAAAAAATTTTTTTGTGTTTTTGTCTTGTGTTTTTTGTTATTTTTGTTGTATTTCATTACATTTGTTACAGTTTTAAAGCACTCCACTTTTTTTGCAGGGATATTTTTGCATATAGTGTTAAAAATGCATATTTTGCTATAATTTCGCTACTAATTCATATTTTTGGGTCATATTTTGTGTAAAATTTTAGTTTGCCCTTTTTTTAAGATTTTTTTTTTTTTTTTTTGACACCGTTAGTTTTTTTCAAGGTCAATTTTGGTTGTCTAATGATTACCATCGAAGAACTAAACCAACCTCTGAAAAAGTGTTATTTCATCAGTTTCTGTACTCTTGTTGAACAAATGAAACATTTATATATCATAAGAAGTTGAAATTTCTACACTTGGGCTGTAGAAAATAATTTACATTAAAAATGTGAAAATGAAAATTTCCGAATTTTTTTGATGTTCTAGATTTCCGAATTTTTTTTTCGTTTTCTTTCACATAAATAAAATTTGGTGAAGGTAAAACGAATGCAATTTTTTCCTTCTAATTTTTTAAACTTTAATTACACCAATACCCCGGTTTGCGTTGCTTCGTTTTGCGTTGTTTCGAAGTTGCGTCGTTAAAAAATTTCTGTGACTTCGAAGTTGCGTCGTTTTTGTTTCAGTTTGCGTCACATGGCTTCAAAGTTGCGTTGTCAGTGCTTCGTTTTGCGTCGTTAATATTTATTTTTTAACATAAATATAACGGATTTATGTATAATTGTATTCACAAAGCTTAAACAGAAAAAGGGAATTTCCCATTTTAGTCTAATATATGTGAAGGTTGCCAGTTTAAGTTCATTTTAATTGAAAAAAAGTTTTATTTTATTCACTTTTTCAGTCAAAATTATGAATTTCGGAACCAATTAAATGCGAATCAAACGAAACGTATGGGAAATCGTGCTTTGGTTTGCGTCGATTCGGTTTGCGTCGCGTTTATCCGGTCCCAATTAGCGACGCAAACCGGGGTATTGGTGATTTGATTTCAACTTCAAATGAAAACGTGGTTAACAAAATACTAAACTTACTTTCATGTGATTCAGAAATTTTCATGTGAATTGAAAAGTTCTGAAAGACAGAATAGAGGCTTTGGACTTAGGTGACACGAAAATGTACTTTTTTGGCCGCCCCCTCTTTTGGGCGTAGGTGTAATGTTTTGCTTTAGATATAAGTGTACTTGCCGAGACCCCCATTAATTTTTAAGCCTCAACATTTTTTCAGAACAAACAAATACTTTATCACCAATTTATCTCCAATCTAATCTAAGGGGACTCCCATACAAAATTATTTTTTTTTTCAATTTTCTCCAACCACTCTAACTGCCCTTAGAGTGCCCCTAGAGCAGTCAAATGTACGACCAACCCACAATATTTTTTAATCCAAACATTTTCTTTGAACTCAACTACGCTCTATCTTTAACTCTTATGGCGGTCCCCTTACAATTTTTTTTTTATTTTATTTAAATTTTTTTTATTTAATCAGCTTCTACCGATCCAATGGTGCTTCATAGAAGGGTCATTAGTTATACCAACATTTTTTCAAAATATACCTATTAGGGCGTCCCTTCAAATTTAAATTTTCAAATTTCATGTCGTAATACCTGTCAAACGATGGCCACATTAGAGCTAATTTTGGGAAAATTTATGAAAAAATTTCGCAAGCTTGAAAAAAAAAAATTACGTATTTCGACCAAAATTCATGTCCGGATTTTTTTGACCAAATCCGGCTCAAATATTCGAAAATTTGGCATACTTTATTAGAAAACAAGCAAAAAAGTTAAATTCGGCCTTGCCGAATGTAGTGATACCCTCCACAATTTCAAAAAGATTATTGCAAAAAACTTTATTTAAAAGGAAATTACTTTTGAAAAAAAAAAATTTTTGAAAAAAAAAATTTTCGCGAAAAAAAATTTTGGTAAAAAAAATCCGCGATTTTTTTTTTTTTTGTGTTCGTACTTGTTTAAATACCGTTTGGTGTTCAATTATGTTCACATATGCCAACCAGAAGCCGAATTAAAGCATTTTGTGTTTTTAGGTTATGTTGAATGTACTGAAATTTTTGAGGTATGCTTACATTTTCGTTCATAACTTTTGAACCGCTGAACCGATATCGCTCAAATGCAATACCAAACTTCTCGGGAGAACTTCCAATAAATATGTTAAGTTTCAGTCATCTCTGTGCAATATTTTGCCCGCGACAGCATTTTCAACAGACAGACAGACGGACAGACGGACAGACGGAAAGACGGACAGACGGACAGACGGACAGACGGACAGACGGACAGACGGACATCGCTAGAATGTCTTAAAATCGATCGGGCATCATGAATATATATACTTTATGGGGTCCCCGATCGATATTTCGATGAGTTACAAACAGAATGACAAACTTATATATACCCTCTATCACTAGAGTGGAGGGTATAAAAAATATTTAAAAAAATTCCAAAACCGCGTTTTTGGTCCACAGATGCTGATTTTTAAACATAAAAATTATTTTTTATACAAATTGGTCTTAAAAGTTGGAAAATGTTAAGTGTGTTATCTAAAAAATATTTAAAAAATATAAAAACTCGATTTTGGTCCGAAAAGGCTGATCAGAATCTGTGGACAAAAATCGCAGATCAGCATTTTTGGACCAAACTCGCGTTATTATGTTTTTCTAATTTTTTTGAGATAACTCACTTAACATCTTCCAACTTTTGAGAACAATTTGGATAAAAACAAAATAATTATTATTATTAAAAATCAGCATTTTGGATTTTTTTAATCAGCTCTAACGTGGAAGTCGTTTGACAGGTCTTACGACATGAAATTCGAAAATTTAAATTTGACGGGACGTCCTAATACCTATGCCCTATCTCCACTCCCAAAGTGGGCTAGCCCTGAGCTAGCATGGAAGTTTCCATTCAATATAACATTTTTATAAAATTTGCTCCAACTGTAATTTGTATGGGAGCCAAATTAGGAAGTGCAGATAGGTATGTTTTGAAAAACTCTTGGAGGGTAAAAATAATTAGGGGTCGGCCTCACTTTTGACCCCTCTAGAGTGCACCATTAAAGCGGTAGAAGCTGATTTAATAAAATAAATTTATAAAAAATTAAAAAAAAAATTGTGTGGGGACCGCCTTAGGAGTTAAGGATGCAGGGTAGGTGTTTTCAGAGAAAATGTTTGGACTAAAAAAAAATATTGTGGGTCGGTCACCTATTTGACTGCTCTAGGGGCACACTTAGGGCAGTTAAAACATGTGAAAAAAATTTAAAAAAAAACTTTTATTTTGTATGGCAGCCCCTTTAGAAATTGAAGATAGAGTATTAGTTTGTTCTGAAGAAATGTTAAGACGAAAAAATTAATGGGATCCGGTCTTGGAAATGACCCCTCTATGAGGCACCATTGGAGCAGTAGAAATGACTTTAGAATTGGAAAATTACAAGAATTTTTTTTTTTTAAATTTAAAAAAAATATCAGTAATAAGTAAATCGAATTTGAGTAAAGAAACAACCTACCAATTTTTAAAAATGTATATCTTTTTAACGGGTTATCAATAAAATCTGAAAATTTATCACGAAGGAATTTTCGAAGGGAACTAATCTAATAAACCCTTTACCACTAACAATAAGTGGTGGGTTTAAAAAACTTATACATTTTTTTTATAAAAAAAAAATTATTAAAAATATATTGATAAAAAATTTTATGAAAAAAATTTTGATGGAAAAAATTTTTGATGAATTTTTTTTTTTTGTGAGAAAAAAAAAATGATGAAAAAAAATTTAAAAAAAGATTATTCTAGCTCAAGCACGTATTTCATTTTTTGTAAAAGAAATGTGACCTTGAGCTAGAATAATCTTCTCAAAATAGAATTTTAAAGGTCGAATAATAAATGTTTTTATTTAAAATTTTTATTTTTTTATTTAAAAACTATAACAGAATTTTAATTAAAAAAATTTTGATAATTTTTTTTTATAAAACGATTTTTTATTTAAAAAATTTTTTATTAAAAAAAGATATTTGAAGAACAAAAGAAATTTTGTTAAAAAAGTAAAAAAAATGATAAAAACAAAAAGTTTTTGAAAAAAAAAATGTTGTTAAAAATAATTATGTTATGCATTATTCACCAGCTGGTGAATAACCAGTAGGTGAATTCTAATCCAAGTTACAAATCCCAGATAGAAACCTATTTGGTTGTAAGAAACAGTAATTCATATTTTATTTTTTTTTGTCATCAGCTTAAACAGTTAAACTGAGGTGCACTCAAAGAAAAAGCTTCATTATATATATGAACACTGTCATAAATATAATGAAATCTTCATTAAAGTTCGTCCAATGTAACAGTTTCATAAATACAATGAAGCAGTTTCAAAATTTTTAATATGGTCAATATTTACGAAAATTTGCATTATATTTATGAAAGTTTTCAACTTTCATTATATTTATGAAAGTGTTTCATTAATATAGCAAATGCATGTTTTTTTTTTTCAGGAGCTGTAATTGTTTTGCATCAATTTCTTAATCATATTACAGAAAATCTTATGCCACGTTTATGATTTTTTTTATGAACTCATGAAATCTTATGAAGTGCATTTTATAGACTTTTCATTATTTTTATGAAGGTTTCATAAATAAAATGAAATTTGATGACAAAAATATTTATGAAACCATGTCATAAATATTATGAAGCATTTTTCTCTGAGTGTGGCTTCCTTCGTCACTTTTAAAATTAGACACCAGCCTATAAACATTATCATGTCAAAAATTACTTGTATTGCATCACCCTGTATTTGTGCTGCTGTTTCTAGTAATTGTACCTACTGTTGCCATCGCTGTAACTACATTGTTCGACAACAAGAATTTGTCGTTATAACGTTGTTTTTGACAGTTACTATTAAATATACAAAAAAAAAAAGTATTTCAAAAATATATAAAAAAGAGTGTGTTTTGTAAAAAAAAAAAAATACTAAAAAACCCCCAAAAAATTGTTGGAAAAGTTACTAAAAGTCTTTCTTTTCTGAACCAGTTTTTTTTTTCTTTTTAACCACAATACTTTTTTTCTTGGCTTCATCTATACAACAATAAAACAGTTTATGGTTTTTGCAGATATTCTTACAAATTTAAAAATTTTTATACATTTTTTTTATTTTACAAATAGTGTCCCTGCAAACATTTAGGAGAATGAAGATAAAAAATTATAGGAAAGTTCAATTTGTTGAAAATAGATCTTCAAAGAGTTAATATATTTTTTGATTAGTGATCGATTTTAAGACATTCTAGTGACGTCCGTCTGTCTGGTGATCAGACATATATAAGTGTACCTTAACAGTTTTACTGGGATTTGCTTCAAAAATTTTAACATTTTATTTTAGCAGCATCAGTTCAAAAGTTATGAACGAAAATGTAAAGAAACCTCGAAAATTTTAGTACATTCCACATAACCTAAAAGTACAAAGTGCTTTAATTCGGCTGCTGGTTGACATATTTAAACAGAATTGGATATCGAAACGTGATTAAAAAAGTACAAACATATTTTATACCCCATACATTTTTTTCGCGAAATTTTTGTTCCTAAAAAAAAATTTTTTCAGCGGATTTTTTTTTATCAAAATAAATGACTTTTATCACTTTTCTTTTCACAAAATTTTCTTTTTAAATGATATATTTTTAGGAGTGCCTCTTTTAGATTATGTTTTTTTTCTCCGTGGAAAGTTTTTTTGTTTAAGAAATTTTTTTTTTTCTCAAAATTAATTTCTTTTATCAATTTTTTAACAAATTGTATATGATTGTATATATTTTTAACTGATTGTATATGATTGCATCTCATTGTATTATTGAATAGATAGATAGATCTGATCAGGCATGGTTTTTGTAAAATTTCTTTCAATATTGACCAAATCCGAGATATAATTAGATCTCGATTTTTGTCATTTCAGATACAAATATATACAATCAGATATATGAATATATACAAACAGATCAAATAGGATATAATCCTTTTTTCACGGGTCAACAAATTTATTGTAACAAAACTTATTTTTTTTTCAAATACATTTATTTCCCCAATAAAGGGTTAAGGGTATCCAGTTATTTAGCAAGGCTGACTTTAAATTTTTTAATTGTTTTTCTATGCTCGTTTTTATTTTACTTTGTTTGCTGGGTTCGAGCTTTTACTTTTTATTTTCTTTCAATTTTTTCCCACATTGTTTTTGCTGAACGTTTTTTTTTTTGCCTTCTCCGTTTTGTGTATTTTAGTATTTGTTGGTGAAAAATTACTAACAATAAAAAACTTCACCTACAGTGCCAAATATCATACTGTTCTTATCTAAAACCAAGTAACCAAACATCCAACCTTCCAATTGGCAATAGCATAAAAAAGGTCATCTTTGTATTCGCCCACTTTAACTTTAATATTTTATTGGATTTATTTTTCGTCGATTTTTTACAGCTCGTTCTACACCATTTTCAATTTTATTTCGGAATTTTCAATTGTATTTCAGAAATAATCAATTGTATTTCAGATTCATCCAATTGTATTTCAAAAAAATTTAATTGTATTTCAGAAAAAATCAATTGTATTTTAAAAATTGTCAAATATATTTTTATTTTTATTTTATTAAGAATTACCATATAATTACAAATCATATACTAATTTTACCTAACCGAGAACTGGTAACAATGACCTTCGTCTCGTTGTAGCGAAACAGACCAAGGCCTCTGGTGGGAATCGAACCCACGACCCCCAGACTCATAGGCTAGCACGCTACCAACTAGCCTACTGGGGCGCCTTTGTCAAATATAATACAATTGTTTTTTATGAAATACAATTGGAAATTTCTGAAATACAATTGACAATTTTTGAAATACAATTGAATATTTCTGAATTACAAATGAAAAATCTGAAACAATATTGACTATTTCTGATAAACAATTCGAAAATCTGAAATACAATTGACTATTTCTGAAATACAATTGGAAAATCTGATAAACAAATGACTATTTCTGAAAATAACTTGCCTTCTTCTGAAATACAATTGAAAACGGTGTAGTTGTTAAATAGAACGTATTTTTTTACAGAAGTATAAAACTAAAATATTTTTTTGATAAAAAAGATCAATTACAATTGGAACGATAGACTTCAATAGGAATGGAAAAGTTGCTACAAATGATATTTTTTTGATACTTCTTTACAATGAATGGGATTTTAACTACTTTTGTTAATAGAACATATTTTTGGAAGTACAAAAACACAAGTTCTGAGAAGAGTACATTTTGAAAATTCTGAAAAATTACTTTTTGAAAATTCTTAAAAAAGTACTTTTTATATTTCCTGAAAAAATTAGTACTAAAAAATTTGTATTTGGAATGCAGAATCCTCTAGGAGAAGTAGAAAAAAGTATTTTTTGGAAATTCCGATTTGTAAGTGACAAAAATGGTAGAAAAATGTTACTTTGGTACTTTTTCCTAAAAAGTGGTTATAAGAACATGACATATGATATGTGAATCCTTTACAAAAACACAAGTTCTGAGAAAAGTACATTTTGAAAATTTTGAAAACGTACTTTTTGAAAATTCTTAAAAAAGTGCTTCTTATATTTCCTGAAAAAATGAGTACTAAAATCTTAGTATTTGGAATGCAGAATCCTCTAGGAGAATCCTCTGAAAAAAGTACTTTTTGAAAATTCCGATTTGTAAGTGACAAAAAGTAAAAAATTTTACTTGGGTACTTTTTATATTTCCAGCAAAAGTGGTAATAAGAACATGAAGTTTGATATATGAGACCTTTAAAATAATACGAGTTCTAAGAAGAGTACATTTTGAAAATTTTGAAAAAGTACTTTTTGAAAATTATTAAAAAAGTACTTCTTATATTTACTGAAAAAATTAGTACTAACAACTTGGTATTTTGAATGGAAAATCCTCTAGAAGAATCCTCTGAAAAAAGTACTTTTTGGAAATTCCGATTTTTAAGGGACAAAAATGGTAAAAAAGTTTACTGTGAAACTTTTTATATTTCCTGCAAAAGTGGTAATAAGAATATGAAATTTGCAATAATACAAGTTCTGAGAAAAGTACATTTTGAACATGTACTTTTTGAAAATTGTTAAAAAAGTACTTTTTATATTTTCTGAAAAAATTAGTACTAAAAACTTGGTATTTGGAATCGAGAATCCTCTAGGAAAATCCTCTGAAAAAAGGACTTTTTGGAAATTCAGATTGGTAAGAGACAAAAATGGTAAAAAATTTTACTTTTTATATTTCCTTAAAAAGTAACCATAGAACATGAAATTTGATATGTGAGACCTTTACAAAAACACAAGTTCTGAGAAAAGTACATTTTGAAAATTCTGAAAAAGTACTTTTTGAAAATTGATAAAAAAGTACTTTTTATACTTCTTGAAAAAATTAGAACTAAAAACTTGGTATTTGGAATGCAAAATCCATAAGGAGAAGCCTCTGAAAAAGTACTTCTTGGAAATTCATATTTTTAAGGGACAAAAATGGTAAAAAACGTTTACTGTGAAACTTTTTTTATTTTCTGAAAAAGTAATAATAAAAACTTTAAATTTGAAATTTAGGACACTTAGCAACAAAAAAAAAACAAATGCTGTCAAAAGTCCATTTTGAAAACTCTACAGAAGTAGTTTTCAATTTCCTGAAAACATTAGTACTAAAAACTTTATGTTTAGAATGTAGGATCCTCTAGCAGAAAAAAGTACTTTTTGGAAATTCTGATTTGTAAGGGACAAATATTTTGAAAAAGTTTAGTTTAGAACTTTTTATATTTCCTCAAAAAAATGTACTAAAAATTTGTAATTAAGAATATAGGACCTTTAAAAAAATTCTTAAAAAGTACTTTTTGAAAAATTTTTTAAAATTCTAAAAAAGTAGTTTTAAAAAAAAGTACTTTTCGAAAAAATTTTTAAAATTCTCAAAAAGTAGTTTTTGAAAAAATTTTGAAAATTCTAAAAAAGTACTTTTTATATTTCTTGAAAAAATGAGTACTAAAAATTTTATATTTAAAATGCAGGAGACAAACATTTAAAAAAAGTACTTTTTGGAAATTTAAATTTTAAGGCCAAAAACGGTAAAAAGTTTACTTTGAAACTTTTTTATCTACCGAAAAAATTGTACTAGAAACTTAAAATTTGAAAGAAATTGTTTTTAGGAATTTCAATTATAAGGGAGCAAACGAAGGTAAGGTCCCAGAATCCTCAAAATTTAACATAAAAGATCCTCCCAAGGAATTATTACCAAGTTAGAGATTTTAAGAACTTAATTTTTTTTTTTGATTTTAAAGGTTTTATTACAATATAAGAGCTTTGAAAATTTTCAAGATTTTTTTGCCGAAAGGAACGTGATTCCTTTATAAACGGTGTTTAAATCATCAGTTTTTGATAATAAACATTTCGTAGGGGGAATTTCAGCACCTTTTTTACATTGAGTCCTTGAAAATACAACCATTCCTTGAAAATTAAAATTTTTTGTTCATTCTTTAAAGCATTTTTTTTAACCTCTCTCTTCATATCGCCAATTCCTTTTCTTATTAAAGTTCACCATACGTATGAGTGTTATTAATTTAGCTGCTTTAAATAAATTATTACTCATACGCTTTGTGTAACTTTAAATAAATACTTTTTTTTCTCATTTCATTGCAAAACATTTAAAATTGATGGTTGTTTTTTGTTTAGTGTGTTCTACTTTATATTTTTTTTTTTTTGTTTTTCTTTTTGTTTTTGCCAAAAGAAAAAGATATCAAAAATGAAATATTTGTTTTTAAATTGTTTTGAACTTTCACTTTTTCATCTCAATTTGTTTAATATTGAATATGCTGTTTTGTTACCTTCTTTTACTTTGGTGTTGGGTCAATGGAGAACAAAAAAAAAACAAATTTATTTAAAGACCTTGAAATTTGAATAAATAAATTTAAGCATAAGGGAATTAATATTTATTTATGATATAAGAACTTTTTTTAAGTAGATTAAGTAAAGTGCATTCTCGTATAAAGGTTGCACAGTGGGCGTTTAAAATTTTCGATAGCCAGGAAATTTAAAACGGTTATAGCTAACGGGGGGGTGAAATAAAGCCATAGGCAATAAGGGCATATGGCCTTATTTCTCAATTCAATGGGAAATAAGGCCATATGGCTTTATTACCAACACGATTGAGCAATAAAGTCATATTGATTTTGCAACCAAAGTGGAAATAAAGCCATATCAGTTCAAAATGTGGAAATATATTTCCCCGTAAATCCTGCTACCCAAAAAAAAAAAAATATTTAGCGAATCTGCTAAATTAATTTATGGAGTTTGTAATCCCTAAGCCCGGCCAAAGGCCGGCTACGCAGAAATTTTTTTTTTTTTACTATCTTTAAATTAAAAAACCACATATACCACGAACCTCGGAACTTAGAGTTGTCTAGAGGCACCAATTTTTTATTGGCAGGGTTTTAATTTAAAGATTGTTTAACAAAAAAAGTTTTTCTGTGTAGCCGGCCTCCGGCCGGGCTTAGGGATTACAAAATCCATGCATTAAACCCACCCTCTCCGCAAAGTAAAGTTTTCTAGGGTAGCAGGCCTTTGCGCAATCAAATTTGTTATGCCTCAAAAAGGCCTGATAACCAAAATAGCTTTGGTTTGCAGAGAGGGTGGGTTTAATGCATGGAGTTTGTAATCCCTAAGCCCGGCCGAAGGCCGGCTACGCAGAAAAACTTTTTTGTTAAACAATCTTAAAATTAAAAATCCTGCTATTTAGTGGAAAAAATTTTCCAGATTTTCCCCTACACTCTCCGGAAATTAATGACGAATACTTTCATAAATTTTCAAATGAGTAATAAAGCCATATATGGCTTTATTTCCAACAGTGGTTGGTAATAAGGCCATATGGCTTTATTTCTCAACTCATTGGGAAATAAGGCCATATGGCCTTATTGCCTATGGCTTTATTTCACCCCCCCATAGCTAACGTATTTTCGAGTTTCAGTTTGGAAGTTGGCGCAAAACGGTTGTACGGGGGAGGCAGCAGGACCACCCAAAGTAGGGCATACAAACACTTTTAATGCTCCACATAGTGGCAGAGGTTGTATATAAGTTTTTCATTTCGTTTGTAACTCATTAAAATATCGGTCTGGGACCCCATTTGTCGATAAACTTTTTTCATTGTCTAAAAAAAAAAAATTATAGCCTAGAGCGGTGCAATATAATACCGACATTGATTAATTTTAAACCCCAAAAATTTTCTTGAACAAACCAACTCCTTATCTTCACTATCTAAGGATGCTGCCATACAAAATAAAATTTTTATGAATCTGTCTCAAGGTTGCCTCTTTAGGAATCCAATCCAAAATTAAGGAGATCTGATCAAATTTAAATTTTTTTTTGAGAAAAATTACTTCAGCTCGAGCCCACGTTTTTTACTAATTATTACGATGATATTGTAAGAGTAACAAATTTTAAGAAACTATTCATAAACTTTGGTTTTAGAATGATTTTGTTTCGGAATTTGTCAAATTCTATTGTCAGGAGTATTAAGCAAATTAAAAATCGTTAGTGGCAATTAGAGTTGTCAAAAAATCGACTTTTAACTTTGTTCGAAAAATTCAAATAATTGTTTTTGTTCGTTCGATCAAACGATTAAATCTAAAATATTATTCGATTAATCGATGAGAATAACAAATAAAAAAAGTGGTTATAAAAAAATATTTTTAATAAGTTTTAAGTTTTTTAAGTTGGGGTGGGGGGGGGATTCTGCGGGGGACATTAGAGGACATCTTTTCTATCTTCACATAAATGTTTACAAATTCATTTATTTATGTCTTACTAGCTCGCCCGCCGGTACTTCGTTACCGGTTATGTTAAATACCGGATAATAGAAGGACCAGGATTACCCTACCGATTTCAAAAAATGGCTCATATGTAGTCTTTGTTTTATTTAATGTGGACGTTTAAGTCTTTCATAAAATAATATTTCATTGAATAACTTAAACAATAAAATTTGAATAATTTCGGTGGTACGTTGTCATGTACGTTCCGGTAAAAAAGATTTTGACAATTTTCGAGCCCTTATATCGGGGTTTTGGATCTTGAGTGAATAAATATTTCAGTGAAAAAAGAAATCGGAATAAAAAAAAATTTGGGTAAAAAAACATATAGAGAGAAAAAATATGGAGTTAAAAAGTTTAATTCGAAAAAGTTTAGTAAAAAGTATCATTCTATATTGTTCCCCGCTCTGTTCCATTTCGTTCCCCGTTCTACTCCATTTCATTTTCAATTCAATCTCCATGCAAGTTTCATTCCTGTCCATATAATATGCATTACAGAAATAAAAAGTGCTATTGTGTTAATCTTATAGATATAAAAATACCATTTTACACCACTTGTACCTACTTTTTACCCTTGTACCACTTGTAGCCCTTTTTTCCCAGTCCATTTCTTGGGTGTTATTTCGGCTTGGAGGATACTGCACGTCAAATTTTGAGTTTCTAGGATTTAAAGTTAGATAGGTACAAATAACCATTTGCCACCTTTTCCACTTAAAATTAAATTTTCTAAAAACCTTTTTTTCTGAACCGTTATTTCAAGAAATATAAGAAGTACCAAACTTTTACTTTTTTATGCCCTTTACGACTCTTAGAAACAGAATTTCCAAAAAGTACTTTTTCCAAAATATTTTTTCACTAAAGAATACATTCAAATTTTCACTGCCTAGGATCATTATTTCAAGAAGAATAAGAAGTATAAAAAAACACTTTTCTACACCTCTAGAAACGGAATCTTTTAAAAATACTTTAGCATAGCAGATGTTTTTTTTTTTCACCGAAGGACCCCACATTCCAAAATTCATGCTTCTAAGACAATTATTATAGGAACAAAGTAAAATTAGTACCAAAATTTCACTTTATTACCCCCGTTCGAAACGGAATTTCCAAAAAGTACTTTTTTCAGTATGTTTTTTCTTCACCGAAGGATCCTACATTACAAATTGCAATTATCTAGGAATATTAGTTCAGCAAATATTAAAAGTACAAAAAGTATACTTTTTAACCCCGTTAAGAAACGGAATTTCCAAAAAGTTCTTTTCCCAAAATTTTGGTTTTCACCGAAGAATATTTACATTCAAAATTTTAAGTTTCTATCTAGAACCATTTCGTCAGAAAATATCAAAATTACCGGAAGTACACTTTTTTTAGCCATTTTACCCTACTAAGAAGCGGAATTTCCTAAAAGTATTTTTTCCAGAATGTTTTTTGACCGAATGATTTTACATTACAAATTTAAAGATTCTACGGCCATTACTACCGGAAATTAGAACGTACCTAAAGTTTAAATTTTTACCCGTTCCACCCCCTTAGAGAAGGAAATTTCAAAAATTACTTTTTCCAGAATTTGTTTTTACTTTAGGATCCTACATTCCAAATATTAAGTTTCTATGATCATTATTTCAGGATATATAAAAAGTACCATAAGAACTATTTTTATCCCTTAAGAAAAGGAATTTTCAAAAAGTACTTTTCCTAGAATGTTTTTTTTGCAAAAGGTTACTTTTACAAATGGTAATTTTTATAAAAGGTATTTTTTATTAAAGGCACTTTTATTAAAAGATACTTTTTGTAAAAGGTACTTTTTATAAATGGAGTACTTTTTATAAAAGGTACTTTTTGTAAAAGGTACTTTTTGTAAAAGGTACTTTTTGTAAAAGGTACTTTTTGTAAAAGGTACTTTTATAAAAAGGTACTTCTTATAAAAGGTACTTTTTATAAAAGGGACTTTTTATAAAAGGTACTTTTTATAAATGGTACTTTTTATAAAAGGTGCTTTTTATTAAAGGTACTTTTTATAAAAGGTACTTTTTATAAAAGGTACTTTTTATAAAAGGTACTTTTTATAAAAGGTACTTTTTATAAAAGGTACTTTTTATAAAAGGTACTTTTTATAAAAGGTACTTTTTATAAAAGGTACTTTTTATAAAAGGTACTTTTTATAAAAGGTACTTTTTATAAAAGGTACTTTTTATAAAAGGTACTTTTTATAAAAGGTACTTTTTATGAAAGGTACTTTTTATAAAAGGTACTTTTTATAAAAGGTACTTTTTATAAAAGGTACTTTTTATAAAAGGTACTTTTTATAAAAGGTACTTTTTATAAAAGGTACTTCTTATAAAAGGTACTTTTTATAAAAGGTACTTTTTATAAAAGGGACTTTTTATAAAAGGTACTTTTTATAAATGGTACTTTTTATAAAAGGTACTTTTTATAAAAGGTACTTTTTATAAAAGGTACTTTTTATAAAAGGTACTTTTTATAAAAGGTACTTTTTATAAAAGGTACTTTTTATAAAAGGTACTTTTTGTAAAAGGTACTTTTTATAAAAGGTACTTTTTATAAAAGGTACTTTTTATAAAAGGTACTTTTTATAAAAGGTACTTTTTATAAAAGGTACTTTTTATAAAAGGTACTTTTTATAAAAGGTACTTTTTATAAAAGGTACTTTTTATAAAAGGTACTTTTTATAAAAGGTACTTTTTATAAAAGGTACTTTTTATAAAAGGAAGTTTTTATAAAAGGTACTTTTAATACTTTTATAAAAGGTACTTTTTATAAAAGGTACTTTTTATAAAAGGTTCCCCGTAAGAAACGCATTTTCCAAAAAGAACTTTTTCCAGAATGTTTTGTTACCGAAGGATCCTACATTCCAAATTTCAAGTTTCTATGACCATAATTTTAAGAAATAAGAAAAAGTACCAAAAGTACACTTTTACCTATTTTATCCCCCTTAGAATCAAAATTTTCAAAAAGTACCTTTCCATAATGTTTTTTTAGCAAAGGATCCTACATTTCAAATTTAAAGTTTGTATGACTATTATTTCAGTTAATAAAAAAAAAGTAAAAAAAGTACACTTTTTTACCCACTTTACGCCCGTAAAATCAACATTGGCCAAAAACACAGCCTTAGTGGATCTTTTTCTCGGGAGGTAAACCCACATTGAAATTTTCAAGTTTCTAGGACTATTATTTTAGGAAATATAAAAGGTACCAAAAGTACAGTTTTTACCCTTTTTACCCCCTTAGAATCAACATTGGCAAAAATCCAGCCTTAGGGGATCTTTATTCCGTGAGGTGAACATACAGTCCAAATTTCAAGTCTCTAAGACCATTATTTAAGGAAATATAAAAGGTATCAAAAGTACAATTTTTTACCCATTTTACCCCCTTAGAATCAACATTGGCAAAAACCCAGCCCAAGTGAACCTATTTTCCGGGAGGTGAATCTGCATTCCAAAAATCAAGTTTCTAGGACCATTACTTAAGGAAATATAAAAGGTACCAAAAGTACAATTTTTTATCCTTTTTACCCCCTTAGAATCAACATTGGCAAAAATCCAGCCTTACTGGATCTATATTCCAGGATGTGAACATACAGTCCAAATTTCAAGTCTCTATGACCATTATTTTAGGAGATATAAAAAGTACCAAAATCAACACTGGCAAAAATCCAGCCTTAGTGGATCTATATTCCGGGAGGTGAACATACAGTCCAAATTTCAAGTCTCTATGACCATTATTTCAGGAGATATAAAAAGTACCAAAAGTACGGTTTTTTACCCTTTTTACCCCCTTAGAATCAACATTGGCAAAAATCCAGCCTTAGTGGATCTATATTCTATTATATTAAATTTCAAGTCTCTAGCTTCAGCGGTTTGGGCTGGGCGATGATGAATCAGTCAGTCAGTCAGTCAGTCAGTCAGTCAGTCAGTCAGTCAGTCAGTCAGTCAGTCAGTCAGTCAGTCAGTCAGTCAGTCAGTCAGTCAGTCACTCACTCACTCACCCAACTCTTTTATATATATAGATAATCGATCATTGATCAAAAATATATTTCTTTTATGGGGTCCTAGACCGATATTTTGATACTGTAGCTGGAGGTTATAAAAAATAATTGTTCGATTAATTGAAATAAATTAATCGATTTATTCGTTAATTGAAAATCGTCATTTTTAAATTAATCGAACAAGAGTTTGGTTTTGTTTGATCGATTAATCGAATTATTCTTAATCGGTTGACAACTCTAGTGGCAATACATAAAGTCTTATATTCGTATGTAAATAAACATAATGAGAATTTATGTACTAAAAATACACAACATAATACAGCTCTAAATTTAAAACGAAATGTATTTAGTACATAATTTCTCATTATTTCTATTTAAATACGAATATAAGACTTTATGTTGTGCCACTAATGATTGTCAATTTGCTAAATACTTTTGACAATAAAATTTGACAAATTCCGAAACACGTGTCGATTAAGTCTTGCAAAATTCTCATAGCAATCAATTAAAAACGAACAAACTTTATGAATAGTTTCTTGAAAATTGGTACGTTGAAAATATCGTCGTAATGCGAAGTAAACAAACTTGACCTCGAGCTGGAGTAATCTTTCTCAATAGAATTTATATGTCGAATAAAAAATAATTTTTATTAATTTAAAAATTAAAACAGAATTTTTGACAATTAAAAAAAAAAACAAAACTCTTTGGCTTAGAAAACTGGAAACTTCAGCGCTGAATAGGCATCCCAAGATGAAGTGCGATCTTCCTCAAATTGTATCCACATCGTTTTGGCATCTATTTTTACCAATACCGCATAGCGCCATAGTGAAATTTGGGAAAATGTATTTCTCGCTCTGGCCTATTGTACATATTTTGGTAATATTAAAATTTTTTATATAAACTTTAAAAGCAATTTAAAGCTTTTAGAATTTTAAAATTTCTATTTTTTACCAACTAAACGATTAGAGGGATTTAAACATAATCAGCTTTCACTTTAATTTTTAATTCAACCAAATTTTATTTATTTTTTGCAAAATCATATATTTTTTTGTTCAAAACTTTATTATAAACTTTTTGCAAAAAAAAAAAAAATGCATTTAACAACAACATTGAAAATTCTGTATAAAAATAATCCATGTATTAAACTAACGCGTTCGGGGTATACATTTATAAGCAGCAGAAGTTACATCTAAGTATTGCTTTGCGGGGTTGTGAGCGAAACGCTAACGGTTTGTTTAAAACAGAGCTTCTCACTAACTTTTGCTTTGCGACCCCTTTTCAATATTTCAAACTTTTCGCGACCCCCCAACATAAAAAAATAAATTATTAACGTTTTTTTAAAAACCTGAAGTAATCGAAAACATTGGTTATAAAATTCAAAAGCAGCATTGAAAGATTAATCGAAACCGTGTGGTCAAATCCCAGACGCATACTAAAAATTTCACGTAAAAAATTTATTAAAAAAACACAATTTTTGTGAACTTTGACCTCAATATTCTCAAATATTTGGAAACCAGGCATTTTATATCGAAACTTACAATCGTCATCCATTTTTTATTTCCTAAAAATAAAAGAAAATTTCCCGTAAAGAGTGGATCAGTGATGAAACGTGGAAACTGGTGCTGGAGAGAAAGGAAGCCAAAGCTTCAATTAATATTAGCAGAACGTTTAACGTTCGTCCAAAGCATTATGTCAACAGTTGCACAATCGCCTCAACCGAGAAGTCAAGCGAAGTGCCCGGCGTGACAAACGAAACTGGATTAACAATATCGCAAAAGAGGCACAGGCTGATGCCGAAACGTATCGCATGGGAGATCTCTATCGTGCGGCAAAGAAATTAACTAATACCTCAAAACCATAGGGGTGAAACGAATAAGTTTCGCACATGTGTATGTATTAGTGACGGCACGCGCGTGTAACTTTTGACGTTTCATACAAAACATAAACAAACAACGAAAATACAGATGTAAAAGCTCACACGAACAGGCACACGTATTCTAGGCAGAGAAGTAAATTTAGTAGTATTTTGTATGCGTCCATATTGAAAGTACCAAAATAAGCACTCGTCTTGCATGTCTATATGGTCTGTGCTCAAATCCCACGGTCAAACCATTAAAAAACGATGCTGGAGAACTCGTTACATCTAAACAACAACTGAAACTTTGGGAAGAATTTTATGAAAATATGTTATCGTCTTCTCTACCCATACAACAGACAATATGCAGTTGTGAATCACACACTTCGAACACAAATTTCTCCACCGACTCTCCCAATATTATTGAATTTTGCTATGCAATAAAATCGCTTAAAAACAACAAATCGCCTGGCATAGACAATATTTCTCCAGAGCTGTTAAAAATTGATGCAACAACTAGTGCTAATTTACTTTCCCCTATTATTAACCAATTCTGGAGTACGGAACTTCTCCCAGAGGAAATTTCTGAAAGAGTTATCATAAATTTGCCAAAGAAAGGGGACCTAACAGCCCGTAAAAATTGGAGAGGCATTACGCTTTTCAGTATGGTTAACAAGGTGATCGCACACATAATAAATAAAAGACTTTCAACTTCTCTTATTCCTGAGCTTAGAACGGATCAAGCCGGTTTCCGCGCACACAAATCCTGTGTCGATCACATTAATAGTTTAAGAGTGATAATAGAGCAATCTGTAGAATGGAGATCACCGTTGTACCTAACTTTTATAGATTTCGAAGAGGCTTTTGACACCCTAAATCACGCAGCCATATGGAGCGCTTTGGAATGTAAAGGGGTACCTGCCAAGCTAATAAAACTTATTAAAGGTCTATATGAAAACGCCACCTGTCGAATTCTGCACGAAAACCAACTGAGCAACAAGATAAGCTTTAACTCCGGTGTTCGTCAAGGTGGTTGTGTTTTATCGTCGAGTACGCAGTACTCGGCAACATCCCATAGAAGAGGAATCACTTGGGGTCTCCAAGGCAGATTAGAGGACCTTGACTACGCGGATGACATTTGTCTACTTACGCACACCTTTTCAGACATGCAATCTAAGCTAGCACTGGTCCAAGAAACTGCATCGCATGTTGGCTTGAAAATAAATATAGGCAAAACAAAAACAATGCGAATAAACGTAAACAAAGAGCGAGTACTAACCGTTCAGAATCAAGCGCTTGATGAAGTAGAATCATTTTGTTTCCTGGGAACCATACTGGACAAAAGTGGTGGTTCCAAAGCCGACATATCTAGCCGCATAAACAAAGCCCGGCAATCATTTGGCCAACTCAAGTCAGTGTGGAACTCATCATATATGTCAAAAAGGACGATATTAAAGATTTTCAACTCGAATGTAAAGTCCACACTCTTGTATGGATGCGAGACGTGGAATGCAGCACTACGTGACATTCACTCCATCCAAGTTTTCGTAAATAAATGCTTGAGAAAGATGCTACATATATTCTGGCCTAGAACAATCACAAATTACCGTCTCTGGTCAGAAACTAGTCAACAGCCTATCCAAATTGAAATACGTAAACGTAAATGGAATTGGAATTGGATTGGACATACATTGCGTAAACAACCCAACGATATTGCTAAACAAGCTATAGATTGGAACCCGCAAGGCAGTCGACATATCGGAAGGCCATCACACATCTGGAAACGGCAAATTGAAACCGAAATATCCCATTTAAACCTGTGTTGGAATGAAGTCAAACACCATGCATCAGATCGAATTTATTGGAATAACCTTGTGGCGGCCCTATGCTCCTTGCAGGAACAAATATATATATATAAAGAAAAATACCAGTTTAACCTTATCAGAAATGAAGAAATGTTTACCAAATAAGCATTTTAAGTCCAATTTTGAGTAATGATTGTTCTTTTTTCAAAATTATGTACCAACGTTTGGTATTGATCGAAATTTTATTCAATCACGAATCTAGATCCGTTATTCGGATCCAGATTTGGAATCAGCATTAAAAAGTAAACCGAAAAAAGTGGTTAGATCCCAAACGTATCCAAAAATATCACAAATGGTGGGTCGCGGCCCCCTGGGGGCCGCGACCCACCATTTGAGAACCATTGGTTTAAAACATTTAAATACTTTATGTTTGTAAACAAAAGTAAAAACATGTGCTTTTAGAAGTAGTTTTAGTTCTTCAAGTGGGAAGTTTTTCCACCCGGTCCGATTTACGAACTTTGGCCATAGCCAGTAATTGCCAGTAGTCTCGCGCTTTTAAATTTTGGACAGCATTATGCTTTCTACAGATGGACAGATGTCTATCACTAGTAGCAAAATATTTTTAAGTACAATTAAGAAAAAATTGGGAAAAAATTGAAAAAAAAAAAAAAATCTGCAGAGTTTTGAATAAATTTTGAATAAACCTAAAGTCTAGAAAATTACAAAATATGTCGGAAAATTCTTAAAAATAGTAAAAATAATTTGAAAAAATCAGAAAAAATCCCTAACAAAATTTTTTAGGATGCTTTTAATTCGCCACTGTTGAATATAGCATTCATACTTGTATTATTTGCTGCTGCTGTTGGTTTTTCTTCGTTCAAGTTTTTTTTTTTTTTTTTTTTAAACAATAATAACATTGGCATCAACAACAGCAACAATAGTGGTAGCAGCAACACCAGAACAACATCAAGAACATAACCCAGAGCTTAAAGTACTATACAACAAAAAACAAAATCCATACTGTTTCTCTTGACCTAAATTTTTTTTGCATGAAAAAAAAAAATCGAAAATTTAAACAAAATTTGCAGTAATAATACCCTGAATAAAGATTAATAAGTGAGATTTTTTTTTGTTTTTGTTGAGCTTTAACGAGTTTAACTGTTTTTTTTTTTTTTTTTTTTTTTTTGTTAACAATTATTTGCTATTGTTACTAATTTTTATAGGATAAGATAGCAGGGGAGGTAATACACTCAAACAAAATTAAAAAAAAACTTTTGTTAATTTTTTAAATTTTTTTATGAAAAGTTTTTTTTAGAATTTTTTGCCCTCCCAACCTTTCCTGCTGCTCCTTAACGCCCTGTGATTTTTTAATATATTTTTATTACATCTTGTAGGGTATAAAAGAGTCGGCACAGCCAAATGTTACGTGTTTATTATAAGTTCCTTTAATCTATTACAATTTTACTAATTTACAAATCTTTCTTTTATTTTCAGGTAATATTTTATTTCAAATAATTTGTATATTTTAAAGGTTTGTAAACTTCTACAATTTCTTTTCCAAAATTATGACGTTTGTGTGGTTTTAAATTGTTGTATTAGCAACTGATGTTCTCTGTAATGCGCAAACTGATTTTGTTTCTAGAAATTTCCCATAAAAGGTGACGTCAATAGCAATTTTTTTTATTTATAGTGCATACGAAATTTGTATGTGTATTGGTTCATGAGTTATATGCATTTAAGAGAGCATAGCTGTAATTGTGTGAATATGCTGTATTAGAGTGGAATTTTTCATTAAGTTTTGATTTTCCTAAGTGTCCGGGCAAATTTTTGTTCTTCTAGACCTTAATGTTAAGTGATACAAATTTGAGGTCAATCGTATTAAATTAAGTCTTAGGGCCCATCATTGAATGTATTGGAGTTTAGAAAATTTTGAAATTTAAAGTTGGTATTATTCGACCTTTCCCAATTGAATAAATAAAAATTCATCTAGATCGATTCCAGTTTTTTCTTGTAAATAAATATTCTTTTATTCCATTCCAATATCATCATTAGGGGACTTACAAGTTCATATAGTTTCTTTTGAAAAAATGGGAAAATCTTCAAAAACCGAAAAAATCGCGTTTTTCCCCCTCCCCTTTGACCCGCTAAATGTGAGATTGGGCAGCTATAAAAAACAGGTAACACTTATTTTGCTCCCCTCTTTCTCATATGCAAGTTTCAGGACAATCGGTGGGTGCCCTGTGAAAGACCTCCTTGTAAGTCCCCTAATGATGATCTTGGAATGTAAAAAAATAATATTTATTTACAAGAAAAAACTGGCCTCGAGCTTGAAGAATTTTTATTTATTTAAATTTTGAAAATAAAACTTAAAAAAAACAAGTGAGAGTGTTAAATTCGGCTGTGCCGAATCTTGTATACCCTCCAACGTTGAAAAAAAAAAAATGAAAAACAAAATTGCAGGGGCGTTTTTTTGGAGGGGGGCTTGTCGGGGGTCCTTGGGGACACCTTCTCTCTGGTCAAAAATGTTTACAAATTTAATTACTATGCTTTTTGTACAAAAGATATACAATTTCATCATTATATAAATTATTTGGTAATACCCACGCCCACAAAAGGGGGCGGACCAAACAAAAAAGTAATTTTCAAATCCCCTGGGTCCATGTCCAAGACTTTGAACTTTTTCAAGCATAAAAATGTTTCATTTGTTTAACAAAAATACAAAAAAACATATAAAAAGTTACCTTTTTCATGGGTTGGTTTACTTCGTCAAGGGGGAACTTTTTCCCCCCTGGTCCGATTTTGCCCATCTCCGAACTTAACCAGCCTATGAACATAAGACATACTTGTGCCAAATTTCTGGAGTCTAGCACTTTTATTTTGGACTGTACCGTGTCTTCCACAGACGGACGGACGGACAGACGGACGGACGGACGGACAGACGGACATCGCTAGAATGTCTTAGAATCGATCACTGATCAATAATATATATACTTTTTGGGGTCCTAGACCGATATTTCGATGCGTTACACACGGAATGACAAAGTGAGTATACCCCCATACTGTAGTTGGAGGGTATAAAAATTATCTCGTGCAACACACAATATTTACTAAAAAAACACGAATGTAAAAAAAAAATAAAATCCATCAACCGGGTTTTTAGTTATCGCTTTTCAAAATACCAAAAAAATGGCGGTTTTTTCCTACGTTAAAGACATTTTGTAAAAAAAAAATCTCAAAATTGCTTTTCCTCCACCCTTTTAATAGAGTTTTAGACAAACTTTCATTTAAATTTAATTTGAGCCAAATCCACTAATTATAACCCATGGTGCATTTCGATCAAAGTTTGAGATTTAAATTTAGCTTAAGCAAAATTTGGTCTTAAGCTTAATGAAATAATCAGTGGAAAAAAATTTTGAGATTTTTTTTTAATTTCTTGAACTTAGGAAAAAACTGTCAGTTTTGGAAATATTTTGACAAATTTTAAATGGTTATCTGAGCGATTCGCTATCTCAGTCGAAGTGAGTGACTACAAAATTTGTACGTAAAACAAAAACAAAAAACCAGAGACCATAACAGTTATGAGATTTATTGAAAAAAATCAAATTTAACTGTCCAAAAATACTTTTTCAAATAAAAATTAAAGATTACAGTTTCAAATGATTTATATCAATATCTGTTCAAAATAACAGAAATAAAAAACTTTTATTTTTTATAACTGTTATTAAAAACTCTTTGAGCCTTAAAAAACACGAGTTATTAAAATAAAAAAAACAATAAACACATGCAGAAGAATCCTATTGATATCTAATACTTCAATCATTGATTTAAAGATATAAACTTTGATTGATTTTTTTTTTAAATAACTGTTATAACAGTTTTTTACTCAAATAAATATAAAGTAAAAGTTATTTTAGATTGTTTGAACAAAAAGTTTTTAATAACTGTTATTTTTTACTGTTATTGAAAAAATCAAAAAAATAAATGTTATTGCAAATTTTAACACGGGACATCTCTAGAAGTCTTTTCATATATAAAATACTAAGTTTGGACAACATTCGTTTCATGATTTTTTTAAAACAAAAAGACACATATAACTGTTATATTTGGTCTCTGCAAAAAAATCAAAATTGTTTTTGCTTTACGTACAAAATTTCTAGTCACTCACTTTGTACGACATACTGAATCAGGGCATATATCTCGAAAACCGCTCGACCGATTTAAGAAACTTTTTGATATTTAGAATGCCAAAACTATTAATAATAATGTATCTCAAGACATATTTTACTTTTTTTTCCATTTTTCAAAAATCCAAAATTTTGATGTAAATTTTCCGAAAATTTCAATTTTTGATCGAAGGGCGCCCGGGTTAAAATGACGTATTTGACAAAATTAAGTTTAAATAAAAGACTGTCTCAAGCTCTATGAAAGTGTTAAAGGAAAGAAATGTTCAGATTTTGTTTTTTTTTTTTAAATTCCTGAATGATAGCCGCCATTTTTTTATAATTTTAAATAGCGATATGTCGAAAACCTTTCTACCAAAATTTTTCTAAACTCAAAAATTTTGAGGCTTAAATGATCAAATTTGTCTAAAAATGAGTTAAACTATTTCCAGCCCTATGAAAGGGTTAAGAGAAATAAATTATCAAATGTGTGTTAAAAAATTTCTTGAGCGATAGCCTCCATTTTCTTTAAATTTAAAATAGCGATATCTCGAAAACCGTTCTACCGATTTTAATTTTTGTTTAATGTTCATTTCCATGTTGATTGAAATTAATATATTTATTTTGATGATTTGGTGAATAGAATTTCGGAAGATATATTTTTTTATATTTTTTTGAACTTTCAAAAATCCAAAACTTTGATCTCCGGCCGCCAAGGATTAATTTAATTCGATTTCTACTACATAATTTTTAGGCCTAGGAAAATAAAAATTTGTTCAGGGTAGAGAAAATTAGGGTAGAGAAAATTTGTACACTCAAAAAAAAAAAAACATAAAAAAAGAACTCGACCTAAGTTTTCAAAACGCTTTTACGGTTGTGGTCTACTGTTGGTATACTTTAATTTTTTTTTGGTTTCATTCAAGATAAGAAATCGTGTTGCACAGTGTTTTTAAAACAGAAATGACTGCTCCTCAAATATGTCATCCCTTTTCCTATATCCCCTTTCCAAAAATGTTCCTAATTTTTCGTTAATTATACCCTGTAAGTAAAAATGCCTGCGAATTTTCTACTCTTGCCCAAAACATTAAATCATGATAATGTTTTGCGGAAGATTTGGGTGTACTTGCCAAAGCAAAGTTTTTCTTAGAAAAAATAATGTTTGGAGAGTATTAAAGATTTGGCACCAAAGAATATACCACTCTTACTTGTTTTATGTACATTTGATAAACAAATGGAAAATTTTTATCCGAGAAGCTTAGACTTGGTGAAAAGTAGTTTTGGTAAAAAAAATGATTTTTTTCACGAAAATCAAAATTATGTTAAAAAAATTTAATGAACCCAAAATTTTTGGTGAAAAAAAATTTTGATAAAAAAAAGTTATTGATAAATTTTTACGATGAAAAGAAAATTTTTTGATGTAAAAAGAAATTGATGAAAAAAATAAGAAAAAAAAAATTTTTGGTGAGAAAAAAAATTTTGATGAAAAAAAAAATTAATGAAAAAAAAAAGAATTTGATGAAAAAAAACTTCGATGAAAAAAAAATTAATGAAAAAAAAAATTTATGAAAAAAAAAATTATGAAAATAAAAAGTTTGATGAAAAAAAAATTTTATGAAAAAAAAAAATTGATGAAAAAAAAGTTTGATGAAAAAAAAAATTTATGAAAAAAAATTGATGGAAAAAAAAAATTGAAAAAAAAATTTATGAAAAAAAATTTATGAAAAAAAAAAAAAATTTGATGAAAAAAAAAATTTATGAAAAAAAAAAAATTTGATGAAAAAAAATAATTTGGAGAAAAAAAATTGATGAAAAAAAAATAATGAAAAAAAAATTTTATGAAAAAAAAATTTTTTTTTGTTGAAAAATAATTATGTTACTTTTTATTCACCAGCTGTTGAAAAACGGGTTTATTCACCACGAGGTGAATTATTATCCAAGTTTCAAACCCAAGTTATTACAATTTTTGGTTTTAAGAAAATTAAAATATGTAGTAAATCTTGTTTTCTTTTTCGTTAATTGTTAGCTTATATAGTCAAACTGCGGTAGCGTCCTGCAACTTTTTTAAAATTAGACTCCAGCCTAAAAACATTATCATGTTAAAATATCCTTTTAAAAAGTCAGATAAACATATTTTAATTTTTTTATTAAAAAGTTGATTGAAATATTATCAGCATGAACTTATTAAAACACACGAATGGTATTATTATTTTATTAAACAAATGAATTTATTAAATAGTTTCATAAAAAAAATACAAATTGTAGTACATAAAAAAATGTAAATAACTTATAATAAAAAAATTATACTGCTCATGAACAAAAAATTTTAAAATTGTATTACTGGTAGCAATTTCGCGTGAATACATTATAACAAAATTTATACTCACACATGTAAAAATAAAGCAAAAAAGAAAAATCCCCAACAAATTTTAAATTATTTAATGAAAATATTATACATCCTGCGTACATAAAAAAATTTACTTCATTTAAAAAAACAAGAATTACAAATTATCTGACAACGTAAAAACAGCAGGACTTCAACACCATCAAACAGAATTTATACAATACAAATTTAATACTTACAAACATACAATTAAACAATACTATTTAAAAAAAAAAACGAGTTTAAAGTAAAAAAAAAAAAAAATGCTGAAAAAGAGCAAGACTTAATTCAACACCCCAAAAAAATACGGTGGCAATAATATATTTTGAATACCCTTTACATGAAGTTTATTAAATTACCGATCATATTTGAACGTATCTAGAAAATGGGTACTAAATTTGAGCTCTAATTGATTTGGTTTCGAAATGCCTCTGTCTCCAGGCAAATTTTTTTTTTTTTCAAAATGCATGCATCATTAGCCTTAGGCCGGCATTTTTTTGTATGAAAAAAAAGTTTTTCTTCCGATTTTGAACGTCCGAGAAATTTTTTTTTAAAGTTTTTTTATTTACTTAAACAATTAATATTTTCCTGGGGATGCCTTTCAAAGACAGGTAAAATATTGGTTTTAAATAAAAATTATTTACAAATAAAAATCGTAAAGCCTCGAGCTCGAATATTTATTTATTTATTGAACTATTTTTATACCCTCCACTCTAGTGCTAGAGGGTATATATAAGTTTGTCATTCCGTTTGTAGCACATCGAAATAATGGTCTAGGACCCCATAAAGTATATGGGACATTCCAGGCCAAATCACTTACTTTTAGACCCGACCCCTTTCGATTTATTTTATTTTTAGAAATGTTTTAGTACTTATTAAATGGAACTTGGACAGCAGTTTTCAGCCTTTTATTCCAAGATGGTGTTGAGTAATCATTTTTTCAAAATGGCGATTTTTTCAAAAAAAAATGGAAAAATTGAAATTTTCAATTAATTTTGACCAGTTAAAAATATAGATATCTTAAAAAAAGTTGAACAACGTTTTGTTGGTATTTAAATGTAGTTTTAGAAAAAAATATTAAAAAAATTATTCAAAGTAATTATCACTTGATTTTTAACGTTTAAAAATTAAAATCGACTTTTTGAAAAAGTCCGAAACCTTCGATTTCTTTTTAATACGTCTAAATGTTCTACTCTTAATTACGCAACTTTTAAGCCATAATTCGAGATGTGATCGCAATTTGTTCTATTTTTTTAAATTTTGAAAATTGCACCTTTTATTTTTTGACTCTGATTTATTTTATATGGTGCTCCAAAAAAATTAAATTGGTAGATACATACCGTAACTTACCCTAGATATATTCATTTCGAAGTAAAACTACGCCTCACAAAAATTAAGAACGATCGGACATGGGTAAGGCGTTCCGCATGGGCCTTGAAGTTTGGAAATCTTATTACAAGGAAAAATATGATTTTTTTTCTGTTTTCTCAATTTTTTTGGTATTTTAAATAAAGTTTAAATTCAAGTGTTTACAGAATTATAAAACGGAGTAAAATGCTTCTCTAATAAGGTACCAAAAACTAAAATCGGTTGAAAATCAGCCAAGTTATTACAACTTCCCCAGGCATCTAACGTGTGGCAGACAACTTGATTGAGTAATACAATCCGATTTTTGAAATTCATTGAAATTTTCTACTGTAATAACATTTTTTTATTCTTCAAGTTCAAATGAAATTAGATGACAAGTATTTTTCATATTGTATTTTGCTAACATGTTGTGTAATGCTAAAAATGCCTGCATTTTCAACACCCTTTTGAAATCTCTATTTTAAAATTTTTTTTTTTGTTTCAAAATTTGGAAAAACCAAAAAAATATTACACTGAAACATGAATAGTGAAAAGAATGTTATTACAGTAGATAATTTCAATAAATTAAAAAAAAAGGACTCGTATTCTTTAATCAAGTGGTATGACACACGCAAGATGCCTGGGGAAGTTGTAATAACTTGGCTGATTTTTTAACCGATTTTAGTTTTTAGTACCTTATTAGAAAGACATTTTACTCCACATCATAATTCTGTAACCACTTGAATTTAAACTTAACTTAAAATACCAAAAATACCTTTTTATTTTTGTTTTGGAGCACCATATAAAATAAATCAGAGCCAAAAAATTAAAGGTGCAATTTTAAAAATTAAAAAAAAAAAATAGAAAGAATTGTGATCACATCTCGAATTATGGCTTAAAAGTTGCGTAATTTAGAGTAGAATTTTTATAGTTTTTTACAAAAAAATCAAAGGTTTCGGACTTTTTCAAAAAGTCGATTTTAATTTTTAAACGTCAAAAAATAAGTGATAATTACTTCGAATAATTTTTTCATATTTTTTTCTAAAACTACATTTAAATACCAACAAAACCTTTTCCAACTTTTCTTAAAATATCTATATTTTTTAATGGTCAAAATTAATTAAAAATTTGAATTTTTTAATTTTTTTGAGAAAATCGCCATTTTGAAAAATTGATTTCTCAACACCATCTTGAAATAAAAGGCTGAAAATTGGTGTCCAAGTTGCATTTAATAAGTACTAAAACATATCCAAAAATAAAATAAATCGAAAGGGGTCGGGTCTAGAAGTGAGTGATTTGGCTTGGAATGCCCCATGTACTTTTAAAAATTTTATTATAAACAAGTAAGAAATCTAAATCCGCTATGACAAAGCTTCAAATACCCCCAACAATATCAGCCTAAATAAAGAATTTTTGTATGGCATCCTGAAAAACTACCCAAACCAAAATGACACCAACGTGAAAAATATCACCTCATAATTAAATGTCAAATTTGGTTCCAATTTAATGCGAAAAATGCCAAAAAATAAAGCTATTTTTATAAAAAGAAAAATTGCCCTAAAAATATTTAAAAAAATTGTTTGGTTTTCAAATTTGTTTTCTTGTATTTTTTAGTGCTAAAATTACCATAATTTCATCTCCGTGTATAAAAAAGATATCTGAAGGATTTTTCAGATGTGCTAAACTATTCACATCTAAAAATATTTCGTGGTTTTATAGGGTCCCGACCATTACGAAAATCAGAGTTTATTCACCTCTAATTAAAATGATTTCAGTTTCCTACTATAATAGGGTAAATTTACACAAATTGCGTAATTCTAATTAAAATTGTTGAAAATTTATACAATTTATAGTAGTAATTTATTTGAATTTGTATAAATTTACTAATTAATAGTTGGAAACTGGACTCACTATTTTAGAGTGCAGTATTGTAAATCGAAATCCTAAATATCTCAATATGAGATAGATCAGTTCTAAGGCCAGATTCAGATTACGCGCTTGAAAAACTATCAGAAAAATCTATTGTGCTGGAAATGTATATTGGCTAATTGATAATGACCATTAAGTTATTTTTTTTTTTAAGCCGAAATAAATTTTTAGGGCATCGATAAAATGTTTTCTTGACGACAATTTTACACATTGATAAAAGAGAGTTTGATTATTTTTTTTATACCCTAACTTCTTTAAGCAGAACCGTAATTTGCAGAACCTTAAACAGTAAAAAATAACCAAAAGTACTAAATAAAAAGAAATTTCGATTAATCGGTTAATCGACACAAATTAATCGGTTTATTTGTTATTTGAAAATTGGCAATTTTAAATTATTCGAACAGTTAATCGACCAAAATTAATCGGTTAACCGATTAACGGTTAATCGATTGAATACCCTAGGAAGGCCCCAAGCTAAAAATAAAAAAAAAAATATGAGGTTATATGCAGAATTTTGTGGTCTTTCCATTGGTGCTACCCGTTTTTCAAAATTCGCGGTTTCAGTTTTTTGATTTTTTGCCAAGGGCACCCATATAGCTGCCCCAATGGGCGATGTCCGTCCGTCCGTCTGTCTGTCCGTAGCAAACACGCTAACTTTTGAAAGACTTTACAGAGGCTACTGAAGTTTGGCATATATGTTGATTATTTACCTGGTCAGGTTGGTATTGCAATCCAGCCAAATCGGTCCAGTGGTTCAAAAGTTATGAGCAAAAGAGTAAATTTCGGCAAGGGGTTTTCGCGAATTTACGAGATAAAAAACACGATTACTTTCGAAAGACAATAATGAGACTACTGAAACCTGGCACGTATCTTTGCTTTTCCCAATGTCTGTTTGGTATTGAATTTCAGCTCAATCGGTCCAGTGGTTCAAAAGTTATAAGCAAAACCCTGAATTTCAGATTGGTTTTATCTTAAATGCCACGTGTTAAATAAGTTTTAAAAGCATTGGTGGTATCTTAACAATGCTTTTCAAACTTGTTTAGCTTTGAAGCAATGTTTTTAAATCTTGTTTAGTTTGAAAAGCATTGGTAATTTAAAAATTACCAAAAAATTTTACACTCAAAAAAATTTTACACTCAAAAAAATTTTACACTCAGAAAAAAATTTAGTTTTTTTTTTTACAAAAATTACAATATTTTGTGTATATACGTACGTCCATTCACTCAGAAATATTTTAACAGTAAAAAAACATAACTTTTATTTATAAAAGGGGTTACCTTACGGGCTAATTATGGTCAGCTATTTGTTTCCAAATGTAAATAAAAAGTCAATTCATTTTTATTCTTTCCACCCAACGTTTCGTTTGTTTTTTTCAAACCTCTTCAGGGGATTTAATTTATTAAAAATCTGGCGACAAATACAATAATTTTTTAAAATAAAGAAACTTATAATACTAATATCACAGATTGACTTACGGCTTATGTTATTACATCGTCGATTTTAAAAATATAATTAAAAAACATAGCACTCAAAAAAAAAAAATGTACACTCAAATTTTCTAAATGACAAAAAAAGAGTTTCTTACTCAAAATAAAATATTTCTAATCAAAATTGTAAATTTTTTTCACGTTAAAAAATGTACTATCCTTTAAAAAAGGCATTGTGGAGGGTATTCATAGATTTGGCAAAGTTGAATTTAATTTTCCTACTCGTTTTTTTAATTTTTTTCTAATTTTCCTACTATTTTCTGAAATTTTCTTAATTTTCCTAAATTTTCAATAAAAATCCTTTATTAGAATATTCTCCCAACAAATATTAATAGCCCTTCTAATTCCAAAGAACTTTATAATTTTCAAAATTCTTTAGTGTCACAAACACAATGACAAACTAAAATGTTAATCACTCCAATTTACTTTGTTAGAGGTTATAAAAATTGAACACAAAATGTTGTAAAACGAAAACATTAAAAATGTAATTAACATACATTGTTATGTTAATTAAACTCATTAAACATCCGGTTTTCATTATATTTTTTTAAAACTTTTTTTTTTCTTCTCCTTTTTTATATTTTTTTTAACATCAAACTGTAATGACAAAGGATTTTGTGTTGCATGGCCGCAGAGGGTTGGTGTTAAAAATAAATTACAAAAAGTGAAAAATAACTTCCTTGATGTGTTGGATTTTTTTTTTGTATTTAAATGCTTAAAGAAATTATTTTGTCTCTTTTTTGCTGCTGTGGAAATATTTTTCCTGTTAATAACATAAAATTTTTTCTTGTTATTAATGTCATATTTTAATAATGCTCTGATTGTGATTTTTTTCTTTCACATAACTCTTAATTTTTCCTTGGCCATAAGCTATAAACGCTTTTGGCTAAATATATGAAATTTTTCTTTCGATAGTATATTTATATATTTGCCTTTTTTGTAGTAATTATGTTTAATGATAATTAAAGGGTTTGCAACATTTTGAATATTCTGTTAAATATCAGTTTGGGAATTTAAGTGTGGTAAGAACAAAGGCGATATAGTTAAATTACACTTGTCCTATTAAAAATATCTGAAGTATTTTTAATACAAATGGATTTGTTTTTTTGTGTTTTTGATTGAAGAAGATTTTGAAGAAGATAATTGTGTTAAGCTTTAATTAAGTGTGGACTTACCCAAGACCATGGTTTCCGTAGCCACTTTAATGTCGTCAGTAGGTAACTACTAGAGTTGTCAATTATTCGACTTTCAACTTTGTTCGAATAATTCAAATAATTGTTTTTCCTCGTTCGATCAAACGATTAAAGATCAAAATTTATTCGATTAATCGAAGAGAATAACGAATAAAAAAATCATTTTAAAAAATATTTCTATTAACAAAAAAATAAACAATTTATATAAAAATCTTAAAATAAGAAAGTTAAAATTTTTATTAACGAAAAAATGCATACAAAACTTAAAAATAAAATAGTTAAAAGTTAAAAAAACTTAAAAATTGAATAACTAAGATCACTTTTAATTAATAAATGTCGATTTTAATACTTGTTGAGAAATAATTCAAATACAAATTATTATTTGAAATATTCAGACAAAATATATCATAAATGATTTTAATTTTTGTCAAATAAGACAATTTATCTATTTTGTCTGTTCTTTTTTCAGATTTTCCCAAATATACCATATCGTCTGATATATCGCTAAAGTCCTTTTTATTTTCTGAATTTTTAATACTTTGAATTGAATTATTTAACTCGCATAAAAGATTATTATTTTCATTACTAATAACTTCCTCTATTTCAATACTTTTATCTGAATTATTGTGATTACTTTCAACATAAAATAATCTGGAGTATAATTTATTTGCATATTCTTTTGTTTCGCTTTTTGGAGAATATTTTAAGAAACTTTCATTGCTCGGAAAATTTCCAGAATTCAGAAAAATTATTAACGTATTTAACACTTTTATACGTCTCTCATTAATTCTTATTTTAATACGTTTTAGTAAGTCTGATGCAAAAGAATTATTAATTTTTTCTAAATTATTTATTAAAAACTCCCCCTAATTCTATAATGGATGTGCTATCCAGGGCTATGGCTACAATATATTTTAACTTTCCTACATTTTGTATAAAATCTTTCAAAATTTAGGAGAATAAGTCAAATTTTATTAATTTATTTAATTTTTTAATTAAAAAAAATTGTTCGATTAATCGACATTAATTAATCGATTTATTCGTTATTCGAAAATCGTCATTTTTGAATTATTCGAACAAGAGTTGGGTTTTGTTTGATCGATTAATCGAATTATTCTTAATCGACTGACAACTCTAGTAATTACATAAAATTATTTATTTTATATTTGCTAGAAAAATTCTTTATATGTTTTGATTGCAAAAACAATCTTTTAATTACACTGCTCAACAAATCGAGGGTTTTTAGCTCTGGTTTGTAATTTTGTAATTTTACATATTCGCGGTTGCAAATGCAAAAAACCCTATTTTTGAAATCCTGCTCAGCAGTCATTTGGTAGAATAAAAATCTAGTATAATTGACCAGTGATCGATTCTTAGATATTCTAGCGATGTCCGTCTGTTCATCTGAAATCCCAGGATTTTTGGAATTAGACAAATTCTGAACTCGGGATTTTTGAATATTTAAAATATTTTCTTTGCAGGAAATGAAAAAAACTAAACCGATTTTTAATAAAAAAATCTAATAACTACAAAAAAAAAAATAATTACACTGTGCTGGGTACCCTACTGGTAAAGCGATATTTGCGATTAATATTTTTTTTTTATTTTTAAGTAAAAAAACTTATTTTTTATATTATTAAGACAATTGCTGAATTTTTATCATATAAGCTTTTTGAATACACAAAAAAAAAAAAAAATTTCCAAATTTTTTTATTTTGCTATTAATTTATGAAAATGATGAGAATACGATACATTACAGACACAAAATTAAAAAAAAAAAAAAATGTTTTGGGATTTTTTTTTTGCTGAAAAATATTTTTAGCGAAAAAAAAATTTAGCTCAAAAATGAAAATAACACTGTTAATCATCAAAAATGCAACTGGAACGCGACCTTATACACTTGATTACAATAGTTCTACTGGTCAAAAACCCGATCTTCAAACTTCAATAGTTCAAAAAAATCGCCGTTTTGGGCATTTTTGAAATCTCATAGAGGATGAACCCGAAGTGATGGCGACTTTATTAAGTGGAGGGTAAAGCTCTAACATTATTCTTTAAGATGCAAAGCTCGCCTTAACCCTTAGAGCACCAATTGTCTTTCAATAAAAAAATTTTCGATCGAAATTTTAACTTTTCTATATAATTTTAATATTTTTTTTCGTAAATGTACAAATTTCAATTGCAATTTTACAAAAATAAAAATCTAGTTATGTCACGAGAATTCCTTGTAAGTATAATCCCATCAAAAGAGTTGTGAATTTATTATTTTATTTGGTGGAAAAACTTGTAAAATTACAGAAAAAGCTTGTAATTTTTACTAGAAATTTTCGTAAAATAGGCGATTGTACAAAATCTAGTAAAGTCAGTAGAAGTCCTTGTAATTTTCATCGCGTCAAAAAAAGTTGTAAATTTACAACTTTATTGGTAAAAAGATTGTAAATTGTTTGTAATTGGAGCAAACAATTAGGTACACTCAAAAAAAAAAGTTTGTAAAATGACATAAAATCCCCGTGATTTTACGGGGCAGGTTTTGTAAAATATGTACTAGCAAGAATCCCCGTAATGTTACGGGGATAATTTGTAAATTGATTTAACAAAAGAAAATGAAAATTTACAATTTTTTTTTGTAAAATATTAACTTTGAGGTGAAAACTTTTTTTGTAAATTTACAAAAAATTTGGTAAATTTACAAAACAAAATTGTAAACTTACAGAAAAAGGTTGTTATTTTGCAAAGAAAAAATAGAAAATGAAAAAAAATAAATTGTAGATTAACAAAAATTAAAAAATTAAAATTTACAAAACAAATTGTAAACTTACAAAAAAAGTTGTAAATTTACAAAATAAAAGTAGAAAATTAAAAAACAAAATTGTAAATTTACAAATTGTTTGGTTAAACTACTGTTTTTATGGCAAAAAACTTGTATATTTACAATAAAAAGTTGTAAATTTACAATTTTTATTGTAAATATACCATTTTTTCTTATTTTTTTGCCGTAAAAACAGTAGTTTAACCAAATAATTTGTAAATTTATAATATTGTTTTTTGAATTTTTTACTTCATTTTTGTAAAATTACAACTTTTTTCTGTAAGTATACAATTTTGTTTTTTAAATTTGCATATTTGTTTTGTAAATTTACAAAAAAAATTTGGTTTATTTACATATTTGTTTGTAAATTTAAAGGTTTTTTTTTCCATTGGTGCATCTTATTTTTCCTTCTTCGGCAGCTGGAGTAGCACTTCAACAACCTGAAATGATTTTTTTCACTTGAAAATTTTTTAACAAACTTTTTAAAGTATAACACTGCACTTTTTTATTTTTTTCGGAATTTCGTTTTGCTTAAGTAGAACATATGAGAATTGCGAAGGAGGCTTCACAAGAAATATCTTATATTTTCAGGAAAAATTAGTCAAAAAATAAATTTTTTAATTTTTAATTATTTTCACAAGTATTTTTAAAAAATCGGAAAAAATTTTTTTGGGTATTGTAGATTGGATGTTTAAGTACCTGTGCAAATAAGAAAAACTTAATTTTTCATAATTGGCAGCTTTTAATTGACATTTTAGATGCCAAATTAAAAAAAAAAATTACCAAAAAAATAGGGTAAAATTACAAAAAAAAAATGGTAAAAATACAAAAAAATAGAACAATTATATAGTAGAAACACATAAAAATTGTGGTATTTTACTTAACGCAAATTACCAAAAAATGGTGTAAAAATTCAATTTTTTTGCTAAAGCTTACATTTAGTGAAAAATGTTTATGTCCGGAACTTAAAAAAATTTCCAAAATTTTTTTTCATGAAATTTTTTACTCCAAAACGCAAAAAAAATCTGAACTTAGACAATTTTTTGTTTAATTACATTTTTTAGTGTAAAAAACTGAAAACCTTTTAAAAGATCTTAAAAAAAAATAAATGTTTGTAATAAAACATTTTTTTGATAGAAAGACTAAATAACATCAATTAAAATTTTTTTGTACAATTACAGTTTTTTTTGTGTAAAAAAAACTAAACACCTTGTAATATTTTTTTAATTTGTAAAATAATTCACTTTTTTGTAAATTTACCTAAAAAATTTGTAAAATAAATTTACCAACATATAATAGTAAAATTACAAAGCAAACTGTAGTTTTCGTTTTATTAAATATACAACAATTTTTGTAAAAAGACAAAAATATTAGTAAAATAGAATTACAAGACCTTTTACTTGTAATTTTACAAACTTTTTTTTTTTGAGTGTAGGAGGTAGCAAACAATTATTTTACGAGCTTTTGCTGAAATGGCGATCACGGCCAACATTTTGCACGACTAGGACTGAAACTTAATACAAATATATTTAGCTGTTCCGAGAAGTTTCAAATTGCTTTTGAGCGATATCGGTTCAGCGGCTCAAAAGTTATGAACGAAAATTTATGGACCCCTCGAAAATATTGGTATATTCAACATAACCTTAACATACAAAATTCTTTAATTCGGCTGCTGGTTGACACATGTAAAAGGAAGTGAACACCGAATGGTATTTAAACAAGTACGAACATATTTTTTACAAAAAAATCGCTGAATTTTTTCACCTAAATTTTTTTGCGGATTTTTTTTCAATATTTTATATACACTTTTTTGCAATAATCTTTTTACATTGCAGAGAGTAACACTAAATTCGGCAAGACCGCATTTAACTTTACTTTACAATTACTTGTTTTTCATATGTTTGTTAAATTTCTTCAAAATTCATAAATTTAATTCTTAAAAAATCTTTTTTGGAAAAAAATCATTATTATCATTTTGTATATTTTATTCAATGAAAGGAGGAGGGATAATGTCAATATATAAGCTGGAAAAATCCTTAAGTCAAACAAAGAAAAACAAAAATACTAATAATAATATAAATACAAATCTTTCATGCCTTCAATATCAAACTAAAGCCACTTAAGCAAAACTACCTTATCATTTTTATTTATATTTTTTGTGATGTCGTATTCTAGTGATATACATCTGACTCTTCTACCTTTATATGTATGTTTGTCTCTTTACCCCCTCTTATGTCAGATTATTGAAATAAAATTATTTATGATAGCATCATGGGTCCCTTAAGGCTAAACAAAAAAAAAACAAAAATACTATAATGATGCTGCTGCTGTTGATATTTTCAAATGATAATAGAAATGAAGCTAAAGATGAAATCGTGGAAAAAAACACCAAACGAGCTAAGATTATATACATTTCCCTTGAACTGTTTGTGTAAAAAATAAAAGCTTCCCAGAAATATGCCTTGAAAAAATTAAAAAATAACCGAGTGATATCTTTGCCACTAGGCAACCAAAACAACCTGAAAAAAACAAAAAATCAAGGAAAAAGAAAAAGTGTTACCATATCTTCATGGTACCATTTCAACCTACTTGTTGTAACCAACCATCATAAGTATACACTAGGGTGGCTCGTTTTTGGACTTTTCTCTCTGATCAAATTCTAATACCCGCCAAAAGTGTCGGTCCCCTAAGGGTAACTCACGTGCAAAATATCACTCCGATCGGAGTTTATCTTCTGTCTCCACTTTGAGCCTCAAAATTGGGGTTTTTGGAAAAAAGGACTTTTAAAAAAAAAAAAAAAAAAATTTTAGTTTTTTTATTAAAATAATGAAAAAAATTTTTTTGTATAATATTTGATCAGAAATACTCAAATATGAAATATAAAGATTTTACGGTATCATTAACCCGTTCAAACTTGATACCAAAAAAAAGGCACGATTTTGGGGGCATTCTCAAAACACCTTTTTTCAAAATTTGAAAATTTTATTAAAAAAAAATTTTAAATATACCATTTTTTCTTTCTGAATTGCTTAAGAACACCTTGGAGAAGAAAAATGTGAAATATGGTGGATATCCGTCGAGCCACTTTTTGGGAATCGCGGGGGGAAGTTAGCGGATTTCAAGGAAATGTTGGTTTTATCAATAATTTGGATTAATAAAATCTTATAATTTTCATTTTTGGGCAAATTAACTGTTTTTTGGTGTCGTAGCATTCTATTAGATAACTTTAAGTCTGTCATGAAATCTTACCGATCTAGGACGTCTTTAACCCACATTGGCTGGGGGTCAAAAATGACCCCCAAAAGAAATTTGAAGTTTAGAGCTTAAATTTTGTGCTATAAACAAGTATAAAACGGCTTTTGTGTGTTTTACCTCAACTATTATATCATATTAATATATTATCTTTAAAAAAATCGTTAACCCTTCTTTGTAGGGGGTCAAAAATGACCCATTCAATAAAAAATATAAATTTTGTTGATATCAAAAAATTCAAGCACTATGCCGAAAAGTTTTTGCCGGGGTCATTTTTGACCCCTAGCGAATGTGGGTTAAAGATATCTTAAACAGGTGAAATTTCAGGGCTGATTTAAAGTTATCTAATAGACTGCCACAAATTAATTTTCTGTAAAAAATATATACTTTTTATTGAATGGGCCATTTTTGACCCCCTACCAAGAAGGGTTAACGATTTTTTTAAAGATAATATATTAATACGAAATAATAGTTAGGGTAGAAAACACAAAAGCCGTTTTATACTTGTTAATAGCACAAAATTTAAGCTCTAAACTTCAAATTTCCTGCGGGGGTCATTTTTGACCCCCCGCCAATGTGGGTTAAAGACGTCCTAGATCGGTAAGATTTTATGACAGACTTAAAGTTATCTAATTGAATGCCACGACACCAAAAAACAGTTAATTTGCCCAAAAATGAAATTTATAAGATTTTATTAATCCAAATTATTGATAAAACCAACATTTCCTTGAAATCCGCTAACTTCCCCCCGCGATTCCTAAAAAGTGGCTCGACGGATAACCGCCAAATTTCACATTTTTCTTCTCCAAAGTGTTCTTAATGAATTCAGAAATAAAAAATGGTATATTTAAAATTTTTTTTTAATAAAATTTTCAAATTTTGAAAAAAGGTGTTTTGAGAACGCCCCCAAAATCATGCCATTTTTTTGGTAGCAAGTTTGAACGGGTTAATGATACCGTAAAATCTTTAAATTTCATATTTAAGTATTTATGATCAAATATTATACAAAAAAATTTTTTTCATTATTTTAATAAAAAAACTTAAATTTTTATTTTTTTTTTTTTTTTTAAAGTCCTTTTTTCCAAAAACCCCAATTTTGAGGCTCAAAGTGGAGACAGAAGATAAACTCCGATCGGAGTGATATTTTGCATGTGAGTTACCCTTAGGGGACCGACACTTTTGGCGGGTATTATAATTTGATCAGAGAGAAAAGCCCAAAAACGAACCACCCTAGTATACACCCCTTGTGTATTTTTTTCCGCACTTACACACACACACACACACACACAACACACCGGAAAAAAAGGTGTAACATGAAAAAAATATTTTTACACACCAAAGTTTAAACATTCATTTTGGTGTCGCTTAGTTACACATAGACGATACAAGATGATGGGCCTCTTATTTGTTCTCTTAGGAGTTTTAAATTTTCATTTGCATTTCACTTTTTTTATGAATTTTTAATTTTTTTGTTCCTGCTCGTTTTACCACAACAATACGGGCGGTATTTTATGTGTTTCATAGTTTTAGTAACTAAGCAGGAAAGTCTCTCAACCATTATGAACCGATTTGCAAACTCATAATAAATTTCCTGTTCAATCAGCAGAAGAATCTGCTGAAAATACACCATTTTGAGCCATATGAGAAATCTGCTGATTTCAGCAGACACGGTTTGCTGAAAATCTGTCGTGATTATCTCGGTGAAATCAGCAGAGAAATCTGTCAAAACAGCAGAGAAATTTGCCAAGACATTTTGTAGAAATTTTTTGTTTTTAGAAAAAAATTTTTCATGAAAATTTTAATAGTACAAACTCAAAATAAATTCCCTGTCTAATCAGCAGAAGAATCTGCTGAAAATACATCCATTTTGAGTAATATGAAAAAAAATCTGCTGATTTCAGCAGACACGGTTTGCTGAAAATCTGTCATGATTATCTCGGTGAAATCAGCAGAGAAATCTGTCAAAACAGCAGAGAAATCAGCTTAGAAATTTTTTAGAGAATTCTTGTTTTTAGAAAATTTGTTTTTATGAAAACTTTAATAGTTTTTTTTTTAATTTAAACTAAAAAAAAAAATCTGAAAAATTAGCAATATAATATACTGATTTTTTTTTAGTTTTGTCAATTGAATAGTTCATGCGAATAAAGACGAATAGACCATTTGTAGAATTTTACAGGGGACAATAAAAACGCAGGAAACGGTTAAAAAATAATATTTTTGTCAACTTTTTGGTTTAAGCTTAAAGATTTAGGTTACATCTACCTATATACAAAATTTTAGTAAGGTATTCGAAAGAGAACTTGCCAAAAATTGGACTTCAATTTTTTGCTTAAATGGAAAAAGGGCGAATATCCAAAAAAAGGTATTGAAATTTGAATTAAAATGTGTTATTTTGCAGCAGATTTTGACTACATTTTCATGAGACTTGCAATACTTGACGAACTATGATTGGTATTTGTTTGTAACACTTTAAGGACTTCAAGGATACACTTTTTAAGGATTGCCAGGACATGCAAAAAAATTTTTTTTTGTTAATTTTTTTTTAATATTCCTGCCATTTGATGCAGAAGTAATTCTTTATGACACTAAATACATTTTTAGGAATTATAATATTAACCCTTGACTGCATATTACGACGTAACATTAAAGGACATGAAAAAAATTTTGTTTTTTATTCCTGACATTGGATGCAGTATTAACACTAAAAGTTTGTATGTGCTAAGATCGTTTTTTTTTTGTGTACAATTTCAAATTTTAGCTAATATCAATTTTAAACTCGCAGCTAAATAATTTTTATATAATATTTTGTTAAGGATGGATATTCGCCCTTTTTGCTTTCCCCACTTTAAAGTCTTATAACTCAAGAACGGTAAAATTTTTTGCCAATATAATAAGTGTGGTTTGTTCCTCGTAATGTTCTTTTAACACATTGTTACCGAAAGTAAAATTTTTGTATGTTTTTGTGTTGTATTTAATCAAAATTGTGCGTTAGTTCACTCCCAATTTAAACAAAAATATAAAAATATACGAATTATTGCACTTTCAAAGTAATTTTTTTAGCCTTAAAAGTCAAAATTTCCCCAAAATTTCTGCATAGGATTGTAGGGCTCTGCTAATAAAATGCATTTATGCAAAAAAACGTGTTTGCGAAAAAGTGGTCTATTCGTCCTTATTCGCATGAACTATTCAATTGTTAGTCTCAATCTTTTTAATTGTATGAAAAACGAAAAACAATTAGCACTTAAAAAAAACTTAAAAAAGTTTTCTTGGAAAATGGATGACAGCAAACTATTTCTGTAAAATTACAAAATAATCTGCTTAAAATATGTTCAAAAATATTTTGAAATTCAGAAATCAGAATCAGTAAAAACGCAGTAAAATTTCTGTTATTTTGTAAAACTGAATATGAGAGATTTTAGTAAAAATATGAATTTTAGTAGAAACATCTGCTGAAAGTTTGCTAAATCAAATTGAAAGTCGTTTTACAGATTTTTTGACAAGAGTTTTTCTTTTGAGTGCTTGAAACATAAAATATATATGAAAGAGACAATTCTAAGGTTGGGTTCTCTCGACTGCATACAATTTCATGTATGACCATATTTGCTCATATATCCACATATATGCATCCATTAATTCACATATATGTACCCATATATGAGGCATTCCACACCAAATGTCCCGCTACAGAAAAACATGTGTCCCGTAAATTTCTGAATAGGTTGTTTGGATAGCCCTATATGTAACTAAGAAAATTGCGTTTTTGGTTTTTCAAATTTTCGAAAACTGGGCTTAGGAGGCGTGGTCAAATATTGAAAAAATGGTAAAATTTGTGGCGAGTTGCCTTGATTAAATATTTATCACATTAAAACGGAATGCACCACTATGTCAAAAATTTACGTTCTTATATAGTTTTGTATGGGCTATCGATTAAAAATTTTTTTTTTTGAAAATTTTCAGAACCCGTTCTGAAATTTTCCATTTTTTAAAAAAGTCAATTTATCAAAAATCCGGCCACTTTTTTTTTTCTTTTTTATTTATTTTTTTAAAAGTTTAGATGTTTGTCCATCCACACAAAAAAAATCAGAAACACGTTCATCTTTTTTTTCGAGAAAATCGCATTTGAACTTTAAATTTCATAACAATTTTGTTATTTGCTTGTATTTCTTTGTTTTAAAGTTGCGAATGAGTAATATTAATTCCATAAATATTCGTCATACGCTCTGTTGACACAAAGAAATACAAGCAAATAACAAAATTGTTATGAAATTTAAAGTTCAAATGCGATTTTCTCGAAAAAAAAGATGAACGTGTTTCTGATTTTTTTTGTGTGGATGGACAAACATCTAAACTTTTAAAAAAATAAATAAAAAAGAAAAAAAAAAGTGGCCGGATTTTTGATAAATTGACTTTTTAAAAAAATGGAAAATTTCAAAACGGGTTCTGAAAATTTTCCAAAAAAAAAATTTTTAATCGATAGCCCATACAAAACTATATAAGAACGTAAATTTTTGACTTTTCAGTGTATTTTGACATTGTGGTGCATTCCGTTTTAATGTGATAAATATTTAATCAAGGCAACTCGCCACAAATTGTACCATTTTTTCAATATTTGACCACGCCTCCTAAGCCCAGTTTTCGAAAATTTGAAAAACCAAAAACGCAATTTTCTTAGTTTCATATTGGGCTATCCAAACAACCTATTCAGAAATCTACGGGACACATGTTTTTTTTCGCTGGACATTTGGTGTGGAATGCCCCATATGCTCATTTTTCACCGGGTAGTAAAGAAAATAATGACCTCGAGCCAGAATAAACATCCTCAAAATATAATATTTTAAAGGTCGAATAAATCAATTTTTATTGTTAATAAAAATTAATCAGAATTTGATAATGTACTTTTTCTAAAAAAGTACTTTTTTCTAACAAAAAAGGTACTTTTTTCTAAAAATTTTTTTTTTTCCTAAAATGTGCTTTTTTAGAAAAAAGTACTTTTTTTAGAAAAAAGTGCTTTTTTTAGAAAAAAAGTACTTTTTTCTAAATAAATTACTTTTTTGTCTAAAAAGTAAATTTCTTTTAATTTTTATACTTTTTTCCAAAAAAATACTTTTTTTCTAAAAGGTATTTAACTTTTATTTACCCGGTATTTACCCATGCATCGGGTAAATACCGGGTAGAATCCCATCACTATGAATACGAAATAATCTTTATTAAATTTAAGTCGACACGTTTTTTTTCTCTAGACGATATTCCTGCTAGTTTGGGAGTTATAGAAAAAATGTATCAGAAGCCGCGACTTTTTCTATAGGAAAAATTTCTCAGAATCAGAGACTTTTTCTATTGGAAAAATGTCTCAGAGTCTGAGACTTTTTCTATAGGAAAAATATCTTAGAATCTGAGACTTTTTTACTAATAATAATAATAATAATTTTGATCACAAGATCAATTATTTTTATTTATTCACAACTTTTTTAATAAATTCAGCCTAACAGAGAACTGGTAACAATGACCGTCGTCTCGTTGTAGCGAAAAAAACCAAGGGTTCTGGTGGGAATCGAACCCACGACCTCCACGTTGAAAGGCTAGCACGCTACCAACTAGCTCACGGGCCCCGGTTTTTATGGGAAAAATGTCTCAGAATCTGAGACTTTTTCTATAGGAAAAATGTCTCAAAATCTGAGACTTTTTCTATTGGAAAAATGTCGCAGAATCTGAGATATTTTCTATAGGAAAAATGTCGCAGAATCTGAGACTTTTTCTACAGAAAAAATGTCGCAGAATCTGAGACTTTTTCTCTAGGAAAAATGTGAATTTTATAAATAAAATTTTAAATGGAATCTGAGACTTTTTCTGTAGGGAAAATGTCTTAGAATCTGCGACTTTTACTATGGGAAAATGTCTCAGAATCTGGGGAAATATTTTATAATCGGCGGAAATGTCTCAGAATCTAAGGAAATGGACTATTTTAAGTCTGAGCGCCATGGACTTGCCTAAAAATTTACCCATTTTTAGGCTTGTACAACCCACCCTCAAGGAAATGTATCAGAATCTGAGAATGTCTAAGAATCTAAGGAAATGTCTCAGAATCTGAGACTTTTTCTATAGAAAAAATGTCTGGGACTTTTTCTATAGGAAAAATGTCAGACTTTTTCTATAGAAAAAATGTCTGGGACTTTTTCTATAGGAAAAATGTCAGACTTTTTCTATAGGAAAAATGTCTGGGACTTTTTCTATAGGAAAAGTGTCAGACTTTTTCTATAGGAAATATGTCACAGAATCTGAGCAATTTTTTGTAGGAAAAATGTCTGAGAATCTGAAAAATGTTTCATAATCTGAGGAAATGTCTCAGAATCTGAGCCTTTTTTTATAGAAAAAATGTCTGAAACTTTTTCTATAGGAAAAATGTCTCAGAATCTGAGACTTTTACTATAAGAAAATGAATGTGAGACTTTTTCTATAGGGAAAATGTCTTAGAATCTGAGACTTCAGAACTTAAGTTTAGCTGAACACTTAAGTGTAAGGTTTTCCAAGTCGATTTAAAACCATCAGCACATATACCGCTTGAAAAAAAATTAAAATTTTTTTAATTTTTTTTTTCCGGAGAAATTGTGTAAAATTTTTAAAAACCCAGTAATTATTCATTTGTTTTAACAAACATCAACATTTAGTTTTTACTGTTAATACAATTTTCTTAAATAAATAACATTAATGTACAATGTTAATAACATTAATGTTCAATGTTAATAACGTCACTTTAATTTTTTTTACCAACAAATTCAAAAAAAAAATAACCTACGAAAACATTAAATATCAATGATTGTTGTGTTATTTTTACCAACAAATTCAAAAAAATTACCAACGAAAACATGTAAAATTAATGATTTAGTAGGTTATTTTTACAACTTTTCTATTGAATTTTATTTAAAAAAAAATTAAATACAATTCTTGGGGAATCGATCCCGCAATCAACTACATTCTGGCCAGACACTCCACCTATCATGACAAAGTCACTTGATACAAACATGTTTTTATTTGTTTTTAAATAATTTTTTTAATTTTTTTATCTACAAAAAAAAATAACCAACACAAGTGGGTAAAAACTAATGACTTCTCTTTAAAAAATGCCAACAATTTAAAAAAAAAATAACATACACAAATCATTAAAAATTAAAGATGAATCACTTATTTTTGCTTACAGAACAAAAATAAATGACTTTAAAAATTGAATGCTAATGAAAACTTTATTTTTATATTGTTTTTATTTTTGAAACAAAGAACAAAAATAGTCATTTAAAAAAAACTGTACATTGAACAAATTTTTTTTCTTTAAAAAACGACAAAACGTAAAACTTTTTAAATAAATTACAAACAGTTAATGACATAATTTTTTAACATGATAATGTTTTTAGGCTGGTGTCTAATTTTAAAAAAGTTGCGGGACGCCTCCTAAGTTAGACTATATAAGCTAACAATTAACGAGAAAGAAAACAAGAATTACTATTTTCATTTTCTTTAAACCAAAAATTTTAATAACTTGGGTTTGTAACTTGAATAGTAATTCACCTCGTGGTGAATAAAACCGTTTTTCACAAGCTGGTGAACAAAAAGTAACATAATTATTTTTCAACAAAAAAAATTTTTTTTATCAAATTTTTTTTTTCCATCAATTTTTTTTTTCCATAATTTTTTTTTTTTTCATCAATTTTTTTTTTTTGTTCATCAAACTTTTTTTTCCATCAAACTTTTTTTTTTTCATCAAACTTTTTTTTTTCATAATTTTTTTTTTTTATCAATTTTTTTTTTATAATTTTTTTTTCAATTTTTTTTTCATCAAATTTTTTTCATCAAATTTTTTTCATCAAATTTTTTTTCAACAAATTTTTTTTTCATCAATTTTTTTATACCCTCCACTTAGTGATAGAGGGTATATATAAGTTTGTCATTCCGTTTGTAACTCATCGAAATATCGGTCTGGGACCCCATAAAGTATATATATTCATGATGCCCGATCGATTTTAAGACATTCTAGCGATGTCCGTCTGTCTGTCTGTGGAAAATGGACAAAATATTACATAGAGATGACTGAAACTTAACATATTTATTGGAAGTTCTCACGAGAAGTTTGGTATTGCATTTGAGCGATATCGGTTTAGTGGGTCAAAAGTTATGAACGAAAATGTAAGAACACCTCAAAAATTTCAGTACATTCAACATAACCTAAAAATACAAAATGCTTTAATTCGGCTTCTGGTTGACATATGTGAACATAATTGAACACCAAATGGTATCTAAACAAGTACGAACATATTTTTTTGACAAAAAAAGAAAAAAATCACGATTTTTTTTTTTACCAAAATTTTTTTCGCGGAAATTTTTTTTTCAAATTTTTTTTTCAAAAATAATTTCCTTTTTAAATAAAGTTTTTTGCAATAATCTTTTTGAAATCGTGGATGGTATTACTACATTCGGCAAGGCCGAATTTAACTTTTTTACTTGTTTTTCATTAATTTTTTTCATCATTTTTTTTTTTCATCAATTTTTTTTCTATTCATCAATTTTTTTTCCATCAAATTTTTTTTCCATTAATTTTTTTCATCAATTTTTTTTTTCATCAAATTTTTTTTCATCATTTTTTTTTATCAAATTTTTTTTTATCAATTTTTTTTCATCAAATTTTTTATTATCAAAAACCACAATCTTTAAAGTTTACATTCTTATATAGTTTTGTATGGGCTATCGAATAAAATTTTTTTCTTTGGAAAATTTTCAGGACCCGTTCTGAAATTTTCCGTTTTTTTAAAAAGTCAATTTATCAAAAATCCGGCCACCTTTTTTTTTTTAATTTTTTTTTTAAAGTGTAGATGTTTGTCCAACCACAAAAAAAAAATCAGAAAAACATTTTTCGTTTTTTTCGAGAAAATCGCATTTGAATTTTAAATTTCATAACAATTTGGTGATTTGCTTGTATTTTCTTGTTTTAACGTTGCGAATGAGTAATATTAGATGCATGAATATTACTCATTCGCAACGTTAATACAAGAAAATTCAAGCAAATTACCAAATTGTTATGAAATTTAAAATTCAAATGCGATTTTCTCGAAAAAAACGAAAAATGTTTTTCTGATTTTTTTGTATGGATGGAAAAACTTCTAAACTTTAAAAAAATAAAAAAAACATAAAAAAAGTGGCCGGATTTTAGATAAATTGACTTGTTTAAAAAATGGAAAATTTCAGAACGGGTTCTGAAAATTTTCCAAAAAAAAATTTTTTGATCGATAGCCCATACAAAACTATATAAGAATGTAAATTTTTAAGATTGTGGTGCATTCCGTTTTAATGTGATAAATATTTAATCAAGGCATTTTTCCAATATATGACCACGCCTCCTAAGCCGAGTTTTTGAAAAATTTAAAAACTAAAAACGCAATTTTCTAAGTTTCATATAGGGCTATCCATACAAGCTATTCAGAAGTTTACGGTACACGTGTTTTTTTTCGCTGGACATTTGGTGTGGAATGCCTCATATGTGTCCATTAGACTGGCATTTTTTTGTCAACTTTCGATTTTCTAAAACTTATGTGGTACAAATTTGAAGTCAATCGGATTAAATTAACCCGTGGCGCCCGGCGGTCAAAGTTTTGGATTTTTGAAAAATTTTTAAAAATAAAATTAAAAAAATATTTATCTTTCGACACATCTTATTTGTTAATTTCTGAGCACGAATATCAAAAAAATTTAAATCGCTCGATCGGTTTTCGAGATATCGCCATTTCAAATTTGTAAAAAATAGCGGTTTTTTCCTACGTTTAAGAAATTTTTTAAAAAAAGCCTCAAAATTTCATTTCGCCGACCCTTTTGTAGAGCTTGAGACAATCTTTCATTTAAAACTAATTTGAGCCAAATCCGATAATTTAAAGCCGTGGCGCCCATCGATCAAAGTTTTGGCTTTTTAGAAACTTTTTACCAAAAACCCTAAACTTTGATCGAAGGGTGCCAGGGGTTAAAATGATCTGATTTGGCTCAAATTAAGCTTAAATGAAAGATTGTATCAAGCTCTATGAAAGGGTTAAAATGAAGAAATTTTTAGAGTTTAAAAAAAAAAAAATCTTAAATGTAGGAAAAAACCGCCCATTTTGCAATTTTTTGACAAATTTTAAATGGCGATATCTCGAAAACAGTTCAACCGATTTTATAAATTTTCGTATTCAGCATGCTAAAATTAATAAAAATAATGTATCACAAGATATATTTATTTTTATTTTTTCATTTTCAAAAATCCAAAATTTTGGTGGAAATTTTCCAAAAGTCAAAAACTTTGATCGAAGGACGCCACGGGTTAAAATGATCAAATTTGGCTCAAATTATTTTTAAATGAATGATTGGTCGGCGCAATGAAATTTTGAGACTTTTTTTAAAAAATTTCTTGAACGTAGGAAAAAACCGCCATTTTTTGCAAATTTCAAATAGCGATATCTCGAAAACTGTTCGACCGATTTTATTTTTTTTTTGATATTCGTGCTCAGCACATCATAATTAACAAATATGATGTGTCGAAAAATATTTTTATTTTTTTTTTTTTAATTTTTCAAAAATCCAAAACTTTGACCGCCGGGCGCCACGGGTTAATTTAATCCGATTGGCCTCAAATTGGTACCACATGAGGTTTAGGCCTAGTAGAATAAAAAAATGCCCGGACTTTGAAAATGTTCGGACTTTGAAAATTTTGCTATACAGAAAAATGCCAGTCTAGTGTCCATATATGGTTCATATTTGGTCAAATATCTTCATATATGTAGCCATATATCCTCGTATATGTTTCCATATACGAACATACACTGCGAATCACATCAATAAGGAATCGAGTTTTTCACTTTTTTAACGAATATATCTTTGTAACGAATAAGCGGAAAAATATAACAAAATGCATTGATAGAGACCATTATCTAGATAATAATGTCAAATAATAACAATAATCAAAAGACTGAAATAAGTCCTTTAAAAAAATATTTTTCGGCAACTTGTTAAAAAATGACTAGTTTTTTATGAATCACTTGAATAAGGAATTTTGTAATACAGACCAAGTAGGACCTAAATCCAATTTGTTATGGATATCAATTCCTTAAACAATAAAAACAAAAGAGTTTTGTTTCGAATTTCAATAAAAATTAAACTTACAACAGCTCTTAGATCTTCCGAAATGAAAAAAGTACTGTATTTAAAGTCCAAAGTGTTAAAGGCCAATGAAATCGCGAAAATAATAGAAAGAGGCAAACCTATTGAATGAAATTATTTAAATAACATTAAGAACTATGCAAAAAACACGAATGGGCCAACTAAAATGGCAACAACAGAACAAAATCGACAACAATTTTAAGAATTCCCTCGAATTACACGTTGACAGGTTGCAAAATTCTCAAAGAAATTAGTTATTTAATGGGTATTTGTACAGCCCATCACGATTAAAAATTAAATAAGTTCATAGTCTGTTGCAAATTGCAAAAAAAAGCCACCCCTTAGTTCCAAACTTAAGAAGCATCGATGGTAACGTAAGGAACAGTAATGATGCCACAATAGAATAGCGCACTCCATACCATAACAACACCTTCTATGATCTGTCTGCTATGCAAAAACATTTTTTATTATCTCAAATTACCGAAAACAATTGTATCCGTCTAATGCAACGGTATTTTTTTTTCGTCGCAATAAATTACTTCGAAAAATTTCTCAGACCGTGTCATTGTATTCCTGCAGAGATTAAGGCGCTGCTTACTACGTTTGACATTCAGCGATTAGTTTTTGCATAATTTTCGACGAGCTATGAACTCACTTGAGCTTTAAACGCGACGGACTGTACAAATACTCGCATTAACGCCACTTTCTTTGAGAATTTTGAAAGATGTCGGCGTAGAATTTGGGGGAATTCTTAAAATTTTTGTCGATCTTGATCAGTTGTTGCCACTTGAGTTCGCCCATTCATGTTTTTTCCATAGTTCTGAATATTATTTAGATATTTGGATACAGCAGTTTTTTTCTTCCCTATTATTTCCGCGATTTCAGCGATCTTTAACACTTTAAACTTCAAAGTCAGTACTTTTTCCTTTTCGGAAGATCTGAGAGCTTTGGGAGCCCCATTTTTATTTAAATTCAAAACAAAACTGTTTTGTTTTTGTTGTTTGAGGGATTTCTATTGATTACAAATATGATTCAGGTCCTTCTTGGTCTGTATTACAAAATTCCTTATTTAAGTGATTCATAAAAAACTAGTAGTTTTTTTAACAAGTTGCCGAAAAATGTTTTTTTAAAGGACTTCTTTCAGTCTTTTGATTATTGATATTATTTGGCATTAGCTAGATAACGGTTTTTATCAGTGCATATTTTTATATTTTTCCGCTAATTCGTTACAAAGTTATATTCGATTAAAAAGTGAAAAACTCGATTCCTTATTGATGTGATTCGCAGTGTATTTCACCGGGTTCATTAAATTTTTTTTAACATAATTTTGTTTTTCTTAAAAAAAAAAATATTTTTTTTTACCAAAACTATTTTTTCACCAAGTCTAAGCTTTTCGCATAAAAATTTTCCATTTGTTTATCAAATGTACATAAAACAAGTGAGAGTGTTATATGCTTTGGTGCCGAATCTTTTATACCCTTCAAAATGTAAAAACACTTTTTTGCACTGATTTTTGCACTCACTTATGAAATATACAGCTCTTTTGGTTTTTTAATGGGGTCCTCGACTGATATATCAATTCGTTTTGCATGTAATAGCAAAGTAATATAACATTATTTTTTATAAAAAAAAAGTTCGCTTTGGCAAGTACACCAAATCTTCCGAAAAACATTATCATGATTTAATGTTTTGGGCAAGAGTACAAAATTCGCAGGCATTTTTTTTACAGCCGTGTCCACAAAAGAGCAGACAGAAAAAAAAAATACATTTCCTAATTATCTTGTCCCAATTGCAGGACTTTATTTCATAAAAATCGTACATTTTTGACGATTTTGTACTCAATAATTCTGGCAACCCTGGTTGTATTCATAAAATTTTAAAATGTTTCTATACATGTGGTATCCACTCAAAAATCTAAATTTATAATGCAAATTCATCCGGTGTGAGTTTTTCCCTGCAAGAAAATTTTTTGAGTAAAAACTAATTTTTTTTTATGCAGAGTGTTTTCCATTTCGTCTAATTCTTCATCAATTCCCTGTTGCTACATTCTGTTCTTATTAAATATCGTTGTCGTGAATGTATCAAATTTTTTTTTTTTTCGTTTTTAACATTTTTTTGTTACCAAAGTCTGTTGACTTTTTTTTCCGTAACTTTGTTGTATATTGTCATTGTTGTTGTATATTTTAATGGCTGTAGAAAATAGCGTATGAAATTATTGTTGTTAACGTTTCCCTTGATGTTATGGTTTGCCAAGCATAATTATCTTTTTATGTTTTTTTCTCGCTTCTACTTAACAAAAAAAAAATATATCGCTGAGACAGGTGGCATGCATGATTTTTTTTTTTATATTTTGTTCATGTTAAAGTTAACAAAGCATGAAATCAAATGTAAATAAGTATAAAAAAAAAATTTAAAGAATTTTTTTTTTTTTTTTCAAAAGAAATAAAATTAAACAAATTAATTTATTTAACATGGAAAATTATACATGTTACATCAACAAAATTTATTTTAAATGAAAGAAATTGTGAATTAAGACATTTAGTTAGACAATTTTGGGAGAGAAAGGCGGGAGGATTTTCAACGACATTATTTAAATTAGACATGTTTCTTAAAAACGAGAAAATTTAATTTAAGTTTTTATAAAATGGATATACCATTCTCATCTAGACTGAAACCCCATTTAAACGATATCTTTATTAGATGGTGTATAAACTGAAAGAAGTGGTGTATAAACTGAAAGAATGACATATCGCCGAAACACAATATTATTTGATTATTTACAAAATATATTTCTGTTGTTGATGGCTAATTAAAAAAAAAAAATAATTAATTAACATTTTTTTTGAAACACTCTCATAAATTTTAAAGCCGACTTCATAATGACAGAGTTGATTGACATTCAATTTATATTTGCCGCCAATTAAATGATTTATTTTAGTTTTAATTTAATATTTTTTTAACACAATTAATTCTTTTTTTTTATAATATATTTATTTTAATATGCAAAGAAGATTAAACATACTTTATTTATTGCAATTATAATGTATCGTTAAACAAAAAACACACACACACATATTTATTTTAAAAATCATTGAAATATATATAATGATAATTTTAATTAAAATTTAATATGTTCTTTTTTATACCCTCCAACTACAGTATGGGGGTATACTCACTTTGTCATTCCGTGTGTAACGCATCAAAATATCGGTCTAGGACCCCATAAAGTATATATATTTATGATCAGTGATCGATTCTAAGACATTCTAGCGATGTCCGTCCGTCCGTCTGTCCGTCTGTAGTTAACACGATGCAGTCCAAAATAAAAGATCTAGACTCCCGACATTTGGCACAAATATGTCTTATATTAATAGGCAGGTTAAGTTCGTAAACGAGCAAAATCGGACCAGGGGGAAAAAAGTTCCCCCTTGAAGAACTAAACCAACCTCTGAAAAAATACCCTTTTTTTACATGTTTTTTTGTATTTTTGTTAAATAAATGAAACATTTGTTATATTTATCGGGATGGGAGGGTGCTGTCAACGTCCCCCACTGACCCCCATCGCCCCCCCCCCCAAAAAAAAACACACGCCCCTGACAATTTTTTTTTTACATCTTGGAGGGTATAAAAGATTCGGCACAGCCGAATTTAACACTCTCACTTGTTTATAATTATTTTATATTTTCCTAGTAAAAAAAAAATAACAACAAAATAAAATCACAAGGGAAGTGTATAAACCTTTATACATCGATTTGCCTGAAACTTAAAATATATAAAAAAGAGACGATTTCAAGGTTGGGGTGTCAGTGTTTAAAAATTTCATTGTTCCTTCGGGAAACTTTCGATAACTCCTGAACTAACAGGAATATCGGCTAGTGTTAAAATACGTCTCGACTTAAAATTAATAAAGATTATTTCGTATTCATGTGAGTATCGTAGATTTATGTCTTCACATAAATATGCCCCAAAATTTAAATATTTTCATTAAAATAAATATATAAAGATGTCGAAATATTACAAGGATATGCCGCCGTGGGATAGACATTAAAAAAATTTTCGTCTCATATGGAAACATTATATAGTTTCTTTGAAAGAAATTGCTGAAAAATAAAAAAAAAAAATTTTCGCCATTTTTCAACCCCAAAATCCCCGAGTCAAAATATTACAAGGTTATGCCACCGTTGGAAAGACATTAAAAAAATCTTTCTACTCATATGGAAACATTATATAGTTTCTTTGAAAGAAATTGCTGAAAAATCCAAAAAAAAAAAAAAAATTCAACCCCTAAGTCCCCGATATGGGCCACATATGCCGAGACACCCCAACCTTAGAATTGTCTCTTTTATATATATTTTAAGTTTCATGCAAATCGGTTCATTAGGATTGAGACTTTTCCCGTGTTAGTACGAATATTCAGCTCCCCCTTATGACTCAGAATCTAAGAATTTTTCTTTACAAAATTACCTCAGAATCTTTGAATTTTACTTACTGTTATTTTAAACATTTTATTGAAAATTTTCGTGATTTATTCTGTTTTTTTGCCTTTCACTCTAGTGATTAGGGTGTTCAGTGGATTAATTCTTGTTCGATTAATCGAACAATTTTAGACGACTAGTTGTTCGATTAAATTAAAATTGCTCATTTCGATAAAAGGATTAATCGAAGAATTTATGCCGATTAATCGAATAATAACACCGTCCGATAAAAATGAGAAAAAGTCGTTAAACACGAACTGGATAATATACGTTTGAAACCAGAGACCAAAAGTAGAAAAACTGCATTTACAGTTTTTCTTTTCATGATACTATTTTCTTTTAAAAGGACTTCAAAGTTTTTGAGAAATAAATTTAAAAAAAAAATTTTTTTAACATTTAAACTTGTCCTAGGATGTCACTTGTGATAGCAAATGAAAGAGGGGTTCTTCCATAAATTTTCTATTTTTTTTTATCATTTTTACATATCGGGAAAAAGGAGGTTAGTGGCGACCTTTCAAAACTTTATCCTTCAAAATTTTCAACAAAATATGTTGATAAAGTTTCCAAGGGACTTTATTCACATCCTTTTATCCTGATATTACAAAATAAAAAAATGTAAAAATTAGGGAAGATCCTCATTTTTTATTTGCCACTGGTGTTTCATCCTAGTACAAGTACAACTATTTCAGAAATATTTCTCAAAATGTATTCTTTAAAACTTTGAAGTCCTATTAAAAGGAAACATTATCACGAAACAAAAAACTGTAAACACAGTTTTACTCCCTTTGATCTCTTCTTTCAGACGTATATCATCCGGTTCATGTTTAATATTGGCTGTAGGACGGTGTAATCGAAACACTCTCTAATCACTTGCGCACATTCTCACGTCGGATTCAAGCGCGTTCACGCGTGAGTCACGCAAACTCTACATTATTTTTTTTTTTGTGAAGGGAATGAAAAAAAAAAAACAAATCACGCAAGTTCCCCCCAAAAAAATGAATCACTTACGCAAAAATTCGACTCACTTACTAATCACTCACCTAGACTTTTTTCAACTCACTCTCAATTACGTGATTGAAATGGAAAGCACTTACACTCATGCATGATTCAAGTGACCAGCTCACGTCTCTAGTTTATAAGGTAAAGCAGCTAAAATTTGATAACGATGAGCCACAACAAAAGGTAAGAAAGATAACCGAATACGGATATCCTTCATAAGAGGAATCTCTACCTTTTTTTGAATTTCACTACTTCAACAGAGTTTTGCACAGCTTTACAAAAGCCTTGATTTGCCAAATTAAAAAAAAATTCTAAAAATTTTTAAATTTCCGAAAATTTCCAAAAATCCCGCGAATTCCGAGATTCAAAATATCCCGAAAATCCCGAATGGGATCCCAAAATTGGAATCCCAAAAATTTTTCTTCAATCTCGAATCCCTGGATTCAGAAAAACCAACCCCGATTGGAAGCCCTACACGAGATATATTACCCAATATTTTTTTCTTTCACTTGGCTCATTGTAAACATATTTGAACGAAGTCTGAAAAAGGTTAACATCGGTAAACTATATTCAATTTGAGCTATCTGCAAATACATAACTTTGCAGGAGAGCCAAAAAACCGTTTCATTAGCGTATTTTTAAATTTTTTATTTGTCGACCTTCTACAATATTAATAAATAATTACTATTTAATACTACATGTGCATTGTTTGTAAATATTCTTAGTATTCGTTGAGTTACAGCAGATAGGTCAACTTTTTTTGGAAACTATTCAACTTGAGCAGATAGCTCATTATATTTAGACTATAACTTTTCAACGGATTGTGATAAAAATGTGATTTTTGTTCCATTTTTTCCGTTTTAAATTCCCTTTTATTACAGGTGTTAAAAAAAATATATTTATTTATAGAATTGAATGGTGAAATAAAATTTGCAATAAGACAGCCGTTTTTGCTCCATATCAAAATGGGGTTAAAGTCCGGGGTTTTAACCACGGAAGGCACGGGAAGAAATTGGAATTTTACAAAAAAAACTATGCAATTATTTTTATTGACGCATAAGCCTTGCAAAAAGTAATGATATCAAAAAATCTTAGCTTTAAAGTTTACTCTAGTAATTATATCATAAAAAAATACTGTAGATAGCTCAATTTTTTATTGAAAAAAAAGTCATTGTTTTACATAGCTCATGGTACTTTTGCAAAAAAACAGTCTAAAAATATTTTTTTTTCTGAAATTAATACCATTGACGCCTGTACGAGGGAACATTTTGCCATCAAAAACTCATTTTCTTAAAATAAGCAGACAGCTCAAATTGAATATAGTTTAACGACATGTTATTATTCTAAAGATATTCCTGGTGATGTTAGTACCAATTAAGGCGAAATCGGTCCAGGGGTTAAGAAGTTATGGGCAATTGAGATGAGTTTCAATATAAACCTCAAAGCCATGGCGTTGTGGTGTAAACAGCCACCATTTTTGCCGTGCATGTGTGTACTTTGTCGTTGAGTGGTTTTTTGTGTCATTGCTGTGAAAAAATGCAATGTCATTTATATGCTTGTGGTATATATATACGTGGTAGCTTTTATATAATTTTGTTTCATAGAGACTTCAAAAAGTATTATTTATTTTTTTTTAACATTGATTAACATTGTGGAGGGTTTTTAAATATTCGTTACAGCCGAATATAGCTTCCTTTCTTGTTTAAATTTAAAACCAGATTTATCAGAATCTCCACAACATTTTTTTAAGTGTAACTTTATTTTTTAAATGATTTTTATAGCATTTTTGCGTGCGATTTTATATAATTTTACACATTTCCAAAGATAAAATACACAGAAAAAAATATCGTGAAATCAAAAGTAACAAAACAAATTGTTAGCAACTAACTTCCAGTTCAACAACGTTTTTAATTGCATCAACAATGTATATAGTTAATGTGACAAAAATCCAATTTAATTTCCAATTAAATGCATCAATTAAAATCATTGTTGAAAAACGCACAAAATGCTCATTGATAACACACACACCTTATAAATTCATTTAATGAAGCTCAAATTTATGTGACGATAGCTCGGTGGTAGTGTGCTAGACTCAAGTCATGAACATTGCGGGTTCGCTGCCAGCTGGCGGAAACATTTTTTTATTTTTATTTATTTTTATTTTAAATTACTTTTGTTTTGCTATTCTGCAACACCTTTTATACGCGTTAAGTCAAGTAAAAAATATATGAGAAATAGCACGGTGGTAGTGTGCTAGACTCGTACCATGTTCGTTGCCGGTTCGATTCCAGCTGCCGCTAGATGTTTTTTTTTTTTAGTTTTTTATATTTTTTTTTAAATAAAATGATTAAAACCGGTTTATTTCCATTAATATACGCGTATAGTCAACTACAAATATATACAAGGAATAGCACGGTGGTAGTGTGCTAGACTCGTATCATGTTCGTTGCGGGTTCGATTCCAGCTGCCGGCTAATGTTTTTTTTTTTTTTTTTTTTTAATTTTTTAGATTTTTTTTTTTATAAAATGACATTAAGGCATGCTTATTTCCGTTAATACAATTTATTACAAACTTTTCAATTAATTTCATTGTTGATACAACAATGAATTTAATTGACAAAAATGAGTTGATATTTTTTTTAAAAGTTACAAAAGTCAATGTTGTATTGACAAAATCCAATGTAGGCTCAGTTTCAATTAAATGTTTAATTGTATTAACAATGAAATTAATTGTATTGACAAATTTGTTTTTCTGTGTACGAACAAAAGGATGCACAAAACTATAAACATTTAAAAGCATTTGTTTGTACTTAAAAAGAACAAATAAATTCTGGGAATATTTTGGCCATTAAATAAGAATTATAAAAATACCATGTGACCAACAAATTCTTTAGAAAAACATTAAGCTAAAAAAAATCTGAAAAATCCCAAGAATTGTTTTTTTGTTTACACATTTGCATTTTTTGTTTAAATAAAAAATGCATTTAATTAAGTTGTGAACTTATGCAAACAAAAATAACCTTGTCAAATTACTGGAAAAAGTCTCGTAATCCCATTTATATTTGACAGTTTTCCTTGTTTTTTAACAAAAAATTTTCGATCGAAATTTACATTTTTTTTTTTTTGTAATTTTACAATTTTTTTTTGGTAATTTTACATATTCCCAACATTTTTTTACAAAAAATATCTAGTAAAAATCTAGCAAAAAAAAAGTTACAAACTTTTCTTGCCGTTTTACAAGTTTTTTTTTTTTTTAAGTGTGTCCTATTAGCCAGCTCTTTAAAGATTCTCTGAAACTCTAGACTCACACTAAAACTATAACAGTAAATAAGAATTGGATTTTATTCAATCATTAACAATTTCTACTTATAAAACTGTTATAATAGTTAATTACACAGGGTCACAAAAAATGACTTTTTTCAATTTGCCTGACAACTGATTTATATGGAGTTTAGTGTGCTGACTCCGAATCAGTTATCCGATTTTTTACATCAGCTCGCGTTCCGAGCAAATCGCTGTTAAAGAGTCAAAAAGGTGCGTTTTTTTACCAATTTTGCAAGGCTATAATTTCCAACACTTATTTTAGAGCCTGAGTTTTAATCACGAACGTAACTAAATTGGATGCGAGGATTCCAAAACTGGTATTAACTTTTTTCTGACAGCTTTAGTTTTCGAGTTATGACGCAAGTAAATTTCGAAAAATTATTTTCATCATTCCAGCTAAACCACTCTTGTGATTGACCTTATATTTACATCATATGCTTACTTGATTTTGGGAATTGTTCTAAGGAATTCACGTGTGGGTAGGTGGCGTGGGCGTGGCACCTCCCATGTAACCCAAAACAACAAACTGCTTTTATTTTGGTCCTGAAAAATATTTTTCAACAAATTTGAGTACAGGATGCTAATTTTTGTTTCCTTAACTTTGTAGAAAATATAGGCAAGATTTGGCTAAGGGGCGTGGCACCTCTTTTATAACATGAAACTACAAAAAATTTTTTTATCGAATTCTGGCATAAATGAGAATTTTAAAATTTTATTTTAGCAATATCTCAAAAACTAAAGATGACTCAAAAAAAAAACGAAGGGCATTTTTGGAATTAGCATATCCAACATATCTAAATCGTCATTCACTTTTTTAATACAAGACCAGTGTTTGTAAATATGGACTCACAAATATGCCAAAAATAGCCTATTTTCAAAGTTTCCTGAGGCTATATCTCAAAAACTAGAGCTGACTTAAAGAAACGGAAGGCAGATTTGAAATCAGCGTACCCCAATTACCCAAAATAAGCTATCAGAACCCGGGCAAAAAAAAAGTGTTGCCCTGTGTTATTTATAAATAAAAAAACACTTGACTCACATAGTATATGCAATTATTTACACACACTACCATGCGTCTACTACATTATGCATATTATATATTGCTCATATCGCTCATTTAATATCTTTGCCTTAAAGCCTGTTATGTTGTTATTATGCATATATTTTGATTATATTGCATGTGTGTGAGAGTTTGTAAGTATGTGTGTTTTTATAAGTGTATATATGCGTATATCCGCTATAATGTTTCCTACCATTAAAAATTTTTCATGTTCTCAACGTTGTCTGTGTCCGTTGAACACTCTTTATACTTAACTTTAATTGAAGTCTATAGTCCATACAGTTTTTTTTTTTTTTATGTTGATTATAATAGTAGCTTTAGCAGCAGCAGCTGTCGGAAGTCAATGTGGTTATTATAGTTAAGGGAAGAATCCTTAAATTTTGTAACTACTATATAAAAATTTTAGAAATTCATATGGCTTTGTAACACCGTCCAACAAATTGCAACTTTTGGCTGTACACATGAACCGGACCCGAAAATTCTGAAAGTTGGGCCAAAAATAAAATACCCGTGTCTCCCAGTTTTTCTAGATCAATTCGCGTTTTCGCGAAAAATGCAACACAAAAAAAGTTTCCACACTAGAAAAAAATTATGCTATTCAGAAGGTGGGGTTAAAAAAAAACACTTGTGTCTCTCAGGTTTTCGCGATCAATTCGCGTATTCGCGAAAAACGCAAAAATTTTTTTTTGCACTGTTAAAAAAAAAATTGGGTTTAAATATAAGCATTTATGTCTAAGTTATTTCATATCAATTCGCAAATTTGTAAAAAAAAAAATATTTTGGTCTTTTTAACACACTCGCAAAATTTCAAGTAGAGTTAAAAAAAAAATTCCTATGTATCAGAGTTTTTCCAGCTAATTTGCGTACATGCGAAAAATGTAATTATTAAAAAAAAAAAAAAAATACTAATAACACCCCACGGTGAGCCTCAGCGATGATTAGGTTCAACTTTAGTGTCGACGAAAAGTGTAAACGCAGTTCGATTTCTACTTGATTAAATGTCACAAAACTGTTATCAGCGAAATCGTAGCTGAGTATGCAGATTTAATTGTATTTATTTACAGGTCACAAAATAGTTAACATCGAAATCATATCTTCTCAATTTCGCAAAAAATCGCAAAATTAAAAAAAAATAAAAAATTGGAAAAAAAAAATTATTTTTTGCGTAAATTAGCAGTCAAGATATTGATTTGAAGTAAATGTTTTTACAGACCAAAAATAACACAAAGTAATGAATAAATATTAGTTTAACGAGTTTTTTAGCGATATCTCGAAAAATTGAGCAGCTAAAATTTAAATGTTAACAGCCTCAAGCTCTTTGTCTCCCGCTCTTAAAATTTTGGAACTTGATAACAGAAGGTACGAAAACTGTTAGGCGAGGAAAATACGATAATGTTAAATTAACATTGTTGGTTTGACAAATAATGCTAACTTTTTATATCGAAAAAGCGCTTAATAAATTTTGAAACAATGTAACAATTTATAATTATTATGGTAATATTATTTAAGAAATACCTTTAAAAGTGTTTAAAACAAATTGTCAGCAAATAAAAAGTCATTGGATTTCCCGATAACTCTAAAAAAAAAACTTTTTTTACATCTAGATGAAAAAAAACGCTAGCTTTAGTCTGAAAATCGCCAAACTGCAACACTTTTTTTTTGTTTATATCAAACTTAAGGGATTTTTTTTGGTTTGATCAAACGTCCAGTTCGATGGCGGACTTAGCAAAGGGAATTTAAGAGAGGGTTTAACAGAAGAAGGGAGACTTCACATATCTTTAAGTATTGATAGTCTTTGACAGCCTTATCACCTTTAATCAATAGAAAATCAAACTGCATTTCGTGTTTTTCAACAATGTTAAAGAAACTTATTTTATTAATCAAAACAAGAAATACCCCCAAAAGCTGTTTTTCGCTATAAGTGAGCATTTTTTGGGCAGTTTTATTTTCTTCCAACATGCTCAAATCAAACTGCATACCACTTTTTTGTTATTATTTCTAAAGAAAATGTATGTACCTATTCGCGAAAACGCGAATAGATACATAAAACATAAAACACGAGAATTTTATTTTTAAGAATTTTTGTATAAGGACCGTAATTCTACTGTAAATCATGTATATTTATGTTTCATATTTATAAAAAATAATGCAATAATATTTTTCAAAATTGCATTTTTCGTGAATTAATATGGAAAAACTAGAACAATATTTTATTTTAAGCCCTATTTTCGAAATGTAGTAAATTTTTTCAAGTGTGCAAAAAAAAATGCATTTTAGCGAAAACGCGAATTGATATAGAAAAACCGGGAAACACAAGAATGTTATTTTGAGCCCCACTTTCTGAAAAGCGAACATTTTTTTTTTAATTGTAAAAATTTTTTTTTTTTTGAGTTTTTCGCGAAAACGCGAATTGATCTAGAAAAACTGGTAGACACGGGTATTTTTTTTTGGCCCTACATTCAGAATTATCGGGTCCGGTCCATGTGTACAAAAGTGTGTCGGATGGTGTAATATTTCGAATATCAAAGAAACTACAAAAGCTTTATTTTAATAATTCTTAATTTTAATGGAACTTTCGAAAAGCCTTAATAAACCCAATAGAAATTTTTAAAAGCTTCTGACATTGAAAAATTGATATTATTTGGCTACACTTCCCCTGTAACAGGATGTGCATTTTAATTTGGTAAATATAATAAAATCCTTATTAAAAACTATGGTTTGTTGTGTATTTATATTGAGTTCTCTTCGTATATGTATGTGTGTTTTTTTTAGTGTGTTAATGCTATTATTACAGTTTTTTAACAATTTTTATATTCATTCATTTCGAAAAGAACCCAACAAATTTTTTTGGATGCATAGAACTGGTCGTAAATTAACAAGCAGAAAATTAAGGAAAATTTATAAAAATATTTATAAAAAAATCGGGATAATCAAGTTTTTAAAATTTTTGTTAAAAATTATAAAAAAAATAGTTATTTATTCGACTTTTATTTGTGCATTGAAAAAAGTTTTTTCTACACCATTTACAGATGTAATTCGAAAAAGATCAATTGTAATTCGAAGATTCTATTTGTAATTCGAAGATTCCATTTGTAATTCGAAGATTCCGTTTGTAATTCGAAGATTCCATTTGTAATTCGAATACTCCAATTGTAATTCAAAGATTCCATTTGTAATTCGAAGATTCCAATTGTAATTCGAAAAAGATCAATTGTAATTCGAAAAAGATCAATTGTAATTCGATAAAGATCAATTGTAATTCGAAAAAGATCAATTGTAATTCGAAAAAGATCAATTGTAATTCGTAAAAGATCAATTGTAATTCGTAAAAGATCAATTGTAATTCGAAGATTCCAATTGTAATTCGAAAAATATCAATGGAAATACAGTTGATATTTTTCGAATTACAATTGGAATCTTCGAATTACAATTGATCTTTTACTAATTACAATTGATCTTTTACGAATTACAATTGATCTTTTTCGAATTACAATTGATCTTTATCGAATTACAATTGATCTTTTTCGAATTACAATTGATCTTTTTCGAATTACAATTGGAATCTTCGAATTAAAAATGGAATCTTCGAATTACAATTGGAGTATTCGAATTACAAATGGAATCTTCGAATAACAAATGGAATCTTCGAATTACAAATGGAATCTTCGAATTACAAATAGAATCTTCGAATTACAATTGATCTTTTTCGAATTACATCTGTAAATGGTGTAGTTTGAGGCCATTTATTGTCCCCGTAATGACATAACTACTTCTAATGTTAAATAACTACTTTTGATGTTGTTGTTATCGACAACAAAAAATATTCTATCGGAAATTTAGTGTTATCGATAACAAGAAACTTTCCTTGTTATGGATATTATCGATCAAACAACATTTTCTAAAGAAAATAAAACAAAATTTTTTAAAGAAAATTCGTTCTTATCGGTAGCACAAAATTTTCTACAAAAAATTCCTTGTCATCAATACTACAAAACTTTCTATAGGAAATTCTTTGTTATCGACAATACAAAATTTTTTATAAAAAAAGTGTCACTGTTATCGATAACATAAAATGTTCTAAAGAAATTTTCTAGTTGTCGATAATTCAAAATTTTCTAAAGAAAATTTCTTGATACTAATATCACAAAAACTTCTATACAAAATTCCTGGCTATCATAAAACATAATTTTCTAAAGAAATTTCCTAGCCATCGATAGCACAAAATTTTCTATAGAAAATTCCTTGTGAACTGAAAAAGAGTTTATTCTAGTTCGAGGCCATTTATTGTCCCCGTAATGAAATAACATTCTGTTTTCAAAAACTTTGTTATTTTCAGGATTTAATTAATCATCAGAATTCTTTAGAAATTTAAAACTTGTAATGATGGGAAATAATTGGAAAATTACCGAAACCTGCAAATTATAAAATTCTTGAAAGCAGAAACTCTATAAGCATTTATATATTCTTAGAGAGTAAGTAGAGCTAACATAAGTACTTGTACTTGATAATCCATTACGGGGACAAAAAAGACCTCGAACTAGAATAAATTCTTCTTCATTGAACAATTCAGGATAACTAAAATAAACCTAAAAAAAATCCACAACATTTATAAATTAACAGACATATTCAAACAATTTAGAAAAACCCGTGTAAAAATTAATTAAAACTTATCTGATCTGTTTATATCTGTTCATATATGATCATATCTGATTGCATATAATAGAGCTTCTCACTAACTTTTACTTCGCGACCCCTTTTCAATATTACAAATCTTTCGCGACCCCCCACATAAAAAACAAGTGCGAAAATTAAAGTCGGTCAAGACCGCCCATACTATGCTCTACACCAGGATTTCCCGAAAATGGGTCTTAAGTCCAAACATGGACTGATTGGATGCCTATTTTTTGATATCTTTAATTAGTGTAGAGAGCACACAGAAGCAAAAATTTAGAGGAATAATTAAAATTATTTCAAAATTATGCTTTGCTTTTATATTTTAGAAATTTAAATTTTAATAATTTTATTATGATGTTTACTAAACTATTCGCGACCCCCTAGGAATGCTTCCGTGACCCCCTAGGGGGTCGCGACCCACCATTTGAGAACCATTGGCATATAATTATATCTGAAATATAATATAATAATAACACTGAGCTCGAATTTGACACATTTTTTTTTAACAAGCTGGGCACCCTACTGGTAAAGTTAATTCGAGTACGCTAAATTCACCCCCTAGGGGGTCGCGATCCACCATTTGAGAACCATTGGCATATAATTATATCTGAAATATAATATAATAATAACACTGTGCTCGAATTTGACACATTTTTTTTTTAACAAGCTGGGCACCCTACTGGTAAAGTTAATTCGAGTACGCTAAATTCAATGGTACTAGCTGTTTTTCGAAGTTAGCGCTCGTATTCGCGATATTAGCGATTTAAAATTTTGATGAAGATATTTTACAACTTTTGCTATAATTTTTAAATTAAAAACCATTCAAGTCTCTTAAACTAGCATAACAGACCATAATTCCGTGAATTTTTTTTTGCGAAAAATATTTTTTGGTCGCGAAAAATCGTTATTTTCTTAAAATAATTGGTTTAATACAAATATCTTTAGTTTGATTTGAAATTACGACATCCATCTGGTAAATCTAGTTCATGTACACTAAATCCCATTGTAATATCAGTTTTTTCCAAAGTTAGCGTATGTATTAGCGATATTCGCGATTATTTTTTTTTTTTTATTTTTAAGTAAAAAAATATTTTTAATATTATTTAGATAATTTCTGAATTTTTATCATCTTAACTCTATTGAAAATAAAAAAAAAAAAATTTATTCGCGGAAATTTTTTTTGCGCAAAATTTTTTTTCCAAATTTCTTTTTATTTTGCTATTAATTTATGAAAATATGTAGAATACGATACATTGCAGACACAGAATTTTTCGAAAAAAAAAATTTTTCACTTTTTTTCGCGAAAAGAAATTTTTTTCGCGAAAAAAAAACAATGCATTTATTAAATTTATATTTAATAACTATACCAAAAACATAAAAAAATTATTTATGTAGTACTTTAGCTTTACAATTTTAAATCGCGAATATCGCGAATACGAGCGCTAACTTCTAAAAATGGCCAGAATTTTGTCCACAATAGCACAAATTTGTTATTTTATTATATCTGATCAGATACAATAATACACAATCAGACGCAATTATATATTATCAGATTAAAGCAGATCTTATAAGATCAAATCGCATTTTACACGGGAAGTATGGAAAACTCAAAAAAAATTTAGACAAAAATTATAAAAAAAATTCTGGAAAATTCATAATGTCATGGAATCTGCTCTGAAATCTTTTCTATCATTTATTAAAAATTGTTCTAAATAAAAAAAACTCTTGAAAACACTTTCCCAAAAATATTCCTGGGTTATTTTCTTTCATTTAGTATTGTTATATTAAAGTTTTGGTTTACTCACAATCAGTATCAATTTTTTCAATTCCAATTTTTTAACATTTATATATATTTTTTATAACTACTACTACAACATTTGCATTTAAATTGTATAAATATTACTTTTATGAAAAAGAAAAAAAAAAGTTTTGTTGTTTTTCGTTAATATTATTTATTCCGCTGTATATGTCTGTATTTTTCAGTCAATTCCCCCTTTTGGGGTTTTTTCCTGACGTTGCTTTTAAATTAATGAATTATTATTGTATTGACTTTTTGTGGCCGTAAGTACCAAAATGTATTAATGTTTTTATCTTTTGTGGTTTTATTTTTCTGGCGTAATAAAAATTCTTGATATGCATGTGTAAAGTTTTTATTTTTATTTTATTTTAATTATTTTAAATTTACAACCAAAAAAAAAAAAAATATTGAAATTAATGAAAATGTGTTTTTTTTATGTGTCATTTCAGGTATGTCGTTTTGGATTTTTTTTCTCTTTGTGAATTAAGTAAGTTTAATTGAAGTGGTTAAGTTTAAATTAAAAAAAAAAAACTGTAAAGTTTGTTTTTGGAAAGTTAAAATTTTTTCAACATTCTTAAATTTAAGGGGGGTTTAGGGGAAAAAAGTCTTAACTTGGGCAATTTTTAAACAGCTATAAAAATATAAATACGCAATATTTTTTAATTCTGTTTTTTTATCTAAAATTAACACAAAATTTGGTCAACAACAATTGCCAGGGTGGCCACTCAATTGTAGAATTATTTTTTTAAAAGACAAAATTGGCTCCAGTTGTACAGAAAAAACTACTGAACCGATTTTTAAGATTTTTTTGTTTTGATTTGTAGATTATTAAATTTTCTAGTACTTACCGTGCCCATTTTCCGCAAAAAGTTGTTTTTTGTTGAAAAAAAAACATCTAAATTTAGAAAAAAAATTTTAAAAAAGGGGCTGGATTTTTGATAAATTGACTTTTTTAAAAAATGGAAAATTTCAGAACGGGTTCTAAAAATTTTCAAAAAAAAAAATGTAATCGATAGCCCATACAAAACTATACACGGTGAGTGTAAACGTAGTTCGATTTCAACTTGATTAAATGTCACAAAACTGTTAACAGCGAAATCGTTGCTGCTCGCATTCGCGAGATATCGCGAAATTAGTTTTTTTGTATTTTCTAAAATTTTGACAATGAAGTTTTTTAAATATCTTCAAAAGCTGAGTATGCAGGTTTAATTGTATTTATTTACAGGTCACAAAACAGTTTACATCGAAATCATATCTTCTCAATTTCGCAAAAAATCGCAAAATTAAAAAAAATGGAAAAAAAATTTTTTTTCGCGTAAAGTAGCAGTCAAGATATTGATTTGAGCAGTTTTACCACCTTAAACCACATAAAATTTAAACTGCATACAATATATTTGTCGTTTCTTGATTTTTTCCCCTTATTTTAGACACTATAGAAAAAAAAATTAATTAATATAAAAGCTTGAACAGTAATTTTGCAATTTCTCGGGAAATTGATCATCTATAATTTTTATGCTTGCAGTTTTGTCAACTTTAACAACCTCGAATTGAAACTGCATACCACATTTTTGTCGTTAATTGAAGTAAATGTTTTTACAGACCAAAAATAACAAAAAGTAATGAATAAATAGTAGTTATTGAGTTTTTTTAGCGATATCTCGAAGAATTGAGTAGCTAGAATTTAAATGTTAACAGCCTTATCACCTTTAATCAATAGCAAATCAAACTGCATTTCATGTTTTTCAACAATGTTAAAGAATCTTCTTTTATTAATCAAAACAAGAAATACCGCCAAAAACGGTTTTTCGCTATTTCTTGCGAAAGTGAGCAGCTATAATTTTTTTGTGTGCAGTTTTAATTTCTTTCAACATTCTCAAATCAAACTGCATACCACATTTTTTTATTATTTCAAAAGAACCGGTTTTAAAATATAAATAAATATTATATTTTAGACCAATTGGTCCATAGCGATACCACAAAACTTTTTCCGCTTATCGATGTAAACTAAATACATTGACCTTCATTGCGAATTGTTTCAATCTCATCAGGTCTATCCTCGTAATTTCCTCCAAAGTCTCCAACTGTGAACTTCCTATAATTGATAGTCGAGTTCGTGCCAAAGCCGGGCAGTGATACAGGATGTGTTCAATGGTCTCCTCGACGTCTGGTGTCTCGCACCTTTTACAGCTTGCGTCCGTAATAAGATTCATGTTCTTGGCATGTTTTCCGACAAGACAGTGTCCCGTTATTAAGCCTGTCAACATACGACATTCTATTCTCGTAAGTGTAAGTAAGAATTTAGTTCTTCCTACACGCAGAGAAAAAATATGGTTGCGACATGATCACGGCAACTATACTATGATATATAAACCCAGTTATGATTGCAGCAATCAAGTTATTGTTTTTAAAATTGTATTTAAACATTTATATGGTTGTTTTAGACATTAAATAGTCGCTTCAATCATGATAAAATAATTGTTACATCCAAAAGTACAATATGGTTGTTCTACCAATGTTATAGTTAATTATATTCTCGACACACCAAAAATTTGAACATAATATGATTATAACAATCATTAGATAATCACAACTTAATGAGAATTGATTTTGCAAACATTGTCAGGTTTATTCATCAGTTTAGTGTTTTGCCAGCAAGCAGTTAGTCGCAAAGACGCCACTTACAATTAGTTATTTAAAAATTTGGATCAACGCAGAAGGAAATGAAATACAAAAATCTACTTAAATTAATTTAATTATTGTGCGGTTCAAAAATAACTTTCCATTTTAAATAAAAACTTCATATCGAAAATATTAAAGTGTTTTTTGTGAATTTTTTTTCTTACTGAATGTGTTATAATTGCTGACAATAATTTTAATTTTGTAACAAATATATTATGATTGCAGCAAATATTTTATGATTTTGTCAATAACTTTATGATTTATTCAATCATTTAATGTCAGCTGACAAAAATGTTATCGTTGATGATTTTTTTTTAGAAAAATGCCATAAGTTTATTGCACATCATTGATGTAAAACGCAGGTTGCCACTAAATTGAACCAAAATTAATAAAAATGGTTTCATATTTATAAAAACAACATTCAAAAACAAAAAATAAATTATTGGTGTGAACTTTATAAAAAAAAAAGTAATCAAGAATTTCTATAAATGTGTGGTATTAAAGCATAATATATTTTCTCAATTAAAAAAAAAATATATATATTAAACTGGAATCATAATATAACAATTTTATAACATTTAGGCCATTATTGCCGCAATCATATAATGATTAACATTCCTTGTTGCCGTCAATCATATTAACATTATTGTTACAATCATATTCCCAATCATAATATGACGCTCTTAAATCATGATCACCGCAACCATGTTTTTTTTCTGCGTGTAAATCATAGCGTGGCCATAAAATTCTGCTTATACGACTTGTCCCAAGTTCCTTCCATCTTCGATTTGCTTTGGCGACAGTAAGGGTATTTCGTTTTAGTTTGAAATGCTGGAGTGGCGGTAAAAGCATTATGGTGGTACCTAGAGTTTGCAAATAATCGAGATATTTCATAATCGCGATTACGATTAAAAAAATTGCCGTTAATCGCGATTATCGATTAATCGAATTTTTTAAATAATTTGATTTGCAAAGCTTTATTGCAAAACTTTTTTAAAATTTACATTTCAGAATGTAAGAATTTACAAAAATTAATGTTTTTTCGAAATAAAATTATAAACTTTCGAATTTTTCCAGGAAAAATAAATCGAAATTTTGCAACACAGCTTCTATTTATGGCATATTACAGAGCATCCAAAGAGCGCTCTTGATAATGCTGTAAAAGTAAGGGAGGAAGATTATAATTTTTTGATAAGGTTTTTATTTTTAAACTTACAAAATTCTTTTTTATAAACTTTAACACATCTTTTCCTTTTTAACATCTTTAACACTTTTGAGATGATAAATTATGAGTTTTGGGAGAAAATTACAAGATTTCCTTGCATCTTTATTGTGCATAAATCAACTCTACAAAGAGTGCTTGAATAATAATAAAATTAATAAATTAAAAAAATAGTTTCACTGCGTCTTAATAGCGATTTATCTGAATTACCAATAAGTGCTCTGAACTGTGACATAGCCCACGGAAATCATGCCTGAATTCAGGTGGTTTTGATGCGCTCTTTGACTCGTGATTCCCTTCCAAAAGCTGCTTCCAGTTCAGCAAAATTGCTGTTGAGTCGAGTCGGAATACCAGCCGATGGCAATTAAAGAGCTGATTGTGGAAAAAATTATTAAACAATTTTACAACAGCATCTTCAGTCGGTAACCAGCCATTAAAGTTTAAAAAAAAAAATGCTTTTTTCGACAAAATCATACAACGTTAAAATTTTTTGGCCAACTCCGGCCAAAGCGTTTTGAATATATTTCTACCACAAAATTGAGAGGTTACTAAGATCAGAATTAAAATTTTACTTTTAATTTGAACATTTACGAGAAAAAAGGAAAGAAAAATTACAAACAAGTTAAATGAATCTTGGACCAAAATTTTATATATTTTAAATTCCTTAAAAAAACAGTGTATTTCATAGATAATGATTAACCGTAATCGAATGATTTTTTTGTCGATTACGATTACGATTAATTGGCCCGATTAATCGCGATTACGATTACGATTTTAATCGTTTTGCAAACTCTAGTGGTACCTATGCGATCTACTCCAAGTTTCGCGAGTATATCTGCTTTCTCGTTTCCTTCTATTCCTTCGTGCCCTGGTACCCATAATAAGGTAACTTCATTATTTAAGCAAAAATGTTTTAAATTCTCGTAGCACTTTAAAACCGTTTTCGATTTAATTTGGTAGCTCAAGAGTGCCTTTAGAGCAGCTTGACTATCCACGTAGAAATTAAAGGTGGCACCTTTTGCCTTTGCCATATATTCCAAAGCTTTTGATATAGCAGCTATCTCAGCCTGAAAGATACTCGAGTCCACGGGTAATTTAAAAGATAAGTGTTGGTCTAGTTCCAGTATCGTGAAACCAACTCCAACACCATGCGATTGCTTCGATCCATCAGTAAAGTTATTTATTGAGTTCGCAGGTGGGCCCTGCCAGGTCGACCAGAATTCTCGATCCGGAAATCTAGCTTCATATTTCCGGTCGAAAAATAGTTTGGGCACTGTGTAATCAGAGTCAATACGGTCCATATTAGCAATGTTACTGTGTCCAAAGTTGCGATACTTGAACCAATTTGACTCTTTGAGTCTGAGGCAAGCTTTGTAAGCCTCGCCCTTATCAAAGAGATCAATTGGTAATAAGTGCAATAAAGTGTCGATAGAGTCGGCTGATGTTGTTCTCAAAGCGCCAGTAATACTCCGTCCCATTTGCCGTTGAAGCTTCTGAAACATTTTAAGCGTCACATCCTTTTCGAGTGCCTTATGCCAGACTAAAACTCCATAGAGTAAGATTGGTCTTACGATTGAAGTATAAATCCAGTAAGTGACTTTAGGTTCTAGACCCCAGGTACTGCCGAACATTTTCTTACACGCGTAATACGCGTTGTTTGCCTTTTTTACTCTTTCTTCAGAGTTCTTGTTCCAGAACAGCTTACTGTCCAAGAACACTCCAAGAAATTTGGCATGCGGTGATATTGGAATTTCAACTCCTCCCACTCGAACCTTTCTAAATTCCGGGATTTTGTATTTTCTAGTAAAAAGGACCATTTCCGTTTTCTGCGGGTTGACATTAAGTCCATTTCCTGAAGCCCACTTCCACATAGCCTTAAGTGAGCCCTCTAAAATCTCGGATACAGTATCCAGATATTTGCCACATGATAGAATAACCACATCATCAGCGTATGCTATTGTTGTGGTTCCTAAAGTTTTCAGTTCCTTTAAAATGGGGTCCAACACCAGGAGCCAGAGCAGTGGTGACAGAACCCCACCTTATGGTGTTCCTCTAGTAGCGTAACGAGATGTTTTTGCACGACCCCATTCGGCCGTTATTTCCCGACATGAAAGCATTTGCTCTATCCATTTACTCAAACAACTGTTAGTTGAAGCCTTGTCCAAAGCATTAACTATCGCCTTTGTATTTACATTGTTAAAAGCCCCTTCTATATCCAGAAATGCTGCAAGAGCAAATTCCTTATACTCCAGGGATACTTCTTCCTTCTGTACAAGTGAATGAAGCGCAGTCTCTATAGATTTACCCTGCTGGTAAGCATGCTGTGCATCCGATAGAAAATTTGTACCTAAATGCTCTCGTATATATAGATCAATTATCCTTTCCAGTGTTTTTAAAAGAAAAGATGTCAAACTGATTGGTCTGTAATCTTTTGCCGTCGCGTGGTTAAGCTTACCGCTTTTTGCAAGTATATAATACTTGCTTTCCTCCATCCTTTTGGTATATAGCGAAATTTCAGGCATGCAGTAAAAATCGATAAAAGATGCGGAATTAAAATATTGGAGACGTTCTGAAGCGTTGCAGGAATAATGCCGTCAGGTCCAGGTGATTTGTATGGTTTGAATGAAGCTAGAGCCCATTTTATTCGGTCAGCAGTTAAACAATTTTCTGGAATGATCGAGGGGTTATCGCGGATTACATTCACTGCAATCGGGTTTGTCCTACATCCCGGAAAGTGTGTTGTAAGTAGAACATCAAGTGTTTCATCTGCACTTTCTGTCCATGTATCATCACTTTTTATACCCTCCAACTACAGTATGGGGGTATACTCACTTTGTCATTCCGTTTGTAACGCATCGAAATATCGGTCGGGGACCCCATAAAGTATATATATTATTGATCTATGATCGATTCTAAGACTTTTCTAGAATGTCCGTATGTCCGTCCGTCCGTCCGTCCGTCTGTATAAGACACGATGCAGTCCAAAATAAAATAGCTAGACTCGTTAAGTTTGGCACGAATATGTCTTATGGTCCTAGGCAGGTTAAGTTCGTAAATGGGCAAAATCGGACCAGGGGGAAAAAAGTTCCCCCTTGAGGAACTAAACCAACCACTGGAAAATACGATTTTTTTTACGTGTTTTTTTATATTTTTGTTAAACAAATGAAACAAATTTATGCAAGAAGAAGTTCAGAGTACTGCAGTAGGACCGGGGGGACTAAAAAATTTAGTTTTTTTTTTGCCCGCCCCCTTTTTAGGGCGTGAATGTAAAAAATTGTTTAAATAATGATAAAATTGTATTACTTTAGTGCAAAAAGCATAACAAATAAATTAGTAAACATTTTTCGAGAGGGGGAGGTGCCCCCCACTGCCCCCGCCGAATCCCCCTCCCAAAAAAATACGCCCATGATTTTTTTTACATGTTGGAGGGTATAAAAGATTCGGCACAGCCGAATTTAACACTCTTACTTGTTTTCAGTAGGATTGGTGGAATGTTCTTCTTCTTAGCCTTGCAGCCTCAGTGGTATTTTCAATATTGCTACAAAGGTTTTCCCAGCTAATTTTTTTTGATTTCCGTATTAGCTTTTTGAAGCTTTTTAGTTCACTTCTGTATTGCGCCCAGCTGTCATCTGTGTTGCCCCGTCTAGCGTGCTTAAATATGTCCTGCATTAAACTACGAGCGTTTGAAAGCTCTCTAGACCTTCACGGAGGTTGGGGTTTCTTTCGACTATACCTTAAGGGGCAAGATTTTTCAAAAGATACGCGTAAAATGGACGTAAGATTATCATTTGCTAGTTCTATAGTATTATCATCCAAAATTTCTCGTTTTGGTAGAGCAACCATTTTCTTGTCTACTAAACTGCTTTATTTACCCCAGTTTGTTTTCTCAGGGTTTCTATACGGTTTATTTGTCATTAAATTTTCCAGCTTTACCTTAAAACCCAGCTTTACCTTAAAACCCACTCGACTATGTTCAAATCAGGTTTATCAGTGAAAAGTGTTAGGTCTAAAACATTTTTACTTGTAGGACCTATAAACGTAGGTTCTGAACCATTATTCGCAATGTTAATATTAGTATCCTTTATATATTGGAATAAGTCTTCCCCCCTTTCGTTAGTATCTGAGGAGCCCCATAAAGTATTATGCGCATTTGCGTAACAACCTATTATAATGTACTCACCCATTTTTTCGCGAAGTAAAACTTGTAGACCTAGCGGAGGTGATTCTCTGTCATGCGCCATATACGAGGACACTAGATAGATGGTCCTTCGGCCTATTTTGCATAGAGTTGTTGCCAAATCGTTGGTACTGTATTGCTGTAGAAGAAGTGCTTTTTGTGATTTTCTTGCCAAAATGGCTGAGCGTTTCCTACCTTCAGCTTGCGAGAAAAATAAATCATAGTCTGTTGTCGTGAGCCCTTTAATTTCACCCGTAGCGTCCACCCATGGCTCTTGGATGAGCGCTACATCAAATGACCCTTCCACTAGGGTCATAAGTAGTGCAGCCGAAGCTGCTCTACTGTGATGTAAGTTGATCTGGATCAGCTTCATCATTGGTGGATAGTATAGTTTCGCTGGTGGGTGGCTTAACTAGCTCTAGATCAACCTCTTCCAGCGTGATGTTTGTAGTGGCTTCCAAGAGAAGGTCCAGATCTCGTTCAACCTCACCATTTTCCAATGCGTGTGGATTGTTGTCACTTGGACTTCTTCGTTTGAGTCGCAGATACACTACCGACATACCCCAACGCATTTTGCCAAACCTTGGATAAAGGATATCCTCAGCCTGCTTATTTATTTGCAGGATGAAGGTATACCCTTTATCCTTGTCAGTCTTTGGTAAAACCTTCAAAACGCGCCAGTCATCGGTAGGTATATCCGGGTTTTGGCGTTGAAGCCAAAACTTGACGGGTTCTAAATTTAAAAATTATCGCAAAAGTTTAAAAATATCGTTTTTATTGTACTTAAGCATCAAAATTTTAAATCACGAATATTGCGAATACGAGCGCTAGTTTCGAAAAACGGCTAGCACTATTGAATTCAGCGTACCCGAATTAACTTTACCAGTAGGGTGACCTGCTTGTTAAAAAAAAGTGTCAAATTCGAGCACAATGTTTTTATTAAAAAATAAAAATTATTTTATTCGACCTTTAAAATATTATATTTTAAGAAGGTTTATTCTAGCTCGAGGTCATTATTTTCTTTACTAATTAAACCTATGAGATTCTCATTGAAAAATGTTGATGAAAATTATTTATCTGTTTTAAATTTATTTATGTTATTTATTTTTGCAAGACTTACAAAAAAGGTCTTCCCGCCGATCTTTATAGAATTGGTTTTATTTTGTATAGCAGCAAAAATAAAGGGACACGTATTTTTGTTAGCGGCCCAAATTCAACTTTATGGGGTGAAATATTATACAAAGAAACCTAGTCTTGTTGCATACCAAATGAAAGGTCTTTGGAACCTATCGATCTTCGTGCGCAAGGAACGTAATGCAAAACTTTTCGTCACATTGAGTAAAATGCCAAAATTTTAGGACAATTTTATTAAAAAGTCGAAAAATATTTACTTTGTTGGCACGTTGTTAGCATCACGAGATAGGTATTTTAAATACCTTTAATCTGATACCAAATATGCCTATACTTATTTTGAGTAAATAGGCGTAAATCGTTTAATACTGAAAAGGGCCAACTTCCCCCCATAAAAATCGACCCCACCTCCTAAAAATGAGTTTGGCCCGCTAAAAAAATACGTGTCGCAAAAAAAAAATACGTTTTCGTTCTGAACAACATATCCAAATTTCATGAAGATCGGAGGATGACACCAGGGAGGCTCTCCTTGTTAGTCGATACGTGTTTCGGAATTTATAAAATTCCATTGTCAAGACTATTAAGCAAATATAAAAACCTTATACTACAAGTAGGGAATTTAAGTGACAAATCGCTAATGTTCAAATTAAAATTATAAGACTTAACATTCATTGAGAAAAAAAAATTATGATTATACTTTTAAATTTTATGATTTTTGTATGAAAATTCACTTAATTTTTTCTACTTTGTGGTTATTAATTTCTTTTTTTCTAGGAAAATTATTCAAAAATTTGTTACGGTGTTACAAAAAATTTATAAATTACCTTTATAATGAACTGCGAATTTAATAAATGTATATCACTTCCACAATTGTCCAGTCAGTCCGCTGCAATAAGTGTTTTGTGTTAAACTCCACTGACATTAAATGATGATTAAGTGTAACATTATTTTGACCTATACTCGTCACTATTTTCATCACTATTTTACGACTAATGTCATTATTTACAACATTATTTGAATGTTCCGAGAAAAAAAAACAGAACACAACACAAAACATTTATCAATGACAAAATGTAAAAATGTAAACGTTTATTTAAATATCAACACTAACACCCACATATAAAAGAAGGGATGGTAATTGTAAAGGGTACTTTTCTAAAACAAAAATAGTACTTTTTAAAAAAGGGGCAAATGCTTTTATGTTTTTAAGAAACTGAGTAAAAAAGTTTAAACATTCGACAAAATTTAATTTTATTTATATGACCTTACATAAAATGTGTTTTTCAAAAAGTACCAAACAAAAATAGTACTTTTTAAAAAACGACTTATTCAGAGCAAATGCTTTTATATGTTTTTAAGAAAACGAGTAAAAAAGTTAAAACATTCGAAAAATTGAATTTTATTTATATGCCCTTATATAAAATGTGTTTTTCAAAAAGTACCACTTCATTTTAGTACCATTTTTTAAAGGAACCATTTTTTAATAATTTTCTAAAGTACATTAAAGTAAACATTTTTAACGATATTTTTTTTTAAGAATCTTGGTATTAAAGATCCATTTTAATGACGGAAACGACTTTAAACTTAAAGCTGCAAACACTTTAAAGGTCATTCTTGATTTTGTACCTGGGGTGCTACAGTAATATATTTCAACGAAAACCAAAATCTTCCTCAAGAAAAATGCAATAAACTGAAAATTCACATTTTGATTTTTTTTTATAGAAATTGTAAATTCCCCGATTTGAAATTCCCCGAATTGTAAATTCCCCGATTTGAACTTCTTTATTTTTTCTTTAATTTTATTTATAAGCCCTTATATAAAATGTGTTTTTCAAAAAGTACCATTTTATTTTAGTACCATTTTATAAATGAACCGTTTTAAATAATTTTCTAAAGTATATTTAAACATTTTTAAAAATATATTTTTTTAAGAATACTGGTATTAAAGATCCATTTTATAGACGGAAACGACTTTAACCTCAAGCTGCAAACACTTTAAAGGTCATTCTTGATTTTGTACCTGGGGCGCTATACTACTATATGTCAACAAAAACCAAATTCTTCCTCAAGAAAATTGGAAAAAACTGAAAATTCACATTTTGATTTTTTTTTTTGTAGAAAAATATCGAATTTTAAATTCTCCGATTAGAACTTCTGTAATTTGTCTTCAGTTTTACATAGGTACTTTTTGCTTTAAAAAAAGTACCAAAAGGTCTCATGTACACAATATTCCATCTTTTCCCAACAAAATACATGTTCACCATAACTAACAGATACTGGTAGTAATAGAAGTTGTAGTGGGTAGTCATCACACATACTACAACAACAAAAAAGGACACTGCTTGACATCTCAACGACACAATAAATCAAATGCATGATATTTTATATGTAGTATATACACACGCCAACAAAAAAAAAACAGCTATCAAATGACCCCAAAATATGGTGGGGACACAAATATAAATTATACACTTTATTTGGAAATTTTTTAAATAATGGGCCATAGGTGGCAACGAAATTATACTCCAACTTGATGTGAGAAATAAAGGGCGTGCAAATTTTTTATTTAAATAATTTTTTTTTTGTTAAGCAACAGCCACTCTTCCTTTTATTTTATATACAGTTGTGGTTAAAATAAGAGCAGGTTAGGTTAGGTTGGATGGGCGCTCGCCATTTGGCGAGTTCACTCGGAGGCCATAAGGCCCATTGTGATTCCCCTAATCATATTTCCCTACTCTCCCTCTGATACAAAGTTCTACTTTTTAAACCACCCCGGTTCCTTGAGGTATTCCGCTAGAGACGTCAATGAGACACCGCTCCTCATTAGGCCCGGACATTCGCATAGCAAGTGCTTCACTGACTCCTCTTCCTCCACTTCCCCACAGCTTCTACAATAGTCCCTATCAGAAATTCCCATACGCACGGCCATTTGGCCAATCATACAGTGTCCTGTAAGTACTCCAACTAATAGGCTAACCGTCCGTTTGCCAAAAGTAAGAAGACTTTTTGTCCTCTTAGGATTCGGCAGTGGCCACAGGGTTCTAGATATCCTGCACGTAGTCAGTGATATCCACCTATCCTTCATCCTATTTTCAGATATCCTATCAATTTCGTTCATCAATTCCACTATAGGAACCGAGACGTCAGGTTCTACACGTTCCTCCACCGATTCAGAGCCATTCCTCGCACATTCATCAGCCAATTCGTTCCCAGCGACCCCACTATGGCATGGGACCCAGATTAACTTGATTGTTTGCTGACTGATCCGACGAAGCGATTGTATACAATTCATAACTATTCCCGATTTTACAGTATTTGACTCTAAGGCCTTCAGAGCTGCGAGACTATCCACGAAAATGTTAATGACGCATGGACGAAGGTCCCTTGTCATAATTATCTGCGCGGCTTTGTAAAAAAAAAACAAATAAGAGCAAATAATTGAAAAAAAAATTAAAATTCAAAAATATATATTTTTTACATAAAAACTATAACAAGTTCATTAATTTCTTATTAAAAATTCAATTAGAGTATTATTCTAGTTCGAGGCCAAAAAATTATATTTATGATATTCTCGTACTCTATAACTTATTGCTCTAAAAATTTACTCATCTCAAAGCTCATCTGTTTTTATGTATTTTTTTCTACGTCAAAAAATTTTTTCTTCCGAGTTTGAACGTCTCGTCAAATTTTCATTTTCCTGGGCAAAAAAAAATTATGTGTTACAAACTTGAGGCCAATCAGATTTAATTAACACGTATCGCTCACTGCTCAATGTCTTAGATAAAAATCTAAAATAATAAAAGTTTTAAAGTTTGAAATCGAAATTGGCGACAGAAAGAAAACCTCTGCCAAAAAATTTGTAAAATGAAATTTAATTAAAAATTATAAATTTTATAGGAGATTCTTCTGCGGAAATGAATGTATTAACAGAATTCTCTGCCATTCAATTTCAGAAACAACTAAAAGTTTGCAAAGTTTGCAGATTTTCAGCAGATTATTTTGTTCGCAAAAATATAAATCAAATTCCACTATCTGAAAATTTAATTGGACGAATATATATAGCTCCCGCTTAAATGCATCACAAAATATGTGAGCTTTAAGAAGTTATAATGCAAATTCTTACAATTAGAAACAAATACATCATATGTTTTTTGATGGTTTTAAAGAAGAGAAGTTCTGCAATTCATGTGCTCAAACTTAAACATACTTCAAAAACACCGTTGAAATGAAAACTTTGAGAATTTTTATACCCTCAAACAACAGTGTGGGGATATACTCACTTTGTCATCGTATGTAACGCATTTAAATTTCGGTTGGGGACCCCATAATGTATATGAGGCATTCCACACCAAAAGTACAGCGAAAAAAAACATGTGTACCGAAATTTCTGAATATGTTGTTTGAATAACCCTATATGGAACTAAGAAAATTGCTTTTTTCGTTTTTCAATTTTTCAAAACCTGGGCTAAGGAGGCGTGGTCAAATATTAGAAAAATGGTCAAATTTGTGTCGAGTTGTCTTGATAAAATATTTATCAAATTAAAATGGAATGCACCACAATCTCGAAAATTTACATTCTTGTATAGTTTTGTATGGGCTATTGACTAATTTTTTTTTTTTTGTAAATTTTCAAAACCCGTTCTGAAATTTTCCATTTTTTTTAAAAAAGTTAGTTTTTCAAAAATTCGGCCACGAAATAATTTTAAAAATTTTTTTGATAAATGTTTATAAATAACTTCATTTTCCTGATCGATCATCGTAGCACATTTATTATTTACTCAATCTGGACGCAATCAAGCTTAAATTAAAGCTTTATAAATTATCATATCATTTTTTCAAATTGTACTCGTTTGATAATAATAATGTTGAGTATTATTAGGCTGACCAGTTTTTTCTGAACTCAAATCAGTACGCCCAAGTACTTATGTTTTTTTTTTTTTAGAAATAACACTCCGAAAACTCTTTTCTATGCGAAAACACTGATGATTTTTTTCAACACTCAAAAAGTTTCGGTTAAACTAAAAAACTTGGGGTCAATTAGTATTTCAGTAAAACAACTGTTAAAAACAACTGCCATAAACAGTGTAGTTACATTGCAAAAATTTACTTGACTTCCAACAACTTAATTTTAATGTTTTGGTCGTTTCAGTGCAGAGAATGCAACCAAAACCCACAGGTTTTGCGAATAAGAAAGTCCCTCAGATTCTGGAGACTTTTTCCCTTAAGTTTTGATAACTTTTTGTTTTAGAAATAGCATATGTTTTTTTTTAATAGTCCTGATGTTTTTAGCGCTTTGTTCAATAAATTCGGATGACATTACCAACATCGAACAAAAAGTATAAAACTTTCATCATCCTGTGAACTGATCGTTATAGAAAACCTCAAAGATTCTGTGCGCCTTTTTATTTATGAAAATCAAAATAACCTCATGTTCAGATATTATTTTTACGTAAGGAACCTCTTGATTCACGAACTCTTAGGTCCATGGAATTAATTCATTATAAATTGTCTTACTGTCAGAACCCAAGTTTTTGTATAGTATTTTTGAATAAAATTTTTTTTTATGTTGAAATGTTCAAAAATCCGTACAATCAGTACATATTTCAAAAAATCAGTACAAATTAGTACAACGCTTTTTGATCAGTACACGGTAGGGCTGCCAATACCGAATTCGGTAATACCGAATTCGTCGAAATTCGAGGCCATTTATCAAATTCGAAATACCGATTTTTAGTCAATTTCGATTTCGGTATTGCATACAACTTTTTTTGATTTTAATTAAAATTTATATGCCGATTTCTAAAAAAAATATTTAACAAAATAATTTTTATGATATCAGTTTATTGTGAAATTTTCTTAGTTAAAAATAAAGTATGATTTCGACATACTTTTTATAATACAACTCTGATTTTTAAATATAAAAGTTATTGTTATTCAAAATGGTGCCGTGATTTTTACGTCAAACAATTATTTTGGTGTGTTTATGAAATTTTGTTTCTCATTAAAAATTTATTAAACTTTGAAAAAAATGTGTTTTCTTACAGTAGATTTTCCCACCTGGTTTTGAGACTTGCAAAACTTGAAGAACTATATATGGTATTTGTTTGTAACACTTTGAGGTTTTCAAGGATACACTTTTTAAGGATTTAAAGGACATCAAAAAAGTTTTTTTTTTTAATTTTTGTTTTTTACTCCTGCCAATATATGCAGTAGTAATAGTATATAACTCAAAATGCGTTTTTATGAATTATAATATTAACCCTCAACAGCATATTACGCAGTTACATTGCAAGGACATAACAAAAATTGTTTTTTCTTAATTTTTAAACACATTCAGCCTTACCACAGAAAAATAAAATAAATTTAAAACCGACTTTTATTTTAATTTCCATACAAATTGTTTTTGAAATGTATAGAAAATTTTAAATTTAAAATAAAACTTTTGTTAAAATAGACTTTTTATTTTTCTTTGGTACGGGTCATCGTTTAAAATGTTATTAAAAAAAAATATGTGAATCTCCTTATAAATAGTTTTTTATATTTATTTAAAGTAAATAAATTTATGAAATGTATGAATACCGAAAATACCGAAAATTCGGTATTGAAAATTTGCCAATATCGAAATACCGATTTTCTAATACCGGTCCGGTATTGGCAGCCCTAGTACACGGGATCAAAAATCCGTACATGTACTGATCAAATCAGTACGAATGGTCAGCCTAAGTATTATACTATTATTAACAAAATTTAACAGTTTTTTTTCTTAACCCTTTATAAAGCTCGAGACAAACTTTCGTTTAAACTTAATTTGAACCAAATGAGATCATTTAAGCCCGTAAAGTACTTGGATCAAAGTTTTGAATTTTCCGAAAGTTTTCAAAAATCAAAAATTTTGACTGAAGGGCTCCACTTGCTTTAATAAGCGGATTTGGTTCGAATTGGATTTAAAATGTTCATCTCAAGCTCTATGAAAAGTTTCAGGGAAAGAATTTTTGAAATTTTTTAAAAAATTTTTTTTGAACGTTTGAAATAAAAACCCGACATTTTTTGCGAATTTCAAGTAGCGATATCTCGAAAACTGTTCAACCGATTTTAATTTTTTTGTTATTCGTGTTAACAGTCAAAATCATTAAATGCGATGTATCGCAAGACATACATTTTTTAACTATTTTTATTAAAAAATACAAATTTCCCGATATTCTCTTCAATCACTTCTATTTTTTATTCAGTACTATTTCTTTTACATCCACATTAAAAAAAACAAGTAGAAAAGTTAAATTCGACTTGGCCGAATCTATGAATACCCTCCACAATGCAAATTTTAAGTGATAGTAAATTTTCTAACGTGAAAAAATAACAGTTAAAATTTACTAAATTTTTTTTTTTGAGTGTAAAATTTTTTTTTTAGTAATTTGAGTGTAAATTTTTTTTTGAGTGTAAATTTTTTTGAATTTTACATTAAAAAAAAAATTTACTAATTTTTTTTTGAGTGTAAAATTTTTTTTGAGTGTAACATTTTTTTGAGTGTATTTTTTTTTTTTGTTTTGGTATAAAAATATTTTTGAGTGACAAAAATACGTTTTAAAATATTTTTGTGACTTACCAATGGTTGTAAAACAGGTTTAACGGGTTTTCACCACGTGAATTTAAGGTGAAGCTAATCTGATATTCACGGTTTTGCTAATAACTTTTGAACCACTGGACCGATTTGGGTAAAATTTAACACGAACTAGGCTGGAGGAACGAAAAATATATATGCTAAGCTTCAGCATCTTCAGAATTGATTTTCGAAAGTTATAGTGCTTTTTATCTCATAAATTCACGAAAAACCCTTGCCGAAATTCAGTCTTTTGCTCATAACTTTTGAACCACTGGACCGATTTCGCTGGATTGCAATACCAACCTGACCAGGTAAATGCCCAACATATATGCCAAAATTCAGGAGCCTCCGTAAAGTCTTTCAAAAGTTAGCGTGTTTTCAACAGACAGATAGACAGACAGACGGACAGACGGACAGACGGACAGACGGACGGACGGACGGACGGACGGACGGACGGACATGGCTAGATCGTCTTAAAATCGATCGAGGATCATGAATATATATACTTTATGGGGTCCTAGACCAATATTTCGAGGTGTTACAAACGGAATGACAAACTTATATATACCCTCTATCACTAGAGTGGAGGGTATAAAAAATCAATCTATTTATTATTCACATTGATTTTGTTATTTTTACTTCCTCTATTTACTTATACATGCACATATAAATATTAAATGTCAAATGTTTTAAATAAAATATTGTAAAATTTTTTATATGTATGTTACACATAATGTGCATATGGTATGTATACATAAATGTCAGGCCTTAGGCCTACAAAAAAAAAACTTTATATTTTGAACTACAATTACAATTCATTGCAATGAATTCCACATTTCAATAACAATTCAGCCGCCACATTTCACTGAAATTCAAGAACAAAAAAAAAAAAACATTTAGCCTAGGCATCTGCAACAATTTAAATCTAAGGCTTAACATACCATATAGTACATAAATGTACCAGAAATGTCGTATATACGGAGACTGTACGATAAATATTGAGACACATACAATTCCAATTTATTGCAATTCTCAAAATAAAAACTCTGTCCAATCAGCAGAAAAATTTGCTGAAAATACATCCATTTGAGCCATATGAGAAATTTTCTGATTTTAACAGATGCGGTTTGCTTAAATTCTGTAGTTATAACCTAGGTTGAATCAGCAGATAAATTTGTAAAACAGCAGAAAAATCTGCTGATTTCGGGAGAAAAAATTGCTGATTTCAGCAGAAAAAGTCTGCTAATTTCGGCTGAGAAATTTCTTGTTTAAAGCAGAAAAATTTTTAATTACACCTAGTTACTTAGAACCAAATGTTATGTTTTCTGTAAAAATATCTTTTTTTAAAAAATAACAGTTTTAGATTAAACTTTACAAATTTTTTAATATGAACGAAAAAAAACGGCATGTCGCAACAGGCACACATGAAAGAATAGAAAGCAAAAATAACTCACTTATAACACCATCCGTCAAAAATGAAAAAGTCGTTTAACACAAACTGGATAATATACGTTTAAAACTAGAGACTAAATGTAGTAAAACTGCTTTTACAATTTTTCTTTACGTGATCCTGTTTCCTTTTAAAAGGACTTCAATATTTTAGAGGATTAAATTTTATATTTTTTTTTTTTAATATTTGTGCTTGTCCTAGCATGTCACTTGTGATAGCAAATGAAAGGAATTTTCCTATTTTATTATTATTATATATCAGAAAAAGGCGGTAAGTTACGTCCTTTCAAAAATATATCCATTCAAAATTTTCAACAAAATATTTTGATAAAGCTTTCAAATGACAAATTCTGATTAAAATGTTTTATTCGACCTTTAAAATATTATATTTTGAGTAGGTTTATTCTAGCTCGAGGTTATTATTTCCTTTACTAATTAAAACTATGATATTCCCATAAAATAATTTTTTAGAACATTATTTTTCTGTTTTAAATTTATTTATGTTGGTCATTTTTTTGCAAGACTTAATCGACAGGTAGTGTTAAGTCAGTGCTTATTTATGGCTGCATTACATGGAGCTTAACGCAAAATACTACAAAGAAAATCCAAGTCTTCATCAATAAATGTCTAATGCAAATCTTCCACATCCACTGGCCAGATCGGATTTCTAATGAAGCCCTGCTTCAAAGGGCAAATTCTTTGCCAGTGCAAATAGAGATCCGTAGAAAGTGGATATGGGTCATATATTGCCACGACCCCCTGAAGAAATTGCCAGAACAGCCCTAGATTGGAACCCCCAAGGACAACGCCGACAGGGCAGACCCCGTAACACCTGGGTTCGATGCCTCAAACAAGAATGCTTACTAGCTCAAATATCCGGGAATCAAGCAAAAACAATTGCCAGAGATAGAATTAGATGGAGAGAATTTGTTGACGCCCTATGTTCACACTGAACTTAATTTAAGTATTTTTAGTAGTCAGAAATGTATTCCTATTGATATTTAAATAAATAAAGGACATGTATATATATAATCGACACGTGTTTCGGGATTTGTCAGATCCCATTGTCAAGATTTCTCGTCGCTTTCTCGTCCTTTGGCAAACCTATTTTGCTATTCATACCGGGTAGGAAGTTTTCCCTTATGTTGGAAGGTGGCCAATGTCCAGCCAATCCCCAAAAAAGGTGAGGCTACGAACCCGGAGAATTACCGCCCAATTGCAATTTTCTCTACGATCTCCAAAGTGATGGAGAGCATGGTTAATCACCAACTTGTAAATTACCTGGAGTCCAATTCACTTTTGTGCGATCGACAGTATGGCTTTCGTAGAAGTCGTTCTACGGGATACTTGTTAGCGTTCCTTGCGGAACGTTGGAGTCGTTCTATTCACCAATTTGGTGAAAGCAAGGTGTTTGCTCTAGATATTTCCAAAGCGTTTGATCGTGTGTGGCACGGTGCACTCGTTTCGAAGCTTATTGCATTTGGTGTCGGTAGTGATTTCTCTCGATACGTGTTGTTATAGATTGGTTCTCATCAGATGAGTTCCGGCTTAATTCAGGGGTACCGCAAGATTCTGTTTTTTCTCCTACCCTTTTTCTTATTTTTCTTGACGACCTTCTTCATCAAACTTCCAATCCTATCTATTCTTTCGCAGATGACAGCAACATTTGTCATTCATTTTCCTTTAATCGTAGACCAAGCCTTACTGAGGTTGAATCTATGAGACAGAACATGAATGAAACACTCAATCGTAACCTCTCAGCGATATCCTAGTGGGGTCTTGCGAATAGGGTGGATTTTAATGCTCGTAAGACCCAAAGTTGTATGTTGACCCACAGACGGATTGTGGAATCAGCGTCATCTGTATCCATGGGTGGTATAGCTATTGAGGAATCAGACACTCTTGATGTTCTAGGCATGAAAATTCAATGTGATGTCCGATGGAACCAACATGTTTTTCAAGTGTCGAAAGAAGCATTCAAGTGTCTTGGTTTCTTGAAACGGTGTACACAGAAAAAAATAAAAATGAATTTCAATTACGAAATTCGTTGATTCAATTAAAAAATTAATTGATTTCGGACCTATCACGAAAATGCGCATATTAATTACTCATTTTGTTTGAAAATAGTTTTAAAGCTTAATTAAATTGTTAATTGAATCAATTAAAGTTTTAATTGAAAATAAAATGGAAACCAAAAAAAAAATTAATATAAAATTGAAAATCAATAATATAGATTTATTGATTCACGAACAATTTTTAATTAAAAAAAGACCAAAACTCAATTTAATTTTAAAAGTTAAACTTCAAAAAATGTCCTAAAATAAATAAACATCGAATTTTTTTGTTTGATATTATTAAGAAATTTATTTTCTTTATTAAATATAAACAGTTGGTATAGTTTTGCATAGAAACATAAATCTTGGTATTGCATGCATTTATGTCGCTTTGGTAAAGTTGAAACAAAAAAAAATTGTATTAAATTTCAATGTGCAAAACACAAGGCAAATTCCACATATTTTTTTTTTTTTGTTTCAACTGTACACATTTCATTAGCAAAACACTTTATCCGCAACGACCACTCGCCTTAAAGAAAACAATAAAACTAAATTTTGTTGAGGCGTTTTTATGTATTCATTGGCTGCTACCACCAAAATGTACAAAACAATAGTTCAAAAGTTTTTTTTTTTGTTTTTTTCGTTTTTATTTTTTCATTGGCTACTAACACTAATGCATACAAAACCGGTTTCGTTTGTTTATTTTATTTTTGTTTTCAGTAAAGTTAAGAATTCAATTAAAACATTAATTGAATCAATTAAAATGTTTAATTGAAGTTAAATTTAATATCAAATCCATTTTTAATTAAAAACAAAATTACGATATTATTTTCTGTGTAAGAATAACTTCACTCCGTCTGATCTCCTCACTATTTATACCGCCTATATCCGGACGAAGATGGAATACAACTCCCATATCTGGGCAGGTGCTTCAAGGTCTATCTTGAAGCTTCTGGATCGGGTGCAGAGGAGTGCGTTGAAGCTAATTAATGACAGTAGGGTATCCACCTCTATTGACTCATTGGAGCATCGTCGGAATTTGGGTTGTGCGTCATTGTTCTATCGATATTATCACGGTAAGTGTTCAGCTGAGATAGGCGAACTCATCCCTGAGACTCGGGTGCATGCCCGTAGTACTCGCCTTTCCAGCAGTTCACATCCGTTCGTTGTCAACTGTCCAATGTATCACACAATGCATTACAGAGAAAATTCGTTTCTCGGTCGAACTAGCCGCATGTGGAATAAACTCCCCGCAGACGTCTCCCAACCAGCTACAATTTGGAAAAATTCAAATTAAACTTCCACAAACACTACTCCCTCTTTCCTTCTCCTCATAACTTATTTTCCTAATACCAACACAATGCATTGCATCAGTAGGGGGCATCCCCTGAGTGTTGGCTCAAAGTAAAAGAAAAAAAAAATACATAAATTAAAAACAGAAAAATAGTTTTCTTGAAAATTTTATGAGAATATCATAGTTTTAATTAGTAAAGGAAATAATGACCTCGAGCTAGAATAAACTTACTAAAAATATGTTATCAAATGACTTTTATCCTGATATGGCAAAATAAAAAAATGGAAAAATTAGGGGAGATCCTCCTCTTTCATTTGCCGTCACGAGTGTCATCCTAAGACAAGTACAAATATTTCAAAACTATTTTACAAAATGTATGCTTTAAAACTTCGAAGTACTTTTAAAAGGAAACAGGATCACGAAATGAAAAACTGTCAATGCAGTTTTACTCCGTTTGATCTCTACTTTCAGACGTGTATCATCTGGTTGGCGTTTACTATTGGCTGTCGGATGGTGTAATAAGAAATCAAAATAACAAAACAAATTTAAACAAGTAAGAGTGTCAAATACGGCTGTGCCGAATCTTTTATACCCTCCAACATGCAAAAAAAATTTGCAGGGTCGTTTTTTTTTTTTTTTTTTGGGGGGGGAGTCGTTAGTGGTAATTGGGGGGGCAAATTTCCTCTAGAATATGTGTTAAAAAATTCATTCTTATGCTTTTTGCACTAAAGAAATACAAGTTTATCATTATTAAAAAAAAAAAAATTATTCCACGCCCATAAAAGGGGGGCGGACCGGAAAAAACGACATTATCAAATTTTCTGTGCCCAAATGCAGGACTTTGAACTTCTTGTAGCATAAAAATGTTGAATTTGTTAAACAAAAACACAAAAAATCATGTAAAAATGTGATATTTTTCATGGGTTGGTTTAGTTCTTCAAGGGGGAACTTTTTTCCGCCTGGTCCGATTTTGCTCATTTACGAACTTAACTTGCCTAGGAACATAAGACATATTCGCGCCAAATGTCGGGAGTCTAGCTCTTTTATTTTGGACTGCATCGTGTTAACTACAGATGGACAGACGGACGGACGGACATCGCTAGAATGTCTTAGAATCGATCACTGATCATAAATATATATACTTTGTGGGGTCCTCGACCGATATTTTGATGCGTTACACACGGAATGATAAAGTGTAGTTGGAGGGTATAAAAATACATAAATCGACATATCACATGTATAATAAAAAGTGTGTATGTAGCAGAGAATTCTGCTAAAATATTCAATTCAGCAAAAAATTCTGAACTATGTTTTGTCTGAATTCTGAACTATGTTTTGTCAATTAAAACTTTAATTGAAACATCTGAATAATTAGTGTTTAAAATAATTCAATTCATGACATTGTTTCAAACTAATTTAAATATTCGGTCCTCACTACTCAGCAATATGTGTTGATTGGGTTTGTTCAGGTTAAAAATCGCTGTTATCAATTTTTTCTCAGCAAACATAGATAACGATACCAGTTCTGACACCAAAGTCTTAAAATATTTTTATTTTCAAACAATCTACGTACATTTAAATATCATATACTTTAAATATTTGCTCATGTATATGCAGACATGCATGTATGTATAAATAAATAGATTGTATGTAGTTGTATAATTTTGATATATTTTGTTCAACAAATACATACATAATGAATGTTTATACGAAGAGGAACGGATGCAAAAAATTATTATGCATGTATTGTGTTGTGTTGATATGTTGCACATACAACAATGTATAAATAATACATTTTAAATAACTATATGACTGGTTGCTGTTGTCTGCATATGTATTTTTAATATAAATTATATTTTTTTTTTGCGTAGAGAAATGTGAGAAATTTTTACCGAGGTCAATTGGAGGATACTTAACTATCGCAATTCATCTGTTGTTATCACAATGTATGAGGATAACAGAACAATGACAATCATATTTAAAATTATTTCAGTGAAATGATTAAATATAAGATGTGATAAAAGTAGTAACATTTGGCTTATCTTTTATTAAAAAAAAAAAGTTAAAAGTGGCAGCCGTTTCTGACCATTTAATTAAATTTAGATGAAAAATAACTTTGAAGTACTTTTATCAATTAAACTTCTAACTATAGCTCCTAAAAAATATAATTTCTAAATTCTCATTAAAACTTTTTTCAATCTGTTTATTTTCACTTTTTAACCTTAATTCATTTTAACTTATCATTTTCTAATAAAATATTCTATTTACATTACTTAGCACAGTGGGTTTTAAGACATAGCAATAACATTATCAAAAGGATGTATTTTTTTAAACCGTTGCGTATGATTGTTATTTAAAGGCAATATTAAATTAGGTATACGCCTATTTTGAAGTAACTATAATTATAATACCGTCCGACTGCCAATATTAAACATGAACCGGATGATAAACGTCTTAAAGTAGAGATCAAATGAAGTAAAACTGCTTTTACAGTTTTTGATTTCGTGATCCTGTTTCCTTTTAAAACGACTTCAAAGTTTTAAAGGATTACATTTTGTAAAATATTTTTTTTTTTTCATTTTTATGCCCTCCAACTACAGTATTGGGGTATTCTCACTTTGTCATTTCGTGTGTAACGCAACAAAATATCGGTCTAGGGCCCCATAAAGTATATATATTTATCATTAGTGATCGATTCTAAGCAATGATGGGTACCAATACCTTTTCGATACCAATACCCGTTAATACCAATTCAAATTGAAAACCAATACCAATTAAAAACCAATACCTTTATTTGTGCGATACCAATACCGATAAAAACCCAATATCGATTCCCCACTACCAATACCAATTAAAAACCAATACTTTTATTCTTCAAAACCAATACCAATAAAAAACCAATACCAATTCATTTTTTTCTACTTTCGTATCGGTTTTGTTTCGGTTTTTTGTATTCTTATTTTCGTTTGTTTTAATTATGAATTCAAACATTTTCTTTCCATCACATTATTGGATTTTACCTGACTAACGAATTGCTAAAGATGTTCACAAAAGATGTTACATCGATCAGTAATCGTTTGCATGCAATGTCACATAACAAAAAGGAGTTATATACTTGAATTTTAAAAGCCATAAAAACATAAAACATTTTTTTTTGTCACGTACCATATCCTTATTTTTAACCCAATTTGATTGTTATGACCCCTAGTAAAAGTTGATCTTAAAAAATGTAGACCTTTTCTGTGATAAATTTTTGATATTGATAATTGATATTAGGCTTTACCTGACTAACGAATTGCTAAAGATGTTCATAAAAGATGTTACATCGATCAGTAATCGTTTGCATGCAATGTCATATAACAAAAAGGAGTTAGCTACTTGAATAAAAAAAGCCATAAAAACATAAAAAAAATATACTACTATATTTTTTTACTTCTTTTTAACCAAATTTGATTTTTATGACCCCTAATAAAAGTAGATTTTAAAAAATTTAGACCTTTTCTGTGATGAAATTTTTTCTTTTGCAAACATTGTTTATATTTGATATACATTAAATGTCACTGCACTGTTCTTTGGGTTGTAAAAAAAATTCTAATGTCCTTTTTTGGAAATTCCAATCAAGCAGTCGTTACAAAATTTTAGGTCACAACACCAGAATTCCAAAAATTTTTTTTTTTGTTTTATTAGAGGCACACTGTGCCGGGCACAGTCATATTATATAAGAATTTATTTTATTTTAGTGTGCGGTTTACACTTGCTATTTTTGAGAGTTTAAGGGCTACGTGTTTAAAAAAATCTTTGTTCTGTTTCCATTACGTTTTTATTTTGCAAAACGATGTTCGCATTAATTTTTTACTACCCAGGCAGAAACTGCCAACCGTTCCACAAAAAAAGTCTCGGCAAAGCACTTTATTTTCTGTGTATAAGGTAGTATGAAAAAAAGTGCTTTTTAAGCGCTTTGCCAATGTTTTCTATTTAAATCCGTTCAAAGTATAATTTGTAATTAAAATTTATTAATTTTCATAACAATTGGAATATTTTTCATTTCACTGCAGTGTTAGTTATTGGTCCTTGATAGCTCTCGTGATATGTCAAGTAGACACAATGCCTATCACAAACTTGACACCTTTTATATAAAAACACGTTTCTTTTGTGAGGAAGTGTCTTAAACTCCTGATACATCACATGTGAAATGCCACTGGGTCTATCCCTTTGGAAAACAACACGTTTCGGTTCAGTACATCCCTTTTTTTTGGGAGGTTAATCTAGGACTATTATTTCGGGTAGTTTCAAACATAAGCATAAACTCGTTATACCCCCCAGTCTGCACAGTTTCGAAGCGACAATTTTTTCGAAGTTTTTTCGAGGCTTTTCCGCAATAACGATTCGAAGTCGATATTATATACAGTCGATATTTTACCGTTTCTCGAACTCATATTTTTTTTGAAAAACTAGTCGATTTCGAAAAGATTTCCAATCTACATTTTAGGAATTCTCGTATTTGTTGTTCCATAAAAAAATATTTATTTTCAATATAACATCGAGTTTTAGTTTTATTAAATTTTACAAAAATTCCACAAATTTTACTTTTATTATTAAAAAAAAATAATATCTAACACTAGAACAATAAAAAAAAATAAAAAAAAAAAATCCGCGACCGGGGTTTGAACCAAGGCCAAAAATCTACAAATCATAAGCCGAACCTGCTAACCAACTAGGCCATACACAACTTGAAATTTGTTTGTACTAATATATATTTTGAAATGAAAGTATTTTCAAATTGGGAGAAGTATGTCAAAACAAAATAAAATGAATATAAAAACAGGGTAATTCAAATAATAATACAAATTATAATTTAAGGGCAATTCAAATAATAATAAAAAATTCAAATTTTAGTAAAAGTAATTTTAAAAAACTACTTTTATTATCAAACTTTGGCTGAAGGAGTAAGGCGTTCAACCAGTAAACTGGGAGTTCTGAGTTCAAATCTCAAGTGAGGCAGATAAAAATAGTAATTAGTAAAAATTAAATTTAAAGAATAAATAAATTAAATTAGTAAAAATTAGTTAATTGTAAGTAAGAAGTAGTAAGTAAAAAAATATTTTTTTTAATTCTTACCGTTTTTAATACAATTAACTAAATTATTAAAAAACAAATGTATCGAAATTCATGAAATTTTTCGATTAAAAATCGAATCGAATTCTGTACCAATACTCGATTCTATATCACCTTGCATGCCACATAGGAAAACACGCTTTATATCGACATTATATCGAACTCGATATCGATGAAATTCTTAGAGAAAACGATTCTTTTTCGAATCGATATCGACTCATTTTGCATACTGGGCCCTGTACCACAAGATGCTTTAAAATAGCAACGGCATACCGTTTACCGTGGTTATCATTTTGGACGCTGGGAGAGTACTAAACTGTGATGCTTTCCCAGCACTAGTGTTGTAAATTGTGGTTACTTTTGACTACTCAATACTGCTAGATACTTTTTCAACTGAGTACTCGATACTACTCAATACTTTTTTTGAAATACAAAAATTGAAAAATAAAGCCTTCTAAAATATAATTTAATTAATTTTTCTTCTGAATTCTTATTATGTTTGCATGAGAAGACATTCACTATCAAATTTAGATTATTTTTAATCAATTTAAAAATTAATTTTCTAGAAAAAAAAAAAATTTAGTTTTTCTCATACACACAGTTGCATTTCATAGTTGCATTTTATTGGTTAAATTATGAATTTTAAGTGAAAAATACAACCCTGAAAGTATTGAGTAGTTACTTTTGAGTATTGAGTACTCGAAAAATTAAGCAGTATTGAGTACTCGGTACTCAAATACTCAATACTTTTACAACACTACCCAGCACACAAGCGACCATAAAAGGTACTTTGCCAGCGCTCTCCCGTTCGTATTTTTCTGCCTGGGTAGTTTAATTATTGGTTTTCCCCATACAATTTAAACGTCAAAATAAACCACCGTTTTATTTTGACAGATAAAGTGTTTACAATTGTATGGGGAAGACACATAATTAAACTAGTTTAAATGAATGCGAATATGGTATTACTAAAGGGGCCTCCACGATAACCTATTTCGATCACCCTTTTCAAAAAATATTTATGTATGAATTTCAGGTATATTTTGTAACGAATGTTAAGTCTCAACTTTCTGCAATTAAAAAATATCTCCCCTTGGCCACCGCAATTTATATGTGCATTAAATGCAATGTTCATCAGCACAGAAATTGTTTAAAGAAAAAACGAAAACTTTGCATTTTATTATTTTAGGCTTTTAATTTTTATATCCTCCAACTACAGTATAGGGGTATACTCACTTTTTCATTCCGTGTGTAACGCATCAAAACATCGGTCTAGGACCCATAAAGTATATATATTTATGATCAGTGATCGATTCTAAGACATTCTAACAATGTCCATCCGTTTGTCCGTCTGTAGTTAACACGCACAAATATGTCTTATATTCCTAGGCGGGTTAAGGTCGTAAATGAGCAAAATCGGACCAGGGGGAAAAAAGTTCCCCCTTGAAGAACTAAACCAACCTCTAAAAAACATAATTTTTTACATGATTTTTTGTGTTTTTGTTTAACAAATGCAACATTTTTATGCTACAAGAAGATCAAAGTCCTGCATTTGGAACTTGAGCATTATAAAATGTTGTTTTTTTCGGTCCGCCCCCCCCCCCTTTTATGGGCCTGGAATAATTTTTTTTTTTAATTATGATAAACTTTCATTTCTTTAGTGCAAAAAGCATAAGAATGAATTTTTAAACACATATTAGAGAGAAAATTCCACCCCCCCCCCCCCCTTCAATTGCCACTACCGACCCACCCCACAAAAAAAAATAAAACAACCAATCAGAAAAAAATAAACACCCAAAAACAATGACTACTGCGACTTAAAATTTTAAATATAAAGTCGATTATTAAAAATATATTTTAAAAGTCGATTTTATAGATTTTTTGAGGACTTGTGGTGAGGCTGTTTGAATTTTAATTTGGTTATAAAAACTAAACTAATAATATAACAAATGCTATTTACATCATTAGTAAGGGGTTCAAATACCCTTGCCTATTAATTTTTTTAAAGAAAAAATACTGAAAAATGTTCTTAATATTAGAGATGGGCGCGTAAGTGATTTTTGACTCACTCACGCTCACGACAGGAATTTTTGAATCACGCACACTCACTAACGAGCATATTTTGTTTACTCACACTCACGTGCACTCACGCAAGCTTCGCTCACACTCACGTTGGCTCTCACTCACAAAACTCTTATTTATACAAAAAAAATTTCAAAAAACTAAAATTTTGAAAAATCTTTCAAAATTTTAAGCAAAATTTTAAGTTCAGAAAAATTTAAAATTTTTTTTGCTTTTTTCGGGATGAAAAAGTTAAGCCAAATTTTACAATTTTTTTGTACATTTTTTGGTACGAAAGGAAATATGAAGAGAAAATAAATCACGCAAACTCACGCAAAAAAATCGACTCACGCACACTCACGCAAAAATCTTACTCACGCACACTCACTCACGCAATTTTTTTCTCCACTCACACTCACTCACAATCACGTGAAGAAAATTGAATTCAGTCACACTCACGCGTGAATCACGCTCTAATCGTTTCATGAGCCCATCTCTACTTAATATAAGAAAAATAAAAAATAAATCATTATTCAAAAATCCACCATGTCCGATCGATGGCTTAAAATCAAAACTAACCTCGGTTAAAAATTGCACATAAACGTATATTTTTCTCCACTGTGGGGCGGACAGAAGGACGACGTACTTTAAATTAATTAATATTAACGACAAAACCTTTTGCATACAAATTCCAAAACCGATATAAGATAAATACCAATACTTTTTAAAAACCGATACCGATTCGAGGCTTAAACCAATACCAATACCCAATACCTAAATAATTCAAAACCAATACCGAAACCTATACCAATTCAACAAAAAATGAAAACCAATACCACTACCAATACTAATATAATTTTAAAAACCAATACCAATACCAATACTTTTATCGAATTGGTACCCATCCTTGATTCTAAGACATTCTAGCGATGTCTGTCCGTCCGCCTGTCCGTCTGTAATTAACACGATGCAGTCAAAATTAAAAGAGTTAGACTCCCGACATTTGGCACGAATATGTCTCATGTTCCTAGGCAGACTAACAAGGGAAGTATCTCAACCCTTATGAACCGATTTGCCTGAAACTTGAAATATATATAAAAGAGACGATTTTAAGGTTGGGGTGTCTCGGCTTATCGGCCATATCAGTGTTTCAAAATTTCGCTGTCCCCTTATGAAACAATGTGGACCTACGGGAAAATTTCGCTAACTCCCGAACTAACCGGAATATACTCCAGAGCAAAAATACGTGTTTACTTAAATTTAATAAAGATTATTTCGTATTCTTATGGACATCGTAGGTCTATGTCTTCATATAAATACCCCCAAAAATTTTCACATTTTCATGAAAAAAGTATTTAACGAAGCCAAACTTTTCCAAGGTTATGCCACCGTTAGATGGGCATTAAAAAACCTTTCTTCTCATATGTAAACATTATATAGTTTCTTAGAAAGAGATGGCTGAAAAATCCAAAAAACGATTTTTTGCCATTTTTTTCCCATGTTTTGAACCCGTAAATCCCCGATATGGCCGATAAGCCGAGAAACCCCAACCTTAAAATTGTCTCTTTTATATAAATTTTAGCTTTCATGCAAATCGGTTCATATGGGTTGAGATACTTCCCTTGTAAGTTCGTAAATGAGCAAACCTAAACCAACCTCTGAAAAATATGATTTTTTTACATGATTTTTTGTGTTTTTGTTAAACAAATGCAACAGTTTTATGCTACAAGAAGTTCAATGATCTGCATTTGAACTTAAGCATTATAAAATATCGTTTTTTTTTTTTGGTCCGCCCCCTTCTATGGGCGTGGAATATTTTTTTTTTTTTTTAATTATGATAAACTTGCATTTCTTTAGTGCGAAAAGCATAAGAATGAATTTTTAAACACATATTCGAGAATAAACTAAAAATTAAAACGCCCCTGCATTTTGGAGGCACTGATGGTTTTGTTATGGAAAATCTAATCTTTTATTTGCTTTTGGTTTTATTCCATTCCGAGTTTGGTTGTTGCACTGGTTATTTATGAAAAAAAAAAAATCGTAGTTCTGAAAAAAAAAAATTTAAAACTTTGCCGAACTTAAAAAACCAAAAGAGTTGTAAATTTGGTAAATGAGAAAATCGGATCCGTCTGTCTGTAGAAAGTGAGTTACAGTCTTAACCACAAAACCGAATCTAAGACACTCTAGCGATGTTCGTTTGTCGATCCGTCTGTGGAAAGGAAACTGTAGTGGAAACCAAAAGAGATATACTTCCCAAATTTGGCACGATTATGTCTTGCGTTTTATATATACGAATTTTGATTAGGGGAAGAAACTTCATCTTTAAGAACTAAACCAACATCTTAAAATCGCCAACTTGGACCATTAGGTTCTACACCTACTTTTGTGAGCATGGATATAAAAAATTATAAAATGGTGAAAAATTTGAAAACAACATTTTTTATAAAAAATAAAATAAATTTTGATAAAAAAAAAATTTTTTTTGGTACAAAAAAAAACTGATAAAAAAAAATTAAGAAAAATAAAAATTTTTGATGAAAAAACAATCATAAACAAGTAGAAAAGTTAAATTCGACTTGGCCGAATCTATGAATACCCTCCACAATGCCCTTTTTAATTGATAGTAAATTTTCTAACGTGAAAAAATAAAATTTTTAATTAGAAATATTTTATTTGTGTAAAAAAACTTTTTTAAGTAATTTAAAAAAAAAAAAAAATATATTAACAAAATTTTTTTTTGAGTGTAAAATTTTTTTTGAGTGTAAAACTTTTTTCGAGTGTATTTTTTTTTAGTGAAAAAATATTTTTGACTGACAAAAATACGTTGTAAAATTTTTTTGTGACTTACCAATGTTTTTAAAACATGTTTAACGGCTTTTCAATACGTGAATTTAAGCTGAACCTAATCTGAAATTCACGGTTATCCTAATAACTTTTGAACCACTGGACCAATACGAACCAGGCCAGGGGAACTACAAATATATATGCTAAGCTGCAGCATCCTCAGAATTGCCTTTCGAAAGTTAGCGCGTTTTTTATCTCGTAAATTCACGAAAAACCATTGCCGAAATTCAGTCTTTTGCCCATAACTTTTGAACCAATGCACTGTGGCCGAAATCACTGATCTAGCGGCGCTTAAGTCAAAATTGAAAAATTAAGATCGATAAATGTTTTTGCACTGCATCGTTTACCTATACTTTACAGAAAAAAATTACGTTTTTACTTTTGTTTTGCTTTCAATATTCGCACAGCTGTAAGCTGTCAAATATACATTTTCTGCAGCAAGTGTATTAAAGGAATTTGGGGCCTATTTACTCAGTGAGTTTTTCTTGACACTTTTAAGTCAATTGTTTACACATTTTGAGCCAAAAAGTTTTAATTTCAAGTAAAAGGTATGTTTTAACTAAAAAATAAGTGTTTGTGGCCTGTGTGTATCTAGTTTATTATTAGTGCATTAAAGAAGTTGACATTTGTGATATAAACTATAGTTTCATGGACTGCAACTTTTGAAATTCGATCGTATTCGGTCCAATTCCTGTTTTGTTTATTATTTTGGGTTATTTTTGTTGTGACGTTTCAGTATGGCGTGCTAGTTCGCGCAAGTTGTTCGGTTTTTTAGAGTCCATCTGCTGTCCAAATAAACAGTATAAACGCGATACAGACCTCAATTTTCAACCGATTTGGCTAAAATTTGGAATTTAAGATTTTTTATCGAAAGAACAAAACCTATTAAATTTTTGACAAAATCGGTCCATGTTATCCCATAGCCCCCATGTTAATTTTCCCTTCCAGTTTTACTAAAAAGCCCTAACAATGTTATTTTAACAAATATCCTCTTGAAATTCGACTGATAAATGTTTTTTGTAGCCATAAATAATCACTCTAAATTTTAACGGAATCGGAACATTTTAACTTTTAGTCCTCATACAGACCACCCTCCCGATATTCACATAAATTTCCCAAAATACATAAAAACACTGAAATAAATAATTATGGTTAAAAATTAAATTCTTTATAAGTTTTATAATCACAAATATGCATTGGGCTTTATTATTTTACATTTCCGAATTAAGCGCCGCTAGATTGGATGTTTCGGCCACTGTGCAATGGACCGAATTCGCTGGATTGCAATACCAACCTGACCAGGTAAATGTTCAACATATACGCCAAACTTCAGGAGCCTCCGTAAAAATTATAAAAAGAGAAAGTTAAAAAAGTTAACGAAAAATTTAAACTTTTGATGAAAAAACTAAATTTTGATGAAAAAAAATATTAGATGAAAAAAAAAAATCGATGAAAAACAGATTGATGAAAAATAGTTATGTTACGTTACGAAAAGGTACAAAATAAACTTTTTTTAGACACTTTGAACCGAAACTTTCTAAAACGTACTACAACATTATAAATTCCAAGTTTCTAGAACCATTATTTCAGAAGAATGTTTTATATCCTTTTCTGAAAATCAATTGGTGTAAGGTATTATCGGTCTTAATCGACTATAACTTTCTTCCTAAAATTCTATTCCTAAACATCACTGTAATATATTTGGTTTCATTTACCCAGTTACATGAACCAACTTGACCCAGTTTTCGTTTGATTTACTTGCTTAGTGAGGCGTTTCTAAATTCTAGTTTATATCACAAATTAACTTTAAGGAATAACAAGGGTGGATACTGATGCGGATGATTAAAGTATATATAACCTAAAGCTTTGCTTTCAAATGAAAAAAAAAAATCTTATTGAAGCATATAAATTAATACTAAAACGCTAATTACTTTTGAAGGATTTATAAAAAATATAAAGATTTTACTTTCAAAACTGATGTGTTAGTAATTTAATACAATATGCTGTTTTAAGTAAAGTTAACTTTAGTAAAGCTAACTTTAGTCATGCTGTTTTTAGTCAAGCTGTATTTAGTAATTTCATAAATTATGCTGTTTTAACAACATGTAAACGTTGATATTACAGAGAATAATAAATTTGATGTTGGATTTAGAAAAATATTTTATGCGACAATGTAATTGGGGAATGGCCAAGCATATGATTAATATTTATTAGATTTTAGAAACAGGATATGTGTGCTATAGCTATTTTGTTTTTCAGTTTTAGAATTTTTTTATAACCTCCAAGCATGTTTATTAATATTTCTATCACATACAAAATAAATTTCTATTGAAAAATTTCGTGTAAAAATTATTTTTACAATTTATGTATGTATTTTTTTTTGCACAATTTTGTCAATGTTCCCTAAAAATCAATATTTTTTTTTTGAACATAACAAAAAAAAAATTATTTGTATTACTTTTAATTACAGTTGAAAATGTTGCAAAACATAAAACAAAATTTATTAAACAAATAACCCATATTTTTGTCAGAAAATAACCAACACAAATTATGTCAGACAAACAAAATTAATAACATCATATTAAAAAGTATTGAAAAAAAAAATATAAAAAAAAACTTTCCTAAAGTTTACATACAAATGTGTATATAACAATCCTTTTGATGAATTAACCTAAATTTAAAATAAAATTTAGTTTTTGCTATAAAATGATTTTTTTTTTATTTTTTTTTGATAAACTTAGTACTTGGTTGACACCATATTACACCGTCCGGGAAAAATGAAAAAAAAAAAATCGTTAAACACGCTTAAAACTAGAGACTAAATGCAGTTAAACTGCATTTACGGTTTTTCATTTCGTGATCCCGTTTCCTTCTAAAAAAACTTCAAAGTTTTAGAGCATTAAATTTTATAAAATATTTTTTTAATGTTCTGTTTTAATTTTTAAATTAATAAATAATTTTAATATGTGTGTTGTTCGACCTTTTGTTGTAATTTTAATGTAAATAATTGGTTAAGCTCAAGGTCAGTTTTTTTTAATTTTTTTTATTTATATAAAAAATGTTTCCAATATTTAGAAATCCACTGGATCTCAACTTTAGTACAAAACACGTCATACACGGTTTTACATTTAGAATTGCACTACATTTAAAATTGCAATTTTTAATGGAAAACCATGTGTTACGTGTTATTTATTATTGTTCGTCTTTACCCTGAAGATGATATCCAGTAAATTTCGAAATATTGGAAACATTTTTTAAATAAATAAAAAAATTAAAAAAAAAAACTGTCCTTCAGCATAACCATTTTTTTACATTAAAATTAATAAAAAATATTTATTATACGACCTTTAAAATTATATTTTGAGAAAGATTATTCTAGCTCAAGGTCATATTTCTTTTACTAATCATTACGATGATATTGCCGAAGTAACAATTTTCAAAAAACTATTTAAAAAGTTGTTTGTTTAAATTGATTGGTTTGGTAATTTAGCAAGACTTACTCGACACGTGTTTGGAATTTGTCAAATTCCATTGTCAGGAGTATTTAGCAAATTGACCATTTGTTAGTGGCAAAACATAAAGTCTTATGTGTCTACTTACATATGAATATAAGACTTTATGTTTTGTCACTAACGATTATCAATTTGCTAAATACTTTTGATAATGTAATTTGTCGAATTCCGAAACACGTGTCGAGTAAGTCTTGCAAAATGACCAAAACAATCAATTTAAAACAAACAACTTTTTAAATAGTTTCTTTAAAATTGTTACTTTGACAATATCATCGTAATGATTAGTAAAAGAAATATGACCTTGAGCTAGAATAATCTCTCTTAAAATATTTTTTAAATATTTGTACTTGCCCTAGGATGACACCTAGGATGACAAAAGTTTATCCTTCAATTTCAACCAAAATTTTCAACAAAATCTTTTGATAAAGTTTTCAAAGACTGTATTCACCTCCTTTTATCCTTATATCGCAAAATAAAAAATGGAAAAATTTGGGGAGATCCTCCTCTTTCATTTTTTATCACCAGTTGCATCCTAGGAAAAGTACAAATATTTCAAAAATATTTTACAAAATGTATCCTTTAAAATTTTGAAGTCCTTTTAAAAGAAAACAGGAACACGAAATAAAAAACTGTTAATGCAGTTTTACTCTGTTTGATCTCTACCTTTAGACGTATTGCATCCGGTCATGTTTAATATTGGCTGGCTGACGGTGTTATAGTTTCAACAATTCTGAGACATTTTAAAAAAAAAATCTGAGACTTTTTTTTCCTTTAGAAAAATATGGAAACTTAGACTGGATAAGTCGAATGTTCAATGCAGTTCTTACGTTTTTGGTTCTTAAAGAAGACTAATACTCTCATATTAAGAGTGGGGTTATCAAGTCTTTTAACTATTCTCCCCACAAAAATAATTTTGAAAGTAGTCTACAATCAAAATATTTTATAGACAAAAACAAATGAAATCGTATTTAAATTAAAACACCCCGTGTAAAAAAATAATTATATCAAAACATATCTCCTTTGATAAAAACATATATGGATCATATCTAAATGGATATAATCAGATCTACCCCATATATATTCATATCTGCTTCAGATATGTTTTGATCCGTAAATTGAGTCTATCTGGCATATATGGCATATATGATCAGATATTTTCAGATATGTTTATATATGTAAAATTGTCAGATAGACTCAATTTACGGATCAGAACCTATCTGAAGCACCCAGCAAAAACATGGTAATGAGTTGTGAAAAGTAATCATTACTAAGTACATTATTTATAATGATTACCCATTACCATTAACATTATTTTAAGCCCAAAAGTAACTACAATTTTTTTTTTTTGAAAAAACAGTTTCTTCTCCCCTCATTTGCACTTTCTAAATTTCCTCATAGTGAAATTTGGCCAATGGTCACTAAAGAAAAGATAAACCGGATATTCAAAAAACTTTGAATGTGTACCTATTCATAAAAATGATGAGATAGAGGGTTTTGCATTGTAAAACATTTATGTTTACCAAAATTTGACAATTATTTGATTCGTGATTTTTAAAATGAAGCTGGATTCGAAAAGAAAAATTACTCAGAAAACTTACTGAAATAAGGGTCATCTGAATTAAAAATTTTTGTAAAATAATTTTTCGGTAAGATAGACGATTTTGAATTCAAAAGAAAATAGAGAGATGGAGAAACAACTAAAAGTCAATAAAATTTAAAAAAAATATTTATGCACTGAAATTGATATATGTAATAGCTTTTACTGAATATTTTGCCATTAATAACTAATTTTTGTGAAAATTTGAGATAGCGTGTTTCGAGCATAACTCCTCGATATAGTTTTAGCATCAAAATCCTGTGAAAAACCTAGATGTAGTAACTGTGTGGAATGTATTTATTGTGTATAAATAATATTTTTTTATATACATATAAAAAAACTCAATTAATTTCTGGTGTACCACCATAAATGTATAAATTTAACAAAAAAAAAAATACAACATTCACAGGAAAATTTTACCGAAAAAACCTCTGTCAATTTTGATATAATTCAGTTATAAATTAATTAAATTGAAATTGATAGAGTGCAAAAATAGAGGCATACAAAATGTCAGGTGAGGAGTGAGTTGTTGGGTTAGGTGGGGGTTTCTTTTTTTGCAACAAAAATAAATTTCTCACAGGGAAACTCAATTCGGACGGATTTGCATCATTAAAAAGGTTTTGAATTATTTTTTATGCAGAAACATCACCAAATTTTGAAAATTTATTCCTATAACAAAAATTCTTTGGAAGAAAAAGTCTCAGGTTTTAAAGCATTTTTCTTTTTGTAAATGAAACAACAGATTTTGAAAAAATAAAATATAGAAACAATATCTGATTTGAAACATCATTCATCCAAAAACGTTTTCAGATTGAAATTCTCAGATACTGAGACATTTTTCCTATAGAAAAAGTCTCAGATTCTGTAAAATTTTTCAATGGAAATAGTCTTAGATTCTGTGACATTTTCTACTACAGAAAAAGTCTTATATTCTAAAAGTTTTATAAAAGAAAAACTCTCAGGTTCTGAGACATTTTTCCTATAGAAAAGTATAAGATTCTAAGATATTTTTCTTATAGAAAAAGTCTCAGATTCTGAATTATTTTTCTTATAGAAAAGCACTCAGATTCCTGTAGGGATTAGTGTTAATGATATTATATAACATTTATACAATAATAATATTATATGATTCACCCTATTTTATTAACATAAGTATTGAACTGTCAAATATAAAACATATGGAATAAGAATGTAATATTAAAGAGAAACAATAAATAAACTGAACTCAAGACAGAAAGTCACACTTTTACATGGCGCAGCCGGTAAAAAGTTAAATTATAAAAAGAATAGTTTTTATAAATAACTAAAAAAAAAAAACGGACAGCGACGCAGGAATTGTGAAGAAGAAAATATAAATTTTTGATGGGAATTGGAAAGCTGGACATCAGTAAGAAAACTCGGAGTTCTAAGCCACGTGGGAGACCACCAAAAAATATTCGCTACATTAACAAAGAAAGCAACATGGATTACGTAAGAAAAGTTGATGAATTAAAACTTAGTGGAAATTTAGCAGACAATTGGAGAGTCTTTTGGCAAAATTTCCAAATCTTTGCAACAGCTATTGAATTGAACAAAAAACCGGAGGCTGTTAAAGTAGCTATATTTTTAAATGCAATTGGTGCTGAGGCAGTGGAAGTTTTTAATTCGTTAAATATTGCTGGGGATGACCGAAATAATTATACTGCTGTTACGAATGCTTTTGAAACCTTTTGCAAGCCAAAATGCAATGAAGTTTATGAAAGTTTTGTTTTTCATAATAGAGCACAAAAACAAGGAGAACCTTTTGATAATTTTTTAATGGATATTAAAAAGATCGTACGAAGATGCGGCTTTAACGATGAAAATAGAATGTTGCGGGACAGAATTGTTCTTGGAACGTGTGACAAAAAATTGCAAAAGAAATTAATGGATACGGCAAATTTAACATTAGATGTGGCAGTTGATATGGCGAGATCATCAGAAGCAAGCAATGAACAATCACAAAAGCTAAGAGGTGAAGGGGGTGCTATGGTGGATATGCTAAAAACACGTGCAAACTGGGAGGAGAAAAGAAACTACAACACGAACACAAAAGCAAAAGGAAAACAAAGAAGAGATGACAACTTAAATGAGCAGAAAAATGGTATTGAAAATTATGAGTGCAAGTTTTGTGGTAGAAAACACGCAAAAGGCAAATGTCCAGCTTATGGGAAAATATGTAACAACTGCAAGGGGAAGAATCATTTTTCAGTGGTATGTAGAAAGAGATTAGTAAAGGAAATTAGAAAAGAGCGTAGTAGAGATTCAAGTGTTTCTAGTTTATATGTTGATTCTATTAATGATTTTAATGATTGTAAGACGTGGCACGAAAATATTGAAATTGAATCTAAAACTATTAAATTTAAATTAGATACAGGAGCCATGGTAAATGTATTGCCCTCTAAATATTTAAAAAAATTAACAAATGTTAAAGTTGAAGAAAGTTCTGAAAAATTAATAGCCTATAATGGTACAGAAATTAAGAACAGTGGGGTCGTTAAATTGATGTGTGGTGTACGTAAAACAAATTCATTATTAACGTTTTTTGTTATTGAAAATAACAATTCGGTTCCAATTTTGGGAATTGAGTCTTGTGTTAATTTGGGATTGGTGAAAAGAATTAATTCTATTACAAAAAATGATTTACTTGCAAAATATAAAGACGTATTTCATGGTTTAGGGTGTTTTAAAAATAATTTTTCAATAGAACTTAATGATGATGTTACACCATGTTCTAAGCCAGCAAATCGAGTACCATTAGCTCTAAGAGAAAAATTACAAGTTGAGTTGGAAAATTTATGTGAAAGAGAAATTATTGAAAAAGTGGATAAACCGAGTTCTTGGGTGTCCAATATCGTTATTGTAGAAAAACCAAACAAATCATTAAGAATTTGTATTAACCCCAAAGAGCTTAATATGGCAATTAAAGACAATTTTTATGAAATTCCTACTTTTGAACAAATAAAAGCCAATTTAGTCAACAAGAAAATATTTTCTGTGTTTGACTTGAAAGAGGGTTTTTGGCAAGTTGCCTTAAATGAGAAAAGCAAGCAACTTTGCACATTTAGTACTCCATTTGGGTGCTTTAGATTCAAAAGGCTACCATTTGGAATAAAAATTGCGCCAGAGGCCTTTCAAAAATTGAATGAAGAGAATTTTGGAGATATTGCAAATGTCACTGTATATATAGATGACATTTTGATATCAGCGGAAAATGAACAGGATCATGACAGGGCTGTTGAAATGGTAATGAAAAGGGCTATTGACAAAAATGTGCGATTTAATTGGAACAAAATACAGTTTAAGAAGAAAGAAGTTTTGTTTTTAGGGCATGTAATTTCGGAAAAGGGTATTGGATGCGATAAAAATAGATTGAAAGGGATTGAGAATTTAGGAGCTCCAAAGTGTAAAAAAGATTTACAGAGACTTATGGGATTTATCAATTACATGAGAGAATATATTCCAAATCTTGCCAATATTAGCAGTCCCTTACGTGAATTAATGAAAAATTCGGTTATTTTTAATTGGTTGCCTATACATGAAAAATGTTTGAACGATATTAAAAATTTGATTTTAGAAGCACCTTTACTAAAACCCTTTAATGAAAAGGAACAAATTACGTTGCAGACAGATGCTTCCAAAAACGGATTAGGTTGTTCTTTATTGCAGGATAAAAGACCTGTTTGTTTTGCATCTCGAAGTATGACAGATGCAGAAACGAGGTATGCACAAATCGAAAAAGAAATGCTAGCTGTTGTGTTTGCCTGTCAAAAATTCCACTCCTACATCTATGGTAGAAATGTTGAAATAATCACTGATCATAAACCTTTGTTAGGAATAATGAAAAAAGACTATAATAAGATTCCATCGGCTAAATTACAAAGAATGAAGTTGAGACTAGAAAAATATAGGTTGTCATTTACGTATTTACCAGGAAAATTTTTGTATTTAGCAGATTGGTTATCTAGAAGCTTTTCAAATGAAATTGAAAGAGATGATGAAATACAGGGATTAGATGAAATGGTCCATTCTATTAATGTTAGCGTCGAAAAGAAAATTTTATTTAAAGAATCAACACAAAAGGATGAAATTTTGAGTGAAGTTTTGAAGTATTGTTTAGATGGGTGGCCTGTAGACAAAAATAAATTATCTAGTAATATGAAATTTTTATGGAAAATGAAAAATAATTTATTCTTAGAAGATGGATTGATTTATTTTGATGATAGGCTTTATGTGCCACAAAATTTACGTACTATGGTTTTGGAACAACTTCATAAATCTCATCTGGGTATAGAAAAAACTAAAGCTAGAGCTAGGAAACTTTTGTATTGGCCAAATCTAAATCAGGATGTAGAGAGTATGGTAATTAAATGTAAAATTTGTCAAAAATTTCGATCATCAAATATTAAGGAACCATTACTAAATCATGAAATACCAAGCGGTCCTTATGAAAAAATTGCAATGGACATAATGGAGGTATGTGGAAAAGAGTATCTGGTTATTGGCGACTATTTTTCAAAATATTTGGATTTAATTCCCTTAGTAAGAAAAACAGCACAAGCAATAAGTCAGAAACTTTTAATACCATTTTCAATTTACGGGTATCCATCGGAAATAATAGCGGATAATGTTCCGTTTGGATCATTTGAATTCAAAACTTGGGCAAATGATTTGGACATTAAAGTAACCACGGTTAGTCCTCGTTATCCCCAATCCAATGGATTCGCTGAAAAAATGGTTCAGATTGCTTTTCCAAGACATTTTCCTAGAAAAAATCTCAGATTCTGAGACATTTTTCTTATAGAAAAAGTCTCAGATTCTGAGACATTTTTCTTATAGAAAAAGTCTCAGATTCTGAGACATTTTTCTTATAGAAAAAGTCTCAGATTCTGAGACATTTTTCTTATAGAAAAAGTCTCAGATTCTGAGACATTTTTCTTATAGAAAAAGTCTCAGATTCTGAGACATTTTTCTTATAGAAAATGTCTCAGATTCTGAGACATTTTTCTTATAGAAAAAGTCTCAGATTCTGAGACATTTTTCTTATAGAAAAAGTCTCAGATTCTGAGACATTTTTCTTATAGAAAAAGTCTCAGATTCTGAGACATTTTTCTTATAGAAAAAGTCTCAGATTCTGAGACATTTTTCTTATAGAAAAAGTCTCAGATTCTGAGACATTTTTCTTATAGAAAAAGTCTCAGATTCTGAGACATTTTTCTTATAGAAAAAGTCTCAGATTCTGAGACATTTTTCTTATAGAAAAAGTCTCAGATTCTGAGACATTTTTCTTATAGAAAAAGTCTCAGATTCTGAGACATTTTTCTTATAGAAAAAGTCTCAGATTCTGAGACATTTTTCTTATAGAAAAAGTCTCAGATTCTGAGACATTTTTCTTATAGAAAAAGTCTCAGATTCTGAGACATTTTTCTTATAGAAAAAGTCTCAGATTCTGAGACATTTTTCTTATAGAAAAAGTCTCAGATTCTGAGACATTTTTTTTATAGAAAAAGTCTCAGATTCTGAGACATTTTTCTTATAGAAAAAGTCTCAGATTCTGAGACATTTTTCTTATAGAAAAAGTCTCAGATTCTGAGACATTTTTCTTATAGAAAAAGTCTCAGATTCTGAGACATTTTTCTTATAGAAAAAGTCTCAGATTCTGAGACATTTTTCTTATAGAAAAAGTCTCAGATTCTGAGACATTTTTCTTATAGAAAAAGTCTCAGATTCTGAGACATTTTTCTTATAGAAAAAGTCTCAGATTCTGAGACATTTTTCTTATAGAAAAAGTCTCAGATTCTGAGACATTTTTCTTATAGAAAAAGTCTCAGATTCTGAGACATTTTTCTTATAGAAAAAGTCTCAGATTCTGAGACATTTTTCTTATAGAAAAAGTCTCAGATTCTGAGACATTTTTCTTATAGAAAAAGTCTCAGATTCTGAGACATTTTTCTTATAGAAAAAGTCTCAGATTCTGAGACATTTTTCTTATAGAAAAAGTCTCAGATTCTGAGACATTTTTCTTATAGAAAAAGTCTCAGATTCTGAGACATTTTTCTTATAGAAAAAGTCTCAGATTCTGAGACATTTTTCTTATAGAAAAAGTCTCAGATTCTGAGACATTTTTCTTATAGAAAAAGTCTCAGATTCTGAGACATTTTTCTTATAGAAAAAGTCTCAGATTCTGAGACATTTTTCTTATAGAAAAAGTCTCAGATTCTGAGACATTTTTCTTATAGAAAAAGTCTCAGATTCTGAGACATTTTTCTTATAGAAAAAGTCTCAGATTCTGAGACATTTTTCTTATAGAAAAAGTCTCAGATTCTGAGACATTTTTCTTATAGAAAAAGTCTCAGATTCTTAGACATTTTTCTTATAGAAAAAGTCTCAGATTCTGAGACATTTTTCTTATAGAAAAAGTCTCAGATTCTTAGACATTTTTCTTATAGAAAAAGTCTCAGATTCTGAGACATTTTTCTTATAGAAAAAGTCTCAGATTCTGAGACATTTTTCTTATAGAAAAAGTCTCAGATTCTGAGACATTTTTCTTATAGAAAAAGTCTCAGATTCTGAGACATTTTTCTTATAGAAAAAGTCTCAGATTCTGAGACATTTTTCTTATAGAAAAAGTCTCAGATTCTGAGACATTTTTCTTATAGAAAAAGTCTCAGATTCTGAGACATTTTTCTTATAGAAAAAGTCTCAGATTCTGAGACATTTTTCTTATAGAAAAAGTCTCAGATTCTGAGACATTTTTCTTATAGAAAAAGTCTCAGATTCTGAGACATTTTTCTTATAGAAAAAGTCTCAGATTCTGAGACATTTTTCTTATAGAAAAAGTCTCAGATTCTGAGACATTTTTCTTATAGAAAAAGTCTCAGATTCTGAGACATTTTTCTTATAGAAAAAGTCTCAGATTCTGAGACATTTTTCTTATAGAAAAAGTCTCAGATTCTGAGACATTTTTCTTATAGAAAAAGTCTCAGATTCTGAGACATTTTTCTTATAGAAAAAGTCTCAGATTCTGAGACATTTTTCTTATAGAAAAAGTCTCAGATTCTGAGACATTTTTCTTATAGAAAAAGTCTCAGATTCTGAGACATTTTTCTTATAGAAAAAGTCTCAGATTCTGAGACATTTTTCTTATAGAAAAAGTCTCAGATTCTGAGACATTTTTCTTATAGAAAAAGTCTCAGATTCTGAGACATTTTTCTTATAGAAAAAGTCTCAGATTCTGAGACATTTTTCTTATAGAAAAAGTCTCAGATTCTGAGACATTTTTCTTATAGAAAAAGTCTCAGATTCTGAGACATTTTGTTATAGAAAAAGTCTTAGATTCTGAGACATTTTTCCAATAGAAAAAGTCTCAGATTCTAAGACATTTTTGACATTTCTCCAATATAAAAGGTCTCAGATTCTGAGACATTTTCCCTGTCTCGAAAGTTTAGATTCAAAGACATTTGCCTGCATATTATGTCTCAGATTTTGAGAAATTCTGAAACATTTTCCTTTAAAAAAAGTCTTAGATTCTGAATCCTTTTACTACAGGAAAAGTTTCAGATTCTAATACATTTTTTCTATGGAAAAAGTCTCAAATACTGACACATTTTATAGGTCAGATACTGCTATTTTTTTTTTTTTTTTCGAAAAAAAGGTCTCAGATTCTAAAATTTTTTTTTTAAGCTTAGGTTTTAATGCACTTTCTTTTCAAAACTTTCACTTTCAAAATTAATTTTTATTAAATATTGATTATACGAGCTTTTCTTATGCAAACATTTTTTTCTTCCGATTTTAAACGCCCAGGCAATTTTTATGTGGTACAAATTTGAGGCAAATTGCTGTAAATTAACTCATGGCATCCGGTGATCAAAATTGTAGATTTTTAAAAATTAAAAAAAAAAAAAATATTTTTCGAACACCAAAATCTAAAAAATTGTAAAATTATTCAAACGTCAAAGAAATTTTTTAAATAAAATCTCAAAATTTTATTACATTGACCCTTTCATTGAGCTTGAGAAAAACTTTTATTAAACTTAATTTTTTTTTTCGAAATCTTAAACTTTGATCGTAGTTCGCCACAGGCTAAAATTATCGGATTTAGCTTTAATAAAGTTTAAATGAAAAGTCGTCTCAAGTTTCATGAAGAGGGCAAAATTGTTTTTTAATCTTTAACGTAGGAAACCGCCAGTTTTAACAAATTTAAAACCGCAATATCTCATTTACTATCAGACTGATTCTAAATTTTTTTAATATATATGTGTTCAGTGCATTAAAATTAATTAACATTATGTATCTTAGACATATTTTTTTTTTAATTTTTTAAAAACCCAAAACTTTGATCGTCGGGCGCCACAGGTTAAGTAATTCCGATTGCCTTTACATTTGTACCACATAAGTTTTAGGTCTCGGAAAAAAAAAATTGCTTAGACACTTAGAAAAATCCGAAGTTTAAGTACATGCTGCTCTAATGTGCATAACATTCTTTCTTGTTTTAATTAAAATCCATTCTAGCGTATGATTAATATTAATAGCAGAAAAAAAAAAAACATTGATTTGAAATAATATTGCTCATACAACTGGGAGCAAAATAAAGAAATTCAAATAAGATGAGAAAAGTTATTATAAAAAAAAATCTTGTACACAAAGAGATTTTTTTACATTCAATGAATAGTTTACTTTTTATTCAATTCACTAATTAATTATTTCAATTTACAATTTACACATACCTACGCCCTATCTCCACTCTAAGTAGGCTCCCTTACCAAATTACATTTTTATAAAATTTGCTCCAACTGTTATTTGTATGGGAGCCTACTTAGAGAGTGGAGATAGAACGTAGGTATGTTTTGAAAAAATGTTGTAGGGTAAAAATAAATGGGGTTTGGTTTCACTAATGACCCCTATCGGACGTACCATTGGACCGGTAGAAGCTGATTAAATAAAACAAATTTACAAAAAATAAAAAAAATTGTATGGGGACCGCCTTAACAATTAGAGATAGAGGGTAGGTGTTTTCAGAGAAAATGTTTGGACTAAAAAAATATTGTGGGTCGGTCATACATTTTGTTGCTCTAAGGGCACTATTAGGGCAGTTAGAGCGGTTGGAACAAATTTTAAAAAATGTCGTTTTGTTTGGGAGCCCCCTTAGAAATTGGAGATAGGGTATTAGTTTGTTCCAAAGAAATGTTAAGACGTAAAAATTAATGGGGGTCGGTCTTATAAAGGACCCCTCTATGACGCACCATTGGAGCAGTAGAAATGATTTTAAGATTGGAACATTACAATAAAATTTTTTCAAAAAATTTTAAAAAATAGCAATAATCGTTATCCCACGATCTTCCTGGGCAAAAAATTTGTAGAATTGATAGAAGTTTTGCACAAAAAAATTTCAAAAAAATCGAAGAGAACAAACATTTTCAAAAATGAGATTTAAATTTTAAAACTTAAAAATCGCATACTAGAGCGCTTTTAAGAATTTTTTGGGATTTTTTGTTAGAAAGTACGTAAAAAAACAAAAATTTTGAAAAAAAAAAATTTGAAATTTGGACCATTATTGAAGAAGTTATGATTAAAAGAATTTTGAGTGAAGGAACAAACTACCAATTTTTAAAAATTCGATATCTTTTGAACGGGTCATCAAAAAAATCTGAAAATTTACCACGAATGAGTTTTCGAAGGGTACTAAAAACTGTAAACAAATTCGGAAAATCTAAAAAAAAAGTTTTTCAAAGTGTCCGATTTCACATGGAATGCCCCATATTCAAGTTTATTGTACATTTTTTTGTTTGTAAAAAAAAATTATTTACATTTGCTTCCTTGTAATCCAGTACAACACTCAAAAAAAGTGAACAAAGAATTAAGAAAATAAACTAAATTGGAGAAAAAGTAAAGATTTTCTTTCCCGCCTCCTTTTGGAAGCCTTGATATAGAAAAATGTATAATTAATTTGATTAGGATTATTCTAGCTCGAGGCCATTTTCTCTACTGATCAAAATCATGATATGATTATAGAAAAGATTTCAATTGATAGTTTTATCTGTTTTAAATTTATTCGTTGGTCACTTGTTACAAGACTAAGACGACGAGTGTTTCGATCTCTGTAAAAAGATCATTGCCAAGACTCTTTAGCAAAAATAAAATAAAAAAAAAAATTAACTACCATATGTGTCCAAATAAAAATAATTATGTCTATTTAACTTTGTGCTCGTTAATATTCAAATTAAAATCGGGAAAAAAATTAGAACAAATTCGAAAAAAATCGACCTAGTATGAAAATTCCCACAAGTTGGTAAAAAAAATTGTGAAAGAATTTTACTAAAAAAATTATGTTACAGAAAAAAATTTTAAGAAAAAAAATTTTGAAAAAAAATCTTCAGCGGAAAAATATTTTTTGCGCAAAAAAGGTGAGGAAGGGAATGGATGCGAAAAAACGTTTTCTTTTTACTTTTTTACATTGTTATTCTTAAAAGGAAAAAACTGAACAAAATCATGATAAGCTTTACTAAGTAGATGATAAAAACAAAGTGGAGGATAAAAACAAAAATTAAATTCTTAAAAGTAAGCCAAAGTACAACTGTCAAATCTCCTATTAAACATCCTAAATTTATTATTTTTTTTTAAATATTTTCGTTGCTTCCTTTCTTATAAACTTACTGTAGAAGAGCAAAAAAAACTTGACAATATCTATAAAATACAATGTATTTAGTATTAAAATTATTTCTGTTTATTTATCTATCTAATGGGATTTGATTTGAAGGCAACATAGAAAAAAATTGAGAACAAAAAACTGTTACAAATTTAAAGATAACACAAGAAAAGGGTGGAAATGATAAAAATTATAAGGAAATAAATTTTTTTAATGAGACACGTTTTTAAGAGAAGAATATATTACTGCTAGAAAATATTTATTTAGGAAATGCTTATTAACATGGAAAATTTAAACGAGGAAATTCTTACAACCTAATAACACTGCACAACAAAACCAAATTTTTTCCAAAATTACAAGGTCAGACCAAAAAATTTTGATAGAAGAGACAAAAAAAAAATACACGTGTATCGGCGTTTTGAAAGTTTACATCTGGGTTTCATTTTAGGGGGAGGTAAAGTTTCCCCCAACTGCAGATGTTGTATTGCCAATCGTCTTTGAATATCGAGTGAAGCTTACGTTTAAAGTATATGGTGTGTTCAGCAAATTTATATAAAATGATACGGAGAACATTTTTGTGGAATATATTAACCCTCTAGCTCCTCACGATAAGGGTCTTTTTTGTCCTTCTTTTCAAAAAGAGCAAAAAACACCATTAAAACAGGGATTTAAGGGGTTTAAATGTTCCGAAAAAATATTCGCCGTAAAATTTTACTATAAGTCCTTGAATACACCAAAACGGAAAACTCAACCAGAAGGTCAGAAATAAGACACAACAAAAGAGATCTTAGGGTTAATTTCGCATTTATTAAGAAAATCGAGTAAAGCTTACGTTTAAAGTATATGGTGTGTTTAGCAAATTTATGTAAAATGTTACGGAGAACATTTTTGTAGAATATGTTAACCCTCTAACTCCTCAAGATAAGGGTCTTTTTTGTCCTTCTTTTCAAAAAGAGCAAAAAACACCATTAAAACAGGGATTTAAGGGGTTTTAATGTTCCGCAAAAACATCCGCCGTAAAATTTTACTATACGTCCCTGAACACACCAAATCAGAAAACTCAACAAGAAAGTCAGATATAAAACACAACAATAGAGAGCTTAGGGTTAATTTCGCATTTATTAAGAAAATTGGGTAAAGCTTAAGTTTAAAGTATATGGTGTGTTCAGCAAATTTATGTAAAATATTACGGAGAACATTTTTGTAGAATATGTTAACCCTCTAACTCCTCAAGATAAGGGTCTTTTTTGTCCTTCTTTTAAAAAAGAGCAAAGAACGCCATTAAAACAGGGATTTAAGGGGTTAAAATGTTCCGCAAAAATATTCGCCGTGAAATTTTACTATAAATCCCTTTCACGGCAAATATTTTTGCGGACCATTTTAACCCTATAAATAGCTGTTTTAATGGTGTTTTTTGCTCTTTTTCAAAAGAAGGACAAAAAAGACCCTTACCTTGAGGAACTAGAGGGTTAACATATTCTACATAAAATTTACATAAAATTTTACATAAAATTTCTTTACACACCATATACTTTAAACGTAAGCTTAACTCGATTTTCTTAATAAATGCGAAATTAACCCTAAGCTCTCTATTGTTGTGTCTTATATCTGACTTTCTTGTTGAGTTTTCTGTTTTGGTGTGTTCAGGGACTTATAGTAAAATTTTACGGCGGATATTTTTGCGGAACATTAAAACCCCTTAAATCCCTGTTTTAATGGTGTTTTTTGCTCTTTTTGAAAAGAAGGACAAAAAAGACCCTTATCTTGAGGAGTTAGAGGGTTAACATATTCTACAAAAATGTTCTCCGTAACATTTTACATAAATTTGCTGAACACACCATATACTTTAAACGTAAGCTTTACTCAATTTTCTTAATAAATGCGAAATTAACCCTAAGATCTCTTTTGTTGTGTCTTATTTCTGACTTTCTGGTTGAGTTTTCCGTTTTGGTGTATTCAAGGACTTATAGTAAAATTTAACGGCGAATATTTTTTCGGAACATTTAAACCCCTTAAATTCCTGTTTTAATGGTGTTTTTTGCTCTTTTTGAAAAGAAGGACAAAAAAGACCCTTATCGTGAGGAGCTAGAGGGTTAATATATTCCACAAAAATGTTCTCCGTATCATTTTATATAAATTTGCTGAACATACCATATACTTTAAACGTAAGCTTCACTCGATATTCAAAGACGATTTACAATACAACATTTGCATTTGGGGGAAACTTCACCTCCCCCTAAGATGAAACCCAGATGTAAACTTTCAAAACGCCGATACACGTGTATTTTTTTTTTGTCTCTTCTATCAAAATTTTTTGGTCTGACCTTGTAATTTTTTTTTGTGTTGTACAGTGTAATCAATGCAATGTTATTGAAAATATTCTATTTTTAATAAACTTGATTTTTAAAAAAATTTTAGTGATTTCTTTTTGACAAGAATGCATTTAAAAAAAAAAACTGCTTGACTAAAAATCTCAAACTTTAGATTAGAGATGGGCGCGTGAGTGAATTTTGACTAACGCACGCTCACGCTCACGAAATAAAGATATTGCTTACGCACCAAAGTTTTTATCTAACTAAAATTTTTCTTATGCTCACGAAATAATCACACTCACGAAGACTCACGAAATTAAAATTACAAAATTGTAATTCCATTTTTGTCGATTTTTGCAAAAAAGTTAAAATGTATTTAAATCACAATTTTGTATTAAATACTCTCTAAATTCAATATAATGACAATTTTCTTACTTGTTTTTTTGTTCTAGACAGCAATAAACAATCACGCAAATTCAAGAAACAAAAATTACTCGATACTGAAGTACTTGGCGTATGAGTCATACTAATTAGTTTTAACATTACCCAGGTAGAAAAATACAACCGTTAAAACGCTTTAAAAGCGCTTTGTATGGTAGTACGAATGCTCTCAGACCATACTGAAAACCATCATCAGAGCGCTTTCAGACTGTCCTAATGATAACACCGTTAGACGGTTTATTTGAAGCGTTTTTAAAGACATTTATAATAATGATTTTAGAACGCTTCGTTATAGCGCTTTTAAAGCATTGCAAAAACCAAAAATGTATCACTTTTGAAACGGTATGTAAAGCAATTTTAAAGTGCTTTATATGCAAAAAAAAAGCAATTTACAAGCATTTCAGATACAAAACCTAAAGTAATTTTCCATCAATTTAAAAACCAGCCAGCGGCTTGTTTTGGTCACGATAGACTTGTCGGACTGATTAGAAGAAGGTGTTCTGCAACGGGAAAACAAAATGAGTTTATTAATATAATAGGTATAAAGCATTTCTGATCTGACGAAAACTGCGATGTGTTTTTTTTTTTTTAATATTTTGAAAAGATCTAGAAATTTGCTTAATTTGATGCTTTCGCGGTAAGGCAAACTTCACAAATATCAAAAAAAAAAAAATTGAAAAGTTTCTATTAACATAAATTTTACTTTAAATATATAACGCGAAGGGACGAAATTAGGTTGAAACTAAAATTGTTTTGTGAAAACACATACATCTTTTGGTCAAAGATATATAGTTGTTGGCCAGCATAATATTACCTTTCAATTCATTTAAAACTTTAATGGTGCTAAAATTTTTTTTCGAAACTCCTTTAGTCGGTTTTCCAACGCCGCTAAACATTTGCTGTAAACCTGGGGACATTATAACGGAAAGGATACTTCCAATGGCCTTATATCATACATGGGCATTTATTGGCATTAGTGCCAAAAAAAAAGCATTAAAATTTATTGCCAATGAAATTTTTTGGCATTGGCATTATTTGTACTAATGCCAATGAAACGGCACAAATGCCTAAAAAAACTATTTACAATTGATAAAAAAAAGCATTTTTTTACAATAAATATGTATATTTTTTTTTAAAAACTAAAAATGGCGATGTATCGATAACTAAGTCAGATAGAGCAAAATGGAGGGCATTTTTGGTTCTTTGAATCGCCATACTTTCGCGGGCCCTCTTCACATATGTTTACCCCAATGGGTCCCAACTTAGAATCCAAAAAATTTGGGATTCCGGAAAATTTAAAAATGCTTATGTCTCGGTAAATATTGGTGACCCAACAAAAAGTCCAAAAGCATTTTTGTAGCTCTTGGTTTCTAGAACTCGTCTGACTAGAAAACCCTCAGAGCAATAGTTTTTTAGTTATTCAGTTTCTAAAATTCTCAAGACCCTATTGGGCCCCTAAATTGCAGTACCTGGAAAAATAAGCAAGATAATGCTAAAGGTATGTGAATTTTTAAACTTTCGGGACTGCCAATTTTTTAGATTCTAAATTTTGACCTATTAGGGTCCACACATGTGAAGAGGACCGGCGAAACTATGGAGATTCTAAGAACCAAAAATGCCCTCCATTTTGCTCTATCTAACTTAGTTTTCGAGATATTATGCCTGTTCGTTTACCTAACTACAATCATCTCATTTTTACTACTTTTAATAAAGCTGCAAAATTTGTAATACAAAAAGTAAACAAAACTTTCCAGTTGTAGTAAAAAAAGTAAGAAATTTGGGTAAACAAACAGACCTAAAGCCATTTTAAGTTTTAACCAAAAAAAAATTTTCACAACTGGTTGACGGAAATACGACTTTTAATATTGCTAATGCTTTGTTTTCATTAAGACATTTATTAATGCCAATGAAATTTTTCATAATTGGCATTACTAATGCTACTCATTCCTTAACGGGCATTGGCATTGATTGAAACAATGCTAATGCTAAAAATTTCATTGGCATTAGTTTCAATATAATGCCAATGAAATCGTCAATTAATTAGTCCATTTATTTAAATAGTCCCATGTATGCCTCATATAATGAGTCGGCCTTACATTATAACCGCATCAGGTCACGCTGAATAACAAAATAAAAATTAGTAATTTTGATTCAAATGTAAGTATAGAAAAATACATACCAGTGAATTGCAAAATTGCTGATCAGTTTTAACCTTGTTGTCAAACTCCTCAAACTTAACTAAATCTGTTATGGGGTCGTCTAGAGTTAATTCGCTTTTAATGTCGGCTTTTTGGTCGTCGTAAACCATATTTAAAAAGTAGTGTAAAAAAATGTTTTAAAAAAAATTGTATTCCTAAACCAACATAAATTTGGCGAAAAAGTAATCTCAAAAAGCTTTTTCAAAACGTTCATAAAGCGTTATGAAATAATGCTTTAAAAATGCTTTATTTTTGATAAGTCATGACTTTTTTTTTTTTACCGTCATGAATTTATACTTGGAAGTGCTTTAAAAATGCTATTTTTTATTACCGTCATGAGTTTCTACTTTAGAGTGCTTTAAAAACGCTTTTTTTTATAACCGTCATGAATTTCTACTTGGGTACTTATACGCACTGTTGCTAGATTTGACGATTTCTCTGCATTTTGAGGATTTTTTACTCCCCAAAATAGCAAAATGACGATTTGACGATTTTTGCCCAAAAAATTACGATTTTTAAAAATAACAAAAACCTGACAATTTTGTCTACTTTTTAAAATTTTTTTAATAAAACTTTAGTATGCAATGAATATATTTTGGAGAAAAGAAACAAGTGCAAGTGTTACATCCTCTTTTTCACTCAAAAATGTAAAAAAAAAAAATAATAGGGAAGGATGACCTTTCTTTTCGTGTAAATGTTTGCAAATTGATTTATTATGATATTAATGTAGTTATAGAAGTGTTCACAAAAAAGGATGGACAGAAAAAAATACATTTTCCAATTAACTTGACCCAACTGCATGACATTTTCTTTCATAAAAATATTTCATATGCTTAAAAATATAACAAATTTTGAATTTTGAAAATTTAAAAGAAAACAACAACAAAATTTAAAAGAAAACAACAAAATTTGATAAAAATTACGGGTTTTACCTACTTTTAAGAATTATTTTTTTAAAAAATCTTAAAATTTCTGTTCTTTGATCATTTATAAAGCTTAAGACAGTCTTTCATTAAAACTTAATTTAAGCCAAGTCCGATCGTTTAAACCCGCGGCGTCCTTTGATTAAAGTTTTAGATTTTTTAGAAAATTTTCACCAATATTTTGGATTTTTAAAAAATGACAAATAAAACTATCTTGCGATGTATCATATTTATTAATTTTTGCATGCATAATATTAACATCAATAAATTTCTGAAATCGACAGAAATATTTTCCGAGATAACGCCATTTGAAATTTGTCAAAAACTCTGATTTATTTTTAATAAAAAAAAAATGTTTTTTTTACCTTTTAAATATTATATTTTGAGTAGGTTTATTCTAGCTCGAGGTCATTATTTTCTTTACTAATTAAAACTATACAGCCTTACCACAGAACGTTTTTGTTTTTTAAAGTCTACTTTTACCTAAAATAAAACTTCATTTTATCCGTACCATAAAAAAAATATTTAAAATAAAGTTTTTGGAAGGCGTTTTTTTTTAAATAGCCAATCAAAACAAAATAAATAAAAGTAAAGAAAAACAAAAATAATAAAACAACCAATCAGAATTTGAAAATAAAAAAATAAACACCCAGAAACAAAGGCTACTGCGACTCAAAATTTAAAATTTAAAGTCGATTATTAAAATTGTATTTTAAAAGTCGATTTTATTTATTTTTTGGGGACTTGTGGTACGGGCCATAATATTCTCATAGAAAAATTTTCAAGAAAATTATTTTTCTGTTTTAAATTTATATATTGGTAATTTTTTTGCAAACGCCATTTATAAAACTTTTTAAAATGGCGGTTTTTTCCTACGTTCAAAATTTTTTTTACCAAAGTACATTTTTACCCCATTTTATCCTCTTAGAAAAGCTTTTACTAAACAATGTTTTTTTAAGATTTTTTTTAGCTTGGGAATACTTTACTCCAAGTTTTAAGTTTCTAGGGCCATTATTCCAGGAAATATAAAAAGTACCATGGTACTCTTTTTCCCCCCTTAAGAATAAATTTTAAAACACAAAATGTTTTCTTGTAAATTCTAAAAAAAACAAAAATCTAAAAATAACATTTAATTCATGATTTAAATTTATATTTCTTTTTAAAGCGCTTTAAGTCTTAATATCTTTAAAACTGATTTAAAAAAATAATAATCTATAAAAGTTTTTTTTTTCCATTTCATTTTTCATTTTCTTTTTCTCTTTATGAATTAAATCAAAAAGCAAAATCTGTTTTTCAAATAAATCATTAAAAAGAAAATAAGAAAAAGTATAGTGTTATTTATTTTGCAACGTATTTTCCTTGAACCTGAGTATGTTTATTTTTCAAGAGTAGCAAAAAAAAAAGAATTATTCACATTCTTTGTATATTTTTATGCAATTACTCTAATTTTTTATGCATATTTTTTTTTATTTTTTCCTATAATACTTGTTTTTCTTACTTTTTTCCTACTTTTTTTTGTGTTCTATTAAAAGAAATTTTCTTAATGATAGAAATGTTTGCAATTTTTATGTTTACAATACCGAGAATAGATAGAAATGTTTAAATTATATTTTATATTCAGCAGATATACCAACAAATACACATCAACAAATCAAATTAATTTTGTTTATTTGCTTTAATGTAATTTGATTTCAAATTTTGAAAATTAAATACAGAGTATTTAAATACAATTTGTGAGATTTGTTAAAAGAAAATCTTTTTTGAATACTTTGACCACTTTTTGTAATAGATTTTTTATACCACCCACTTGTTGGGAAAAGATGGAAAATTCGTTCTATTACCCCACAAATTATATATGTATGTATATTACACTGTGCTACAGTGAAAAAATACTTCTGAAGTGACATAGTATAGGTTGTTGGTCTTGTCAAATAGATCGCAAAAATGCCCATTAAACTTGCCAGACACCCTCAAATTTTAGAGTTATTATCAAAAAAACGTTTTTTTTACTTTTCTCAATAAACCTTGTGTAATTCAGAAAATTTTTAACCGATTTTAAATTTTTAAACTGTTTTGGATAGAAAAAGGATAGGGCTTTCCATGTGTGTGAATTGGTCAATACGTAAAAGAAAGATTTTTTCTATAAAATCAATTTTTTTTTGTTATTTTTTGAAAATTTTTCGAGTTTATCGATTTTTAACTGCTATAGTTCGTTTAACAACATTTATATTTATGTGCGTTTTTTAAAGATAATTTTATTCTAAATACAATAAGCTATGTATATCCTGAAAAAATCGGATAATAATTGACAGAGTTGTGATAATTTTTCTAAAAAAGAAAATTAAGATTTTGTAGGAAATCGCCGTTCAGATAACCCAGGCAAAAAAAAATAAATTTATCATAAATGGTCATGTACAATATTTTTAAAGGTTTTTGACGCGCTGAATCCGAATCTGGCCTTTAAATTGTTCGACAGGTTTTTGAGATATTTAATATAAATTGATATATCAAAAACTTAATAAGATAGCGCAATTTCAAGGTCAAATTCGAATTCAGGAGTTCAAAAACCTTTAAAATAATGATACGCGACCTCTCAGTATGTTCGTTTATTTTTTTTTTATTTTTGCCTGGGTTATCCGCACGGCAATTTCATACAAAATCTAAATTTTCTTTTTTAGAAAAATTATCACAACTCTGTCAATTGTTATCCGATTAATTTGACATAAAGCTCACAATTAAATTTTCTTTGAGAATACGTTTATTAATATAAATGTTGTTGAACAAACTATAGCAGAAAAAAATCGACAAACTCAAAAAATTTTCAAAAAATAACAAAAAATTAGATATTGTTGAAAAAATCAATACATATCTTTCTTATATGTATAGACCAATTCACACACATGAAAAGCCCTACACTCGAAATAATACATTAGTAGATTTACTAATTTTATTTTGCTAATACTGGTTAGCTAACTTTTAGCAAATTTTTAGTTGAGATTAGCATGTTAGCAAAAATATCTTGTGAACTTCATTTAGCGCATTAGCAATTTTAAACAAAATTTGAACTAATTTTGTTTGCTAAATTTAAAATTGAGTTGACCAAATTTTTACAAGCTTTTTTGCTAATATTAGCAAAAATAAATGGTAATTTTTTTTTATTTTCAGAAAACTTAAAATGGCGCTAACTCGGAAACTAAGCCAGATAGAGCAAAATGGAGGCCATTTTTGGTTCTCGGGCTCCCATAGTATCGCCGATCCTCTTCACATGTGTGGATCCTACACTCAAAAAAATAAAACTGTAAAGTTAACAAACTTTTTTTTGTTAACTCGAGTTTACTGGCTTTTTAGCACATTTTTAGTTAAAATCAGCGTTTTAACTACTTTTTTTAGTTAAGTTCGATTTATGAAAATACTAGTTGTGTACAAATTTGGAATTAATTTTTTTTGTTGACTTTAAAACTGAGTTTACGAATTTTTACTAATTAATTTGCTGATTTTTTGTAACATTTTTGTCAAGTCGAAAATTTTAAACATTTCTTGTGTAGCCTCCTATGCAAATCTCATTAGTCCTACTTAAGCTCAACTTAACGCTGTGAAAAATATTTTTTTTTTTTATTTAAAAAAAAAGGTTAGCTGAATTCACCTAATAAAAAATGTTACGAAATTTTCAGCTGAATTTTTAGTTAAAATTACTGTTTTTTTGCTACATTCATTCTACGAAAAGTTAACTAAATATTTTTTGTTAAATTAACTAGAAATTTAGTAGGTTCAAAATCAGGTGTTTTTTTAGTTAAATTTAACTAAATTTTTTGCCAACTTTACAGTTTTTTTTTTTTTGAGTGTAATGGGTCCACACATGGACCCTAATGGGTTCTAACTTTGGATCCAAAAAAGTTAGCATTCCCGAAAATTTTAAAATGCTCATATTTCGGTAAATACTGCCGATACAACAAAAAGCCCAAAAGCATTTTTGTAGCTCTCAACACGTAGAACAAGACCGCATCAATAAATAAATAATCAAAAGCTCTCCGAGTAATATTTTTGAAGTTATCCCGGTGGTCCCCTAAAATCACGTATCTCAAAAACCAAGCAAAGTAGAGCGAAACGGACACAAATTTTGGATCAAAAACTATGACGATTTTTAAGAAACCCAACTAGGTCTAGGCCCATCGGGGTCCAGACCTATCGGGTCCGAACCCAATAGGGTCCTCAAATGTGTATGAACAAAGTTGAAATAAAAAAAATTTCAGTTAACTAATTTTTGGCAAAACATTTTTGCTAACTTTACCAAAAAAATTGGGGGTTCAAAATCAGCAAATTTTCTTGTAGGTTTACAAGCTTTTTTTGCAAACATTACAGTTTTTTTTTTGAGTGTATCCTTGTTCTATCCAAAACAGTTGAAAAATTTTAAATCGGTTGAAAAATGTTTAAGTTACACGTGCTTTAGTGAGAAAAGTCCCAAAAAAAACGTTTTTTGACAATAACTTTAAAATTTGAGGATGTCTGGCAAGCTTGATGAGCATTTTTGTGATCTTTTCGACGAGACCTACAACCTTAACTACCTCATTTTAAAAGTATATTCGATTTTGTGTTTTTTGTAGCACAGTGTTATTGACCAATGATCGCTTTTCAGACACTTTAGCGATGTCCGTCTGTTGAAATATATGTACAGTGCCGGTCAAAAGTATTCACACAGAGCTATAGTGGATGCAATTTGCATAGAGTATACATAGAGGCGTCAAAACTTGAGTTGTCAAAGTACAACTTGGATACATGTATTTGTTGACAAAGTACGACTTGTAAACATGTATTGTGTTTTGAATTCACATCGACAACGTACGTGTGAGAAATTAGAAAATGATAGTGATATTATTTTTTCTATCACCTTCGCCTCTATGTTTCTCTATGGCAATTTGTTAAAGATAAAATTTAAAATACCGGAGGTTCTTTTATGAAACGAGTATCTTTTTATACAGTGTTTTGTAGATAATTTATTAAGCTTTAGCTTTAGCTTAAGCTTTATAGCGTCCAGATTGAGGTAATAATAAATGTACTACAGGGGTCAAACTGGAAAATTGTAATCTTGATAGACATTTAAAAAATAAAAAAAATATTTCAAACATTTTTTTTTTCAAGTTCAAACAACAAAAGCTTAAAAAAACTCCATTAATTTATACTTATGTATAAACAAATTTTTTTAATGACCTAAAAAACTTCAAAGTTTTTAAAGGCTGTAAAAGAAATCCTCATTTTTCGACCTCCAATTCTTTTGGCCACCAATTTTGTATAAACATAGAAAAAGGTAAATTATTTTCATTTCTCATTACTAGGAATGAGATTTTCATGCACTAAAAAATATGCGCTTAAAATATGCACTAAAAAAATCAAAATATGCACTAAAAACCTAAAAATATGCACAAAAAATAAAATGTGTGCAATAAAAGTCTTGTTTTCATTCGAAAAATTTTTAAAAAAAGCAAAAAATAAAACCGGGCTTAATTAGTAACATTTAAAACTTTATATGAGCAGGATTTTTTTTAGAAATTAGGAAAATCTATAAAAAAAAATTTAAAAGAAAAAAACAATTTTTCTTATTTTCAAAATAAATTTTTAAAATTTAAAATAGTTTTTAAAACAAATAAATTTCAATTTGTGTTTTTGCTAATTTATATCAAAATATGCAAAAATATGCACTTAAAAGTTGGAAATATGCACAATATATGCACTTTAAACCAAAATATGCAAAAATATACATTTTAACCAAAATATGCAAAAATATGCAAAAACAAATCGATGCCATTTTAAAGCAAATTTCTTGATTCGGAAAAATAATTGGACAAAATCATTTTTAGACTATCGACAAAAAACATGCATTTGCATGGAAATCTCATCCCTACTGATAAATAATAATCTTTATAGACATTTTTTAAAAAATTTTCAAAATATTTCTAAATTGTTTTTTCAAGTTCAAACAACAAAAGTTTAAAAAATTACACTAATTTATACTTATTTATAAACTAATTTTTTTAATTACCCAAAAAACTTCAGTGTTTTTAAAGACTGTAGAAGAAATTCGCAATTTTCGACCTTCAAATCTTTTGACCACCAATTTTGTGTAAACATAGAAAAGGGTTAATTTTTTCATTTCTCATTACAATACTCTTAGGTGTTCTAAAATTAATAAACAAAAAAATCTTTACTTTGTTCAATGATCGAATATTCTAGCTATGTCCGTCTGTTGAAATATCTATCACGGTCATAGTATTACATGGATATGACTGAAACTTAACATATTTACTTGTTGTTGTCCTTAAAAGTTTGGTATTGCATTTGAGCGATATCGGTTCAGCGGTTCAAAAATTATAATAATACTTTCCACATTAGACTGGCATATATTTGTATGACAAAAAAATTTTTTTTACCGATTTTAAATGTACAGAAAAATTTATATTCTTCTATGCCTAAAACTTATGTGGCACAAATATAAAGCAAATCGGATTAAATTAACCCATGGAGACCAGTGATAAAAACTTTAGATTTTTAAAAATTAAAAAAAAAAATAAATAAAATAGCCATGTCTTGCATTTTGGTTTATTGGGATATCACTTTGTAAATAATTTTTAATTCTTACTTAATCTACATGCCTGTACTTTTCAACACTCATTTGAAATCTCCATTTTTAACTCTTAAAAATCATGGAAACCGATTGTATCCATAAAAATTTTAACGAGGGTCGTTTAAAATGAAGTAATTTCACAAATTTGTATACAGCATTTGAAAAAACGAAACTTCAAAGTCAGCTTTGGGCTCTTCTGTAATGAAATTACTCATATAAATTCCAAATGTAATTGGTTTATGAAAACTACATATCTTACTCTACAAAATAATGGACACCGAATATTTTAATTTCCGTCCAAATTTAAACGAGGGTCGTTTTAAATGTAGTCTTCACGTAAATTTTTACTTTAACCGCCAAAAACACCACGATGTGTTAGACTTAGGCTAAAAATTTGTATGAAGGAAATATTTGCTTTCTTATTCTGCAAAATAAAACTTATATACCATTTTTTGCAAAAACGTACATCTTAAGAGTTATGACACTTATAAACTTTGTTGTGCTTTTAGGTCACTTTTAGGGTCAAAAGTTCAAATCGACTGGCCTGTATGCAACCGATAGATCCAGTTCTTGCACAGATATTATTTTTTATGGCCAATCTATCAGAAACTGCTGGTGGAGCGAACCAAAAAATACTTTTGCAAATTCCATACATTTTTTGGTTGGTCTAATCTACAATTTCAAATATAATTTCCTAATCTAACACACCATCATATCCTGGCAAACATAAATTTAATTTAATTTTTCAAAGCACATCACACATTAAAACAACACTTTTTGTGAGTTATAACAAGACCAACATGTAGCACTTTCTAAGTACAAATAAAAAGAATAGGAAAAACTATACTATGATTTGTAGTTTAATATACGAGAAAATTTTCATAATACAGTTATGATGAATTGCCAACAAACTTTAGAAGTATATTTTTGTATATAAAATGGTAAAACAAACATATACAAATTGTTTAGGCATATACTGCGAGAAATTGTAAAAACGAGTAAGCGGTAAAGCGCATCTAGCTTTGCACAGATAAATATAGACGAACGGACGGACATCGTTAGAAAGGTTTAAAATTGGTCAATAACGGACTTTTTGAATCCCTTTTTGATAAACGCGAATTTCAACAAAATTAACGTCCATGGCTACAATCCCAGTCGACAAAAAAATCACCCCTGAAATACTGCTGACTCTCCGTTTATAAAATTGCTGACATCTTCATACAATTTTTCGAATTGTCCCCAATGACATGTCAGCAGCTGGCCACCAGTGCCCACCAGTATCGGTCGCCACCAACAATTCGTTTAAACAACCACTGACCAACTGCTGACATGTTTCATATTCAAGTTTCTGGACAATCGGTGGGTGCCCAGTGAAAGACCTTCCTTGTTAGTCGACACTTGTTGCGCAATTTGTCAGATTTCATTGTCAAGACATATAAAAAAGGTGACATGTCAAAATCCTCACGTACACAATCCCCATTTCCGTTATGGGGATTATGACCAAATTTATTTCGGTCATAATCCCCATAATGGTAGTGGGGCTATGACCGAAAATTATTTAGACATAATCCCAATAAAAAACGGACATAATTCCCAGATTTATGGGAATAATGACCACGTAACAAATGGCCATAATCCCCATTATGGGGATTATGGCCATTTTTTTAGTAAGATCACGATTGTCAAATAACGAACAACAACATAAATAAATTTAAAACAGAAAAATGATTTTCTTAAAAATTATTCTATGAGAATATCATGGTTTTAATAAGTAAAGAAAATAATGACCTCGAGCTAAAATAAACCTACTCAAAATATAATATTTTAAAGGTCCAATAAAAGAATTTTTATTTTGTAATAAAAACACTGTGCTAGTCGCAAAAATTAACAAGTAGAAAAGTTAAATTCGACTTTGCCGAATCTATGAATACCCTCCACAATGCATTTTTTTAAAGGGTAGTATATTTTTTAACGTGAAAAAATTAACAATTTTGATTAGAAATATTTTATTTTGAGTAAAAACTCTTTTTTTGTCAGTTAAAAAAAAAAAAAAATACTATTTTTTTTTTGAGTGTAAAATTTTTTTCGAGTGTAATATTTTTTTTACTGTAAAAATATTTCTGAGTGAATGCACGTACGTATGTACACAAAATATTCTCATTTTTGTAAAAAAATAAAAACAAAATTTTTGTTTGTGTAAATTTTTTTTGAGTGTAAAATTTTTTTTGAGTGTAAAATTTTTTTTAAGTGTAAAATTTTAAGTTACCAATGCTTTTAAAATTAAACAAGTTTGAGAAGCATTGTTTAGTTACCACTAGAGTTTTTCTTTTCCCGGACTTTTTCATTTCCCGGGAAAGCGGGATTCATTTTAAAATTTCCCGGGATCCCGGGAATTCCCGCAAAAACTAAAAACCCAAATTTGTTGTCAAAAAAATATATAAAAACCTTATGAATGCGATTACGCTATTTATAATATTTATTAACTCCATAAAAATCTTAATAAGTACCTTTAAAACAAAAAAAAAATAAGTTTCGAGAAAAAAAGAACAATTTTTGTTACCCAGTTTTTATAAAAAAAAAAACGGCCCAAATATGTCGAAGTCATTTAAAAGTATTTTTAAAGGAAAGTGGTATTTCACATCGCTTTATCTGTTGTAATAATTAAAAATCATCATTTATTATAATTCATATAAGGTCATTTTTACACTTGGTTCTCAGCGCTTTGCCTCTAAAACACAATGAAACAAATTCACAGGAATATCTCAATTATGTCTCTGAAACTGAATGTAACTGTTTTTGGGAAATGAAATTATAAGAAAATTTACCCCAGAAAATTATTAAAAAAAATTTAAAAAAAAAAAAAAATCGGTTTCTGAAAGAAAAACCCGTTAATTTCAGAGTCATTCCTTAAGGGTACTTTTCACTATCACACATTTCCATTATACAAGCGTAATTTCACCATGTTAGCGAAATATTTTTTTAAAAAATTTGGCCACAAATTTTTCACTTATTAGATACGACTAGGTTTCAATAAAAAAAGAATCCAAAAATCTTTCGGATGTTGGTAAATTTTAATGTGTATAATGGAAAAGTGTGATAGTGGAAAGTACCCTTAAAGGGTACACAGATTTTGTATCAATTTATCGATTTAAAAAGAATCATGTCCAGAGACATAAAAATTTTCTATAGAAACAAATAATCATACTGCAAATTTTTATAATGCAGATCTCAGAAAGAAAATTTCTCAGCTTCTGAAAAAAGTATCAGATTCTGATAGCACAGTGCAACAACCAAAGTCGGAATGGAATGAAACTTAAAGCAAATGAAAGCATAACAAAACCCTTGAGACTTTTTTTGGCTCAGTGTTAATTTTTTTTTACACGCATTCAAAGTTGGTGAACTTTTATTATAATTATAATTAATTATGATTAATTTTGTAATTGCCTTTAAATAACAATCATACGCAACGGTGAACAGTGGATTATTTTTAATAATTTGGCTATTAAGTAAGTAGGTACGAAACCGATTTCGAGCTTAAGTTTAGACACTGGACCCCACATGTCTAGCGCTGAACTAAAAAATTGTTGAGGGGTTTTTATGTAAAATGTAAACTTTCACTTGCTTTTGGTTTCATCCAATTCCGATTTGGAAAGTTCGATTTTGTATCACTGTGTAATTGTATCCTATCGAAGATTTAGATATTGTGAGACATTTTTCATTTCGTAAGTCTCAGATTTAATGAAATTTTTTAGTTACAAGGTCTCTCTTGGAATACTTTTTGGGTCCTCCTTGTCCCTGAGTCAGTTTCTGTTATCAATTATCAAGAATTTTAATAAAATCTAAAAAAAATCACATACAAAATAATCAATAGAACTCGAAAAATCAACAATTTTAAAGAAACTAAAATTCCCGGGAATTCCCGCTCTATTTCCCGGGATTTCGGGATCGAAAATTTACGGGAATTCCCGGGAATTCCCGTGAAAAACTCTAGTTACCACCAATGCTTTTAAAACTTGTAAAAACACGTGGCATTTTAGATGAAACTAATCTGAAATTCAGGGTTTTGCTTATAACTTTTGAACCACTGGACCGATTGAGCTGAAATTTAACACCAAACAGACCCGGGGAACGGCAAAGATACATGGCAAGCTTCAGTAGTCTCATTATTGTCTTTCGAAAGTTATCGTGTTTTTTATATCGTAAATTCGCGAAACACCCTTGCCGAAATTTACTCTTTTGCTCATAACTTTTGAACCACTGGACCGATTTGGCTGAATTGCAATACCAACCTGACCAGGTAAATGACAAACATATATGCCAAACTTCAGTAGCGTCTGTAAAGTCTTTCAAAAGTTAGCGTGTTTTCTACGGACAGACAGACAGACAGACGGACGGACGGACGGACGGACATCGCTAGATCGACTTAAAATCGATCGAGGATCATAAATATATGTACTTTATAGGGTCCTATACCAATATTTCGAGGTGTTACAAACGGAATGACAAACTTATATATACCCTCTATCACTAGAGTGGAGGGTATTACAAGCTGGGCACCCTGCTGGTAAAGCTAATTCAGGTACGCTGAATTCAATGGTGTTTTTTGAAGTTAGCGCTCGTATTAGCGATATTTGAAATTTAAAATTGTTGCTGAAGCAATATAAAAATTAAATTTTTACACTTTTGGGATAGTTTTTAAATATAAATTAAAAAAAAAAAAATCCACGAAAAAAACTTTTTTTCAAAAAATTTTGTGTCTGTAAGGTATCGTATTAAAAACATTTTCATAATTAAGTGTGTTTTAATTTTTATTAAATAATAAAAATTAGTTATTTATTCGACCTTTTGATTGTGCAATGAAAAAGAGTTTATTCTGATTCGAGGCCTTTTCATGTTCCCCATTATGAATTAACATAACAAGTACTTATGATAACTCTACTTTCTTTATTAGGATATTCTCCCATTAAATACTCATAGAGTTTCTTGCTTTCAAAAATTTTGGCAATTAATGGGAGAATATCCTAATAAAGAAAGTGGAGTTATCATAAGTACTTGTTATGTTAATTCATAATGGGGAACATGAAAAGGCCTCGAATCAGAATAAACTCTTTTTCATTGCACAATCAAAAGGTCGAATAAATAACTAATTTTTATTATTTAATAAAAATTAAAACACACTTGGTAACCCTCTTGATACGAGAGAATTTGTTTTCTATAACAGAAGGCAAAAACAAAAACTGTATTTAACAACTACCGACGGTAGTATATGCAGTAACCAAAAAAAACTTGCTTTCAAATTATATTTGGTGTAATGCTGGTGGAACTTCGAAAATCATATTTGCTTTCTCACTAAGTTGAGATTATTTAGAGTATGAATGTTTGATGTTTGCATGCTAACAGTATTACCTAATTTTCTAAAGAATTCTGATGATGGGGGTATTGGAACACCCTCGAAACGATCGTCAATTCATTCCTGAAAATTGCCAAAATTTTTGAAAGCAAGAAACTCTATGAGTATTTAATGGGAGAATATCCTAATAAAGAAAGTAGAGTTATCATAAGTACTTGTTATGTTAATTCATAATGGGGAACATGAAAAGGCCTCGAATCAGAATAAACTCTTTTTCATTGCATTTTCATAATTTATAGCAAAGAAAAAAAAAATTTGGAAAAAAAATTTCAGCGAATAAAAATTTTCGGGGAATTTTTTTTTTTTTGTATATTCAATAGAGGTTAGATGATGAAAATTCAGCAATTGTCTAAATCAGCGGTTACCAACCTATGGTACCTATGGAAATTGTCCGCGGGGGTACGCAAAATTTTAGAAATTTGGACATTTGTGTTAGATTCACCTTTCAATGCTGGTTCCGCATCTGGCTTCCAAAGTTTTCCATAACGTCAGGTTTTTAAGAAAGTTGAGGTCAAAGTTTACAAAAAACGTATTTTTGTGCAATTTAGAGACCATTTTTTGCGATATTTTGAGATCTGAACACCTGTTTTCGATTAACCTTTCGATGTTATTCCGAATATGGTTCCCAAATTTTTCTAAGATGTCAGGCTTTTGAGAAAATGTATGTCCAAGTTCTCAAAAAAAGTGTTTTTGGGCATTTTTGAGACGGTTTCTGATAGAGTGGAAATTTTGGTACCATTTTGTTAAGCTCAAAATGTCCTTTCATTGTACATATCTACAGGGGTGTTTCATTCGAAAAGTCACGGAATTGTTAATCTGCCCATGTATTAAAAAACATTTAAAAAAAATCAAAAACATTATATTTCCGCTGTGATGTGTTTTTGGAACTTTTTTAGGAGTTCAAAAAACGTCCGATGTTTAAAATTTTGGTGTAGAATCGACTGGTGAAATCAGGTTTGCAATATTTTTAGCTGTTTTTGCTCTACAGAAAAATCAGCTCAAAATCCGCGTTTTCAGATGCATTGAACCACCTAAAGGAGCGAAAATTTTTCCCAAAAAATACCACCATTATTTTGATCTTCCGCAGATCAAAAATTTCAAAATTAACTATTATATTTATATGAGAAGTTTTTTAACGAAATCAAAAACTCGTTTGGGGGTACGCGGCTGACAAAATTTAAAATTAGGGGTACGCGAGCCAAAAAGGTTGGTAACCGCTGGTCTAAATATTATAAAAAAATATTTTTTTCACTTAAAAATAAAAAAAATATTATCGCTAGTACATACGCTAACTTTGCAAAAACTTATATTAAAATGGGATTTGGTGTAAACGAACTAGCTTCACCAGATGGCTGTCGTAAAAAAATTTTAAAAATATCGTTTTAATTGTACTTTAACATAAACATTTTAAATCGCGAATATCTTGAATACGAGCGCTAACTTCGTAGGGTGCCCAGCTTGTTAAAAAAAAGTGTAAAATTCGAGCACAGTGAAATTAATCAGAATTTGAATATTCTTTTGAGCTCAAAATTATATGTGTTTTATAAAATTTTATAATTATTATTTTCTTTGACCAAGTTAACTCTATAGTACACAGAAAAAAATAATAAAAAAAATTGGATAAATTTTTAATACTATTGAGTAAAAAATTACTCAATTTTGCACCAGTAAACGATTTAATAGTATTTAGTTAATTTTTAATAAAAAATTATTAAATGCTGACTAAAAAGTTTCACTAAATTTTTAATGGACACAATTAAAAATTTAATTAAAAATTTTTTCGATTTTTTTAAGTAACTTTTTAATTGTGTCAAGTATAAATTTACTCAAAATTCATAAATTCATAAGACTTCGAAGAAGATCCCCCCAAGATTTAATTATTGTCAGTTAAACTGGGTAAATGTGTTCCACTAATGTTTTACTTATATACCTAATGGAAAACATACTACGGCTTGAGAAGATCACTGGATCATCGCCAAAATACATTTAAATGAATGCCATAAATAATGTTTAATATCAATAATAAATAGATAGATTGCATTAATAAAGTACATTAAAAAACAAAAAAAAAAAAAAAATATTAATCAATTTTTATTTTCAAAATTTTTAAAAAAGTTTCACATTTAAAAAAAAAAATGTTTTTTTAAACTTTACCAAATATATTTTTGTCTTCGAGTCATACGGAAATTTCATAAAGATGATTTCAAACTTTATATACCTATAAAAAAAACTATTAACTAAATGAGAATTCAAAACACGAAGAAAATAAAAAAAAATAAAAAAAATTATAAAATTTTGGATTAAATTATCTACTCAAATTTTTTATTTTTCTATTTTTGAGTAAATTTTAAATTGCGTCAATTAAAAAATTACTCAAATATTATTTAAAAATTTAAACAAGTGATTATTCAAATTGTTTTTCTCAATATCTTTTTCTGTGTAGGGCGTCCCGTCAAAATCCAAACTTTCGAATTTCGTGTCGTAATATCTGCTTAACCAGCGGTTACCAACCTATGGTACGCGTATAGAGTTTTTCTTTTCCCGGACTTTTTCATTTCCCGGGAAAACGGGATTCATTTTTAAATTTCCCGGGATCCCGGGAATTCCCGCAAAAACTAAAAACCCAAATTTTTTGTCAAAAAAATGTATAAAAACCTTATGAATGCGATTACAGTAATTATAATGTTTATTACCACCATAAAAATCTTATTTAGTACCTCTAAAACAAACAAAAAAAAATAAGTTTCGAGAAAAAAATAAAAATTTTTGTTAAACAGTTTTTATAAAAAAAACGGTCCAAATATGTCGAAGTCTTTTAAAAAGTATTTTTAAGGGAATATGTTCCTTCACCTAATAAAAATTAATCATTTATTCTTATTCATCTCAGTTAATTATTACAATTGGTTCTCAAAGTTTTGCCTCTAAAACACAATAATGGTATTCAGAGTCTTACTTGCCAGCCCTGGCACTGGTGGTAAAAGAACACTTTTTAAAATTACCTTTCAAAATACATGTATTTTTTGAAAGAAATGCATGTATTCCTAATTCCTGATTCAGAGGAATTTCTCAATTACATATGTCTCTGAAACTGAATGTAACTGTTTCAGAGAAATGAAATTATAAGAAAATTTACCTCAAAAAGTTATTAAAAAAATTTAAAAATTCTGCTTTCTAAAAGAAAAACTTTTTTATTTCAGAGTCGTTCCTTGCACAAATTTTATATCAATTTATCGATTTAAAAAGAATCATGTCCAGATACATAAATATTTTCTATAGAAACAAAAAGAAAATTTTTCAGCTTCTAAAAAAAGGATCAGGTTCTAATAATTATATCCTATCGAAGATTTAGACCTAATTTAGAAGGGGTCTCTTGGAATACTTTTTAAGCCATCCTGGTCCCTGCGTACGTTTCTGCCCTTAATTATCAAGAATTTTAATAAAATCTCAAAAAAATCACATAAAAAATAATCAATTGAAGTCGAAAAAACTACAATTTCAAAGAAATTAAAATTCCCGGGAATTCCCGCTCTATTTCCCGGGATTTCGGGATCGAAAATTTACGGGAATTCCCGGGAATTCCCGTCCCGGGATTTCCCGTGAAAAACTCTATACGCGTACCACTAGGGGGTATGCGAAACTATCCGCGAGGGTACGCAAAATTTTAGTAATTTGGACATTCGTTTTAGATTAACCTTTCAATGCTGGTTCCGCATTTGGCTTCCAACGTTTTCCATAACGCCAGGTTTTTAAGAAAGTTGAGGTCAAAGTTCACAAAAAAGTTTTTTTTTTTGCAATTTAGAGAGCATTTTTTTCAATATTTTTGGATAATATTTTGAGATCTGGCCATTTTTTTCGATTAACCTTTCGATGCTAATTCCGAATATTTTTCCCAAATTTTTCTATGATGTCAGGTTTTCGAGAAAATTTATTTAAAAGTTCTTAAAAAACGTGTTTTTGGACATTTTTGAGACGGGTTGTGGTAGAATGGGGTTTTGGTACCAGTTTGTTATGCTCAAAATTATCTTTCATTGTATATACGAGGGTGTTTTATTCGAAAAGTCACGGAATTATTTATCTGCCCTCGTATTAATAAAAAACATTTAAAAAAAAATTAAAAACATTATATTTCCGCCCCCTGTGATGGGTTTTCGGAACTTTTTTTAAGAGTTCAAAAAAAGTCCGTTGTTTTAATTTTTGGTGTAGAATCGACTGGTAAAATCAGATTTGCAAATATTTTCAGCCGTTTTTGCTCTGCAGAAAAATCAGCTCAAAATCTGTGTTTCTAGATGTATTGAACCACTCCAAGGCACTGTGGTTCCAATTCCAAAACTAGGTGGACAAAAGTACTTAACCATGATATTTTATGTTTTGGGGTCGCTGATTTCAAAAAAATACTTTAAAAAATTGTAGCTTCAATATTTTTGAAAATACAGTGGGTTTCACTAAAATAGCTTCAACTTAATTGGACTTTTCGCTACAACTGGAAAAAGCAAATTACTTTTTGCTACTTTAGGGCACTAAATTTAAGAGAAGTATTTAAAAATGATATGAAAAGCTTTTCTGAGCATTACAGTAAAGCCCAGCTATGTCGAATTACTTTTAATGTGTAGTTTTTTTTAGAATGTTCGAATTAAATCCTTTTTGTGCTTCTAGAGTGGCGGGAAAAGAAAAATATGTGATATAACAATTATAGAAAATACTGTAGAGGTATTTGTTGCAAAAATATGTGCAGAAGATCCTGAATATTATAAGCATTTTCTTGAGAGTTATAAAAATTGCAGAAAAAATTACTTTTTTAAAAACGCTATAAAAAATGCAGCTGGACGCCGCTGGATGAGATGAAAGATGAAACATACTCTCTGATAGTTACTTTAAGAGATGTATATAGTGGCTTGCCCGCAACTTGGAGCGGTTTTTTTGGCAAGCTTTGAAATATTGAAAATCTATTTTTTTTTTTTTTTTTTAATTATGACCCTAACTTCAAAAACCGATATTAAGAAATCGCGAAAAAATTTCGAACCCATGAAAATTTGTTTGATTAGTATATACCCATGGCTATATAAAAAACAATTCACGGCAATCTCCTGCAAATAATTCACTTGGTATAAGCTACTTACAATTAATTTTGTATTGATTTGCTTAGTTTTTAATTACAAACATTTTCGTGAACAAACATTGATGTTCTAGTGCTGCGGGGACAAAGTTAAACCCCTTATTTAATCAAAATATTTTGCGTCTAGTCTAGGCATGTTGTTAGCTATTTAAAACACCTACCGTTTTTTAATTTAGAGGTTCAAACTTTTTAGACTTTTGTCCACCTAGATTTGGATTTGGAACCACAGTGCAAGGAGCGAACATTTTTCCAAAAAAATGCAACTATTGTTTTTATATCCCCTAAATCCTTAAAAAAAAATGATAATACCCGCTGATAAAAAATTTCAAAATTAACTCTAATATTGATATGTAAAGTTTTTTAACGAAAACAAAAAACTAGTTACACTCAACAAAAAAAAACCTTGTCAAATTACTTTAAAAAGTCTCGTAATCTCATTTTACCAATATTTTACAGTTTTCCTTGTTCTTTAACAAATAATTTTCAATCGAAATTTACATTTTTTTGTAATTTTATAGTTTTTCTTTTAATTTTACAAATTTCCAAGTTTTTTTTACAAAAAAAAAATATAGTAAATATTCGAGAATTCCTTGTATGTTTTATTTCACCAAAAAAACTGTAAATTTACAATTTTATTGGTAAAAATCTTGTAAAATTACAAAATAGCTCTTAATTTTTACTAGGAATTCTAGTAAAATAGGGGGTAGCAAAAAATCAAGTAAAGTTAAAAAAAATCAAAAAAATTTTAAACTTACAATTTTATTGGTAAAAAGCTTGTAAAATTACAAAATTATTGGTAAAAATTTTGTAAAATAACAATAAATTTTTGTCAAATAGGAGGTAGCAAAAAAAAAAAAAGTTAAAAACTTTTCTTGTAATTTTACAAGGTTTATTTTTTAATTGTATGAAAAAATGAAGTTAAAGGGTTACAATGCATTGCAATGCAGTGAACACGAATATTAAGAAATTTTTAAAATCGGTCTAAAGGCTTTAGAGATATCGCTGTATAAAATTTGCAAAAATTCCAGGTTTCCCTACGGTCAAGAAATGTTTGAAAAAAATTTATAAATTTTTATTCCTAGACCATTTTATAAAGCCTGAGACAAACGTTAATTTAAAATTAATTTGAGCCAAATTCAATCATTTTACCGCGTGGTGCACCCGCTGTGATCAAAGTTTTGGATTTTTGGAAAATTTCCACCAAAATTTTGAATTTATGACAAAGTTTAAAGTTTTCGTTTTTAGAAATTTTTTACCAAAAACTCTAAATTTTGATCGAAGGCCGCAATGTGTTTAAATTTTTATACCCTCCAACCACAGTATGGGTCATTCCGTGTGTAACGCATCGAAATATCGGTCTGGGACCCCATAAAGTATATATATTATTGATCAGTGATCCATTCTAAGACATTCTAGCGATGTCCGTCTGTCCGTCCGTCCGTCTGTGGAAGACACGATACAGTCCAAAGTAAAAGAGCTTGACTCTTGAAATTTGGCACGAATATGTCTTATGGTATTGGGCTGGTTAAGTTTGAACATGGGCAAAATCGGATCAGGGGAAAAAAAATTTCCCCTCTTAAGAACTAAACAAACCTTTAAAAAAAAAACCATTTTTTATAAGTTTTTTGTGCTTTTGCTTAGCAAACGAAACATTTTTATGTCAAAAGAAGTTCAAAGTCTTGCAGTTGGATCCACGAAAGTTGTCTCCCACCGACAAAACACACCCCCCCCCCCAAGAAAAAAAAAGACGCTCCCGTTTTTTTTTAACGTGTTGAAGGGTATAAAAGATTCGGCACAGCCGAATTTAACACTCTCACTTGTTTTCCTTAACCCTTTAATTGAAATTAATATAAACTTTCATTTAAAATTAATTTGAGCCAAATCCAAACAATTTATCCCGTGGCGCACCCCCTTTGATCAATCTTTTTGATTTTTGGAAAATTTTCACCAAAATTTTTAATTTGTGACAAAGTTTAAAACTCTGAATTATGATCGTATGGCAGAATGGGTTAAAATGTCTGGTTTCGATCGAATTATGTTTAAATTTAAGATTTTCACAAGCTCTGAAATAGTTAATTTTTGAAAATTTTGTGACAAATTTCAAATCCCGATATCTCGAAAATCGCTTTTCTATATGCAAGTTTCAGGAGAATCGGTGGGTGCCCCTCCCTTTTTAGAATTGTATTGCCATATCTATATAAATAATGTCTCGTTATGCTGCATTGTTTCTATTATAAAACAAAAAACAATTTGATATAAAACACTCAGTAGTAGTTTTGCTGTAGTTGTAATAGAATATACTTAAAATTAGAAAATACCAAAAACTTTGAGTTTGGCACACTCTACAAACACAAAAACACTCGCAAAAATGTTTATATGTGTTGAAGCAACTTAATGGAGAAACACCAACAAAAAAAAAACTCACAAAATTGTATTATGTATAAAGTTTGTTTGATTTTTCAACACACATAATTCACAATTTACACATTCACAGCAGTTGTTTAGGCCACAGCATAGATCCCAACGAAAATCGTACTAATAAGTTGTTGCCGCTAAAATTGTGTGTGTGTGTGTGTGTAGTTGTAGTGTAGTCCTAGTAAAAATTTTCCAGCAGCAGCTTATTTTCAACACTTTTTTTTTTTTTCATTAAACATCAGCAATTTTTAGTTCTAAAGAACAAATATAATGCAGCCGCATCATCATGGTATTAAATTTAGGTCGTAATAAAAAAAGGCTAAAAGTAAGCAGAAAAAAGATTGTATTAAAAAAAAAAAAAAAACTTTCGCTTTGGCAAACAAAAACACTAGCTACACTAACTAATAGTGAAACTAAGGACTGGAAGAATTAAAATTGAGATCCAAGTAAAAATAAAAATTTTTTAAATATAGAAAAAAAAAATTTTTACCACGATTTTGTATCTTGGATGGGACAAAAAACAAATATATACCAATGGTAGACCAAAATCTCCGGAGGGTTTTAAAAACTATCACGAGTTCTTTTTTCTGGCCCACTGAATTTTTTCACTTCAAATTTTTTTCAAACGCGTTTAGAATAATTAAAAAAAGTATTTAATATAATTCTGAGGTAAAGAATGTTAAAAGATGTCTTTCGTGAAATTTGATGGTGGTTTTTTTCTTAGAACACATTAATCCTCTATCTCCTATTTTCAGGGGTAATTTTTGGCTTTTTCTCACATATTCTCGTAGTATACCACTAAAACGTACATTTAAAGGGTTAACATTTTCTACAAAACATCTGGTAACATTAGTTAAGAAAGAGATTTATAACAATTTTTCGACATATTTCTCACGACTTTGGTGAAAAACTGTTAAACAGTACACAATTTTACTTTCTAAAGCATATTGCAGTTTTCGTAGGAACATTTGCCCTTTGACAACCCCTTCCCTCAAAGAAAAAGCTTTATTATATTTATGAAAACTGTCATATATGGTTTTCTAATTTTAAAAAACTGGGCTTAGAAGGCGTGGTCAAAAATTGGAAAAATGGTCAAATTTGTGGCGAGTTGCCTTGATTAAATATTTATCACATTAAAACGGAATGCACCAAAAACGGAATCTCAAAAATATAACATTCTTATATAGATTTGTATGGGCTATCGAATAAAATTTTTTCTTTGGAAAATTTTCAGAAACCGTTCTGAAATTTTTCGTTTTTTAAAAAAGTCAATTTATCAAAAATCCGTCCTCTTTTTTTCTTTTTTTTTTCTTTTTTTTAAAGCTTAGATGTTTGTCCATCCACACAAAAAATTCAGAAGAACATTTTTCGTTTTTTTTCGAGAAAATCGCATTTGAATTTTAAATTTCATAACAATTTTGTAATTTGCTTGTATTTTCTTGTATTAACGTTGCGAATGAGTATTATTAATTGCATGAATATTACTCATTCGCAACGATAACACAAGAAAATACAAGCAAATTACAAAATTGTTATGAAATTTAAAATTCAAATGCGATTTTCTCGAAAAAAAACGAAAAATATTTTTCTGAATTTTTTTGTGTGGATGGACAAACATCTAATCTTTAAAAAAAAAAAATTAAAAAAAAAAGAAAAAACGTAGCCGGATTTTTGATAAATTGACTTTTTAAAAAAATGGAAAATTTCAGAACGGGTTCTCAAACTTTTCCAAAACAAAAAAATTTTATCGATAGCCCATACAAAACTATATAAGAATGTAAATTTTTAAGATTGTGGGGCATTCCGTTTTTATGTGATAAATATTTAATCAAGGCAACTCACCACAAATTTTACCATTTTCCAATATCTGACCACGCCTCCTAAGCCCAGTTTTTGAAAAATTGAAAAACCAAAAACGAAATTTTCTAAGTTCCATATAGGGCTATCCATACAAGCTATTCAGAAGTTTACGGTACACGTTTTTTTTCCGCTGGACATTTGGTGTGGAATGCCTCATATATGAACATTTTCATTAAAGTTCGTACAATATAACAGTTTGATAAATACAATGAAGCAGTTTTATAACTGTTCATTGGGTCCATATCTATAAAATATTTCATTATATTTATGAATGGTTTCATAAATATAATGAATAAAATTCATAATCTTTTATGAAACTCTTAATAAATATTACGAAATGTTTCATAAATACTATGAAGCATTTTTCAGATTTAATTTATTTTTTCTTAAATATTTCATCAAATTTATTAAACTATTTTTTAGTAATTTTTAAATCTTTCATAAAATGTATGAAATTTATAACATGATTCACTGCATTTATGAAAACCTTTCACTATATAAATGAAAAATTTCAAAGCATTTATGAAAGAATATGTATATCATTGAAACAAGGAAAAGTTCAATATATCCAATGAAATATTAAAACAATTTTATTAAACAATAAAAATAGTTTTTTTCGACCTTTAAAATATTATATTTTGAGAATATTTATTCTAGGTCGAGGTCATTATTTTCTTTACTAATGAAAACCATGATATTCTCATGGCATAATTTTCAAGAAAATATTTTTTTTTTGTACCGGTATTCCCGGTACTACGGTAGCGGTCAGTACTAGTAATTATATATTAAAATAATTAAAATTTTTCTTTGTTTACAAAAAATTGCTGGTCAAAGAATTAAAGGTCAAAAAATTCGGATTTCTTCTACTGTATTTAAAAAAATTAAATTTTTTGTTTAGATTGTTGGAAAAATTTGGTGGTTACTGAATAAACACTATTGGACCATTTTTAAAATTTTTAATGATTGAACTTTGAAAAAATCGACTTAGAAATATTTGTAAAAAACTTTCTGAAAAATTTCTATAAATAAATTCATTTTCCAAATCGACCCTCGTAGCACATTTATTATTTACTCAATCTGGACGCTATCGAGCTTAAATTAAAGCTTTATTAATTATCTTCATAATATTTAAATTTCTTTGCAATATCTTGTATTATTTTGCAAGGGTTACCAATACGATATGGAATGGCAGACACTACACTAAGAAAATTATGTCATTAACTGTTTGTAGGTTATTTTAAAAAGTAATCAGTAAAGTTATTTTAAAAGAAAAATCGCTTATTTTATAAAGGATTGAATTTTTTTACTATTTCTGTAGTTTAAAAAATATAATTTACTGTCTTAAAAACGAATTTTCTGTTACATTTATTTTCGGCAGTAAAAAATTTCTTCTATAGTTTTACTGTTTTTCAATACAAAATAAGTGAATATGCAGTAGTTTTTTAATGTTTTGGTTAGTCATTAAATTAACATTTAAAATTGACTGTAATGTGTTTTTATTTTAAATGAAAAAACAGTGGAATGGTTTTTAAATAAAATTTCATTTGTTTTAAGTGAATATTCACTGGAATTTACCTACATAATTTTTTGAGTTTAATGAAGAAATTAGCATTTTCTGTTTCGGAGCCGTGCCTAATCGCGACATTTATTTATGATTTGTTTCTGTAAGTACAGATCGAGCACGGGCTCTAATTATATTTGTTATGAGGGTTTGATTTGACAAAACGCAGAAGCAAAATTGAATTTCTAAAAATTATAGACATTTCTGGTATTCACATACCGGTTTCAAACACTCCAGTTAGTGTTGTCATCAGTAGGATTTTAAATGTCGGTTTGTCTTGTTAATGGAAATTGTTCTTTTTTATATATATATGCGAAACTGTATACTTTCTACGGAATACATTTTGACAGTTTTCAGCACTACAATTCTATTTTTAGCAATCTCAACGTCACTTCATTCTTTCTTTCAACTTTTTCTGTCTCTTACATTAGTTCGCCAGGGTTACCAACATGATCTGGAATTACAGACACAAATGAAGAAATTTGCATTTTCTGTTTCGGAGAGGTGCCTAATGGTGACATATTTTGTCAGTAATTTTATTTTTTATTATTTTTTTTTGTACAGATCGAGCACCGGCTCTAATTATATTTGTTGTAAGGGTTTAAGTTGAAAAACTGCAGAAGAAAAATTTAATTTCTAAAAATTATAGACATTTTTGGTATTCCCATACCGGTTTCAAGCACTCCACTTAGTGTTATAATCAGCAGGATTTAAAATGTTGGTTTGTATTGTTAATGCAAATTGAAAAAATTTTTAAATTTTTCTTCCAGGATCTGAATAAAAAAATTTAGACAAAAAAGTAGAAAATATTTAGAAACATATTTAAAAATTTTATCAAATCATCTTTCAATTCCATTATGTGATCATTGTTGGTCCAGTTTTTTACCGTTACATTCCTCTTTTTTTGTATACGTATTTATTTATCTGCATTTGTATGTGTGTGTGTACCACAAACTGTAGAGTAATAGCATTTATCTATTTACTCACACTTTAAACTTATACTAGGTTGAGCACACAACAAGTCTAGAATGTAGTAGAGTCCTGTTGTATAATAAGATTTCATTTTGTTTTAGTTTAACTTTAACACTAACACTCTGACATAAACTACAATTGTATATATATTAGGGTGGAGCAAATTTAGCTTTTTCGAATTTGGAAAAAAAATTTTGGACCTTTAGCACAATGACTTTGTGTTTCTTTTTTGACTTAAAAATTGGAAAGTTCCGAACAAAGTGGAAAAAAAAAAATTAAAAAATTTAAAAATAAACAATTTTATTTTTTTTGCTTAACATGTTAGTTTATATTTGGATATTACTGAAATCGTGTTTTTATGGTAAAAAAAATTTTTTTTTTTTGTCTCTAAATTTTTTTTTTTTTTTAATTTTCTTTAAAAACAACTCAAATTTTTTTATTAATTTCAAATTGCGGTAAAAAGACCAACAACATAATACAATAACTACAATTTACATCTTTGTAATCTTTTTAATACAAAAAAAAAAAATTTTACCATAAAAAAACTTTTTCAGTAATGTCAAATATATAAACTAATATTTGAGGTAAACAAAAAAAGTTTGAAATTTTTTTTTTTTCACTTTGTTCGGGACTTTCCGATTTTCAAGTCAAAACAGGAACCCAAAGCCATTGTCCAACTGGTCCAATATTTTTGTGGGTTAATATCAACTCCAAAAGGCAACTTTCCCGACCCCGACGTTTCGAAATTCGAAAAAAAATCTAAATTTGCTCTACCCTAATATACATGCACTTTTTATTTGGCTGCTTTAAATCGCGCTGTATGAGTGCAAATAATAAGTTAGTACCCTTTCTGAATGGTTTTGTTTTACTTTTTAAGCATTTCACTACAATATTGAGGAATAAAAAAAATATCCTTCTATTTGCAACAAATCGAGTTTGCGTTGCTAAAATTGTAGAGAAATCGGTCTGTTTCTCGAAATCTAAGGGACTGGTTTAGCCGAGCTAGATTATTTTTTTGAGAAATTAGTAACCAGACTTACGAGAAATTTAGTATCGAATATCATGAACACCATTTCTGACGTCAAAAAGTTATAATTAAATATGTGAAAAAGAACCCGAGTAAAAATTTTCTGGTCTAATCAAATATAATTTGATACAATCTTATATGAGTTAATATGCTTCCGTATAAATTTATATAAAATTGTATCTATCACTTTGATACGGTTGATCCACTTTATATGGTTAGATATTGCTCCATATATGATTAGATTCGTATTTTGGTTTTGCTCATCAAATTATATAAAAATTGATATTATAAGATCAATTTGATCCAATTAGATTTGACCAAATTCAGGATCAAATTGTATCAATTTTTATATTTTTTGATCTAAAGTAATACAATTAGATATTCTTTGATACAACCATTTTACGGATCAAATTAGATCTATTTAGTAAAATTAGCATAATATTTTTACTAGGGAATTTAAAAGTCCATCAAACGTTAAGTCGATTAGTGCACTAACCATTTTTCCCACCACTAGATGGCGCTATATAGTTTTCCGAATATTAAAAAAGGGTATATAAAAAGTTTCAATTACTAAAATATTTTTATTTAAGTTTTTAAAAGATTTGCTTTATATAAAATTATTTTTCTATGTTAATGCCACCATAAAATAAATTTTTATTAAAAAAATTGGATTTCTATTTTACTTAATCATGGATTTCTTGCATTTAAAATGCTTCTTTTATTTTTTGTTCCTTTTTGAACATTGTTGTTGTCACTAAATCCGTTAATTCTTATTATATTTCGTTTTTGGCATTTTGGTGTTAAATTCAATGTGCAACATCATAAAATGTCTTGTTTTATTATCTTTATTTTGCTCTTTTTGCAATTTCATTTCCGTTTGACATTTTTCTCTAGACGGGACTTTTTCTGCATATAAAAATAATAAAATATATATTGTTGCTGACTAAAAAGATATTTAATTTTATGACCAAAACAGAAATTTAAGTAAAAATATATTCTAAGTTTAGTTAACAATAAATTTTAAAAGGTCACAAAAACATTGATTCTTACTTATTTTGAAATTCAAGCAAAGTATTTTCTTAGGAGGAAAAAGGGGTAAAAATATGTACTTTGATACTAAATCTATCTTCTGAGAAAAACCAATATTATGAAGAATGTAAAATTTTCAAAATTGAGATTTTAATGCTGAAAAAGTTGGTTGAAAGTTTACTTTATTTTGAAATAATGATTTTCTAAAGTTGAAATTTGAAATGAAATTTTGAAAATTCCAAATCTAAAAGTCTAAATTTGGTAAAAAAAATTGTCCTTTGGTACTTTATCGATCTTTCGAAATAATGGTCTCAAAAACTTATTGTTTGGAAAGTAAAATGTATTTTTAACAAGTGAGAGTGCTAAATTCGGCTGTGCCGAATCTTTTATACCCTCCAAAATGTAAAAAAATTAAAAAAAAAAAATTGTCAGGGGCTTTTTTTTGGGGGGGGGACTGATGGGGACTTTAAGAGCACCTTCCCATCGCGATAAATATACCAAATGTTTCATTTATTTAATAAAAATACAAAAAAACATGTAAAAAAGTGTATTTTTTCAGAGGTTGGTTCAGTCCTTCAAGGGGGAACTTTTTTCCCCCTGACCCGATTTTGCCCGTTCACGAACTTAACTTGCCTATGGGCATGACTTGCCAAACTTCAGGAGGCTAGCTGTTTTATTTAGGACTGCATTGTGTTATCAACAGACAGACGGACATTCACAGAATGTCTTAGAATTAATCATGGATCAATAATATATGTATATACTTTATGGGTTCCCCGACCGATATTTCGATGCGTTACAAACGGAATGACAAAGTGAGTATACCCCCATACTGTGGTTGGAGGGTATAAAAATGTAACATTGAACTTTATTTTTTTTTTGAGTAGCTGGAAGTCTAGCTCGATGTCATTACTTACTTTACTTATTAAAACTATGCCATTCTCATAGAATAATTTTCAATAAAATTATTTCTCTGTTTTAAATTTATTTATGTTGGTAATTTTTGGAAGCACGTGTTGCTGAATTTGTCAGATTCTATTGTCAAGATTATTTAGCAAACCTAAAAACCCCATACTATAAGTAGCAAAGGGATTTAAATGAGAACTCGCTAATGATCAAACTAAAATATTAATACATATTCGATCTACTCCCTTTGGGAATTAGAAGACGAGAATTGTACCATCGCACAATTAAATAGCGATTTTTTTGGGAATTAATTCGGCCATTCAGTAAGTACTGGACCGATTGCAGTGAAATTTACATTAATATAAATATTTATTTAAATTTTGAGGATGTTTATTCTGGCTCGAGCTCATTATTTTCATTACTAATTAAAACCATGATATTCTCATAGCATAATTTTCAAGAAAATTATTTTTCTGTTTTAAATTTATTTTTGTTGGTCATTTTTGCAGGACTTAATCGACACGTGTTTCGGAATTTGTCAGATTCCATTGTCAAGATTATTTAGCAAAAAATAGAAACGGTTTACTACAAAATAGCAAACGAGTCTTATGGCAAATCTTTTGTGCACAAACTAAAATATTAATACATATTCGACTCTATCCACAATGGGAATTAGAAAAACGAAGAAATTGTACTATTCTAGTTAGGCAACGATTTTCAATAACCAACAAAAATATTTAAAACAGTTTTACATATTATAGTCCATTGGACTACAACAATATGTTATTTGTTGTTGTGAGTGTAATAATAATAAGTAATACAATTTCTTCGTCTTTCTAATTCCCACTGTGGATAGAGTCAAATATGTATTAATATTTTAGTTTGTGCACAAACGATTTGCCATAAGACTCGTTTGCTATTTTGTAGTAAATCGTTTCTATTTTTTGCTAAATAATCTTGACAATGGAATCTGACAAATTCCGAAACACGTGTCGATTAAGTCTTGCAAAAATGACCTACATAAAAAAATTTAAAACAGAAAAATAATTTTCTTAAATATTATGCTATGAGAATGTTATGGTTTTAATTAGTAAAGAAAATAATGACCTCGAGCCAGAATAAACATCCTAAAAATATATTATTTTAAAGGTCGAATAAAACAATTTTTATTTTTTAATACAAATTAATCAGAATTTATTTAAATATTATTTATTTATATAAAAACCAATTTCCATTTACAAGACCAACCGACATTTAAAATCCTACTGATGATAACACTAACTGGATTGTTTTATTTATTAGAAATTTTAATTTAATTTTTAGAAATTCAATTTTTCATCTACATTTTTTTTTTAACATAAACCCTTATAACAAATATAATTAGAGACCGAGCTCGATCTGTACTTACACTAAAAAAAAAACAATATTTTTTTTTTATTACTCAAAATTAATTTTGACCCAAAAACTTTTCTGACGTAAAAAATTTTAATTTTCTAAGTTTTCCTTTTTTAATACTACATTTTTTTTAATATTTTTTTTTGTTTTTTTTAATTTCTTGGGCTTTTTTTTAAATTCACTGTTTATTTTCTGAATATTACAGAGATTTTCATTTATTTTCTTAACTTTATTTCTGATTTGATCGTTATTTTGATTTTTTTTTTACATTTTCGAATTTGTCTGATTTTTTCATAATTTTTCTGACAAATGCCATTCAGCTAGCTGAATTTTATTAAACTTATCATAAAACAAATTTTATTTCAAACTTTATTTAAGTTATAACTATTTTGAAACTTTTTTTGTTATTCAGACTGCGAAATTACATTATAACAAATAACTAAAAGTTACAAAGGAAAAACTATTATTATGACTTAAATTATTAAGTTTCGAGTAGCTTTATTCTAGCTCGAGGTCATTATTTTCTTTACTGATTAAAACTATCACATTCTCATAGACCAATTTTCAAGAATTTTTTTTTTCTGTTTTAAATTTATTTGTATTGGTAATTTTTGCAAGACTTAATCGACAAGTGCCTTTCAAAAATTACCAACACATATAAATTTAAAAGAGAAAAATAATTTGCTTGAAAATTATTCTATGAGAATATCATACACAGAAAGAAGTGAAAACGAAAGTCAATCAACAAAAACGTGGATTCAATTAGTTTTTAATCATCAAATTGTAGGATATTAATTGTTTTTTTTTGTGTCAATTAATCACTTTTTCGATTTTGATCAAAAATTTGATACATTTTTTATTTAAAGTAAATTAAAATCATGATTTGTTTAACAAATGAATTTTAAGCCTACGGAAAAATTATGATGAAATTCATATTTTTTGCTTTCCAATATGTTACCGACAGTAAAAAAAGTAAAATCCTAGTATAAAGTATATTTTTGAATTAATGCATTCAAATAAATTGAAGCGAAAAAAAAATCTGGTATGTTGAAAATTTGTAATTTGGTAGTTAGAGAAAATAAAAAAAATGTTGATCAAAAAATTAATTGACTCATTTAAATTTTGTTGATCAATAGATTTAATTGAAATTTTTTAGCCAATAATTTTTTGTGTGTAGTTTAAATTAGTAAAGAAAATAATGACCGCGATCTAAAATAAACCTACTCAAAATATAATATTTAAAAGGTCGAATAAAAACAGTTGTATTTTTTAATAAAAATTAATCAGAATTGAAATTTTAAACAAAAATTCTAAAAATTCAGCCAGCTGAATTGGGACTTTAAATCTTAGTTGTTGTTAAATGTTTCCTTAATTTAACGTATTTCTCTTATTCAGCTAGCTGAATGTGACTTTTTTTAACAAAGCCTCTTTAAAAATTCCCTTTTACATTTTATATCTCTTTAAACTCATAATTCCTTTAAACAAAATTTATCAAAACTAATTAAACATTTTTTTTTCATAACATTACAACCAATTAATGTCTTTTAAAATTATTCTTCAATTTTAAGCAAGTCACTTTATTAAAAATTAATAATTTAAATTCAAAAATTTGGTAAAAGTTTTCTTTTACAGCATTTTAATCAGAATTAAAATTTTAACAAAAATTCTAAAAATTCAGCCAGCTGAATTAGGACTTTAAATCTTAGTTGTTGTTAAATGTTTCCTTAATTTAACGTATTTCTCTTATTCAGCTAGCTGAATGTGATTTTGTTTAACAAAGCCTCTTTGAAAATTCCCTATTAAATTTGATATCCCTTTAAACTCACAATTCCTTTAAAAAAAAATTTGCAAAACTAATTAAACATTTTTTTTTTCATAACATTACAACCAATTAATGTCTTTTAAAATTATTCTTCAATTTTAAGCAAGTCACTTTAACAAAAATTAATAATTTAAATTCAAAAAGTTGTTAAAAGTTTTCTTTTACATCATTTTATCTACAATATTTCTTAGCTTATACAACTACATTAACCATAATGCTTACAAAAAATATTGATTATGTCGCGTCATTATTATTACCCGAGATTACAATATGTATTGTGAATAAAGGGGAGGAAATTCACAGACTTTGTGCCATTACAAAAGTATGATAATCAAATTCTAGCACGTATTTTGTAGATAATATAGAAAATTTTTTTTCTTTCTTTCTTTTTAGCAAAAAGGATTAATAATAAAGTACACAATTTGCTTACATACATAAACACACATTTACACACATACATAAACACACAAAGTGGCATAAACATCTAATAATACATGACACTTTCAACATCAACAAATTTATAATGAAAGTTTTCTTAGAATGTACGTAATTTAGAAAGGCATTTAACTTTCAAGGTTAATGAATATTATGTAAAAATATATTAAAGCTACAAATAAACGGCCCTTTGTTCCAACTTGGAACCATAGGAATCAATATATATATAAAAACAAGCGAAGGTTTAGAGGTCAATTTTATTAAGGATATACAAAAACTATAAATTCAGCTAGCTGAATAGGGATTTTTGTTTGTACAAATTATTTGTTTGAACATGTTTTATGAATTTACCTTTTAGGGAGGTATTTTCAGACTATTAAGCAAAATTAATAATAATTTTTTATAAAAACTTTGAAAAAGTTAGAATTAGCTTGTTAGATTTGAAAATTATTTTATTCTGAAACGTTAATTATGAAGCCGCCGAAATATGTCAGCTAAAGGAAAAAATACAGCCAGCTGTATTGAAAAAAATTAAACATTAAATGTATTTGAAGTCATACTTAATGCAAATAATAATAAATTTCGCTAATTCAGCTAGCTGAATTTAATTAAAACAAATAAAGTTCATCCTTTTTAAGGAAAATATAATGTTTCAATACAATTCAGCTAGCTTAATTTAAACAAGAATAATATTAAATATATTTTTACTCAATAATAAAATACAAATAAATTACAAATAATAAAATAATGCAAATTTTAAATATTTTTATTTTTTTTTTTGGAAATTATACTATCTGAATTGCATTAAAAAATAACAGTAAAGAAAATATAATATTTACATGCAATTCAGCTAGCTGAATAGATACAAAATAAATATAAATTACAATTTTACTTCATATACATATAATGCAAATTATAAAAATTTTCTTTCACTTTAGATATGTAGCTGAATTAGTTAAACAAATAAAATTATTTGTCTTAAAGGAAAAACTGTTCTTAAAACAATTCAGTTAGCTTACAGAATTTTAGATAAATGTTTTTAACTTTTTCTTTGTAGTTCAGCTAGCTGAATTGCATTAAATCAAATATTATTAATCGTTGTCTATTAAAACACACTGGTGTATTGCAATTCAGCTAACTGAATTAAATAAAACTTAAAGATTGAATCAAACATACCTTATGCAAATTATAAATATTTTGATTATTTTTGGTAATTCAGCTAGCTGAATTGAACTAAAACAAACAACATAGATTGTTTTAGAGAAAAATTTTATGTTTAAATTCAATTCAGCTAGCTGAACTGAAGCAAACTAAATATAGAATATTTTAATCATTTGTATAATGTAAATTATATTTTATTTTTTTTTTTTCAAAAACTGAAATTATTCGTTTTACTGGAAAAATTATTTTTAAAACAATTTAGCTAGCTTGCAGAATTGTAGATATTGTAAAAAAAAAATGTTTTGAAATTGAGCTAGCTGAGTTAGACTAAATAATAGTATTAATCGTTTTAAATGAAAATCATAACGTTTTATTGCAATTCAGCTAACTTAATTTAAGCAAACTTGAATACCTAAACAAACATACTTAATGAAAATTAAAAATATATAGATTTGTTTTGGTAACTCACCTAGCTGAATTGAATTTAAACTAATATCGTTGGTCCGTTTGGAGCAAAATACAATGTTTTTATGCAGTTCAGCTAGCTGAATTAAGGAAACATAATATAAAATTCAATTTATCTTCATATACATATATTTAAATCATTAACATTTTCTAGCTGAATTGCAGTTAAACAAATAAGAGTATTCACTTTAGAGGAAAAATAATTTTTAAAAACAATTCAGCTTGCTTACAGACATTTACATGTATCCTGGTAATTTAGCTAGCTGAATTGAAATAAAACAAATAATATTAACGTTGTTTAGGAGAACATACTGGTTTATTGCAATTTAGCCAGCGGAATTGAAGTAAATTCTCTATAAAATATATTTTAATTTCATACTTAATCTATATAATCCCTATTCAGCTAGCTGAATATGCAATATTGATAAAGTAATACCCTTTTGACACCTTAAACTAAACGCGTTACTAATACTTAAACTCCTACAAAGAAAATTAATAAGCAAATATGTGTATTAGGTTATGCATATTAGTTATGTAGTACATAAATTATCTTCTTTAATATTTTACGGAGATTATTTTTACTCCATTACAACATTTTTCTAGCAAAACAAATTTAAACATTTTTGTAAGGAGATGTTTTTATGGATTATTTATAGTATAAATGGCATGGTTTATTAACAAACCAAGTTAAGTGTAAAAAGAAACCGTAACCAGCATCTACCATCATTATAATTACATTAATTTTATTCCATGAAATGCCTTGATATGTACACAAGTTAACACTCATAACAAAAAAGTTAGTAAGTTTAAAAAAAATTAAATACTTAGTTAGCAACATTTGTTTAGTACCGCAAACATTAAATTTGATTTTAAGCTGACTCTCATTAAGTGTGACAATGGAATAGCGCTGATAAGAAAATAATGGCAACTTTCGAAAACTGGCAACATATCCGCATAGGCTGTTTGTCACTTATTTTTTTTCAGATTTCTCGTTGTACAATTAAAAATTATTATTTATCAGAAATCCGATTAGTGTATTATTCTAGCTCGAGGCCCAAATATTTCTATTTACGATATTCTCATAATGAATTATATAAGCAATAAATAAATAATCTATTGTGAGAATATCATAAAAAAATATTTTTGGGTCTCGAGCTAGAATCGAATATTTATATAAAAGCCGTATAAATAAATTTTTATCTCTTTGTACCTTTTATTACTAAAAATAAAAAACAACATTTCTCAGAATTAATAATATTTTCTATTACCACTCAACTTTTTCGAGTGCTTACATTCCTTGTGAATAATAATCAATTGGGGATATAATAAATTACCAGCGAAAATATATGGTATGAGGTATAAATTAATGTTTAAACGTGTGTATTTATGTGAATAATAAACGAATTGCTATGGGTGTTGGTTATATTGGGATTTATCCCCCTACTTAAATTATTCAAACAACAACAAAAAAATAACCCTTGTGTTTTGTAAGCAAACATTCTAATTTAATTTAATTATTTAATAATATATGATTTTTTTTATTTAATTGATTTATAGGCAAATCATATGTTTATAATTGTGTGATTATAGATAGCAAGTGGTTAGGTTAGGGGTATGAGAGACAAGAATGATTTATTTCAATTTAATTTGAGCACTAGTTATACTTGAGAGTGCTAAATTAAATAACCTGGATATTTTTCTGCTTTGTAGTGCAAAAAAGTAATGAATTTAAGGTAATAACAACAAAAATTTATAGATTTTTATTTAAAGTGTTATTCAGCTAGCTGAATTAGTCTCAAATCAAACTATACACGCAAAAAATAAACATGATTGCGGCAACCATAATGGAGGAACATACACTCAAAATAATTCTACAGTAAAAGGTTTAGTAAGTGATATTGTACCAAAATCTACTAATTCGTTACTAATTTTAGTATTTTCAAAGTACTAACATTAGTAATTTTTACTGGATTTGACTAATATTAGTTAAAAATTTTAGTATTGGTTACCAATTTCTGCACTAGGTCCTTTTGGACTAAAATTAGTTAAATTTTTAGTATTGAATACCCACGTTTTTTTTTGGGTGTATAATGCGAATTTTTACAAACAAAGCACATGTTAAATTTAGTAGTAATCATTAATAAATATTGTAAAAGATCGATCGACAAAAAATTAGGGATGTGCGATTAATCGATTAATTAATCAGTTCGATTAATCGAAATCCTGATTAATCAATTAATCGATTAATCAAATGTTTTGATTAATCAAAATCATGATTAATCGAATAATTTATATTTTGAATAATCAAAATTCATGATTAATTGATTAATCAGGAAGTTGAATATTCAAAATTTGAATAATTTAATATTTGTTTCTTGTTTTTATTTTCTTTTTATATGTATATTCAAATTGTATGGCTATTGACAAATTGTTGGAAAATTTATTAAATTTCAGTCGAATAGACTTTTTATGGTTCTTTTTAGCACGCAATGCAGATATTATCATGGTGGCTGCAAATTCCAAAAATAAATATGTGCATAATCTAAAAAATGGATATGCCTACAATAATTTAAAATTAATAAAATGGGACCATAAGCCCGTGTCGAAAGTTAATTAATTTAGTTGTATTGCACATGATTTCCTGCTCATGCACAATTCAACGCCAATTGTCGTCGAAGTGCTTTCAGAGAGAACCATTTTTTAATGTATTGAGTCCGTGTGGAACATTTATTTTCTTGTATTGTAAATGATCTCCAACTCGTGTACATACAATACCAATTGGCGTCGAAGTGCTGGCACAGAATATGAATATGATGAATGTTATTGGGAGTCTTAGATATGTATGTTTATTTTCTAGATTTGAGCATGGTTGGAGGCACATAATTCATATCATCTTCAGTCTTCCATGATAGATAGAAATTTTGAATTAGCCGTGCATGCACATTGATCATAAATTTTGGAAAATTTTGTTTGATTTTGACATATGTACATACACATTAAATTTCGCTTTTTTTTATTAATTTATAAAATTTGTTTTCATTTTTAAATATGTTTTTGTAAATATTCTTTTATTTTGTTTTGCCAACAGATTTGAATAAAATTATTCAAATTTGATTAATCAAAATTCAAATTAATTGATTAATCATAGTTCTGATTAATCAGAAAGTACGATTAATCGATTAATTGATTAATCAGGATTTCGATTAATCGGACTGATTAATTAATCGATTAATCGCACATCCCTACAAAAAATTTAAAAATACGCGAATGCGATGGTTTTTTTGCTCTCCGGAAAAGTTATGTTTTTTTGCTCAAATTGAATACAGTTTAACGATATGATCAAATGGATCAAATGATCAAAAGGAGTAAAAATATTATACTAATTTGACTAAATAGATATAATTTGATCCATGAAATGGTTGTGCCAAATAATATCTAATTGTTTTACTTTAGATCAAAAAATATAAAAATTGATACAAATTGATCCGGAATTTGGTCAAACCCGAGTAAAACGGTTCTGATATAAACATATATTTTTTAATATAAATAAATATAAATTGATCAATCATTTGATCCCGAAAATGAAGGATTAAAAATATATGATTATATCTTATTAGATCAAATTTGATATAATGAGATATAATTAGATCCAAAATGGAAAGGTAAATTTCATCTAATTTGATATTGAAGATCATATTAGATCTAATAAGATATAAGATATATATGGGGCATTCCAGGCCAAATCACTCACTATTACCCCCGACCACTTTCGATTTACTTTATTTTTGGATATGTTTTAGCATTTATTAAATGGAACTTGGACACCAATTTTCAGCCTTTTATTCCAAGATGGTGTTGAGTAATCAATTTTTCAAAATGGCGATTTTCTCAAAAAAATACAAAAATTTAAATTTTTAATTAATTTTGACCATTAAAAAATATAGATATCTTAGAAAAAGTTGGACAACGTTTTGTTGGTATTTAAATGTAGTTTTAGAAAAAAAATGTGAACAAATTATTCGAAGTAATTATCACTTATTTTGTGACGTTTAAATATTAAAATCGACTTTTTGAAAAAGTCCGAAACCTTCAATTTTTTTTAAAAACTATAAAAATTCTACTCTAAATTACGCAACTTTAAAGCTATAATTCGAGATGTGATCGCAATTCTTTCTATTTTTTTTTAAATTTTTAAAATTGCACCGTTAATTTTTTGGCTCTGATTTATTTTATATGGTGCTCCAAAAAAATAAATTGGTAGATACTGACCCTAACTTACCCGAGATATATTTATTTGGAGGTAAGTATACGTCTCACAAAAATTTAGGACGATCGTACATGTATAAGGTGCTCCGCATGGGCCTTGAAGTTTAGAAAACGGATTACAAGGAAAAATATGAATTTTTTTCGGTTTTATAAATTTTTTTGGTATTTTAAGTTGAGTTTAAATTCAAGTGGTTACAGAATTATAATAAGGAGTAAAATGCCTCTCTAATAAGGTACCAGAAACTAAAATCGGTTGAAAATCAGCCAAGTTATTACAACTTCCCCAGGCATCTAACGTATGGCAGACCACTTGATTAAGCAATACAATCCGATTTTTGAAATTCATTGAAATTTTCTACTGTAATAACATTTTTTTTATTCTTCAAGTTTAAATGTAATTAGATAACAAGTATTTTTCATATTGTGTTTTGCTAACATTTTTTAAATTAATGCTAAAAATGACTTCATTTTCAACACCCTTTTGAAATCTCTATTTTAAATTTTTTTTTTTTTTGTTTTAAAATTTAGAAAAACCAAAATAATATTACACAGAAACATGAATAATGAAAAAATGTTATTACAGTAGAAAATTTCAATGAATTTAAAAAAGGGACTCGTATTCTTTAATAAAGTGGTATGCCACACGCTAGATGCCTGGGGAAGTTGTAATAACTTGGCTGATTTTCAACCGATTTTTGTTTTTGGTACCTTATTAGAGAGGCATTTTACTCCGCATTATAATTCTGTAACCACTTGAATTAAAACTTAACTTAAAATACCAAAAAAATTTAGAAAACAGAAAAAAATTCATATTTTTCCTTGTAATCCGTTTTCTAAATTTCAAGGCCCATGCGGAACGGCTTACCCATGTCCGATCGTTCTTAATTTTTGTGAGGCGTATTTTTACCTCCAAATGAATATATCTAGGGTAAGTTAGGGTCAGTATCTACCAATTTAATTTTTTTGGAGCACCATATAAAATAAATCAGAGTCAAAAAATAAAAGGTGCAATTTTCAAAATTAAAAAAAAAATAGAACAAATTGCAATCACATCTCGAGTTATAGCTTAAAAGTTGCGTAATTTAGAGTAGAACTTTTAGACGTTTAAAAAAATCGAAGGTTTCGGACTTTTTCACAAATAAGTGATTACACAGTGCAACACCCAAAATCGGAATGGGATGAAACCAAAAGCAAATGAAAGTTGACATATTCCATAACAAACCCCTCAAGGCTTTTTTCTAGTTCGGAGCTAGATTTTGTTTTACACGCATTTGAAGTTAGTGCACTTTTATTATAATTACAATAATAAATGCTTGAAAACTGTATTAGTGGCGAATGATTAATATTGTAATTGCCTTTAAATAACAATCATACGCAACGGTGTCCAGTGATTTATATTAATAATTGCCTTTAAATAACAATCATACGCAACGGTGTACATGGTTTATTTTAATAATTTGGCTATTCAGTAAATAGGTACTGGACCGATTGCAGCAAAATTCATACCAGTCATAGCTGAAGTAATTTTGAGCTTAAGTTTGGAAACTGGACCCCACATGTTCAATAAGGGCACCACCAGGGGTCTTTAAAGTTGGACACGTTTAGTACACAAAAACTTTAAATGCTTTAAAATCACCAACTTTAAATGCGTGTAAAATAAAATCTAGCTCTGACCTAAAAAAAAAGGCCTTGAGGGTTTTGTTATGGAAAACGTCAGCTTTCATTTGCTTTTGGTTTCATTCCATTCCGATTCCGAAAGTTCGATTTTGTATCACTGTGTTATTACTTAGAATAATTTTTTTAATATTTTTTTCTAAAACTACATTTAAATACCAACAAAACGTTGTCCAACCTTTTTTAAGATATCTATATTTTTAACTGGTAAAAATTAATTGAAAATTTAAACTTTTTCATCATTGGTGTCCAAGTTGCATTTAGTAAGTACTAAAACATATCCAAAAATAAAATAAATCGAAAGGGATCGGGTCTAAAAGTGAGTGATTTGGCCTGGAATGCCCCATATATTTATACGCAATTTGATCCGAAAAATGGTGGATGTTTTTGCATTAAAATAGATCAACGTTTATAAAATATGATTTGATTTTTGACCAGTGTTGAAGCGACTTCAACAATTTTCATATATTTTTTCTTTAAATATTCATATTTTTTTTAAATTTGTATACATACTAAATATGTACACTGTAAATTGAAGTATTATTCGTTAAGTTTTAATTGAACATACCTCATATTTCTTTATGTACCTTATATATATATAACTGTTTTCTTTTATATTTTTAAGATTCTTAGCTTTCATTAGAATACCGCTTTAGTTTTAACATTTACTTAGTTACAAGAATTCAAAGAAGCAACACGCTTGAACTTTCTTAATACTATTTCATAAAACCATCTTATTAGTTTATCGTACTAGCAAAGAAAACGTGTAATTAATAAGTTTTAGTTGAATAAAGTACAACGTTTTAGAATTAAAATAAAACATCTTTCACTTCAACTACCGCTCACCACGCTTGGACCAGTACCAGGCGTCTACAACCAGACATTGCCATATTTCAGTGGATCCAATTAGATCTAATTGCATAAAAATATATAAAATTCTGCTGTTTTTTTGGTTTCTGTGAGGCACACCACAGGTCAACGATACCTTCACCAAACATAAAATTTTCAAAAAAAAAAAATAGTTTGGGTACGCTTCGAACCAGATAGGTGATATACATAACCCTAACAAGAAACTGTTTAAGGTGTGTTTATATCATCCCACCGAGTATTTAGATTTTAAGAAAGTAAAATATTACCAAAGTCTTAATACTGCCAAAAAATCATAAACAAAATCAAAAGACATTTTTAAAAACAGCTGTTTGTATGCAAATCTAATAACACACAGCCATTTTTTTGAAATATTTCATAAAATCAAAAGTCCTATTGGACTGTCAACAAAATCATATTACACACGATTTTTTGACAGGTCTTAATACTCAGTGGTATGATATAAACACAGCTTTAGGAACATTTTAAAAATAGCTCACGGGATATATGATCAAATATGATTCGTTAGATTTGTATCAAGTTATATATTGTTATATATGTATGTTTATTTTTACTCTGGGATTTAATTTTTTTTTGTAATTTTACAAATTTGTTTGTAATTTTACAAATTTCAATGGTTTTTTTTTTGCAAAGAAAAATCTAGTAAATTTTCGATAATTCCTTGTAAGTTTTAGTTCGCCAAAAAAGTTGTAAATTTACAATTTTATTGGTAAAAAACTTGTAAAATTACAAAAAAGCTCGTAATTTTAATTTTGTAATTTCTCCGCACAAAAAAAACCTTGCCAAATTATTTGAAAAAGTTTTGTAATCCCAGTTTACCAATATTTGACAGTTTTCCTTGTTTTTTAACAACAATTTTTTTGATCGAAATTAAATTTTTTTTTTTTGTAATTTTACAAATTTCAATTGTTTTTTAACAAACAAAATCCAGTAAATTTAGGAGAATTCCTTGTTAGTTTTATCGCGTCAAAAAAATTGTAAATTTAAAAATTTATTGGTAAAAATGTCGTACAAAATTTTTGGTAAAAAGCTTGTAAAATTACAAGGAGCTCGTCAAATAGGAGGTAGCAAAAAATAAAAGTTGAAGTTTTTCTTGGTTTTTTTTGAGTGTCTGTACCTTTGTGATAAGTGCACAGTTCCGTTTTATCTCTAAAGCTGGCCAGTTGACAATGAATGACACACCACTGCTGTATAAATCCAATGAACGCCATATTTTTCCAATGGCCCTTTTACAGAAATGTGTAAAGCAATCGTTGTTTTTCTTACCCGTTCCTTAATATTAGCCCTTAAATTCAACTTCCTATCTAGAAATACTAAAACAGAATTTATGTATTTTGTTCAAATGCATGTAACTTCTATAATTTTTGACGGATTTTATTAAAACCCCTCTCATTTTCTTTGTTATAAATTCGAATTGAGCTTTATATACAGAAATAAAATTTAAAATTTGTTTAACCTATTCAAATTTACAAAGAAATAAGGCAGGTTCACTTAGCGGACTTTTCTTTTAAATTACAGGAAACTCCAAAAATAGAATCCAATTTTGATGGCGATATCAAATTCTGAAGGTCAAAATACATAAGGATTAGTGGGTGTTGTTTCTAAGTCAGAACATTTTTTTTTTGTGGGGCTGGCTTATTGTTACTTCATATAATTTTAGTGAAGATTCAAAAAATTTAAAATATCAAGGGCCTATATTCAAAAACCTCTATCTTAAAAAACATAACTTTTCAGGAGAGCCAAAAAACTGTTTATTTCGCGTATTGTTAGAGTAATTAAAATTCGATATTCTACAATATTTTTTTAAATCCACTACTGAATCTCACATATAATTAGTTTTTAAAATTTTGCACTGTTTTTAATTTGTGATAGATAGAGGGTTTTGTTTCTCAAAAATATTAAGTACATGAATGAAAATGATCAGATAAACGTTTTTGGATTTTAATAAAAACGATTTTTAATGATTTCACGTACGACATCGGTAAATTTTTAACGTGATTTATTAATGATAACGGCGTATAAAAAATTCGGAAATTGCGGTATTGGTCTGATTTTTAAGACAAAAATAATTTTTTACCGAATTCATCTCAAAAGTTAACAAACTGTTAAATATGTTATGTAAAAAATAGTAAAAAAAACTAAAAACGCGATTTTGGTCCACAGATGCTGGACGATTTTTAATATTGAAATTTTTGTTTCATAATGAACACAAGACATCCAAATTTTGAGCCATATTTTCAAAAAAGTCAAACAAGAATTTTCAGAAAAAATTAGCATCAGTGGACCAAAATCGTGGTTCTGGAATTTTGTTGACAAATTCATGTTCAACATGCAATTATGAAATTATTCAAAAAAAAATATAAATATATAAAAAATAATATATTTTGAGGATGTTTATTCTGGCTCGAGGTCATTATTTTCTTTACTAATTAAAATCATGATATTCTCATAGCATAATTTTCAAGAAAAGGTCGAAAAAAACTATTTTTATTTTTTTAATAATTAATCAGAATTTGAACATAATGGTTGGCACGCCATAGTGATGAATAACCCTAATGTGGTTATTACATTCACAACAACAAATAACATATTGTTGTAGTCCATTGGACTATCATATGTAAAATGTTTTAAATATTTTTTAAAATATGATCTTAAACTTTAGTTTGTGCACAAACGATTTGTCATTACACTCGTTTGCTACTTTGTAGTAAATCGATTCTATTTTTGCTAAATAATCTTGACAATGGAATCTTGACAAATTCCGAAACACGTGTCGATTAAGTCTTGCAGAAATGACCAACATAAATAAATTTAAAACAAAAAATAATTTTCTTGAAAATTATGCTATGAGAATATCATGGTTTTAGTTAGTAACGAAAATAATGACCTCGAGCCAGAATAAACATCCTCAAAATATAATATTTTAAAGGTCGAAAAAAACAATTTTTATTTTTTTAATAAAAATTAATCAGAATTTTATATAAAAAATATAAATTAAAAAATATAAATTAATTATTATTGTGTAAGAGATAGAGAAACCCAAAAATGCAAATAAAATAGCAAAAACAAATATCTTTGTTCTGAATTTTACACCATAGATGAGGGCCGTTTTACTGAATATTTTGCCATCAAAAATCATTTTCGTGAAAATGGAAGATAGAGGGTTTTGAATATAGGCCCTCGATATAAAAAAAAATATATTTAAAAAACTTCCTATGTTAATAGTTTTGTTTTTCTATTTTTATCTTTTCAGGTGAGTGGTTTATATCATTCTATCAACATACGTTAACTTTTCGATATTTTATGGGTAAGTTTTTTAGGATTTATTTATGTTTACCAAAAACTGTCAACCCATATCAATGTCAGAAAAATAGCAGCAACTAGCAAAAGAATTATTCACTAATTTAACACCATTTTGCGTAAACAGTTAACATTATAAATATGTTAATTAACAAAAAAAAAAATAAACAACAAATGTAAAATTATCACCCAAATGTTATAAAGCAGGTCAAGAACCCTTAAGGCACACAAAAAAACACAAATTCTTTTTATAGTTTGTTTTCAAGCCTTAAGTAAATAAATATTTTTTTTTTGTAAATTAACAAATTCTGTAGGTGATAATTACTTAAACAAACATAAACAAAAACAAGTAAGAAAGCTATATTCGGCTGTGCCGAATCTTTAAATACCCTCCACCAATGTGATGATTTAAAAAACATAAAAGTTTGTTTTATATACCTCAGGAAATAAAAAAGTTTTTATAAAAGGTACTTTTTATAAAAGGTACTTTTTATAAAAGGTACTTTTTATAAAAGGTATTTTTTATAAAATTTTTTTTTTATAAAAGGTACTTTTTATAAAAGGTACTTTTTATAAAAGGTACTTTTTATAAAAGATACTTTTTATAAAAGGTACTTTTTATAAAAGGTACTTTGAATAAAAGGTACTTTTTATAAAAGATACTTTTTATTAAAGGTACTTTTTATAAAAGGTACTTTTTATAAAAGGTAATTTTTATAAAAGGTACTTTTTATAAAAGGTACTTTTTATAAAAGGTACTTTTAAAAAGGTACTTTTTATAAAAGGTACTTTTTATAAAAGGTACTTTTTATAAAAGGTACTTTTTATAAAAGGTACTTTTTATAAAAGGTACTTTTTATAAAAGGTACTTTTTATCAAATGTACTCTTTATAAAAGGTACTTCTTATAAAAGGTACTTTTTATAAAAGGTACTTTTTATAAAGGAACCATTTATAAAAGGTACTTTTTATAAAAGGTACTTTTTGAAAACGGTACAGAATTTTCGGAAAGTACTTGTTCCAGAATGTTTTATTTCACTAAAGGATCCTACATTATAAATTTCAAGTTTGAATAAAATTTCAGTAAATAAAAAAAAGTACCAAAAGTACTTTTTTTACCCATTTTACCTCAGTAGAATCAACATTGGCAAAACCCGAGCCTTAGTGAATCTTTTTTCCGGAAGGTGAACCGACATTGCAAATTTCCATTTTCTAGTACCATTATTTAAGGAAATATAAAATGTAACAAAAGTACATATTTTTACCCTTTTTACCCTATTAGAAAAATTATTGGCAAAAACTCAGCCTTAGGGGATCTATAATCCGGGAGGTGAACATACAGTCCAAATTTCAAGTCTATGTGACAATTTTGTAAGGAAATATAAAAGGTGCCAAAAGTACATATTTTTTCCCTTTTTACCCTCTTAGAATCAACATTGGCAATAATCCAGCCGTACTGGATCTTTTTTCTAGGATGTGAACATACTGTCCAAATTTCAAGTTTCTATGACCATTATTTCAGGAGATATAAAAAGCACCAAAAGTACTGTTTTTTACCCTTTTGACCCCCTTAGAATTAACACTGGCAAAAATCCAGCCTTAATGGATCTATATTCCGGGAGGTGAACATACAGTCCAAATTTCAAGTCTCTATGATCATTATATCAGAAGATTTAAAAAGTACCAAAAGTACAGTTTCTTACCATTTTTACCCCCTTACCATTGACTAAACTCCAGCCATAGTGGATCTATATTGCTGGAGGGTAACATGCAGTCCAAATTTCAAGTCTCTATGACCATTATATCGGGAGATATAAAAAGTACCAAAAGTACAGTTTTTTACCTTTTTTACCCCCTTATAATCAACATTGGCAAAAATCCAGCCTTAGTGGATCTTTATTCCGGAAGGTCAAACTACAGTCCAAATTTCAAGTCTCTAACTTCAGCGGTTTGGGCTGGGCGATGATGAATGAGTATGTCAGTCAGTCATATTACTCTTTTATATATATAAATTTTCCGGATTTGGGCGATTTTTGCCATAAAAATTATTTCTGTCTTTTATTATTTAACAAAATTTATTTTTTTAAATGAAAATATTTTTTTTTTTTAAGAAATCTGAACAAAATTGAATTTTGGCGATATTTTACATCCGATTTGGCGACAAAGCCAAAAAAAAGTCTGGCAACCCCGTTAATAACACGAAGCAAAAAATGTACACACACACACACACATGCTATATAAAAATTACTATTAATATTTTTATTATTACTTAACGAACTTTATTTTAATTAAATTTAGATTTTGTTTTACATATTTTAAAGCTTTTTTGTAAAGATTTTTTTCCTTTTTCTCAGTTTTTTTTTTTTTTCATTTCCGTTTTCTTTCTTATGTATCACACAAAATATGAGTTAATTTAGGGTTATGTTGAAAAAAACGATGTGTTTTTTAGTAATTCGCTCATAACTTTTAAAATACTTAACCGATTTAAAAAAAAAATACATCAGTTTTTGCCTGGGAAAATTACGCAACTTTTGGTACCCCAAGCGTTTAAATCGGTTTCGGAGTATTGCCAAAAACGTGATTTCAACAGACAGACAGACAGACGGACGGACAGACAGACAGACGGACATTGCTAGATCGACTTAAAATCGATCAAGGAACATGAATATATATACTTTATGGGGTCCTAAACCAATATTTCAATGTGTTACATACGGAATGACAAACTTATATATACCCTCTATCACCAGAGTGGAGGGTATAAAAATGCTAAAGCAATTATTTACAAAAATTTCAAGGTAAAAGAAATTTGCTATTATAAATTTAAGTGTATTATGTTTGTACTCTCTTTTAAAAAATTATTTTAAAATTTTTTTAACAATAACATAAATTATGCAAAATATGTTCTCACGAAAAAAATATATATTTACATTTTAAGTTCTTACCAATTGCGAATGACTACAATTCTATCGCTGATAATAACTTAAAAAGCAATAATAATCGGCCTTACCAAGAAACAGGAAAAAATAATAAATCATTGCTGAGTAGAAAAGTGAAAATTTTTTTCTAATAGAATTAAAAAAATATTTTTCATTTAAAATCGATTTTAGTAAGATTTCTTAAAAAAGTATTTACGAATTGTTGTTTCTTAGTCAGGTCATTAATATAAGTTCAATATAAACTACACAATAAATTATTAACATTTTTAAACAAATTTTTGTGTTGGAAAAAAAACTCTTTAGCCAGCAAAATATCATCAGCAACAATCAACAACAGCAAAATAAACTAGCAACCTAAGAAAAACTTTTCTACAAATTAAACTTTATTACTTCCTTTTTAAGAAGGCATTGAAAATATGGCCTTCTTCTATAGCAATATGAACAAAAACAAATAATAAAAAACAAAATTTACGTAAATCCTTTTGGCATTTACCTTAAGGTTAATCCTTTAGGGGCCGTTGTAAGAAATTTAAAGACATATGTCAGAATTAACACTTTTATGTTATATATACGCTGATGCAAAAGGTCCGTTTACATCGTTCTATGATCAATAGAAAAACTCTGTCAAAAAATCTGTAAAACGATTTTCAATTTCAATTTTATTTAGCAAACTTTCAGCAGATTTTTCTGCTAAAATGAATATTTTTACTAAAATCTATGTCATTTAGTTTTGAAAATAACAAAAATTTTAATGCGTTTTTACTGATTCTGTTTTCTGAATTTAAATAAATTTTTGAACACATTTTTAGCAGAATTTTTTAGGTATGCAGAAATTTGTTGCTGTCATTCTTTTTTTAAAAAAAAATATTTTTTCAAAACAATAAATAATATCTGAAATTCAATTGATAAATTTTGAAATAAAATTGATAATTTCTGAAATATAATTGATAATTTTTGAAATACAAATTAAAAATTTCTGAAATACATTTGATAAATTCTGAAATACAATTGACAATTTCTGAAATTCAATTGATATTTTCTGAAATACAAATTAAAAATTTATGAAATACATTTGATAAATTCTGAAATACAATTCACAATATCTGAAACACAATTTATAATTTCTGAAATACAATTGATATTTTCTGATATACAAATTAAAAATTTCTGAACACAATTGATAAATTGTGAAATACAATTGATAATTTTTGAAATACAATTGATAGTTTCTGAAATACAGTTGATATTTTCTGAAATACAATTGATAACTTCTGAAATACAATTGATAAGTTCTGAAATACAATTGATAATTTCTGAAATAAAAGTGATAAATTGAAATACAATTGATCATTTTTGAAATACAATACATAACTTCTGAAATACAATTGATAGTTTCTGAAATACAATTGATAATTTCTGAAATACAATTGATAATTTATGAAACACAATTGAAAATGGTGTAAAAAAAGTCTCGTTATCCCATTTTACCAATATTTGACAGTTTTCCTTTTTTGTCCTTTTTAACAAATAATTTTCGATCGAAATTTAAATATTTTTTTTTTAATTTTCGAATTTTTTTTTGTAATTTTAAAATTTTTTTACAAAAAAAAAATCTAGTAAATTTACGAGAATTTCTTGTAAGTTTTTTTTCGTCAAAAAAATGTAAATTTACACATTTATTGGCCAAAATCTTGTAGAATTACAAAAAAGTTCGTAATTTTTACTAGAAATTCTCGTAAAATAGGAGGTAGCAAAAAATCTAGTAAAATCAGGAAAGTGATTTCAAATTAATTGTAAATTTACAATTTTTTGGTAAAAAGCTAGAAAAATTACAAAATTATTTGTAAAAATCTTGTAAAATAATAAGGAATTCTTGACAAATGGGAGTTAGCAAAAAAGTTACAAATTTTTCTTGTAATTTTACAATTTTTTTTTTTTTAAATTAAAAAAAAAATTGCGATCCACGACACTTTGCATTTATTCGTACGCTGAATCCGAAAATCCACTCCAAAAGTTTTCGAGATATTGTCAACTTCTCATCTATTTAAAAAGTTGTTTTACTTAAATTAAAATATCTCCAGAACAAATTAATCGATTTCATTGTTTTTGGTTTTAAATTGAAGATTATTTAATGATATATTAACCCCACATTAAACATTATTCAATCTGATTATCACCTTAGAAGCTACTACACCGTCCGACAGCAAATATTAAAAATGAACTGGATGATGTACATCTAAAAGTAGAGATCAAATGGACTTTTTCATTTCGTGATCCTGTTTCCTTTTAAAAGAACTTCAAAGTTTTAAAGAATACATTTTGTAAAATATTTTTCAAATATTTGTACTTGTCCTAGGATGATAATGGTGATGGCAAATGGCAGACGAGGATCTCTTCTAATGTTTCCATTTTTTTTGCCATATCAAGATAAAAGGATATGAATAAAGACATTTAAAAACTTTATCACAATATTTTGTTGAAAATTTTTGAATGATATTGAAGGATACATTTTTGAAAGGACGTAACTTACCTCCTTTTTCCTGATATGTAAAAATAATAAAATTATGGGCCAACCCCCTCTTTTCTTTGCTATTACAAGTGACATCATAGGACAAGTACAAATACACAGTGGACCACTCAAAATTTGATACGCTTGAAACCAAAAAAATCTGAAAGCTACTGATAAGAGAACAAAAACCGTAGCTGGGTTTGGTCTGATTGACTAAGGTTTTTTTTTTTAATTGACGTTTAAAGTTTAAGGCTTAAAAATGAATTTTTGTTAACGGAAGTTTATTTAAAAAAATTCCACCTCATGATCAAAAACTTAAAAATGTAAAAAATAAAATGTAAAAATAAAATTAAGGTCGAATTTTTTTAAATAATCGTTTGGAGAATTTTTTGTAGGGCAGTTCAAGAGCTACAATATTGCCGAAAACACTCACACAAATTTGTGAATAGTTTTCGAGAGATATAGGTATTACAAAAAGTGTCCTCTTATCTAAAATTAAACTCTTAGCCTAATACTTCAAACGCCAATTAAAAAAAAACCGTAGTCAATCAGACCAAGCCCAGCTAGGTTTTTCTTCTCTTATCAGTACCTTTCAGTTTTTTTGGTCTCAAGCGTATCAAAATATTTGGGTTGCAAAATGATGCATAGTGTTATTAAAAAAATATTTTATAAAATTAAATCTTCTAAAATTTTTAAGTCCTTTTAAAAGGAAATAAGATCACGAAATGAAAAACTGAAAATGCAGTTTTACTACATTTAGTCTCTAGTTTCAAACGTATATTATCCAGTTCGTGTTCAACGACTTTTTTCATTTTTGTCGGACGGTGCTATACGATATATTACAATTTTGCTTCAATTTTGCCTAAATTTGGTGTAAAATTAAAATTCCATTGTAAATTTCACGAAGATAAAAAATTTTTAAAATTCGTTTTTCTATTTGACGCTCAAGTCTGATATAATACGAAAAAATTAAGTTGATTTTTAAAAAAATCAGTTGAAAATTGTACACTCAAGATAATAACTCCGTAAAATACTCTGTAATATCAATTCAACAGATATTTGACAGTGTTTTCTGTCTAAATACAGATTTAAAGAAAATACTTTGTATTTTGTGGTGACAACATAAGCGTAGCTAGACCATTATCCTGCCAGAAAAAAAATCATAAAAATTGGTACGTAAAAATTTATGAAAAAAATATGCAAATTTGGTTTAAAATTTTGACTTCTTTTGGAAATATTTCTGGATATACTTAATGGATTTTTTTATTTGAGTGTCTACGTTGCATATCTGCTTTGAACAGGAAATTTCTTGCAAAATTAGGCTACTTATAAGGATATAACCATAAAAAGAAAATTTTGAACTTTTCTATAATGTCCTAATGGTATCCTTGATCGTACCGAGTTCGGATTTCTTGCTAAAGTAATTTTATTGGGAATTCGAATAAAAAAAATATGAATAACTTTTACATAAACTTTTCAAATATTAAACAATTTGTCGTTTTTGAGGGCTTTGTCCATAAAAAATAAGAATGCATATATCTCGAGAAGGCGATTTGATACAACTTTTCTGCTGACAGATTTGTTTTTAAGAGGCCAAAATAATTTAAAAAATGTATCCTAGAACTCTGTGCAAAAAAAAAGGTGGTTTTTGTAGAGTAGTGTAATTAGTATATTAAAATCCATTTATTATGGAAAAAGTTATTAAAACGTTATATTTCTGTATTTTTTTCAAAAAATATGTTTAATACTTCTTCTGAAGTTATTTTATATTTAACTATTTCATTTTTAATATTTAAAGCTTCTAAATTTCAAAATCGATCCTAAATCATTGCACTTCGTAACCATGTATTTATTTTACGCATAGCTAAGAAACTTCTTTCACAACAAGTTTAGATAAATATTCCTGTCAATTTTGGATTTCAGCATTTTAATGTTTGATTAATTAAAAAAAAAAGGAAAATTGTCTGGGGTGGGCTAAATCAAAACTGGGGTGGGCTAAATGACCTTTTATTTAAAATCAAAAACAATTAAAACCATCAATAGGTTCCGAAGATATTTTAGTTTAAGTAAACCAACTTTTTAAAAAGATGACCATTTGAAAAGGTGTTGATAAGTCGAAAACTGTTCTACTTTTTAAACTTTAGATTAGATTTTCGGATTCAGCGTAAAATTTTACATGGAAAATAAATGCAAAATGCCGTGGGTCAAAATCTCTGTAAACTACACCATTTCTAATTGTAATTGAGAAAATACAAATTACATTAAGAAAATACAAATTGATATTGAGAAATTTGAATTAATATTGAGAATATGAAAATTGATATTGAGAAATTCAAATTGATATTGAGAAAATACAAAATGATATTGAGAAACTCAAATTGAAATTGAGAAATGAAATTTGATATTGAGAAATCCAAATTGATATTGAGAAAACACAAATTGATATTGAGAAATTCAAATTGATATTGAGAAAATGCAAATTGATATTGAGAATTTCAAAATTATATTGGGAAAATACAATTTGATATTGAGAAATTTAAATTGATATTGAGAAATCAAATTTGCTATTGAGAAATCCAAATTGATATTGAGAAAACACAAACTGATATTGAGAATTTCAAATTGATATTGAGAAAATAAAATTTCATATTGAGAAATTAAAATTTATGTTGGGAAAATACGAATTGATATTGAGAATTTAAAAATTGTAATTAGGAAATACAAAACTGAAAATGAGAGTTGAAAAATTGAAATTGAGAAAAAGAAAATTGTAATTGAGATTAAAATTGTATTAAAAAAAAATTGTAATTGAGAAATAAAAAACAACAACAAAAATAAAAATTGAGATAAATAATAAATTCGGGAACGAAAATTTAGAACTGGTCCATAATGTACGAAATGAATCTCATACATTTTACCAATTTTAATAACAAAATTAAAATATTCATGACCAAGCAGCACTTAATTTTTTTATTTAGGAGTGTATATGGTGAAATATAGAGACTTATGCCAAAATCCACCTAAACAATCCAATCGTTGATCTCGATTGCAAGTTTCCTTTCCAAACAAAAATTATAATTTCTCAATTTAAATTTTCTATTTCTCATATTATTATTTTATTTCTCCAAATCAGTTTTTGATTTCCCAATTTTAATTATTGTTTTCTCATTATAAATTTTTAATTTCTCAATATCAATTTGTATGTTCTCATTATCAATTTTTAATTCTCAATATCAATTTTGTTTTTCCCAATATAAATTTTAATTTCTCAATATCAATTTTTATTTTCTCAATATCAATTTGAATTTCTCAATATAAATTTGTATTTTCTCAATATAAACTTGAATTTCTCAATATCAAATTTTATTTCTCAATATCAATTTGGATTTCTCAACATTAAATTGTATTTTCCCAATATAAATTTGAATTTCTCAATATCAAATTTTATTTTCTCAATATCAATTTGAATTTCTTAATATCAATTTGTGATTTCCCAATTTAAATTTGGATGTCTCAATATCAAATTTTATTTCTCAATATCAATTTGGATTTCTCAATATCAAATTGTTTTTTCTCAATATTAAATTGAATTTCCTAATATTAAATTGTATTTTCTCAATATCAATTTAATTTTCTCAATATCAATTTATATTTTCTCAATTACAATTAGAAATGGTGTAGTGTTTTTAGACCTCAAACTTTCTTGAAGGGCCTATGTATTAAAACGGTTTGATTTGGTTAAAATTAAGTTTTAATGAAAGTTTGCGCCAATCTCTGTGAAAAGTTTTTTTTTTTATTTGTTGAACTCGGATTGTTGGACAGTTTTGGCCAAATTTCAAATGGCAATATCTCGAAAACCGCTCGAGTGATTCCTTAATTTTCTTAAATTTGTATGTAGCATGCATAAAAATAATGTATCACAAGATAATTATTTTTATACCCATCACTCTAGTGATAGAGGGTATATATAAGTTTGTCATTCCGTTTGCAACACCTCGAAATATTGGTCTAGGACCCCATACAGTATATATATTTAAGATCCTCGATCGATTTTAAGACTATGTCTGTCTGTCCGTCTGTCTGTCTGTTGAAAACTTTTGAAATACTTAACGGAGGCTCTTGAAGTTTAGCAGATATAGCGAAATCGGTCCAGTGGTTCAAAAGTTATAAGCAAAAGACTGAATGTCGACAAGGGGGTTTCGTGAATTTACGATATAAAAAGGCTAACATTCGAAAGGCAATTCTGAGGTAACTGAAGCTTAGCATATATATTTTTCATTCCCTTGTCCTGGTTCGTATTGAATTTCAGCCAAATTGGTTTAGTGGTTCAAAAGTTATTAGCAAAACCGTGAATTTCAGATTAGATTCACCTTAAATTCACGTGTTGAAAACCCGTTAAACATGTTTTAAAAACATTGGTAAGTCACAAAAATATTTTACAACGTATTTTTGTTACTCAAAAATACTTTCACACTAAAAAAAAAAAAAATACACTCGAAATATATTTTTACACTAAAAAAAAAATTACACTCAAAAAAATTTTGGTAGATTTTTTTTTTTTTTTCAAAAATTACTTTGTACACAAAATAAAATATTTGTAATCAAAAATGCTATTTTTTCATGTTAGAAAATTAACTATCACCCAAAAAGAGCATTGTGGAGGGTATTCATAGATTCGGCCAAGTTGAGTTTAACTTCTGTACTTGTTTTATTTTTTAATTTTTCACTAATTCAAAATTTTTGGTGGAAATTTTCCAAAAATACAAAACTTTGATCGAAGGGCACCACGGGTGATAATGATTGGATTTGGCTCAAATTAAGTTTAAATGAGAGATTGTCGCAATCTCTATGAAAATTTTGTTCTGATTATCGTCCAATTCATTCTACAATCTATTGCAATAGGAATCTGTTCTAAAAAATGTTCCTAAAAACATATATTTTCATGACATTAGTTTTTTTTTTTCAAATTTCTATCAATTTCTATGGGTTAATGAGTAGACAACACTTAAGGGTATTCTATTTCCATTTTACAATCATTAAGAAGTTTAGATTGCTGTTATTTTGCCTCTTGTAGTTAGTTGTATGTATTAAACAGAAAATAAACTATTTGTTCAAAGGTAAAAACTCTTAGCTAAAAAAATATTTAAGTTTTTTTTTTTTTGTACAGTACTACTATTATTATCTTTAAACTTTAATAGCTCTTACAAAAACTACAATACTTACGGACTAAAACTATAAACATTTTCCTTTTTTGTCTATCATACACTCAAAAAAAAAACCTGGGTATTCAATACTAAAAATTTAGCTACGAGTACTAATGTTTTAGTCCAAAAGGACCTAGTGCAGGAATTGGTAATCAATACTAAAATTTGTTACTAATATCTAGTACATGAAAAATACTAACAAAACAGTAAATATTACTGCAATTTACTACAATTTTAGTAAATATAAATACTAAAAAAATCATAAATATTTCAAATTTTTGCCCTATTTAGTAAAAAAAATTACTAATTTTAGTAAATAAAATAGCTAATTTTAGTTAATAAAATTACTACCTATATCAATTTTGTTAAATAAAAATCAGAAAAAAATTATATATAAATGATTTTTTATTTCACTTCGGTTATAAGATATACTTAATTACATGTCTTCTTAAGCTGTTAAAAAAAACTTAGCGTTGATTGTACCACATTTAAAAAAATAAATGATTGATGTCGCCATACCATTGAAATATATTTTGCAAACGATCGCTAAAAATATAAAGAAAAAATAATATTTTTTCACTACATGTTCAAATGTATGTACACACATTTTACCACAGAGGGTGCTTTTTATACTTACATTTTTTTGTATACGTGTGTGTATCCATAATATTTTCTTCAGCTTGAGTTTTTTTCACACAGCCATTGAAATAAAAAACGATTAAACAAAAAAACTGACGTAGTTTTATTATTAATATTATTTTATTTAATGAGCACATTTAAATAAATAAAGAGCATATATTAAATTACTTTAACACAATTTAAATTAATAAATTTATAATATATATTTTTTTACAAACACTCCGTGACCGGGTATCGCGTTGTTTCGGTTTTAATTCTTTTTCGCACTAAATAAACAGAAAAATCAGTTGGTAGCACTGCAGGTAAATGCGAGAAAACGTGGTGATCGCACACACTGCAGCAGCAAGCAGCAGACGGCAAGAAATATAAAAAACTGTGTTTAATTATAAATAATACATTTAAAAAATAAGTACTTTTTTTATTTGCAGCTAGGGGTATGCTCTTTTAAAGTTAAGAAATTAAAAATGCGTCATTTTAGTGAAATTATAATTAAATAGAGTACTCTTCATTTTTTCTGTCTGCTGCTTGCTGCTGAATTGTGAAGAAGAATGTAGTGGCTATTACAGACAGTGTTGCCATTACCAATATGAAAAAAAAAACGCAAAAATCGTAGGAAAAGGGTAAAAATTTACAAAAAAAAAATCAGCTACAAAAAAAAGAGAAAATTAAAATAAAAAATGGAAATGTGCTTTTTAAGGTTAAAAGGATAAAAAGCGCAAAAAACAATAATAAAAATATTTGTTTTTATCATAAATTAAATAAATAAGCTGATACAATCACGAGTAAAAATAATATTACATTCATATTACTTAAAAACACAATAAATTTAATACAAACTTTTTTATTACATTCAATCATCACGCCACAGATCTTTTTTAATGAAATGTTTGGATATTTTATCAGTTTAATTTTTATGCATTTTACTTCATTTTGACAGTAAACAAAATTGTTTCAAAAAACAACAGTCATCAAATATTTTTAAAAATACGTAGTTGTAAAAAAATTTAGAAAATATGTACCAAAAAGTTTATAATACATTTTCATTAAAATACATTTTCATTAAAAAATATTGTTAGTATTTCCAATCTGTATGAAGTGATATTAGACACTTAGTTAAGTAAAATAATTTACTCATATCTTTCGTGGGAAATCCCAATATTTAAGTGTTATAATCTAAAAACTAAATTGTCTTGATGAAACAAAAAAACATAATCCAAAAACTAAATTTGCTAAATGAAACAAAAAAAATAAATTGCGAAAAATTTTAATTTTTGTACGATCGGTACAAAACTTAATTAGATTTTGAATCAAATCACAACCAAAAACAGCGATGCCAATTCAGCGCGTGCTTGATTTAAAGCTATCCGACCACCCAAAAAGGGATTTTTTTTTAAATCTAGGGCGTTCTTAAGAAATGTGCTAAACTGTCGTAATAACAGTCTTAGATTCATATTTTTTATGTAGTGTAGTACAACCAAAGAAATGGGTAACTTTGTTGAAAATTTAAAAAAAGATATTTCACAATTTTTAGACTTATTCTGTGAATAGTCCTGATGATTTTATAATTTTTTTTGAACCTTAAATTAAAATTATTTTTTTAGCGCTTTTTGGCGCTTTTAACTTTATTCAAATTTAGAACTGTTTTGCGCGTTTTGCCTGTTACACAATTTTCGAAAATAGACCTAAATTTTCTTTATTTAAATCTGTCAAAAATACATATTTTGATTGCATCATTACAAAAATAATACTCCATAACCAAAAAAATAACATGAGCCGACGATTGAGAAATCCGCCGTCATGAATTTTGAGAGAACATTTGGGATTTGTGAACACAAAACACGTTTACCTGCAAATTTTGAAAGGATACCTTGAGTCAAATTTAAAGGAGATGTTTGTATGAGGCCAAGGTTCAAACACGGACTGATTTTTTTCATTATCATTAGGTCTTAGGCTTAAGTTTCAAATTTCAGCAAAATCTATTGATAATATAAAAATCACAAATTTAAAAAAAAAATGTCGCGAAAAAATAGAAAGACAACATAAATACCCAATTTTTAAAAACGCGTATTTAAAAAACGGCAAGATCAAAAAAGCACCAGCAAATACCCGAAATGTAACATAATGGCAACACTGAATTCAAATTTAACGATTTTGCAAAAAAAAAACAGTTGGTAGCTCTGCTTGTAAACAAGCGCCCCCTTACGGAATAATTATTAACAAAAATAAATTAAAAACCTATTTAATTACTGTATATTAGTACTTTTTTGAACTAAAAATAGTAAAAAAATTAGTAAAACCAACTACCAACAAAAATTACTCATAAACAGTAAGAAATACTAATTTTAGCACTTTGAAGATACTAAAAAAACTACTGTAATACTGGTAATTGGTAACTTATTAGTAGATTTGGGTTACCAACGCACTTACTATTTTTTTTACTGTAGAATTATTTTGAGTGTACTGTAAACTAATGTTAACAATATGGCTTCCTAAGTTTAATATTAAACGTCCTATTTTGGCTTAGTCTTTTTACAACATATTACCTTTTTTTTAAAGACTAAATGGATAAAGAAAACTTAAAAGTGTTTTTAAATTTTCCACTTTTGTTTCCTTGTGTTTTCTTGAAAGGATAATAATAAGTTTAGGTTTTCTACTGTTTTTTTGGAATGAGTGTTTTAGAGTTAGCTTATATGATTTACATTATTTTGACTTCATAATTTTCTATGTATTTTCTTAATGAATATTGTTAAGGATTTTCAAGATCTTGTAAGTCTTCGTTATTTTAATATACTTTTTATTTCAAAAATTAACAATAATACCTCAATTGCTACCACGTTTTTTATACCCTCCACTCTAATGATAGAGGGTATACAAAATTTGTCATTCCGTTTGTAACACCTAGAAATTTTGGTCTAGGACCCCATAAAGTATATGGGGCATTCCAGGCCAAATCACTCACTTTTTGACCCGACCCCTTTCGATTTATTTTATTTTTGGATATGTTTTAGTACTAGGACACCAATTTTCAGCCTTTTATTCCAAGATGGTGTTGAGTAATCAATTTTTCAAAATGCCGATTTTCTCAAGAAAATTAAAAAATTGAAATTTTAAATTAATTTTGACCATTAAAAAATATAGATATCTTAAAACAAGTTGAACAACGTTTTGTTAGTATTTAAATGAAGTTTAACAAAAAAATATGAAAACATTATTCGAAGTAATTATCACTAATTTTTTGACGTTTAAAAATTAAAATCGACTTTTTGAAAAAGTCCGAAACCTTCGACATTTTTGTAAAAAACTCTAAAAATTTTACTCTAAATTACGCAACTTTTAAGCTATAATTCGAGATGTGATCACAATTCTTTCTATTTTTTTCAAATTTTGAAAATTGCACCTTTTATTTTTTGACTCTGATTTATTTTGTATGGTGCTCAAAAAAAATTAAATTGGTAGATACTGACCCTAACTTACGCTAGATATATTCATTTCGAGGTAAAAATACTCCTCACAAAAATTAAGAACGATCGGACATAGGTAAGGCGTCTAAACGTCAAGGCCCATGCGGAACGCCTTACCTATGTCCGATCGTTCTTAATTTTTGTGAGGAGTATTTTTACCTCGAAATGAATATATCTAGCGTAAGTTAGGGTCAGTATCTACCAATTTTTTTTTTTTTTTGAGCTCCATATAAAATAAATCAGAGCCAAAACATAAAAGGTGCAATTTTAAAAATTAAAAAAAAAAATAGAAAGAATTGTGATCACATCTCGAGCTATGGCTTAAAAGTTGCGTAATTTAGAGTAGATTTTTTATAGTTTTTTACAAAAAAATCGAAGGTTTCGGACTTTTTCAAAAAGTCGATTTTAATTTTTTAACGTCAAAATGTAAGTGATAATTACTTCGAATAATTTTTTCATGTTTTTTTTTCTAAAACTACATTTAAATACCAACAAAATGTTGTCCAACTTTTTTTAAGATATCTATTTTTTTAACTGGTCAAAATTAATTGAAAATTTCAATTTTTTCATTTGTTTGAAAAAATGATTACTCAACACCATCTTGGAATAAAAGGCTGAACATTGGTGTCCAAGTTGCATTTAAAAAGTTCTAAAACATATCCAAAAATAAATCAAAAAGGCTTCGGGTCTAAAAGTGAGTGATTTGGCTTGGAATGCCCCATATATATTCATGATACTCGATCGATTCTAAGACGATCTAGTGATGTCCGTCCGTCCGTCTGTCTGTCTGTTGCAAACACTCTAACTTTTGAAAGACCTTACGGAGGCTCCTGAAGTTTGGCATATATGTTTGGAATTAACCTGGTCAGGTTGGTACCTGGTCCAGCAAAATTGGTCCAGTGGTTCAAGAGTTATGAGCAAAATACCGAATTTCGGCAAGGGTTTTTCGTGAATTTACGAGATAAAAAACACGCTAACTTTCGAAAGGCAATTCTGAGGATGCTGAAGCTTCGCATATATATTTTTCGTTCCCCTGGCCTAGTTTGTATTAAATTTCAGCCAAATAGGTCCAGTTTTTCAAAAGTTATTAGCAAAACCTTGAATTTCAGATTAGTTTCACCTCAAATTCACGTGTTGAAGACTCGGTAAACATGTTTTAAAAACATTGGTAAGTCACAAAAATATTTTACAACGTAGTTTTGTCGCTCAAAAATATTATTGCACTAAAAAAAATGCACTCGAAAAAAATTTTACACTCAAAAAAAAATTTTACAATCAAAAAAAAATTAGTAAATTATCTTTTTTTTTCACGTTAGAAAATTTACTATCACTTAACAAGTAAGAAAGCTATATTCGGCTGTGCCGAATCTTTAAATACCCTCCACCAATGTGATGATTTAAAAAACAAAAAAGTTTGTTTTATTTATTTAAAAAACAAAAAAGTTTGTTTTATTTATACCTCAGGAAATAAAAAAGTACCAAAAAGTGTACTTTCGGTACCTTTAATAAAAGGTACTTTTTATAAAAGGTACTTTTTATAAAAGGTAATTTTTATAAAAGGTACTTTTTATAAAAGGTACTTTTTATAAAAGGTACTTTTTATAAAAGGTACTTTTTATAAAAGGTACTTTTTATAAAAGGTACTTTTTATAAAAGGTACTTTTTATAAAAGGTACTTTTTATAAAAGGTACTTTTTATAAAAGGTACTTTTTATAAAAGGTACTTTTTATAAAAGGTACTTTTTATAAAAGGTACTTTTTATAAAAGGTACTTTTTATAAAAGGTATTTTGTATAAAAGTTTTTTTTTTATAAAAGGTACTCTTTATAAAAGGTACTTTTTATAAAAGGTTCTTTTTATAAAAGGTACTTTTTATAAAAGGTACTTTTTATAAAAGGTACTTTTTATAAAAGGTACTTTTTATAAAAGGTACTTTTTATAAAAGGTACTTTTTATAAAAGGTACTTTTTATAAAGGAACCTTTTATAAAAGGTACTTTTTATAAAAGGTACTTTTTGAAAACGGTGCAGAATTTTCGGAAAGTACTTGTTCCAGAATGTTTTATTTCAGGATCCTACATTCTAAATTTCAAGTTTGAATAAAATTTCGGTAAATAAAAAAAAGTACCAAAAGTACTTTTTTACCCATTTTACCTCAATAGAATCAACATTGGCAAAACCCGAGCCTTAGTGAATCTTTTTTCCGGAAGGTGAACCGACATTGCAAATTTCCATTTTCTAGTACCATTATTTAAGGAAATATAAAATGTAACAAAAGTACATATTTTTACCCTTTTTACCCTATTAGAAAAATCATTGGCAAAAACCCAGCCTTAGGGGATCTATATTCCGGGAGGTGAACATACAGTCCAAATTTCAAGTCTATGTGACAATTTTTTAAGGAAATATAAAAGGTGCCAAAAGTACAGATTTTTTCCCTTTTTACCCTCTTAGAATCAACATTGGCAATAATCCAGCCGTACTGGATCTATATTCTATGATGTGAACATACTGTCCAAATTTCAAGTTTCTATGACCATTATTTCAGGAGATATAAAAAGCACCAAAAGTACAGTTTTTTACCCTTTTGACCCCCTTAGAATTAACACTGGAAAAAATCCAGCCTTAATGGATCTATATTCCGGGAGGTGAACATACAGTCCAAATTTCAAGTCTCTATTATCATTATATCAGAAGATTTAAAAAGTACCAAAAGTACAATTTTTTACCATTTTTACCCCCTTACCATTGGCTAAACTCCAGCCATAGTGGATCTATATTGCGGGAGGGTAACATACAGTCCAAATTTCAAGTCTCTATGACCATTATATCGGGAGATATAAAAAGTCCAAAAGTACAGTTTTTTACCCTTTTTACCCCCTTAGAATCAACATTGGCAAAAATCCAGCCTTAGTGGATCTTTATTCCGGAAGGTCAAACTACAGTCCAAATTTCAAGTCTTTAACTTCAGCGGTTTGGGCTGGGCGATGATGAATGAGTATTAGGGTGGGTCGATGAAATGCATATTTGCGAATCTCGTGTACTAATAGCAAAAACTCGACGCGCATTTTCGAGCTGATAACGGGAAAAATCATGAAAAAATTTTAGGAGGGTACTTTTAGGCCTCTACAAGCGGTTTTAGTTCGCGGTTTTTGGAAAAAAAATATTTTTTTTAATTTTTTAAAAATATTTTAAAAATTAAGTAAAATAATGCTTATTATGAAAAAAGTTCCAAAAAAAAATTATCTCGCCAATTTTAGCCCGTGGATGCATTTTTATACCCAGGAAAGTTCGATTTATATATATAAAAAAAAATATTTTTTATTTCATAATAGCACTCAAATGGTGCATAAGGCCGATTTAAGAACATGAATGATAAAAATAAAACAATTGCGGGTATTTATAGCAATCCACAAGTGCAAAAAATTCGCAAATTACAAAAAAATTAAAAATGGGTATCAAAATTTTGGTAAAATAAAGCGTTTTAAGAAAATGATAAAAAAACAAAATAAATTGGCGGCTATTTATAACAACCCGCAAGTGCAAAAAATTCGCAAATATATTTTTTTTGTTTTTTTTTTTTTTTGTGAAAACGCTTTATTTTACCAAAAATTTGATACCCATTTTTCCATTTTTTAATTTTTTTTGGTACTTGCGAATTTTTTGCACTTGCGGATTGTTATAAATAGCCGCCAATTTGTTTTGTTTTTTTATCATTTTCTTAAAACGCTTTATTTTACCAAAATTTTGATACCCATTTTTAATTTTTTTGTAATTTGCGAATTTTTTGCACTTGTGGATTGCTATAAATACACGCAATTTTTTTATTTTTATAATTCATGTTCTTAAATCGGCCTTATCACCATTTGAGTTCTATTATGAAATAAAAAATATTTTTTTATATATATATAAATTGAACTTTCCTTGGTATAAAAATGCATCCACGGGCTAAAATTGCCGAGATAAAGTTTTTTTGGAACTTGTTTCGTAATAAGCATTATTTTACTTTATTTTTAAAATTTTTTTAAAAAATTAAAAAAAATATTTTTTTTCCAAAAACCGCGAATTAAAACCGCTTGTAGAGGCCTAAAAGTATCCTCCTAAAATTTTTTCATGATTTTTCCCGTTATCAGCTCGAAAATGCGCGTCGAGTTTTTGCTATTAGTACACGAGATTCGCAAATATGCATTTCATCGACCCACCCTAATGAGTATGTCAGTCAGTCATATTACTCTTTTATATATATATAAATTTTCCGGATTTGGGCGATTTTTGCCATAAAGTTTATTTCTGTCTTTTATTATTTAACAAAATTTATTTTTTTTAAATGAAAATATTTTTTTTTTTAAGAAATCTGAACAAAATTGAATTTTGGCGATATTTTACATCCGATTTGGCGACAAAGCCAAAAAAAAGTCTGGCAACCCCTTTATTATGACGAAGCAAAAAATGGACACACACAAACACATAAAAATAACTATTCATTTTTTTATTATTACTTAACGAACTGTTTTTTAATTAAATTTAGATTTTGTTTTACATATTTTAAAGCTTTTTTGTAAAGATTTTTTTCCTTTTTCTCAGTTTTTTTTTTTTCATTTCCGTTTTCTTTCTTATGTATCACACAAAATATGAGTTCATTTAGGGTTATGTTAAAAAAAATAAATGTGTTTTTTAGTAATTCGCTCATAACTTTTAAAATACTTAACCGATTTAAAAAAAAAAAAATACATCAGTTTTTGCCTGGGAAAAACTTTTGGTACCCCAAGCGTTTAAATCGGTTTCGTAGTATTGCCAAAAACGTGATTTCAACAGACAGACAGACGGACGGACAGACAGACAGACAGACAGACAGACGGACATCGTTAGATCGACTTAAAATCGATCAAGGATCATGAATATATATACTTTATGGGGTCCTAAACCAATATTTCAATGTGTTACATACGGAATGACAAACTTATATATACCCTCTATCACCAGAGTGGAGGGTATAAAAAGGGCACTGTGGAGGGTATTCATAGATTCGGCCAAGGCGAATTTAACATTTCTACTTGTTTTTTAATGACATAAAAAGTGTTTTTACTCAAAATAAAATATTTTTAATCACAATTGTTAATTTTTTTAACGTTAGACATTTTTTTTATCACTTAAAATGGGTATTATGAAGGGTATTCATGGATTCGACCAAGTCGAATTTTACTTTTCTGCTTGTTTATCCCAAAAAGTCAACAATAATCATAATTTTTGATCCAATGATTACGTATTTGTATTTTTTACATTAAATAGCAATACATTTTTAATAATTTCAACATATTTGAAAACTGGTAAAAATAAACTACGTCTCTTTGTAGCGAAACAGATTAAGAGCTTTGGTAGGAATAGAACTTACGACCCCCTCGTTCAAGTGTAAGCACGCTACAGGAACAACAACTTTATCATTTTTGTCGGACTCCATAATGTCATAAAAAATTGTTGCTTGTTTTAAACATATGATAATCCTTACTTTAAGCTTTTTATTTTATAAAATTAAATTTTAAATACAAACAAATTGTATATTTTTCGTTAGTTCCTGTAATAGTCTCTAAATTTCTCTTCCTTTAAAAAAATTTTGTATCATTTAATCCTTTTATTACAAACACCACATGTTTTAAACATGTTTTCTCATACGCAAATGGAAATTTTTAATTTTTTTATTTTTAAATATTCTAAACCAAACCCACAAAAACTTTATTTTATTTTTTTTTTGTGCAAAAAAAAAGTACTTAAACTTTTACAATTGCATAAACATTATCTGCTGGTAGACATATTTAAACACATGCAATATATTTACAAAATATGTATGTATATAATCATGCATTACATCTACAAAATACCCACACACATACACATACATAAGCTTGCATATTTACAAATGTCCTCAACATCTAACTGTATGTATGCGTTCGTATGTGTTTATTCAATTGTAACAATTTGCATTAGTGCTTAACAAAAATGAACATTAAAATTTTAAGTAGTTACAGATAGAAAATATTCAAATGTAAACACATACATACACACTCACGTACAAATACTCATTCAAATACACTTACTCATACACTTTCAAATACACTCCACACTCACTTTGAAAAAATAACAACTAAAAATAAAAACCATTACAAACGTACATTTTATCATTTGTTTAAGCTGAATGAACTTCACACATACATAAGTACATAATAGAGTGGACAAAAAACTTTTTTTTGGAAAACTTTGAAAACACCGTCCGACAGCCAATATTAAACATGAATCGGATGATAAACGTCTGAAAGTAGAGTTCAAATGGAGTAAAACTGCATTTACAATTTTCATTTCGTGATCATGTTTCCTTTTAAAAGGACTCTAATATTTTAAAGGATACATTTTGTAAAATATTTCTGAAATATTTGTAGTTGTCCTATACATTCAGAGAAAAATGCATCATAATATTTATGACATTGTTTCATAAATCTTTTTGTCATAAAATTTCATTATATTTATGAAAACTTCATAAATATAATGAAACTTAAAGCAAAAATTCTATGAAATGCACTTCATAAACTTTCATGATTTCATTAAAAAAATTCATAAATATTTTATATTTCTAATAATATGTTTAAGAAATTGGGGCAAATATGAAATGTATCATAAATACTATGAAACATTTCATAAAAATAATATGATTTTTGTAAGTATTTTATTATAATTATGGAACTTTTTCATAGTACCAATGAAGTGGTTCATAAATAAATACTATAAAATAATTTCCTGATATGAGCAAATATTTAAGAAAACAAATTAAATTTATGAAATGTTACATCGTATTTATGAAACATTTCATTATACTTTTGAGAGTTTAATGAAAGTTTAGGAAATTTTATTATATAATGAAAAATTTAATTAATATTGACACTATGAACAATTATGAAACTGTTTCATTGTATTTATGAAACTGTTACATTGGACGAACTTTAATGAATTTTATTTATTTATTGACATGCTCATAAACATATATTTAAGAACTTAGTCTATTCACAAATATTATAAACGAAATTTTTCCATAATGATCTATTTCTTGCTAACATTCTTAATTCATTAAACGATTTGGTCGTCTTGGTTTGCACAGTTCTTCTCCATGATGACTTAGGTCGTCCTCTGTCGCGCACTTTAATGAAGATTTTCATTATATTATGACAGTTTTCATTAATATAATAAAGCATTTTCTTTAAATGTAGGATGCCACTGGTGATAGAAAATGAGTGAGGAGGAACTCCCTTAGTTTTCCATTTTTAGTTGGCCGTATCCAAATTAAAGGATGTGAATAAAGTCCTTTGAAAACTTTATCAAAATATTTTGTTGAAAATTTTGTATGATATTGAACGATAAAGTTTTGAAAGGACCACCTTTTTTCTTATATGTAAAAGTAATAATATAGGAAAATTAGGGGAGAACCTTCTCTTTCATTTGCTATCACAAGAGGCATCCTAGGACAAGTACAAATATTAAAAAAAATATTTTATAAAATTCAATACTCTATTACTTTGAAGTCCTTTTAAAAGAAAACAGGATCACCAAATGAAAAACTGTAAATGCAGTTTTACTACATTTAGTCTCTAGTTTCAAACGGATAGTATCCAGCTCGTGTTTAACGAATTTTTATACCCTCCACTCTAGTGATAGAGGGTATATATAAGTTTGTCATTCCGTTTGTAACACCTCGAAATATTGGTCTAGGACACCATAAAGTATATATATTCATGATTCTCGATCGATTTTAAGACGATCTAGCGGTGTCCGTCCGTCCGTCCGTCTGTCTGTCTGTCTGTCTGTTGAAAACACGCTAACTTTTGAAAGACTTTACGGAGGCCTGAAGTTTGGCATATATGTTGGTCGTTTACCTGGTCAGGTTGGTATTGCAATCCAGCCAAATCGGTCCAGTGGTTCAAAAGTTATGAGCAAAAGAGTAAATTTCGGCAAGAGTTTTTCGCGAATTTACGAGAAAAAAAACACGATAACTTTCGAAAGATAATAATGAGACTGCTGAAATCGCAAAGCATTGGTGGTAACTTAACAATGCTTTTCAAACTTGTTTTGTTTTAAAGCAATGCTTTTTAAACTTGTTTAGTTTAAAAAGCATTGGTAACTTATAAATTACACTCGAAAAAAATTTTACACTCAAAAACAAAATTATTCTTTTTTTACAAAAATGACAATGTTTGATGAACATACATACGTGCATTCACTCAGAAATATTTTCAACAGTAAAAAAACATTACACTCGAAAAATGCTTTACACTCAAAAAAAAAACTTGTAATTTTTCTAAATTTTTAAAAATGATAAAAAAATTGTTTTTTACTCAAAATAAAGTATTTCTAATCAAAATTGTTAATTTTTTCATGTTAAAAAATGTACTATCCTTAAAAAAAAGGCATTGTGTAGGGTATTCATAGATTCGGCATAGTCGAATTTAACTTTTCTACTTGTTTCTGCTTGTTCGAAAAAGGTACGTAAATCGTAATTCGAATTGTACTTCGAAATAGATCAGTTGTAGTTCAAAAAAGGTGTATTGTTATTCGAAAAATATCAATTGTAATTCGAAACAGATCAACTGTAATTCGAAGATTCTAATTGTAATTTGAAAAAGATCAATTAAAATTCAGTTGACATTTTTTGAATTAATATTGAAATCTTCGTAATAAAATTGATCTTTTTCGAATAACAATTGATTTTTTTATTTTAATTAATCTTTTTCGAGTTAAATTAAACTTTTCGAAACACAATTAATCTTTTTGGGATTTCAATTGATACTTTCGAATTACAATTGATATTTTTTGAATTACAATTAATCTTTTTTGAACCACAATTGATATTTTTCGAATTACTATTGACGTTTTCTAAATTATTTATTTTTCTTAATTAAGATTTAAATCTATTTTTCGCCACCCTCTAATATACATACAAAACAAAAGCACCACAATTGCAGAAAATTTACATAAAGTGTATTTGTATTAGTAGAGTAGAGTATACCGGAAATGCAAATATTGTGGTTTTGTTTTTTTTTTCTGCATATTTTTTTTTATATCTATATATTTGCAAGAAATAAAACGTTTTTTTCTTTTTTTTGGTTTTCAATAGTAAAAATACAATGGGGTCCTGATAATGTCATATAATTTTATTGGTTGTTGTAAACTACTTTCGTACATAGTTTTACTGGTTCCAATAATAAAACTACTGATATTGTTAATAATGTACTAGAAAATTATAGTTCGTATGCAGTTCATAATATAGTTTTCTTTTACAGATGTGATAAAACTTTTTTTTTAAATAATTTGAAGAGGGTGTGAGGTTTACTTAGAATAAAAATGAAAAAAAAGAAACAAATAAGTTTCAAATTTCAAAAAAGGGAGTTTTTTAAACTAACTCTGAATATGAAACTAAAAAAAATCAACAGAAAACTTCGGCAGCATGAAATAACCCCCCAGGAAATAAGTTAATATTTTTCGACTTATTAACAAAAATGTCCTAAAATTTTGGTATTTTACTCAATATAACGAAAAGTTGTGCATGTTTGGACACGTTCTTAGCACACGTATATAGGTTTTCCAAAGACCTTTCATTTGGTATGCAACATGACTAGGTTTCTTTGCATAATATAGGAGATAAACGAAAAAAAACTAAAAAATGGCCTTGTCTTCCCCCATCGTTTTTACCCCCTAAAAATGCATTTGGGCCGCTAAAAAAATACGACAATTATAAAAGACAATTTGGATGCTCCTAAAGTTTGGCATATATATTTGTTATTTCCGTGGTCAGGTTGGTATTGAATTTCGAGAAAATCGATTCAGTTTTTCAGAAGTTATGATCAAAACAGTGAATTTCGAATAGGTTTCATCTTGAATTCCCTCTTTAAAAAAACTTTAAATGCTCTTTAAAAAATACTGGTATGCCACAAAAATATTTAGCAAAGTAATTTTACCGCTCGGAAAAAAAATTACACTCAAAAAAAATTGTACACGCAAAAAAAGATACACTCAAAAAAATGTTACACTCAAAAATTTTTGGCCATCCAAATTGTCTATGATGGCAAGAAAAATCAGATGTGTGTATTGCAAAAAGATGTTTGAAACTTTCCCAGAGTTGTCACAATTTGTTTTAGAATTGCCACAATTTTCTTTAGAATTGCCACTAACAAAAAAATTGTTAAAAATTTTGACTCAACATCTTTTATTTGGATTAAAAAACTCTTTTTATAAATTTTGAAAAAAAAATTTGAGTGTAATATTTTTTTTTTTTGAGTGTAAACTTTTTTTTTAGTGTAAATTTATTTTTTTTTCGATTGTAAACATTTTTTTAGCAATAAAATTACTTTGTAAAATATATTTGTGGCTTACCAATATTTTAAAAATGCATTTAGGGTGCTGTGGCCTAGGGGTTAGCGCGTTGGACTACTAGCCGGCAAGCCTGGGTTCGATTCTCAGCTCAGGCAGAACAAAATTTTTTTCAGATATTTATTAGTTTCTATTTATAACTAATATCTATCGCAGCACCCTCCTTCGTTGATAAATAGCACTAAAAACGTCAACGAAGTAAAATAATAAAATAATGGCTATAAAAACAGCTTCAAGAATAATTCGCCAGATCAATAACAGATGGCGATGCAACAACTGTACTCAAAATTATCAACACGCGCAATTACAGTGTTGTCATACTGAAGCCTTTTCTATCTTTCAAATCTTTCATCTCTTTTCTATCCCCTTTCCGAAAGAAGCATCACGGTTACATTAGTAATTGATAGGCAGTATTGCCTGAGTGTTGCTTCTTAAAAAAAAAAATCCAAATTTGAGAAATTTATTTATAACTTTAAAACCCGTGTACTGATCTTCCTCATGTTTTGCACGTTTTATCTGACATTATTTACAAGTATTTCACCAAAATGTAAGCTATCACGATTAACTGTTGCGGGTATAATCCTCACTTCCCCAAGTGACTAAAACTCGAATATAAATAACGCAAAAACGAATTGATCTAGAAAAACTGGGAAACACAGGTATCTTTATTTTAGCTCTTCTTTCAGAATTTTTTGGTCCCGATCATGGGTGCAACAAAAAATTGAATTTTGTCGTACAGTGTTATGAATGAAAATTTTATCATAACTTGTTTGTAGCAACCAAAACATTTTTGCAGCAATCATGCTATGATCCTAAATATTCGAAAAATTATAATTTAGGACCATAATATGATTGCTACAAAAATGTCATATTTGCTATAAACATATTATGATACTATTTTCCAAGGTTGGCAATCGATACCCACCCAGAATAACGGTATATGGCTCTTTTACCGACAACAATACACAAACAAAAGATATGGACATTTTTAAAAGCGATTATGAAAGTCGATTTAATTTCTAGTATTTTTGATGTGTTAGTTCGTGTTTGTACCGGTTGCTTTTCGGAATATATGCCAATATCTTTATAATACCGTTTGAAACGGTATTTTAAAGGTATAGGCCTATATAACGAAAATGAGCCGGTACAAACATGATGTAACGATGTAACATATCAAAAATATTAGAAATTTCATCTATTTTCATAATCGCTTTTAAAAATGTCCATATCTTTATTGGTTGCCGTACAATAGCCAAATACCGTTATTCTGGGTGGGTATCGATTGCCAACCTTGCTATTTTCAAACATAATATGATGCTCTTAAATTATGGTTTCGACAATCATATCTCTCTCTGAGTGTATAAATTTTTTATTTTTCAAAAGTCCAAAAAAAATTTTCAAAATTTTCCATAATTTTGGTATTTCATATTGATTTAAAGGCTCCTCGGATTAAAAATATCTCAATTGACTCCAATTTAAGTTAAAGACTATCTCAAGCTCTTTGTAAGTGTCAAGAGAAAGATGTTTTGAGATTTTTTTAAAACAAATTCTTGAACGTACACAAACGTACACAAAAATAAAAACCTAGTAAAATGACAATAAAAACTTGTTATTTTTTGCTAACTCCTAAATGTGACAAGAACTCTTTGTAGTTTTCCAAGCTTTTTACCAATAATTTTGTTATTTTACAAGTTTTTTACCATTAAAATTGACGTGATAAAACTTACAAGGGGTCTCGTGACTTTACTAGATATTTTGCTACCTCCTATTTCATGAGAATTGTAGTAAAAATATCGAAAATTTTTGTAATTTTACAAGATATTTACCAATTAAATTGTAAATTTAAAATTTTTTTGCGAAATAAAACTTACAAGGAATTCTGGGGAGTTTACTAGAGTATTTTTGAAAAAAAAACCTTGGAAATTTTTAAAATTACAAAAAATTGACAAATTACAAAAAAAATTATATTCTGAGTAGGTTTATTCTAGCTCGAGGTAATTATTTTGTTTACTAATTTAAACTATTTTATTCTCATAGAATAATTTTCAAGAAAATTATTTTTCTTTTTTAAATTTATTTGTGTTGGTCATTTTTGCAAGACTTAATTGACACGTGTTTCGGAATTTATCAGATTTACTTGTCAAGACTTTTTATCAAATATAAAAATGCTATATTACAAGTAACAAAAAGAATTTAAATGGCAAATCGCTAATGTTCAAACAAAAATATTAATAATTACTAAACTCTACCCTCATTGAGAATAATAAGAAGAAAATTGTATAATTTCTTAGTAAGATCACGATCGTTAAATAACCAACAAAAAATATTAAAAACATCTATGGTAGAGTTGAAATAAAGACCACTACTCAAAATATGGTATTATAAATTCAAAAGTCTGACTGATTTTTCAGCTGCAAATATTAATACTTTTTTGTTTTTTTAAGTTTTTGTAATGTTCTTCCCCATTTGATTAATGAACTAATGTGATATAATTTAGTTTTATTTTTGTTAAAAGCTAAAGTTAATGTATTTTACTGACGTCATATTTTAAACAATAAAATTTTTTAAAACAAAGATAATATAATTTAAAATTTAAATCCTATTAAATCTTACTTTCTTAAACAACAAAATAAAATAAAACAAAAAACTGTCCAAAAAATTTTAAAAAAAAACTTCCACCAAAAGTAAGAAAACATGTTATAAAAAGCAAACAATATGCTAATCATTCGCTATAATATTAAAAAAACAAGTAAAAAAGTTAAATTCGGCCTTGCCGAATGTAGTGATACCCTCCACAATTTCAAAAAGATTATTGCAAAAAACTTTATTTAAAAGGAAATTACTTTAAAAAAAAAAAAAAATTTTTGAAAAAAAAAATTTCCGCGAAAAAAAATTTTGGTAAAAAAAATCCGCGATTTTTTTTTTTTCAAAAAATATATTCGTACTTGTTTAAATACCATTTGATGTTTAATTATGTTCACATATGTCAACCAGAAGCCGAATTAAAGCATTTTATATTTTTAGGTTATGTTGAATTTACTGAAATTTTTGAGGCGTGCTTACATTTTCGTTCATAACTTTTGAACCGCTGAACCGATATCGCTCAAATGCAATACCAAACTTCTCGGGAGAACTTCCAATAAATATGTTAAGTTTCAGTCATCTCTGTGCAATATTTTGTTCGTGACAGCATTTTCCACAGACAGAGAGACGGACAGACGGACAGACGGACATCGCTAGAATGTCTTAAAATCTATCGGGCATCATGAATATATATACTTTATGGGGTTCCAGATCGATATTTCGATGAGTTACAAACGGAATGACAAACTTATATATACCCTCTATCACTAAGTGTAGGGTATAACAAAAGACAAATACAAATATTAAAAATGAAAGGGAATTTTACAGAAAAAGAAATTATGCAAAATTTGCATAAATTTCTCATAATAATATAAAAACAAAACCCAGCGCTAAGCTCTAAACAACAGCTATAAGCAACACCAAAAAAGCAAAAAAAAAAAATATTTATTTATTGGCGCCAATTAGTTAAAACATAAATTTATGAATTAAAACTAGTGCCCCCCATTTCCCGGTTCTCGGTATTCCCGGGAATACCGGTATTCCCGGTTCTGGTACCGGTTTCCCGGTTCTAGATATATTCCCGGGAATACCGGTATTCCCGGTTCTGATCCTGGTACCGGTTCTCAAAAAAACAAAAAAATAGTATACCATACAATATTTAAATTACACTATTTAATCAGTATTTCCGAAATATTTAGATGTGTTTATAAAATTATTAAAAAATCATGTATTTATTTTTTCTTAAATTCAAAAAAAAAAATTGGAAATGGTGTTTTCACATGTTTTGTATTTTTTTTTGGTAAAATCGAAGAAAAAATTTTAATTCTACAAAATTTTACAAAATATACATACCGGTAGTCCCGGGAATACCGGTAATACCGTCAGAACCGGAACCGGGAATACCGGTATTCCCGGGAATACCGGGAATAATTCAAGAACCGGGAAACCGGTACCATTTCCCGGGAATACCGAGAACCGGGAATACCGGTATTCCCGGTACTACGGTACTGGCCGTAGGCACTAATTAAAACAGAAGCTAGCAAAAGTATATTTAGCAAAAAAAAAAAAGTAAAAACAAAAAACTACAAAAACAGCTAATTGTAATTAATAATACAAAAGTAATTAATTATAAACACCAAACACGAACAAAACATACAATTAAACAACAAGAAAAAAAAATTTGCTAAAATTATGATTAAAGAAGAAGATTATGAGGAAGAGAAAAAAAGAGCACACACAAAATAATAATTAATTTATGTATAAAAGGCAAAAGCAAAAAAAAGGTATCAGCATTAAAGACGCATTAGGAAAAAATATTAAAGGTTTTTAGAAAAAAAAAAAAAAAAAAGAAGTAAGAGGGTTCAATTTGGCTGAGCCGAATCTTTTATACCCTACAACAAAGAAAAGGAAAACAAAACGGCATTTTCTATTCCCATGGGTCCAAGTGCAGGACTCCGAAATTCTTCTGACCAAATTTTTTTTTTTATTTGACATTTGAAAAAAATTTGTTGGTTTGTTGGTTAGTTGATGATCGTGATCTTACTACTATGGTACAATTTTCGTCTTCTAATTCCCAATGAGAGTAGAGTCGAATATGTATTAAAAATTTAGTTTGAACATTAGCAATTTGTCATTTAAATTCCCTTTGCTACTTGTAGTATTGGGTTTTTATATTTGCTAAATAATCTTGACAGTGGAATCTAACCAATTCCGAAACAAATGTTGATTAAGTCTCACAAAAAATGACCAACATAAATAAATTTAAAACAGAAAAATAATTTTCTTGAAAATCATTCAATGAGAACATATTTAAATAAGTAAAGGAAATAATAACCTCGGGCTAGAATAAACCTACTCAAAAATTTAAATAAATTTTAAATTATTTAAATTAAGTAAAATAAATCAAACTGATCTATAGCGATACTTAAATCGGTTATTCTATATAAGAAGGTGTGAGAAATGTTTGTGAACAGTTTAAAATTCAGAATCGGTTTAAACACTTAAAATTTCATTAACACACGTCGCCTTTAAAATATGTTGCTGCATTTGAAGTTAATCCATATATTTTTTTATTTCTTTTTTTTTTCTTAAATTTCCCTTACCATTTTCTTAATTGCATGTAATGTTAATGAAATTTTTGTGGCTGCAATAAATTTTATTTTCGTAGCAATTAAATAAATGAAACATTTACGAAAAAACACATATTGTGGTTTTACAACTTAGTTTTTTTCTGTTTTTTATATATACAGTGCCGAACAAAAGAATTCACGCACAGCTATAGTAAGTAGATGCAATTTGTTAAAGACAAATTTTAAAAAAACCAAACCTTTTTTATCAAACAAATATTTTTTTAAACAGCGTTTTGCAGGTAATTTATTAAGCTTTAATTTAAGCTTTAAATCGTCCAGATTGAGTTTGTAATAAATATGCTGCGAGGGTTGAACTGGAAAATGAAATAATTTTTTGACATTTTTTTATAAAAATATTTTTAAATCGATTTTTTACAAATTCCATCATTTAAAATTTAAAAAATAGTTTAAAAAATTATATTTATTTATCAATTAATTTTTTTATTTTTTTTTTTTATTTTCTAAAAGTCCTCATTTTTGGACTACCAATTCTTTAGACCAACAATTTTTTGTAAACAAAGAAAAGATTTTAAAGTTATTAATTTAAAATTTAAGTACACCTGTATAGCAATGAAATATCAAAATAATTTAACATATTTTGGGAAGGTTTATTCTAGCTCGAGGCCATTTTCTTTTTCTAATTTAAACTATGGTATTCTCATAGAATAGTTTTCATGAAAATTATTTTCCTGTTTTAAATTTTATGTAAACAAAGAAAAGTTAAATTATTTCAAATACTGATTAATTTTTATTAAAAAACAAAACTTATTTTTATTCAACCTTAAAAATATTAATTGTAAGTAGGTTTATTCTAGCTCGAGGTCATTATTTTCTACTATATTCTCATAGAATAATTTTCAAGAAAATTATTTTTCTGTTTTAAATTTATTTGTATTGGTAATTTTTGCAAGACAGATGTCTCGGAATTTGTCAGATTCCGTTGTCAAGATTATTAAGCAAATATAAAAATCCTATACTGCAAGTAGCAAAGTGATTTTAATGACAAATCGCTAATGATAAAACTAAAATATTAATAAATATTCGACTCAACTCCCATTGGGAATAAGAAGACGAACAATTTTCGTCTTCTAATTCCCAATGGGAGTAGAGTCGAATATTTGTTAATATTTTAGTTTGATCATAAGCGATTTGTCATTAAAATCCCTTAACTACTTGCAGTATAGGGTTTTTATATTTGCTAAATAATCTTGACAATGGAATCCGACAAATTCCGAAACACGTATCGATTAAAAAATTCAAAAATGACCAACACAAATAAATTGAAAACACAAAAATAGCTTTCTTGAAAATTATTCTATGAGAATATCAGTTTTAATTAGTAAAGAAAATAATGACCTCGAGCTAGAATAAACTTACTCAAAATGTAATATTTTAAAGGTCGAATATAAACAATTCTTATTTTTTAATAAAAATTAATCAGAATTTAAAACATTTTAACTTTTCTTCGTTTACAAAAAATTGGTGGTCCTAAAATGAAGATTTCTTGTATTTAAGAAATTGTAATTTTTGTTTGGCTTGTTCAGAAAATTATTGGTTAACTAACATAAGTATAGTTTTTTGAACTATTTTCAAAAATTTTTATGTTCGAACTTGTAAAAAATCGACTTAGAAATATTTTTAAAAACTTTTATAAAAAATATCTATAAATAATTTCACTTTCCAGTTCGATCTTCGTAGCACATTTATTATTACTTCAATCTGGACGCTATAAAGCTTTAATTAAAGCCTAATAAATTACCTACAAAACGTCGTCGAAAAAAAATATTGTTTTATATAAAAATGTTTGCTATTTTTAAATTTGACTTTAATGTATTGCATCTACTGTAGTGAATAATACTCTGCTTTATACTAATGTGTTATTTTGTATGAATACTTTTCTCCGACATTGTATATATATTTTTTGTTGTTTCTACATGAAAACAGGTTTTTTTCCCCCAAAAAACTTCCGATTTTTCTTGGTTGCACATAGATACAAGAAAAATACAGTAGTTTTTATTTAAGCATGAAAAGAAGCAGCAAAACAACAAAACAAGACTAATTGAAGTTAAAACTAATGGAAAACTTAATACACACAGACATTTATAAAAGCAACAACAACAATAGCAAAACAATACCAGAAAATAAGAGTTAAGTGTATACTTACAACAATTTGTTGCAAAAAGACCTGTTTAAAGAAAGGAAAATGTGCAAAGAGAAAAAAAAAACCGGAAGTTAAGTCGTATTTTTACGGATGTTTTCAAAGAAAAACCTGAACTGATATGTAAAGAAATCATTAAGATGTTTTCCCACCCAATATAAAATTAACCAGACTTTGTAGTATTTTTCTTTTTTTTTGTTTGTGTGTTAAAAAAAATTTGAAGTTCAAAGCCAAAGTATATTATGCAAAATTTTTGCATGTTGTAAGCAAAAATTTAAAATTTAAAAAATAAACTACAGCAAAAATGCATATTCATGTTTTTCGTTGTCTACTCATATGTGACTTAACTTAAAATTTTAAAAGAAAAGTAAAAGTCAACAATTTGTTGTCTTTGATTTAGTTTTATGTAAATTTAATTCACATTGACATTGAAATATTACACGATAAAGAAATGAAATTTTAAAATCAGCAGTTTAGTTGAAGTGGCGCTAAAAGCTGTAATACAAAAGAAAAAGAAAACAAAGAAAAAAAATTAATTCGACTTGGTCGATTCCATGAATACCCTCCCAAAATATTTTGAATAGAAATAAAACGACTTTTTATGGATGGTAATTTTTTAATGAATAAAAAATTATAAAAATTTTAAATAGAAAATTTTATTTTGAATAAAAAACAGTTCTTAGTAACTTTTGTAAATAACAAAGTCGAGGGTAAATTTATTTTAAGTGTAAAATTCAATACCAACCTGATTCATATTCAATATCAACCTGATGCGGTAAATTCAAAATATATATGTAAGGGCGTCCCCTCAAATCTTATCTGTAGAATTTCGTGTCATAATACCAACCGAACGAGGGCCACTGATTCACTTCCAAATTTTTTGACCAAAAATTCGCAAATTTTTCGTAATTTATTGGAAAAATATTTAAAAAAATTCAAAACCACGATTTTGATCCACAGATGCCGATTTTAAAACATAGAAATTTATTTTTATCCAAATTGGTCTCACAATTGAAAAAATGTTAAGTCTAACGTGGCCATCGTTTGGCAGGTATTTCGACTCGAAATTCGAAAATTTAAATTTGACGGGACGCAAAAGTTTCCGTGTTTGTGCTAATATGTCATTTGTCTTTCATTGTTTTACACACAAAAACAAATACACAAGTATAAACAGTTTGTTGAATGTTGTTTTGTATTTCTCATATTGTATTTTGAATTCTCATTTTGTTTATATTTTTATGTATACATATGTATTAGAGTTAATTTTGAAAATTTGATTTGCATCATTTTTTTAAAGGATTTAGGGGAGCTAAAAAGAATGCCTTGGGGTGGTTCAAAGCATTTGAAATCGCGGATTTTTAGCTGATTTTTCTGCAGAGAAAAAAACGGCTGAATATATTGCAAATCTGATTACACCAGTCGATTCTACAGCAATCTCTTAAAAAAAGTTCCAAAAACTCACCACATAGGGCGGAAATATAAGGTTTTTCCATTTTCTTTTAAAATTAATTTTTTTAATATGCACAATTAAAGTGCATTTTCAGCTTAACAAAATGGTCCCAAATTTTCCATTCTATCACAACCCGTTAAAAAGTTATAAGCTCTCAAAAATGGACAAAAACACGATTTTTGAGAACTTTTACCTCAATTTTCTCAAAAACGTGACGTGATAGAAAAATTTAAAAAATAGATTCAGAATCAGCATCGAAATATTAATCGAAAACAAGATTTATGATCCCAGAATATCATCCAAAAACATCACAAAAAAATGCTCTCAATAATGCACAAAAATGCGTTTTTTGTGAACTTTGACCTCAATTATCTCAAAAACCTGACGTTATGGAAGATTTTGAAAACCAGATTTGGAATCAGAATTGAGAGGAAAATCGAAAACGAGGGTCTAGACCGCTGACCCATCCAAAAATTTTTAAAATTTCGGTCAGTGTTTTATAATTTTGCCATTAGAAAAAAATCTTTGAAGCCTTATAACTTCTTAATGGGTTGTGATAGAAAGATGCTTTTTGTACCAATTTTCTTAGCAAAAACTTCTTCATCGTGCATGATTAAAAAATTAATTTAAATTTTTTTTAAAAAAATCGATTTTTCCGCCCCCTGCTGTGGGTTATTGGAACTTTTTTCAAAAAAAAAGTTCAAAAAACTGATATTGTGTTAATTTTTGCTGTAGAATCGACTGGTGAAATCAGATTTGCAATATATTCAGCCGTTTTTCCTCTGCAGAAAAATCAGCTTAAAATCCGCGTTTTCAGATGCTTTGAACCACCCCAAGGAGTGAAAATTTTTCCAAAAAAATACCGGCATTCTTTTTAGCTCCCCTAAATCCTTTAAAAAAATGATGATATCCGAATCACAGAAGAAGTGACATAGTCACCAAACGAACTCTAATACATATCAGGGATGTTAAATGGCGTTTTCAATTTTGTACCAACTTAAAAAAAAAATTGTACTTTTTGGACCCTCACGGTACCATTTTTTTAAGTAATGAAAACTTAACTAAAACAAATGAGAGTGTAAATTCAGTTGTACTAAATCTTGTATACCCCACACCCCCCCCCCCCCCAAAAAAAAAATATGAAAAAAAACATTTTTCAGGGGCGTTTATAAAAAATTTCTTGAAATCTATTCTGCAGAAAAATGTCTCATTGTCCGATATTTTATCTATAGGAAAAATTCTCAGAATTCTAGAATTTTTCGACAGGAAAAATGTATCTGAGTGTGTAAACACGAAAAATGTATCAAGATCTTAGAATTCTTCTAAAGATGAAAGGTGTCAAAATCTGCAATTAATAATATCTTCATTAATTGTCTATAACTAAATGGCTGATTCTTCTGTGGAAAATTCTGAGACTTTTTGTTTGATAAAAGAGAGTAAGAACTTTTTTCTCAAGTGTCTAATTCTGATAACTTTCCTTTTGTTATTTTTATTTTATTTGACAACTACTTTAAACTGTTTTAAAGCAACTAAAAAAGTGTCTCATTTATGGTGTAAATCGGTCTAGCATTAGTACTTTTGAAAGCATTTTTTTAAAGTAAAGAAAAATGTTGGGGTCTTTTTCCAATATTTCGATGAGTTTTAAAGAAATTGGAAATTTTAAAATTGTACCAAATGTGTCGCGGTAGTACCACGGTACTTTTGAAGGTCAAAATGTACCAAAAAAAGTACAATTGTACCATCTTTAACATCCCTGATACATATGTATATAAAAGGTTTATAATCAACTAAAATTATATCACTGACTATGTCTTTACGGCATAAATATGTTTGGTAAAGTTTGAAGAAACGTTTTTACTAACCTTTTTTTTAAATTTTTTTTTTTAATTATTTATTTTTTAATTAATGTATCATTTTTAATTATTTTTTTTTTAAATACAATTAAAATTTTAATTGGTTTCCAATTTTTTTTAATTAAATTTTTAATTTATATAATAAAAATTTTAATTATTTTTTTTATTTAAATTTTAAAATTTTATAATAAATATCCATGTATTTTTAATCAACGACATACAAATATTTTTAATTTATATGCGCATTTTAGTGATTGGTCCGAGTTAAATTGCTTTTTTAATTAAATCTACAAATTTTTTAATTAAATATTTTTTTTCTGTATGGTAAAAATTAATATTAATTTTAAGGTATACTCTGTGTCCGAGTTGGAGTTGTTCAGGTGTTGGTTTTGTTCTTCAAGAGGAAGCTTCTTCCCTCTGCTTTCGCCCATTTATAAACTTTATCATCCTATGAGCACAAGGCGTTCCGTGCCAAACTTTGGGAGTATAGCTGTTTTGGTTTGGACTAGTGTTTGGGAATTCCCGGACTTTTCAATTTCCCGGGAAACGGGAAAAAAATAATTTATTTCCCGGGATTCCCGGGAATCCCGGGAAATTTTCATTATTAATGTAAATCATAAAAAACATTAAAATTTGATTATCTTTTTATTGAAAACAGTTTTATTAGAAATAAACAATTAATTAAAACATAAAAAATCAAAATATAAAAGTTAAAAATCCTGAAATACAATAAAACAAACAAAAAAAATATTGCAACTTTTTCCTTCACAAAAAATAGCTAAAAATCGTCAAAAAAATTAAAACTGCGTTATTCGAGAAAAAACTAATGTAGTTGGCAGCACTTTTAATATTTATTCTGGAAATGTTAATTCTAGGTGGAAATTTTTTATATTTTTTTTACAGTCTTAGCAAAATTATCATTAACCGACGTATATTTTTACTTTTTAAGTTTTTTCATGATATTAACATACTTTCTACACTTGGTCAGTTTTCCTATGAATATATATTTGCACTGTTCTTCCAAATAGAAAAAATATCAATTTAATTATACCTGTATGTAAAAAAAATGGCAAAAATTAAAGTAAAATAAACGTTTTTATGTAAAAAGGTTTATTTTACAAAATTCCCGGATTTCCCGGGAAAAATTAAAAAAATTCCCGGGAATTCCCGTCAGGGTTTTCCCGGGAATTCCCGGGAAATCCGACCCGGGAATTCCCGGACCCCAAACACTAGTTTGGACGAGCAGAAGAACATTGCTAGAATGTCTTAGATTCGATTTTGCCTATTTACCAAACTTACAGTTTTTTGCTTTGGACTACATCTTACTTTCCTCAGACAGACGGATCCGATGTGGCTCAAATTTAAAGTTCTTGGTTTGAACTAAAAATTGCAGGGATATCGCTAAAATGTCTTAAAACCATCATTTTTTAGATTTGTTCTAAAAAAATGTCTCTTTGGCAACAACACCAACATCTTCAGCAAAATATATCATGATTTAATGTTTTGGGAAGAGTCCAAAATTCTCGAAAAATTGCTGTGGCCGAACCTTCAAAAAAAAATTTTCCTAAACGAATTTTTAATCAGTTTTTTACTCTAAAAAATTTTTGGGTTCGAAACTAAGAAATTATCAAAAACAATTTGAATCTAAAACGTTGTTTTCTAAAATTATTTTAAATGAAATTCTTTTTTCAAAATCGAAGAAAAACTATGTCTTGGTCTTAGAAAAAATTGCCATAATAACAAAATATATCGGCACACAAAATTATTTTTAATGAAAATTTGTTGGTTGGTCATTGTGGAGAGTTTTCATGGATTCGGCCAAATCAGTTTTAAGTGTTTTTTTTTTTATTTTGTATGGTATAAAAGATGCTGGTGCTTATATAATATTCACATTTAAAGCCAAAAAATATTTTAAATTCATAAAAGAAAATAATTCCTACCATCATAGCAAACTTTCACGTTGGCATTAAAATACTAATAATACAATTCAAAAACTTTTATGAAATTGTTTTTATTTAATAAGACCCATTTTAATGAAATATGCAGGTTTTGCAAAATATTTGTTCTTCCTTGCCAACACCAGGTTTTATTTAATTTTAATCTGCCTAGGCAGAAGAAGACTTTGGATGTGTTTTTCATTCATTTGAACTTATGCATTCGTATTTATTTTTCATAAGAAATGCTTTTAAAATTATAATAAACCGGTCGTGCTAAGGCTAATAACACTGTGCTACCGTGAAAAAATACTTCTGATGTGACATAGTATAGGTTGTTGGTTTTTGTCGAGTAGATCACAAAAATGCCCCCCTAGTAAAAAAGTTTTGATATAATAATATATAATTTGATACAATCATATTAAATTATATATGAGGTTTTATATATTCAGATCTAATTATATGAAAGATTTGATATGGCTCCATTTTCTTATCTGACGTTATACATAAATATATATGACTTCATATAATTATATAAATCTACATTAATTTATATAAAATAAGATCAACTGGATTTATTTGGATGTGACCAAAATTCGGATCTAATTGTATCAGTTTTTATATTTGTGTATCTAAAATAATACAATTAGATAATTATTTGATACAACTTGATACAGCCAATTTTGAGATCAAATTAGATCTTAAAAAGTTTTTTTTTTTTACTCGGGCCATTAAACTTGCCAGACACCCTCAAATTTTTGAGTTATTGTCAAAAAACGTTTTTTTGGGACTTTGCTCAGTAATCCTTGTGTAATTCAGAAAATTTTCAACCGATTTTAAACTTTTTAACTGTTTTGGATAGAAGAAGGATAGGGCTTTCCATATGTGTGAATTAGTCTACACATATAAGAAAGATATCTATTGATTTTTTCTATAATATCTAATTTTTTTTGCTATTTTTTAAAAAAATTTTGAGTTTATCGATTTTTTTCTGCTATAGTTCGTTTAGTAACCTTTATATTTATGAACGTATTTTCAAAGAAAATTTAATTCTGAATACGATGAGCATTATCCTGAAAAAATCCGATAAGAATTGACAGAGTTGTGATAATTTTTCTAAAAAAGAAAATTAAGATCTTTCAGGAAATCGCCGTTCAGATAACCCAGGCAAAAAAAAATAATTTATCATAAGAGGTCATGTACAATATTTTTAAAGGTTTTTTGAGCGCTGAATCCGAATCTGGCATTTAAAATGCTCTATCGCATCAGGTTTTTGAGATATTTAATATAAATTTATTTATCAAAAACTTAATAAGATAAGTTTTCAGGAGGCAAAAACCTTTAAAATAATGATACGCGACCTCTCACTAAGTTCGTTTATTTTTTTTTTTGCCTGTGTTGTCTGAACTGCAATTTCATGCAAATTCTTAATTTTCTTTTTAGAAAAATTATCACAACTCTGTCAATTATTTTTCGATTTTTTCGGCATAGAGCTCATGGTATTCACAATTAAATTTTCTTTAAGAAAACGTTTAAAAATATAAATATTGTTAAACGAACTATATCAGAAAAAAATCGATAAACTCAAAAATTTTTCAAAAAATAACAAAAATTTTAGATATTGTTGAAAAAATCCAACGACGTATTCAGAGGGGGGGCCCAACAACAACAACAAAAATTATTTTTTTTATATGTATTGGAAAACACAAATCTCACGAAAAGAACAACAATTTTTTTTTGTTGTTGTTGTTGGGCCCTGAAAAATCAATCCTGCATACGCCTATGAAAAAATCAATACATATCTTTCTTATATGTATGAACCAATTCACACACATAAAAAGCGCTATCCTTCTTCTATCCAAAACAGTTAAAAAATTTAAAATCGATTAAAAACTTTTTAAGTTACACGTGGTTTAGTGAGAAAATTCCCAAATTGACAATAACTTTAAAATTTGAGGGTGTCTGCCAAGTTTGATGGGCATTTTTGTGATCTTTTCGACGAGACCTACAACCTTAACTACCTCATTTCAAACGTATATTTGATTTTGTGTTTTTTGTAACACAGTGTAATAGATTATATTCAGTGTGAAAAGGCTCGAAGTCCATAATTTTTTAAAACATAGTTTTTGATGCAGTTAGAAAGAAAAAAATTAAACAAAAAAAATGTACAGAAATATGCTATCAGATATTTTGTTTTTATTCATTGTTGAGTAGTGAAAAGAGCTAAATCCAATTAGTTCAAAGAAGCTCAGAAATTTAAATTTAATTATTTAAAAAAATGTAAACTTTAAAAAAAAAAAAATAAAAAATATATAATGTTAAAAGTGAACCGGTTTTTGAGCTCTGTTTTTGTTTGAGCTTTTGCCTCAAATATTCTCAAGGCCCCTTACCCAAAAAATTTCTAAACAAAATTTGTTGTTAAATAAAATATTAGACATTCACAAAAGCAAACTACAAATTTTAACATAAGTTCCGTTCAAAAATTTCTTACACCCAAACAGTGTTTAAGAACTATTAATTCTTTTTGTTTTTTTGGAATCCTAGCTATTAAAAAACACAGCTATAGTAAATTTACTATATGAGTGAATATTTATATAAAAAGTTCATAAAACAATACGAGTACTTTAAAAACTGTTGCAGAAAAAAAAAATAATACGTTTAATAACGTACAAAATAGGAGCAACGTCTAAAACTTATGCAATAATAAATGCAATACTTAAACTATAAAAACAGCAAAACAAATAACAAAAACTATAAAATGAAATGCATTTTAGCAGCAAAAACAAAACAAAATATAATAAAATATAAAATTGACCACATTAAACCAAGAGTACATAATATGAAGTAGTTGTGGTAGTTGGTTAAATTTATATGACTGATGGCCGCATGGACAGACATTCAGCCCAGTGTAAACTAGACTTTACATAACAGCTTAAGCGACAGAGATGCCACAGTGGCATTGCCACTGTTGAATATTCAGATAAACAGCTGATAGTTGTTTACATAAATCATGTGACCAAAACAAGAGATGGACGAGTGATAACAAATTATTATGTTCATAAAATGTTAGTTTTAGTTACTACTAGGACTCTAGCTCGAGGTAATTTTTCCTTTGCTAGTTAAAAATGTGATATTCTCATAGAATAATTTTTAAGAAAATTATTTTTCTGTTTTAAATTTATTGATGTTGGTAATTTCTACAAGACTCGTTTTTCGGAATTTGTCAGATTCCATTGTCAGGAATATTTAGCAAATATAAAAAATCTATACAACAAGTAGCAAAGGGAATTTAAATTATAAATCGCTGATGTTCAAACAAAAATATTAATGCACATAAAACTGTACCCTAATTGAGAATTAAAAGAAGAAAATTGAATAGTATTTTAGTTTGATCAGGACTATCAAACGACCAAAATTTGGTCAGTTAAATGCTTAAGGTTTCCACATTTAGTATATAAGACGAAGCCTTAAATCATCTCGTAAAGTGATGCTGCCATATACAAAAGAAAAACGGTTTTTCGTGATTTTCATCATAATGGTTCATCATGATAGTCGTTTTTTGTTCACTATTCGTATTGTTAGGGATGCCTTTTTGATTCAATAAAAGCAAGCTTTTTATTAAAGATCAATTTGGCGGTTAATTTCACGAGAACCTCAAAAAATGAGGAAATTCGCGAATTGAAGGGCTTAAGATGAAGAGCTTTAAACCAAATTTGAATCAGAAATATTGCTACAAGTCATATATTTGTTTTCCATGCCATAAAATTGAAAAATCATTATCTTAGCATATTGTTTTGTTAAGAAACTGGCCCAAAATCAGCAAATCTTTAACGACATTTTGCCAGAAAATTGTACCATACATCGAAAAACGGAGTACGCTATTCAAATTATCATGTCCGAAATATATAGAAATGATGGTCGTAACAAGAGATGGGCGCATGAGTGATTTTTGACTTACACTCACTCACAGTCACTCACGCTCACGACAGAAATTTTTGCATCACGCACACTCACTCAAGACCATATTTTTTCTACTCACACTCACTCACAATCACGTGAATAAATTTAATACAACTCACACTCACGCAAGCTTCACTCACGTTGACTCACACTCACGAATTATACAAAAAAAATTTCAAAAACTAAAATTTCAAAAATCTTTAAAAATTTTCAGCAAAATTTAAAGTCCAGCGAAATAATAAATTTTTTTCTGTTTTTTTCGGGACGAAATATTAAACTAAGCCATGTTTTACAATTTTTTATTGCTTTTTTTTGGTACAAAAGGAAATAAGAAGAGTAAATAAATTACACAAACTCACGCAAAAAAATCGACTCACGCACACTTACTCACGAAAAAATCTTACTCACGCACACTCACTCACGCAATTTTTTTATCCACTCACAGTCACTCACAATCACGTGAGTAAAATTAAAATCAGTCAGACTCATGCGTGATCACGCGTGAATCACGTGATTCACGCTCTAATGGGCTCGTGTGCCCATCTCTAGTTGTAACTCTTTTTTATTTTTGTGTGTTCCGCAGTGCTATTAGGGGAGTACTTACAGGGCATTGTATAATTGGCCAAATGGCCGTACGAATGGGAAGAATTCCTGATAAGGACTATTGTAGAAATTGCGAGGAAGTGGAGGAGGAGTAGTCAGTGAAGCACTTGTTATGTGAATATCCGGGTTTCATTAGACCGCCTTAAGCATTTGGAACAAAGATTTTTCGATGACCTAGATTGCCTATGACCTAGATTGCAGAAGATCTTAGAGAATCGGGGTGGTTCAAGAAGTAAAAAGATTTTTGTATCAGAAGGGAGTAGGGAAATGACAATTAAGGGAATAACAATGGGCCTTATGGCCTACGAGTGAATTCGCCAAATTGGCGGATGCCCATCCAACCGAATAAACCTACTCAAAATATAGTATTTTAAAGGCCGAATAAAACAATTTTAATTTTGTCGGGAGATCTTTTTTTTTTAAAGGTCAAACCACTTTGAAAAATTTTAAAATTTGACAGTATTTCAAAACACTAATGTATCTTTCTACTTTTTAAATTCATTTTCAGATTCAGCGCGCGATTTGACACATAAATTAAATTACAAATATTGTGAATCGGAAAATTTTTAAAAAATTTGTAAACTAAAAATTAATAAAAACTGAATTTCTGCTTTTTAGTGAAATGCATGTAACTTCTACAATTTTTAACGGAATTTATTCAAACTCATTCGTTTTTTCTTCGCAATAGATAATACTTGGACTGCGAATGGAGAAACAAATTTAAAAATATATCAAACTGAAGTTTACAATGGAGAATTGATAAATACATTAAATTTAAAATACACAGAGAAAAATAATTTGCCAACTGAATTTTTCAGTTGTAGCAAATCTAAATTCGGTTGCTGCTACTTAATTTCGCTGTGACAGACGATTTTTTTAGTTGTTGTAATTAAAAGACAGTTGTATTAACAAAATTTAGTTGTAACTACCGATGTTTAGTTGTTTTAACCTTAATACAAATACATCAACCGAATTTTTGTTGCAACAACTGAATTTCAGTTGGAAATTAGCAAATTTGTTTTCTGTGTGTAAAAAAATAATTAATCCTTTGATTTTATGCGGAGGTAATTTCATGAAACTAACCCCAATTTTTAAATGCACATAAAAAAATTCCAATGAACGACTTTCATAGTATTTATGAACAAATTTCTAAAATTTGTTGAGTTTTTCATAAATAAATTTAAAACAGAAAAATAATTTTCTTGAAAATTATTCTATGAGAATATCATAGTTGTAATTAGTAAAGCTAATAATGACCTCGAGCTAGAATAAACCTACTCAAAATATGTTTTTCATAATATTTATAAACTTTTTCATAGTATTTATGAATAAATCATAATATGTGAAATATAAGAACTATTCGAAAATTTTTCATAAATACTTTGAAAAAGTTCAAAAATTTAATGAAAAAGTTCATAATTTGCATGTAATCTATATAAATAAAAATCAATTGTCGTTCGTTGGTAACAGCATCAGTTGAGAACGGCTGGACCGGTTTTAACAAATTTTTTTTTGAAATGTTCGTCATAGTCCAACTTAGGTTTTTACGTAAAGAAAAATTGGCCACGCCCACTTTTACGCCCACTTTTTTCGATTTATCTAAAATCGGAAAACGGCTGCACCGATTAGCGTAATTTTTTATTTAAATGTTCGTAGTAACCCAATAAAAGTTTTTACTGAAAGAAAAATCGACCACGGCCAATTCAAAGCCTCATTTTTCAATTTATCTAAAATCTGAGGATGGCTGGACCGATTTGACAATTTTTTTTTTTAATGAATTTTACCCATATTCCAATTTTCGTTTTTACGAAAAAAGAAAGTGACCACGACTACTTTGGCTAATTTTTGTTGAAAATGTTCTATATAATTCAACTAAGGATAGTAAAATTTCCCATGCCCACTTTTTTCTATGTACTGAAAGACCTATAACGGCTAGACCGATTTGGTTATAGTCCGCAACAGATTTTTAAGTACAGAAAAATCTTCCACGCCTACTTTTACCTTCATTCTTCTTGATACATAAATTTTAAATCATGAAATGGCTGGATCAATTTGTCTAATTTTGTTAATAATGTTCGTCATAGCCCAACTAATGTTTTTCGGAAAGAACAATTTTCCAATCCTGAGCCCACTTTTGAATGGATGGACCGAGTAGGTTAAATTCAAATAAGATTTTTACGGTGAGAAAAGTTGTCCACCCACTCTTTTCTTCGATGTATATAAAATTTGCTCCATAGAAAAAATATAGAATAATAAAATATAAATAAAACTCAAATGTAGTTCGTTGGTGATCGCATCACTTGAGAACTGACCGATTTGAATAATATTTTTTTGTAAATGTTCGTCTTTTTTTATGTTCGTCTAAGGATTTCTCGGAAAACAAATTCCATCCACTTTTCGCCTCTTTTTTTCGATGTATCTAAAATTGGAGAACGGCTGGATCAATATGACTAAACTTTTTTTTTAAATGTTCGTCAAAGTCAACTTAGGTCTAAACAGAAATAAAAATTTTTTACGCCCAATTTAATTTCGATATATCTAAAATAGAAGAACGGCAGGGCCATTTGGCTATTAGTAGTATTTTTTGATGTTCGTGACAGTACAACTAAGGTTTTTACGGTAAGAAAAATTGTCCACTTATTTCAATACATTTAAAATCAAAGAACAACTGGCCTGATTTGGTAAATTTTTTCTTTAATGATCATTATTGTTCAGATAAGGATTTTACGGAAATAATTATTGTCCTCCCCCACTTCAAAGCGCACATTTCTCAGTATCATTAAAATTTGCAAACTCTTGAGAACGACTGGATCGATGTGGCTAATTTTTTGATTTTAAATGTTCGTAGTAGTCCATATAATTGTTCGGAAAGAAAAATTGTCCTAGCCCACTTTTTTTCAATATATATAAAATAAATTTTTATTCTAATTCGATCTATTAAAAAAAATATTTCTTAAATGATAACCTTGGGTATTAACACATGTACAAGTTTAACTTACCATACAAATTTTTACACCCACTTTTGTCTAAATTGGTCGACTAATGGACCGGACCGATTTTTTTATATTAATTATAGTTATTATTAAGTTTTTAAGGAATTATAAATGAGAAAAGTGTCCCGAAAAAATGGAAAATTCGGGAAAACTATAAAGGTTTGTTTGAACTCAAGACAATTGCTCACGATAAGAACGAAGGATTTGCTTAATTTATTTTTCTGTTGTTCGTAATGACACTAAGAAGTTTTAAATTTGTACAGTTCGCAAAGTCGAAGACATGATAATTTTTTTTTTAGTTCCTAAAATATAATTTGCAAAATGATTATCTGCCTAATAGGGTCTTTAAAACCACGCCCACAAATTTTTCTGCGTCAAGAAATTCATTACATTTTTGCAGGCCTGTGTATTTGAAGCGAGTCAAAATATAACACTGATCTTACATTTGGGCCAGCAACGCGGACCGGGCCAGCTAGTTGTTCATAAATACTATGAATTTCGTTCATTTGCAAATATTTTTTTTGTGTGGAAATTTTGCAAAAATTACCAATATTTTGAAAATTTTTCTACTTTTTAACTTAATTTTCGGATTCAGTGCCTGATTTTACATGACAAATAAATGCAAAATATCGTGGATTGAAATCTCCGTAAACAAGTATAATGCACTCACGTTACCATCTCTATTTATAGCCCAAACCATCGTATATGCAACTTCACATATAAAATATAAAAAGCAAAAAAATCTATTTAAAACACAAACAACTAGTTATAAACCAGTTAAATCAGGCTTAAATATTATGGTTAAAACAATTTATTTATATTTTTTCATGTTTTTTTGTTTTGTGTGTCGTTTTTTTCTCTTTTACGGTTTTAGATTCACCAATAGAGGATTTTGTGTGTTTGTGTTTATAAGTAGAAGAGTTGTGAGTTGTGAGGACTTGTTTTCGGCTTTAGTGGATTACGTTTATTTATGTGGTAATTGTGGTTTTAAGAGGCACACATATTTTTGATTGTTGCCAAGTTTAGTTATATATTTTTTTTTTGCGCAAGTTGTTGTATCCAACTGCAGTTTATTGTTTGCAAAATAACAAAAAAAAAAAACAAATTCAAATGGTTAAAAGTCAGCTGGTTAAACATATATAGATTTGCCCAAAAACAAGAGAGGTTGCATGTATTAAAAAAAAATCACTCGAATATGGTCGTAAAGACCACTTTTTAGAAAACTTTTTTTTTGTACAAATAAATATTTTTAGATTATTTGCATAGCACTTTATTAATTTAACCTTTTGTGAGAAAAAGGGTACCCATTTAATTTTCGCACGATAAATCATACAATTGCACTCATATGGAAATTTTGTTAATAACTTCATCCTAGCTCTATCTACAGTGCCAAAATTTTATATGCAAACATTATTTTTTTTATCGTTTTTGTGTTTTTACAGATTTAGCTAAAAACAAGTAAGAAAATTATAGTCGGTCAAGACCGACCATATAATACCCTACACCAGAGTTTCCCGGGAAATGGGTCCCAAGTTGAAACATGAGTGATTAGATCTATATTTTGTCAAATCTTTAATAAGTGTAAAGAGCACTCACAAATCAAATTTGAGCGGAATAGGCTTTTTTTTGTTGACAATAAACCGCTTCAACTGAATATCGGGTGAAATTTTCACATGGGACCTAAGTGCAAAAATGGTACGATGATAATCAGATTTGATAAGGTTATTAAAGTACGCGTTTAACATACACAAACAAAATTTTAATTAAATATTTTCTATTCTCATGAAATTTGAGAGATCTATGTGAAAATCGGGAAGGTGGTTTGTATGGGGGCTACAAGAAGAACTGGTCCGATTTCTTCAAAATTCGGAATGGTGATTAAAAACACTGTTTTTAATTTTTAAATTTTTAACTAAAAGTTTGTTTTATTTCCGATATTTCGGTTAAACATCGTTGACCATCATCAGGGATTTTATAAAAAAAACCAAAAGTTTTTCTTTTTCCGTGAGTTGAAAGCTCTTAGCAGGTGTGCAGATTTTTGTCAACTTGACAACTCACGGAGAAAAGAAAAACTTTTGGTTTTTTTATAAAATCCCTGATGATGGTCAACGATGTTTGACCGAAATATCGGAAATAAAACAAACTTTTAGTTAAAAATTGAAAAATTAAAAACAGTGTTTTTATTTAACAATAATTTTCTAAAATTCATGACCTTTAGCCAAACTAAACCAACAGCAATAAAAAATAATGTAACCCAAGATTTTTTTTTTTTTATTTTTTCATTTTCGAAAATCCAAAATTTTGGTGGAAATTTTCCAAAAGTCCAAAATTTTGATCGAAGGGCGCAACGGGTTAGAATTATCGAATTTGGCTCAAATTAGTTTTAATTGAAAGATTGTCTCAAGCTCTACAAAAGGGTCGGCGGAATGAAATTTTGAGACTTTTTTTAAAAAATTTCTTGAACGTAGGAAAAAACCGCCATTTTTGCAAACTTCAAATCGCGATATCTCGAAAACTGTTAGACCGATTTTAATTTTTTTTGGTATTCGTGGTCAGCGCATCAAAATTAACAAATATGATGTGTCGAAAGATATATAATAGGTTTTGGCCTAGTAGACTTTGAAAATCGGAGAAAAAAATTTTGCTATACAGAAAAATGCCAGTCTAATGTGGTATGTACTAAAATTCCCACTCATTTATTTTCATAACTTTAGAACCGTTTAACCGATATTGCTCAAACACAATACCAAACTTTTCGAAGCAAACACAAAGAGATTTATAAAGCTATAGAAATATCTGTGTAATATTTTGCCCGTGATCCCCATTTCAACAGACAGACAAATAAAATATCTTTAAATCGATCACTGATTTTTTGGATTAACGAAAATTCTAAAAAAAACTTTGACTTTTTTTGTTTTTTTGATTTATTACCGGTACAAAATACTAGCAAAAGTCTCTAGTATTTGCACATGATTCTATTAAACAATTTTCTCATGTGTGACTGTCAAAAAATTGACATTCGCCAAGTCGGTTATAATTGTTTATTTTTATAGCATTTATTTTAAATTGAGTCATAATTATATAGAAATTATTTTAAAAAATTTTTGTTTACCTCCTCATTACACATGTTCCAAATAACTTTAAAGTCTTATTTAGTTGGATTTTATTTGTGCCATTTTGTGTGTGTGAATGCTTTCGAAGTTTAGTTTTGCTTTCAAATAAATATTGTTGTGGTGCTGCTGATATTGTTGCAAATTTTGTAAGCATATTTATTAGGGGTGTAACCAAAATTTATTATTTTTCTTAACAATATTGTTGTAATGATGCACTTTTTATACAATTTTTAAATCCCTACACATAATTTTATTTCGTGTTAGGAATCCTTCCCCTTATCACAAATTTATTTTATTGATTTGGCCCATGTCATTTAGATTTCAAGTTTAAAAAATTCATCTAAGTGTATCGGTTGTATAAACACAATGTTTTGTTGCTGCCACACTATATATCTGTGGCAACTAAAAATTGTTGTTGTTTCAATTAAAATCCAGTTATCTTAACTGAAGTCAGTTGTAACAACCAAAATTATTATTTGTGATCATCGATTTTTCAATGCATCGACTAAATTTTTGTTGCATCAACAACATTTCCATTAAAAAATTTTAAAATTTGTTTTCTATAGATATGAAATCTTAAACGCTACCGTTGCCGTTAGCGTTTTATAGATGATATATTGTTTTTAAAGCCATTTTGATATTTGCAAAAAAATGGTTCTGCACCTAATGTTTACGTGTGTTAGACTATTTTTGTTGCTATGATATGATTACCACATTTAAGCCATACAGTTTTGTTGCTTTTATTATTGTTTTTTCTTTATAACGGTCGTTAATTTCAAAAAAATGGTTAGTTCATTTGAGGCACGTTTTTTTTATTTTTTGCTACTTTAAGTTGCAACCATTCTTTTTGTGTTTTTTGTATGTGTACGTGTATTTGTATTTGTATAGGAGAAGCGTATGGTTTGAATTTAATTTTGGACTTCCTCAATGCCTTACCTTGTTTAAGGTAACCCAATAAACATTTTTATAAACATTTAACGAATTTAAAGTTGCTTAAATTCAAAAAAAAATTTTTGATTACCCGGTGAAAAATGATGCAAATATGATCATATATGCGTTCATACAGCGTCATGTATGTCCATATTTTAGCATATATGTATATAAAGTACTGCTCAAAATTATAGCGCACTTTAAATTATTTTTTACAACTTATTGTTTCTATTCAAAATATCAAAAAAATGTCAAGTTTTTTTGTGTCAATAAAACATTTCTATTCAAATTTATTTAATTAAAGTCACAATTCAGTTTTAAAGTACACAATAAAAATATCAGAGGTGGTTTTATAAAAAAAGTCTAAAATAGACTGTTCATAATTATAGCGCACTAAAAAAAATTAATTCATTAAATGAAAAGTTGATCAAAATTTAAACACAGCCTGATGAAATACTTGCTCCTTTAGCTTTTAAAAATACATTTAATCCTATATGAAATCGATTTGACCGACTTGGAGCAGTCATTTATGGTTGCTTTCGATTAGATATCCTTCATGGCGCTGATCAATTCACTTTTATAGTTATTTGGTAGATTTAAGGGGCACGATCGGTAGTAAACCCAATGTTTTCAATTGGGTTAATGTCTGGTGATTTTTTTAATATCTTTGGCCAATATAATTGGGGAAAATTGTAGTTTCCTAACCAGTCCATAGAGAATTTCGCCTTATGACAGGGGGCATTATCACTTTGAATGCAGGCCAGGGTCGATTCAGACCTAAATATTTGATCAAAATATGATGGAAACTCTTCGGAAATTGAATCGATATAGCTGCTAGCATTTAAAAGTCCTTCTCAAAAGAGTAATAAGGCGGCACCATGGGCTGTAAAACATTTGCATACGCTAACAGAACCACCACCACGTTGTGTGCTTGGCTGGAACCATTATGGTTGATCCTTATCTTGCATTGTACATTGAAAAAATTATTTATTTTTACAATTAATCAACTAATTAATTATTTGTAATGAATAAATTATTATAATGAAGTAATAAATGGTTAAAATCCATCATTTGTTCGATGTACAATGCAGGATAAGGACCAACCATATTGGTTACAGCCAAGCGCACAACGTGGTGGTGATTCTATTAGCGTATGCAAATGTTTTACAGCCAATGATACCGGCTTATTGCTCTATTAAGAAGGACTTTCAACTGCTAGAAGCTATATCGATTCAATTTATGAAGTATTTTCTTCATATTTTGATCAAATATTTGGGTCTAAATCGACACAGGCCTGAATTCAAAGAGATATTTACCCCTGTAATAAGGCGAAATTCTTAATGGACTGGTTCAGAAACAACAATTTTCCAAAATTATATTGGCCAAAAGATAATAAAACAGTCGCCAGATATTAACCCAATTGAAAACCTTTGTTCTACTACCGATCGTGCCCCTTAAATCTACCAAATAACTATAAAAGTGAATTGATCAGCGCTACGAAGGATATCTTGTCTAAATCAACCATAAATGACTGCTCCAAATCGGTCAATTCTATTTAAAATAGGATTAAATTTATTTTGAAAGCTAAAGGAACAAGTATTTCATCAGGCTGTGTTTAAATTTTGATCAAGTTTTCATTTAATGAATTAATTTTTTTTAGTGCGCTATAATTATGAACAGTCTATTTTAGACTTTTTTTATAAAACCACCTCTGATATTTTTATTGTGTTATTTAAAACTGAATTGTGACTTTAATTAAATAAATTTGAATAAAAATGTTTTATTGACACAAAAAAACTTGACATTTTTTTGATATTTTGAATAGAAACAATAAGTTGTAAAAAATAATTTAAAGTGCGCTATAATTTTGAGCAGTACTTTATATGACACTGTATGAAGGCATATATGATCATATTTGCAACATATATGTCCATATACGTATGATGAGGGCATATGAACATATATGACACATATGCTCCATATATGTCATATGTTTAAACCGCTTGGCCTGTTTGCAACCTAGAAGTCCAATTTCTGGATAGATATTACTTTTTAATCCCAACTCAACCGAAAATGAGCGGGGAGCGATAAAAAATAAAATTTTGCACATCCCATACATTTTGTGGGTGCTCTAATGTCCACGTATGTCATATATGGGCATATGCCCTCATTTTACATATATGGACATTAGGGTGGCAGCTATTTTGCAAAACTTCGAATTTGAAGGAGTGCACCCCTAATTTTTATTACATTTGGTCTAAAAATGCTATGCTAAAAATTTCAGCCAAATCGGACAACGTTAACACGAGGCGCATCGAGGTCAAAGGTAAAAAAATAGCCATATTTTGATGAAAAACAATAAATAAATGGTGTTGTTTTTTGAATATATTGTTAAAAAGTGGTACACGAGTTGTTTTTAGTATAAGAAGATAAATTAAAAATTTTTGGGTTTTCAAAAATTAACCCTTGTAAGTCTTTCGGGGTCAAAATTACCCAATTTTCACAAAATGACCCCTAAAATACGAAAATCAGCCCCAATTTTCTAAATTTATTGAAATAAACCAATGTAAACCCATATTTATATTCTATTCTATCATAAATACTCAGATATGAAATACTGTCTTTCTAGGATGTCATTCACCCGTTTCACGGTAAGGCCAAAAATATGCATTTTATTAGGCGTGGTTTTCAAAACTGATATTTTGGTTTTTTCAAAATTTTCTTAAACAAAATTAGGAAAAATGCTGAAAAAACCACAGAATCTTATAAAATATATGTTAACATATAAAAAAAAATTTTTTTGGGGGATATCCCTCGGATAGTTTGGCGGGGGCATCGATTTAAACTCAGCGGATTTCGAGGAAAATGCCTTTTTTGCCCACAATTTATTCAATATGGAAAAAAATTGGTAAATATTTTAAAATTTGACAAAGTCAGGGCCATAAATTATTAAAAACTATGTTAGACATTAACCCTAAACGTTTTAGGAAAATAGAATAATATTAACCCGGTTTTTATTCGGGTCAAAGGTCAAATTTAGGGATATTTGGATTTTTTTGGGAAAATGGCATCTAAATATGAAATGTTTATTGCGATTTTTTATAAAACTTGGTATAATTATTGTACGAGCTCAGAAAAATAATTATTTAATTTTTTTTAATTAACCCATAAATGAACATGGGGGCACGTTAAAAATGCTTAATGATTTTTTTTTTCGATTTCGATAAAACTTGGTATAACCGTTGTTCGAGGTCAGATATTTTTTTTAATTAACTCATAAATGAACAATGAAAATCAAATAATTATTTTTTCAGACGTCGCATAAAAATAATAACAAGTTTTATAGAAAAAAAAAAAATAAAAAAACCTTATTAAAAAGTTTTAACGTGCTGGGCCATTTTGACCCCATGTTCATTTATGGGTTAATTAAAAAAATCAAATAATTAGTTTTCTGACCTCGCACATAATCATAACAAGTTTTATACAAATCGAAAGAAAATATAAAAATCTATATAAAAAAATTTTAATGTGCTGGGCCATTTTGGCCCCATGTTCATTTATGGGTAAATTTTAAAAAAATTAAATAATTATTTTTCTGAGCTCGTACAATAATTATACCAAGTTTTATAAAAAATCGCAATAAACATTTCATATTTAGATGCCATTTTCCCAAAAAAATCCAAATATCCCTAAATTTGACCTTTGACCCGAATAAAAACCGGGTTAATATTATTCTATTTTCCTAAAACGTTTAGGGTTAATGTCTAACATAGTTTTTAATAATTTATGGCCCTGACTTTGTCAAATTTTAAAATATTTACCAATTTTTTTCCATATTGAATAAATTGTGGGCAAAAAAGGCATTTTCCTCGAAATCCGCTGAGTTTAAATCGATGCCCTCGCCAAACTATCCGAGGGATATCCCCCAAAAAAATTTTTTTTTATATGTTAACATATATTTTATAAGATTCTGTGGTTTTTTCAGCATTTTTCCTAATTTTGTTTAAGAAAATTTTGAAAAAACCAAAATATCAGTTTTGAAAACCACGCCTAATAAAATGCATATTTTTGGCCTTACCGTGAAACGGGTGAATGACATCCTAGAAAGACAGTATTTCATATCTGAGTATTTATGATAGAATAGAATATAAATATGGGTTTACATTGGTTTATTTCAATAAATTTAGAAAATTGGGGCTGATTTTCGTATTTTAGGGGTCATTTTGTGAAAATTGGGTAATTTTGACCCCGAAAGACTTACAAGGGTTAATTTTTGAAAACCCAAAAATTTTTAATTTATCTTCTTATACTAAAAACAACTCGTGTACCACATTTTAACAATATATTGAAAAAACAACACCATTTATTTATTGTTTTTCATCAAAATATGGCTATTTTTGTCGTTGTCCGATTTGGCTGAACTTTTTAGCATAGCATTTTTAGACCAAATGTAATAAAAATTAGGGGTGCACTCCTTCAAATTCGAAGTTTTGCAAAATAGCTGCCACCCTAATGGACATATATGTTGCAAATATGATCATATATGACTGCATACAATTTCATATATGACCATATTTGCTCATATATTTATATACATGCATCCATATATGTACATATATGTATCCATATATGCAAATTTTTCCCCGGGTAGTTGGAAATTTTATTTTATTAAGAAAAACAAAAGTTTTTTTTTTGGTTTTTTTTAAATTTCCATTGAAATGTTTTTTGGGTTAATGCTGTTTATATTGGCTTGCCACTTCTACTGCTGTTTCTGCTGGTTTGCTTGGTTGCGCACACTCTCTTTGTATATAGTAAACATTCAACGCAAAATTGTGCACGCGTTTACAATGTTATGTTATTTAGTGCATAGTGCATACAAATGTATGTTTGTTTGTTGGTATTCGAAATAAAAGAAGCATGGTGAAAGTAATTTCCAAAAAACAACTTTGTTGACCAAACCGTAAAAATAAAACTATACACAAAGCAAAACAATTTCAGTGTTGCCGCATAAATGTTTTGGGAACTAAACAAGGATTTTTTTGTTTGAGGAAAAGGGTTGCTATATGGCGATGTCCGTCCGTCTTTTGAAAAATTTTAACATTTTAATGAAAACTGGGAGTCTGCTTATGTTGTCATCAGCATGTGTCTGTCTCTTAGAAGTTCCCAAAAATATTCAGCCGATATTTCGCTGCGTTTCTTAATGGGGGTCGGTCTTATAAAGGACCCCTCTATGACGCACCATTCGAGCAGTAGAAATGATTTTAAGATAGGAAAATTACAATAAAATTTTTTCAAAAAATTTTAAAAAATTGTAATTATCGTTATCCCACGATCCGCCTGGGCAAACAATTTGTAGAATCGATAGATGTTTTACACAAAAAAATTTCAAAATAATCGAAGGGTACGAACTTTTTCAAAAATGAGATTTAAATTTTAAAACTTAAAAATCGCTTACTAGAGCGCTTTTAAGAATTTTTTGGGATTTTTTTTTTAAAGTATGTAAAAAAACAAAAATTAAAAAAAAAAAAATTAATTTTGGACCATTATTGAAGAAGTTATGAGTAAAAGAAGTTTTTAGTACCCTTCGAAAATTCCTTCTTGGTAAATTTTCAGATTTTTTTGATGATCCGTTCAGAAGATATCGAATTTTTAAAAATTGGTAGTTTGTTCCTTTACTCAAGAACAAACTACCAATTTTTAAAAAATCGATATCTTTTGAACGGATCATCAAAAAAATTTGAAAATTTACCACGAAGGAGTTTTCGAAGGGTACTAAAAACTGTTAACAAATTGGGAAAATCTAAAAAAAAAAATTTTCAAAGTGTCCGATTTGACATGGAATGCCCCATATACTTGATAGGGTCCCAGACCAATATTTCGAGGTGTTACAAACGGAATGACAAACTTATATATACCCTCTATCACTAGAGTGGAGGGTATAAAAATACAGATTTCTAAACAGCTAAACAGTTTGGAGCAGGGAAAAAATAATTTCAGAACATTTTTGATGCTTGAACTTGGAAAAAATCAGCTTAGAAATCTTTTAAAAACTTTTCAAAAAAATTTCTATAAATAATTTAATTTTCCAACGGGAGCTTCGTATCTTATTACAAATTTTCTCAATCTGGACGCTATCAAGCTTAAATTAAAGATTGATAAAATTGATAATACTAAGGGTTTTTATTGTCAACTTTAACAAACTACATCTATTATAGAGCAGTACACATTCTTTTTCCGCTCACTATACATTAGAGTGCCCCTTTTTTTGGAAATGTTGGAAATGTTGAGACGGTACCAGCTCATTTTTTTCCGTTTGACTAAAAAAAACTCAGGAAAAATTTTACGTCCCTACGACCAAGCCTTCCCTACGCGACGGGGCCTTAAAGAGCGGGCCCTCAAAAATCATTTTTCAATGCAAACCAAAATTTTTTTTCTGTACTTATTTTATGCTATAATAGTTTTCCAGCTTTTTGTCAAAATCAACCATCTGGTTGGCAACTCTGTTCCTTTTAAAAAGCAAATAATATAGACAGACGAAACAACATTGTGCATTTGCCAGATAATGCACAATTTTAGTAGTGCAACCGAAAATAAAATAAAACACACAACAAATGTTATGTAAGCAAACATTTAAACCGGGTTGGCTTTGGCAAGACTTAAAAAAAATAAAAACAAAAATAATAAAAAAATAAAAAAAAATTGTAAATAGAAAAACGAGGTGTATTTTGATATGATGTGAAGTGAAGGCGTAACAAATGACGAAACAGGGCTAAGTATAGTAACACTTTTAAGTAGATACTAATATTTCCTTAAATTGGAGCCACTTTACATTGTAGTTGTATATGACGATGGTAATTTTATATTTATATATAAATGGGCATAATGCTTTACAGACTAAAACTTTTAATTAAATAAATATCCCGCCATAAACTTAAAAATGGTAACATCTTATGTAATGCAAATGCAAAAGAAAATTGCGTTTTCGATATTTGTTGTGAAATTTGGTATTACATTTGAGTGATACCGGTTTAAAAACATCGACTGAAAATCAACTTTTCGAAAACTTTGGTAGATTCAACATAACCTAAAAACACTAAATGCTTTAAAATGGTTGCAGTTGGAATTTGAATCATGCAACCAGAATTTAAAACAGAATTGTGTTTTAACAAGTAGAAACATATTTTTTTCAAAAACAAAAAAAATCGCATAATTTTTTTGTCGATTTTTTTTTTTATTTAAATTTTTTTTTAAAAATTTTATTTTACTATTTTTTTCTAGGTTGTGATGCGAAAATTTATCAAATTTCCTTTAACCAATATCTCCCAAACTTGAAACCTTATCATTCTAAAATCCAGAGAACAAATTTGGCAACACTAAAACTTCCTGTTTTAATTTTTTTTAAATCTAACTTTAAGGTACCTTAATCTAGCAGGGGAAATCAAACAGTTGTAGTGGGATAGTTTTTTTTTTCTTTTATATCCTTTTATACTTTTATCTATCAATTGACTATATTGACACACACAAAGGCTTATTTAGTAGATAGAAGATGGTGTTTTTGATAGTTTTGATGACGAGTAGAAGTTGACGTTGACGATGATAACATCAAGTTGTTGGCGCTATTTACTAAAATGGAAATGATACACTTAAACAAATAGGTGTGTTAAAACGAATACCGAACTGTGCTACACTCAAAAAATTATGTCATTAACTGTTTGTATTTTATTTAAAAAGTATTACGTTTAGTTGTTTTTAAGAGAAAAAATATTTGTTTGATGTTCAGTTTTTATTAATGACTACTTCTGTCCATTGTTTCAAAAATAACATACTAAAAAATAAAGACTTTCATTAACATTCAATTTTAAAAGCCATTTATTTTTGTTCTGTAAGTAAAAACTACTGATTATTCTTTAAATTTTTAATGATTTGTGTTAGTAATTTTTTTTTATATTGTTGGTATTTTTTAATGAGATATCATTAGTTTTTACCTACACAAGTAGGTTATTGTTTTGTAGAAAAAAAAAAAAATCAAAAAATTATTTATTGAAATATAAAAATATGTTTGTATCAAGTGACTTTGGCACGATGGGTAGAGTGTCTGGCCAGAATGTAGTTGATTGCGGGATCGATTCCCCAAAATTTTATCAAAAATTTTTAAAAAAATATTTCAATAGAAAATTTAAAAAAATAACCAACGAAATCATTAATTTTAAATGTTTTCGTAGGTTATTTTTTTTGGAATTTGTTGGTAAAAATAGCAGAACTATCATTAATTTTTAACGTTTTCGTAGGTTATTTTTTTCGAATTTGTTGGTAAAAAAGAATGAAAAATACGTAATCTTTTAACGTTTAATGTTATTTATTTTAAATGTTGTTTTTTTTATTTTTAGTACCAAAAGGTACATACAAATAAAATGTATTTATTCGGCCTTTATATATGTATATAAATTCGATTAGAGTTTTATTCTAGTTCGAGGCCCAAAAATATTTCTATATATGATATTGTCATAATAGATTATTTTAATTTATTGCTTTAAAAAAGTTACTCATCTCATAGTATGTCTGTACTGATCAGTTTCATCCCCACTAGGGAATCTTCAGCAGACTTTAGAGAATCATCGTTAGTCAATCAAACATCAAACCAGACATAATATTTGATATGTTTCACAAGTTATATGAGAAATACTATTATGAAGGTCCGAAATCTGTTTTCCAACAAAAATAACTCTTTTAAAGCAAAAATTGTATATACTAAATCACTATAGGTAATTATTAATATATGTGTTGCTGTTATTTTACAATCACAACAGTACCTAACCAAACAATAGTGTTGGTAGGATAAGTCGTACTAAACTTTGTGTTAAATGTTGTTTTTTTATTTTTAGTACCAAAAGGTACATAAAAATAAAATGTATTTAAGACGCTTTTTCTGTATACCAAGCAATAGATTCTTAGACATTTTTTCGATTAAAAAATTTTCAGATTCTGAGAAATTTTACACTCAAAAATTTTCTGATTTATAGCCTTTTTTGTTAAAAAAGAATATTGGATTCTAGGGATGTTTTTAAATAGTCTTCAATATCCATATTTTTCTTTACAAAAGGGTTCTGTTACTGAGAAATTTGTTCAGATTTTTTTTTGTAGAAAAACTGAAATTTGTCCTGTAAAAAAGTCGCAGATTCTGAAATATTCTTCTTAAAGAAAAAATCCTAGGTACAGGGACATATTTTTTATAAAAACTGTTAAAAATTCTGAGCATTATTTTATACGGAAAAAGTTTCAGACTCTGAAACATTTTTTCAATAGAAAATTATTCAGACTGAGCGATATTTTCTAAGGAAAAAGTTTCAGACTCTGGGGAATATTTTAATTAGAAACAGTGTCAGAATCTGAGCCATTTATTCTGCAGAACTCCGAAACATTTTTAATAGAAAATTTTTCAGACTCTGGCGCATATTTTCTAAAGAAAGAGTTCTCAGACTCTAAGACATATTTTTATAAGAAACTGTCTGAGACATTTATTTTACAGAAAAAAATTTAGATTCTGAAATATTTTTGAATTAGAAAAAATTTCATATTCTGAGGCATTTTTTGTATCTATTAATTTTATTTTTTTTATTATTCTTCGTTCCTATTTTCTTTTTTTTTTTCTAAAAAAAAAAACTATTTTGTCCTACAAATCTCATGTTAATTAAATTAACCGTAACCGCAGGATTTTTTATGCGGTTACGGTTACGGTTAAATAGCGCGGTTAACCGTGGTTACGGTTAAAGCCGCATTGCAAACCCTATCATCATTACCAAGGAGAGGAATTTCATGCAAATGCATGTTTTTTCCTGTTAGTCTTAGAACAGCATAAATCAAATATCTTTGCAAATCAAAGAATTTGCTTAAAAATGGCATCGTTTCGTTAGTGAAAATATTCATACATTACCGAGAATGCATATTCTTGGATATTTTGCAAATATTTTTATATAAATACATATTTCAGTGCATTTTTTAGGCGCTTTAAACAAAGTTTTTTAGTGCATGAAGGCCCTGTCACTGACCATTACATCACGCGATTACGATTAATCATTTTCTATGAAATACACTGCTTTTATAACGAATTTAAAATATATTCAATTTTGGCCCACAATTCATTTAACTTGTTTTCAATTTTCCTTTTCTTTCTTTTTTCTTGTAAGAGTCATTCAAATTGAAATAAAAAATTAAATTCTGATCTTACTAACCCCTCAATTTTGTATTCAAAGGGCTTTTTCGGCTTTGGTTAAAAAATTCAGACATTATTTTTTGTTGAAAAACGTTATTTTTTAAAACTTTGACCGCTGGATACCGACTAAAGATGCCCTGAAAAATTTGTTTTAACAATTTTGCAATAAATAGCACTTTACTGGCCATCGGCAGGACTTCCCACACAACCACGAATAAGTTTTTCTGACTGGAAGAAGCTCTTAGAAAGGAAACAAGAGTCAAAGAGAGCATCTGAACCACCTGAATTCTGGAAAAATTTCTGTAGTCTATGTCACAGTTTAGAGCACTCTTAGGTAGCACAGATAAAGCGCTATAAAGTTTGAGTGAAGTCATGTATTTTTTTAGTGCTGATTTAAGCACTCTTTTTGTACAGTTTATTTAAGCGGCATTAAAATCTGGTATTTTTCTCCAAAAATCAAATTTATCAAAAGGTGTTAAAAATTAAACTATGTGTGAAATTTTATCAATCAGGAGTTTATGAGTGAAAAAAAGCTTACTTTTACTGCGTTTTCAAGAGCGCTCTTTGGATTCGCTATAATATGCTATACATGCGCGGGTACAAGGGGGGGGGGGGGAAAAGGGGAAATTTCCCCCCCCAGACCAAATTTCGAAAAGAAAAAAAAAAAAGGAAAAAAAGAAAAAAAAGAAGAAAAAAAAAGAAAAAAGAGAGAAAAGGAAAGAAAAAGAAGAAAAAAAAGAAAGTAGGAAATTTTCTAAAAAAATTTTGAAGTCCAAAAATTTTTCATAGAAAATTAAAATTTTAAAATGGAAAATTTTTTAAGGAAAAAGTGAATCAATCTGAAAATTTTCTGTGAAAAATATCTGTCAATCTTATTATGAATTTTTGCATAAACAAATTACTTAGAATATGCTTTTTTTGTTTAGAAAAATGTTACAGGATCTTAATTTGGTTTATATAAAAAGTGTTTGTCTTCTACATAGCAATAAAAAAAATATCATAAAATCTTAAAAATGTTGATAGTCGACGATTTGTAAAACTATTTAAAATTTTTTTTCTAAAGAATAAACTCTTTCTAAATAAAAAATTTTCAGAATCTGAGACCTTTTTTAAGTGAAAAAGGTCTCAAAACTTATTTATAGGAAAAAGATCGCAGAAGAATTTTTCTATGGGAAAAAAGTCTCAGAATTTCTGAATTTCAGATTTTGTTTAAGTGAAAAAGGTCTCAAAACTTATTTATAGGAAAAAGGTCACAGAAGAATTTTTCTATGGGAAAAGTCTCAGAATTTCTGAATTTGAGATTTTTTTTAAGGAAAAATGTCTCAGAATCTAAGTCTTTTTTAAGAAGAAATAGGTCTCAAAGTCTGAGACTTTTTATTGTTGAAAAACAGTCTCAGAAGTTGAAACTAATTGAATTGGTAGAAGGTCGCAGAATCTGAGACTTTTTCAACGGGAACAAGGTCTTAGAATCTAAGACTTTTTTTTATAGGAACAAGGTCTCATAATCTTAGAAAAATGTCTCAGAATCTTAGACTTTTTCTATAGGAAACAGTTCTCAGAATCTATGACCTTTCTATAGGAAAAAGGTCTTAAAGTCTGAGACGTTTTGTATAGGAAGAACAATTCCGAATCTATGACTTTTTCTATAGGAAAGTGTCTTAGATTTCAGAATCAGAAAAAGGTCTCAGAATCTGTCACTTCTTCTTTAGAGAAAAAGTGCCAGAATTTAAAACTTTCTATATAAGAAAAAGCTCTCAGAATCTGAGACTTTTTCTTTGGGAAAAATGTGTGAGAATCTGAGCCTTATTCTTTAGGAAATAGATCTCAGAATTTAAAACTTTTTCTTTAGGAAAAAGGTCTTAGAATCTGAGACTTTTTCTATTGGAAAGAAGTCAAAGAATCTAAGACTTTTTCTATAGAAAAAAGGTCTCAGAATCTAAAATTTTTTTCAGTGCGAAACAAATCTAATAATTAGAGAACTCTCTATAGGAAAAATGTCTCAGTAATGCTTTATAATATGAGACTTTTTCTATAGTAAAATGTCTCAGAATCTGAGACTTTTTCTGTGGAAAAAAATTCTTAGAATCTAAAAATTTTTCTATACGAAAAAAGTTTTAGATTCTGAGACATTTTTCGTCAAGAGACATGTTCCCTAAAAAAACAATTTCACGAAAAATTTCTGAAAATCTGATATTTTCTATGTAGGAAGAATTTCTTCTATTAAATTCTCAGATTTAGACTCTTCTTATGTATACGAAAAATATACAATTTTCTTTTAAATTTCTTTTAAAAATCCGAAAATTTTTCTATACGAAAATAGTCTCAGATTCTGAGACATTTAGTCTTATATTCTGAGATATTTTCCCCATAAAAAAAAAAAAATTTTCACGAAAAATGTCTCAACATCTGATGTTTTCTATGTAGCGAGAATTTCTTCTATTAAAAAATTCTCTTCTTATGTATACGAAAAATATACAATTTTTTTTTAAAAAGATTAAAAAAAATGGATCTAAACGAAATATGATCATGAAAAACAAACCTTATTCGGCAAAAACTAATAAATTGGATGATTTTATAGCTTTCTCATCACTTTTTTTTTTGTAAAAAAAACGTATCCCTGTTTTTGCTCGTCAACAAAGGAGAATTTATGATTTTTTTTCGAAGTAAAAAAAATTTTCCCCCCCCCCCAGACCCAAAAGCTGTACCCGCCACTGATGCTATAAAAGAATTTATACTGCCAAAGTCTCGATTATTTATTTTTTTTTTTTTGGGAAATTCGAAAATTTATAATGTTACATATTTCCTTAAAATTAATTAATTTTTCTCATTCTCAAATGAATATTTTAAGAGTTTTTTAATTAAGCCCAGCCGACAAAAAACAATCACCACTGACTCTCCCTTTATGAGATTGCTGACATCCTCAGACAATTTTTACAAATGGTCCGAAGGATCAGTCAGCACTGCTCACCAGCTTCGGTGGCCATCAACAATGCTTTTACACTCAAAGAAAAAGCTTCTTCATATTGATGAAAAGTTACATCAATATGATGAAGTGTTACATAATTTTTCGTCCAATGTAACTTGTCATCAATATGATGAAGCGGTGTCATCAATAACATTTTTTATTTGAAAAATAAGAAAAAAAATAAAAAAATAAATTTTTGTTTTTGTTATTTGATTTTCATCATGCACTAAAAAACTATGTTTTAGGCGCCTAAAATATGCACTAAAAAGTCTTGAAATATGCACTAAAAATCTTAAAATATGCACTAAAAATCATAAATATCAACTTGTTTGTTTACTTTTATTAAAAAAAAAACATAAAATTTGAATTCAGTCTGGCATTTTAAGCTTAGATATACATGTATACAGTGTGAAAATGTTATTAAAAAATAAAAAGTATTTAAAAAAAATAATAATTGCTTTAATGCAAAAAAAAAAAAAAAATATCTTAAAAAAATCTTAAAAATAGCTAAAAATACTAAAAAATAGCTAAGAAACTAAAATTTATACAAAATATGACCTAAAAATATGCATTTAAAGCGAAATAATGGCAAAATATGCAAAAATTAGCATTTTAAGCAAAATATGCAAAAATATGCACTAACGAATCGATGCCATTTTAAAGCAAATTCTTTGATTCGCAAATATATCTTGTTTATGCTGATCTATGACCAAGGGAAAAAAACTTGCATTTGCATGAAAGTCCTCTCCTTGCTTATAATTGTTTGTTATTGTTTGTTATTTTCTAATTTTTAAAAACATACATCTTTTTTTCGTATCCACAAAGATTTGAACGCCATGCCTCTTGTTTGTTGGGTTTAGCCTCTAGCCACTTGTCTACAGAGCTTCAACAAATAATAACAATTAAAAGCCATTTTGTTTGTTGTGTGCTAAATATGACGCTAAAATTTGTGTGTAATTATGCTCTGCTAAAAGCTGTGAGAGGGAAAGAGAGGGACCCCATAAGCATTTGTGTATGTATGTATATAAAAATAAACCTGTGTCTTTGCATATACACATTAGCAAACGTTTAACGTTATGTAACTAAGTAGTGGTGCGAGATTTTCATCTATATATAGGTGAACTAGCTAATGCGTCGACAATAAATACTATAGCTGGGGACCCGTGGGTTCAAATCCCAGCCAGGGCAGGATTTTTTTTATTGTTTTTTTTTTATATGTTTTATATTTTTTTAATATATTTATTCAATAGTTTTATTTATTTTAATATTATTTTAATTTTTTTAAAAAAACATTTGAAAGGCATAATGATGACACTTTTTGATGATATGATGTCATCACTTGTTTTTTCAATTTCGATGACATTTTTCATCATATTAAAGAAAAGCTTCATCAATATGAAGAAATTTGTCATCAAAATTGATGACAGTAAGTGATGAAACCATATCATCAATATGATGAAGCATTTTTCTTTGAGTGTATACAAAATTGTATGAAGATATCACCAATTTTACAACGGGAGGGTGAGAAGTATGCCAGCGGTGTTTTTTTTTACTGACTGGGAGCTATTACAATTCAAATTATGTAAAAAGTTCGATTAATCGATAATCGCGTTAACGGCGATTTTTTAAATCGTAATCGCGATTATGAAATGTCTCGATTATTTGCAAACTCTATGACTTTTGGTTTAAATTAATTTTTACATTAATTTCTTTGAATTTAACCATTAAAAAAATTTACTTAAAAAAATGCATTTTTGAAAAATGCAGTTCAAAACTGCATTTAAAATGCATTTAACACATTTTTTTGACATTCGCAATAAAATTTAAACAGATTAAAAAATTAAATTAAAAATTCGGGCTGCATAAATCGCAGCGAAATTTAATAATTAAAATCGGTTAAGAATTGAAGGCTGCAGAGTAATTTTGACAAAAAAGTGCATCTCGCCCCACTGTGCACCGCGTCTTCTTAATATACAGTGGCCACAAAAAGCCTACGGTGTACTCCATAGAAGATGTAATTTGTTTACGATCAACACGAGTGAAAATGTTTAGATATATTCTTATATATCACATATTATCCGAAATTTGAAAGATCGGTACTGATCCGTGTATGATCAGTACTGATGCGAGATTTAAAAGATCAGTACTTATCCGAAAAATGGATTGCTAAGATCAGATCAGTTTTAATTGTACGGATACAATGTCATCTGAAATATGGGTTTATATAATTAAATAAACCCAATTTTTGGATCAAATTATTGCGATCCATATTTCGGATCAGTACTGATCCTTCACATTTTTACTTAGGAAGTTAAAAATAATAGACATATATATTATCAAACAAGTATTTTTATAAAAGGTACTGTGCAGGTTATTTATTAAGCTCTAATTTAAGCTTAATGGCGTCCAGATTTTTTAAATGTGCTACGGGGATCGAAATGGAAATAAAAATTACTGAAAGAAATTTGGAAAATTTGGAAATTTTTTTAAAAATATGTTTTAGTAGAATTTTTCCAAGCTCAAACATTAAAAATTGTCAAAAAGCTTATATTAAAAAGCAACAAATTTTTCTACACTCAAAAAAAACTGTAATGTTAGCAAAAAAACCTTGTAAACCTACAAGAAAATTTGCTTATTTTGAACCCACAATTTTTTTGGTAAAGTTAGCAAAAATTTTTTGCCAAAAATTAGTTAACTGAAATTTTTTTTATTTCGACTTAGTTCATACACATTTGAGGACCCCATTAGTTTCGGACCCGATAGGTCCAGACCCCGATGGGCCTATACCTAGTTGGGTTCCTTAAAAATCGTCATAGTTTTTGATCCAAAATTTGTGTCTGTTTCGCTCTACCTTGCTTAGTTTTTGAGATACGTGATTTTAGGGGACCACCGGGGTTTTGAGAATTACAAAACTCGATAACTTCAAAAATATTACTCGGAGAGCTTTTCATTATTTTGCGGTCTTGTTCTACGTATTGAGAGCTACAAAAATGCTTTTGGACTTTTTGTTGTGTCGGCAATATTTACCGAGATTTGAGCATTTTAAAATTTTCGGGAATGCTAACTTTTTGGATCCAAAGTTAGGACCCATTAGGGTCCACACATGTGAAGAGGACCGGCGAGAGCCCGAGAACCAAAAAAGGCCTCCATTTTGCTCTATCTGGCTTAGTTTCCGAGATAGCGCTATTTTAAGTTTTCTGAAAAATAAAAAAAAATTACCATTTATTTTTGCTAATATTAGCAAAAAAGCTGGTAAAAATTTGGTCAACTCAATTTTAAATTTAGCAAAAAAAAATTATTTCAAATTTTGTTTAAAATTGCTAATGCGCTAAATGAAGTTTACAAGATATTTTTGCTAACATGCTAATCTCAACTAAAAATTTGCTAAAAGTTATCTAACCAGCATTAGCAAAAAAAAATTAGTAAATCTACTAATGTATTATTTTGAGTGTAGTTAACAAAAATGAAATTTTTTTAAATACAGTAAAAAATCTGCATTTTTTTGACCTCCAATTCTTTTGACCACTAATTTTTTGTAAATAAAGAAAATATTTCATTGTTTATTAATTTAAGTACACCTAAGTATAAAATAATAAGCAGGGATGAGTTTCTCATGCACTAAAAAATCGAGAATATGCGCTTAAAATATGAGCTAAAAAATCCAAAAAATGCACTAAAAACTTTAAAATGCACTAAAAAAAAAAATGTGTGCAATAAAAATCTTGTTTTGATACGAAAAACTTTTTAAAAAGCTTAAAATAACGCCGGGCTTAAATATAAAGATTTAAAACTTTATATAACCAATATTTTTTAAAAAATTTAGAGAATCTATAAAAAAACTCAAAAGATAAGAAAAATACTTTTTCTTATTCACTAAATAAATTTTCAGAATTTAAAATAGTTTTTGAAAAATTAAATTTCAATTTGAGTTTTTGGTAATTTATTCCAAAATATGCACTTAAAAGAAATATGCCCAAAATATGCACTTAAAACCAAAATATGCAAAAATATGCATTTTCGATGCCATTTTAACTTAAATTTCTTGATTCGTAAAGATAATTGGTCGATATCGTTTTTTATACTATCGACAAAAAACATGCATTTGCATGGAAATGCAACCATAATAATATTTTGTGGTACAAAGTTTAAGTCAATCGGATTAATTAACCCGTGGAGCCCGGCAATCAAAGTATTGGATTTTTAAAAATTAAAAATCTGTTTCTACACATCATATTAATTAATTTTAAGCCACTAAACACGAACATAAAAATTTTAATAATTTGATATTTAATAATATTCAAAAAATCTCAATATTGAATTTATAGGCCGAATATTAATAGTTTTTATTAATTTCAAAACTTAAACAAATTTGTTGTTACTACTTTTTAAACCATATATGTTTTTTTTAAGTGTACTCAAAAGCAATTTTATTTAAATGTGGGGGTGGTTTTCAATAGAATAATATCGACTATAGTAAAAACATAGAAAGAGATAAATAAAAATGCTAAAAAGAATTGCAACGATAGCAATATTTTTTTATATATTTTTCAACAAGAAAAAAAATACACTTTGAAACGTGCTTAACGGCTAAATTTCCTAATGGAATGGCAAATTTTGCATATAACTTTTTTTTTTCTGTGGAAATTTAAAAAAACATACTGCAAGTAACGCATCAAAAGCGAATTTGAATGCAAACAAGGACAAATAAATTTGATGGCGTTTTTTTTTTGTTAAAAACAATCGAAATTCAATTAAAATACAATATTTAAAGAAAAACAAGTGGTCAAAAAATTGAAGATAACAAAATGTAGCACAAATAAATTGAATTGATACTAAGACTCAGAAAACCCAATTCAAATGAAGAAAAATATAAAAAAAATCATTTTTTTTGAGTAGGTTTATTCTAGTTCGAGGTCATTATTTCTTTTGCTAATTTAGACTATGATATTTTCATAGAATAATTTTCAAGGATTTATTTTTTTCTGTTTATAAATTTATTTATAATTTTCTTGAAAAGTATTCCATGAGAATATCATAGTTTTAGTTAGTAAAGGAAATAATGACCTCGAGCTAGAAAAAACTTACTCAAAATTATAACATTTTAAAGGTTGAATAACACAATTTTTATTTTTTAAAAAAATTCAATCAGAATTTGAACGTAACAAACGATTTTTATAGAAATTTAGGAAATCGATTAAGATTTGCAGAATTTCAATTGGCATTTTAATTGAAATTCAAAAATTCGGATTTTAAGAATTTCAATCGATCTTTTCTGGTATTTCAGTTAGCTTCCCAGCAAAACTTAGATTACCAAATAAGGTATAAAATAAGGAATCGGATCTCTTATTTTATACATTGCAGCATTTATGATTTAAACAGGCGATGAGACTCAAAGTAATGCATCCACATTATTACAAAGAATACCAGTAAGGTATAAAATAAGTCATAAATTTATAACGAAGAATACGAGTAAGGTGTAAAATATATGATATTTTATAGGTTACGAGAAACTAAATAATATAGCATACCAGAAGATAATATATAAGGTGTTACGAGTAGTGATAAAGTAATTTTGTATTAAATTTACTCACGTGATTGTGAGTGTAAGTAGATAAAATATGCTCGTGAGTGTGTGTCGTTAGAAATTTCCTGTCGTGAGCCAATCTTTAGTTTAAACTTATGCATTTTTTATGAAATAATTATTTTTTATGTTATTGTAATGCATTATGCCTCCAATTATAAATAATGCATTATTTCAAACTTTCAAATAATACATAATGTAACTAAATATAAGTCATCCATGATTTAATGTTTAGAAATAATAAATATGAAATAAATTTTTTCCAATTATCATGCATTACGTAGCAAATTATTAGTAATGCATTATTTTCCACTTTAAAATAATACGTTGTGGAACAAATGTTTGGTAAGACATCATAAAATAATGCTACAAATAAGTTATATACATTACCTGGTAATGTATTATATAATCACTACCCATTACCAAAGTTTTGCTGGGTTGGTTTTAAATTCACCATTGATTTTCTAAATTTTTGTGGTCCTTTTTTGTAATTGGAGTGATCTGAATTTCAATTTTGATTATTTTAAATTTCAACAAAGATTTTCTCATTATCATTGTGATTTTATATACATATAAAATTAAATTTTCTGTTATAGTCATCATTTTAATAAATTTGACATTAAATTTTAATCTTCTAACTGACATTATGAGTTTTTAATGTTGCAGATTTATTTACTAAGCTAAAATAAGAATAACAAAAAAAAAAAAAAAGAAAAACTTTATATACAAATATTTTTATTTGCTAACTCCATAATGAGTTTACTCAAAAAACATGGCTCATCACAATATTATCTTTCTACTATTAAAGGACAATAAAAATCACATCAAGCATAACACACACATCATAAAATTTAATGTGTCACTGGGTACACACAAAAAAAAATATCACAGAACTGAGCTGAGTAATATTATATGAGAAAAATTATATGTATATGAACTGAACATCTGTGGTAGTATTTTAAAACATGCTAAGTCGACATAGAATGTTTTACTGAAACAAGTTTTGCTAAATTTATTGCTTATTAAAATTTTTGTTTGTAATTTATAAATTACAAAAAAAACAAAATTTTTAAATGGTCTAAGTGATCTTAGCATAATTTGGTTCAAAATTATTTTATTTTGTTATGCTTAGTGTTTAAAAGCATGTTTTATGATAAAGTTCTGTGATTTTCACGCAAATGCATGGCAACGATTTGCTTTTGCATATTTTAGTGAAAAAGCATGTTGTTTCATATTTCGATTTTAAATGCATATTTTTTTGCATATTTCCATCTTTTAAGTGCATATTTTGACATAAATTAGCAAAAACACAAATTAAAATTTATTTTATTAAAAAAATTACTTTAATTTTCAAAATTTATTTTTAGTAATCCAAAGTTTTTTATATTTATTTTAAAGATTGTGTTAATTTCTTGAAAAAATCTTGCAATTAAGTTTTTATACAAAATTTTAAATACACCGCTTAACAAAACTAAGTTTTTTGGCTCCGGTTTGAAGTTTCATATAAAATTTTAAAAGATTTTGACTCGGTAATTCCAAATCTGTGCTCAAAATTTTTCCATCACGTCTAGAATTTTAATTATTCGCGGTTGAAAATGCGAAAAAACGTAATTTTTGCCCTTTTTGAAAGCCTGCACAGCAGCCACTGGGTGGAAAAAAAATCTGGTATAACGGGTTAGTGTAGAATTGAAATATGATCTCAAATATATAATCAAGAAAATTTTAAGTTGTTGCACTATTATTGGCCAAACATGTATTTTAAAAAAACACTGTGAAAAAAATTGGAAAAAGCACCAATTTTAAAAGGCTCTAAAACATAAATCAGATGATCAATATTTAATATGATGAGCTCAAAATTTAGGCAAAAGCTTATTCTTTCTTATAGATTTTTAAACCTATTAAAGATATCTTCCGGTTTATACGAAAAATAACACAGAAAATTTAAATTTGTAAAATATTTATTTTTTTAGTTTTTCTTTGAAAAATATAAAAAAACTAAGGTATCTACATCACTTTTTTACAAAAATGGTAATTTTAACAGTATCATTTTAAAACGCAAGTGTAACCCAACTAAATGCAATAATTAGAAAAAAAATGTTTTCTGTGTTGGAGACCATAGACAAATTATACTTTTGCGCTTTATACCAGATTTATATTCCACTGAATGGCAGCTGTGCACTGCAAATAATGAAAAAATCGCCATTTTTCGCATTTTCAACTGTGAATAACTAAAAATCTGGACGTGATAGAAAAATTTGGAGAACAGAGAAAGTCTACTAAAATTGATCACCAGAATTCAGACCGGAAAATGAGTTTTGAGCGGTGATATTAATATTTTTATTTTTGAAGAAGTTTTTTGTATGTAACCAAGATTTTTATTCCACACATTTCAGGTTTTTATTGCATATTTTTGATTTTTTAAGTGTATATTTTCGATTTTCAGTGGATGAAAATATGTTAGCAGTAAAAAAGAATTTTAATATTAAATTAAATTAATGTTAATTATTTCCAAACTTAAACATGCTATCTGTACTTAGACGAAAAATAAAAGTTCCCGTGATTTACTAAAAATCTACAAATTTTAAATAAATTCTATTACAATTACAATATGAATACAAACAGGCTCACGGTTCTATCTCATACCGTTCCCGAGAAATTGTTAAAAAATCTTTGAATGCGTTTATCTCAAAACTGGTTTTTTAAACTTATCATGTTTTAGAATGGAATCGTCGACATTAGGGTTGCATTTTTTAATTTTTTGATTTTGCCGGGCGATCAAGGTGTTGAAGTTTTAAAAATTCAAAAAATATGTCTTGCACTACAATATATTAACTAACTTCGATGCTCTCAACACGAATATCAAAAATTTTTAAAATCAGTGAAACGGGTTTTGAGATTCATCTATTTGAATTGAAAATATGGCGGTTTTTCAACCTGTTTAAAAAAAAAAAATTTTTGCCCCTTCAAGGAGCTTGAGACAAATTTCATTTAAAACTAATTTGAGCCAAAAACTGAGGATTTTTGCCAGATGCGACCTTTGATCAAAGTTTGGAAGTTTCCAAAAATTTTAAACTACACTAAACTACTGTGTAACGCATACATATATCGGTCAGGAGTAGGTTTGCCATGGAATTTAAACTGGCCGCCTTAATTTAAAGATTGGACCACTCCGGACTTATTTTTGAGGGGTTATTTGAAAAGAAAAATTTACGACAACAATCCTCATACCATCGACGAGCTCAACATCAATATTTCCAGATGCTTGAAAATGTAATGGAAATGCTTAAAAAAGGGAACAGTTCGCCTTGGCCAAAATAAACGGCCATTTGATTGTTGATATATTCAAAATAAATATATGTTACTTGAAAATCTGAAGATTTTTTTAAGTTTTCAAAAAAAAAAATTAAGTCTGAGTTTAGTTATTTTTTCAAAATCCAGCTGAATTTTTTCCATTGTCCAGTTATTTGACATTTATTATCTGGCAACCCCACTCGGGAGCTCCATAAAGTATATATGGATCCATGATCGACTCTAAGACATACTATGCATGTCCGTCCGTCCATATGTAGTAAACCCAATGCAGTCCATAACAAAAGTGCTATTCTTCTAAAGTTTTATGTATTATGGTCAAAGGTTAGGATAGGTTGCAAGTGGCTGCTGACGCCTCACGTCAGCACACATGGACTCTGAGGCCTGTTGTGATACCACGGAACTGTAATAGGTTCCCCTACTACTTCCTGTCGTTAAACTAATTTAAACTTCTTATAAAGCTCCTAAGATATTGAATTTTGGCATCCGAAAAATCAGAAATATGGTGCAGCTCCCTAGATCCCAGTGAAGTAAGTCTCTGACCAGAAAGTGCCGGGCAATGGCAAGTGAAGTGTTTGACCGTATCCAAACCCACCTCATCCATGCAACTCCGACAAAAAGTCATTTGACTGTATATTTAACCGCTCTGCGTGATTCCCTATAAGACAGTGTCCGGTAATTATAGCATTCACCGTTGAAATTTCTTCTCTTGGATGCGATATCAGCTCAATTGTGAGCTTCTGATTAAGAGACTCCGAAGCGGAACAAAGCCGTAGAGTTTGCTTGCAAGTTTCTAGAGGCATACCAACACGTTCCAATTCTGTGGGAACCTGTAAGGTTGCAAACTCATCGGCTTTGCAATTCCCTAAAATGTATCTGTGCCCTGCGACCCATTTGAGTCGTATGTCAATCTGCTTCGCCATCTCATATAAAGACGTGCGGCAGTTAAGTGCATATCTTGTTGTTAGAAACATTGACTGCAGGAACTTGACCGCGTCTTGACTTTCATAATAGATTTTGACTACAGCTGTAGACAATACATTGAAACTCCACCAGTCATCCACTTTCTTTAGTTCCAGCATCTCTGACTAGTAAGCACTGCAATAATCTGGCAGTGTTTACTAGTCAAAAAGACTTTGGGCTCAACCCAAGGTCTTTCGAATAGACTCCAAGGCCCACTTGTTCGTTCAGCCTCGATTCAGTCGTGAAAAAAATTTAGGAATGCCCCTCATCCAAGACTTTCTGGATGGTATAACAGTGGTAAAGTGGCGCTCAAAAAGGCTCATATAGAGAGCACTGTCCAAATTTTGTGGTATTGTTACCTTCTTCAAGAACGCGTTGTGCCCACAATCGCTTCTACTCCATTCCAGTGTGCTATTATATCGAATTGGCGACGTAGCCACATACTGCCTTCCCAATATGTCCAATGGTATCAGGTGAAGGAGGATTTCTAATGCATCCGTATGTGTACTACGAAGAGCACCACTGATGCTAATCGACACCATTCTCTGCTTCGTGTCAAACGATTAAGAATAATTCGATTAATCTACCAATCAAAACCAAACTCTTGTTCGATTAATTTAAAAAGGACGATTTTCGAATACCGAATAAATCCATTTATTCATGGTAATTAATCGAACATTTATTTTTTTATGTTCTCCAAATACAGTATCGAAATATCGGTCTGGGACCCCATTAAGTATATGGGCTATTTCACGTCAGCGGAGACTCCCCCGCCCCCAAAATTCTATTGGTCGTAGATAGTTGTATTATGGCTTAAAATTTAGCCAATGATTTCGAAAAAATCATCAGGATCCGCCATTTTGAATTTTTGAAATCTGAATGATAATTCGAATTTAGCGTTCCAATAAACCCCCTGATAACAAATTTCAGAAAAATCCGATAACTCCTTCATTAGTTTCCAGCATATCCCGATCGGGGTATCCCGATCCGCGCCGCCATATTGTCTCACTTAGCATTGGGTTCAACTTCCGCCACTCAGCTTTCAAAAGTAGAGATTATCAATTTAATTGATTTGTTTTCTATTTATATAGTTCGGTTTGAGTCCATATTAAATATTTCCGAAGACAACAATTTTTGTCTCATCGGTACCTAAAAACCAATGTGGAAACGTCGACAGCTTCGATATTCCTTCATCAGCACTCTTCGGTTTGTCACACTCATAGTGTATCAGGTTTTTACAAATTTCAAACAGTTCTCGAAAACTGCTCAACCTCAGTGCATCAAATTAAATAAGTAAATCGTACGACAATTTTTTCATTTTTTTTTCAAAAATCCAAAAAATGATAGCCGGCCTCCAATTTGTACCATACAAGTTAAAGGCATAGCTGAATAAAAATTTACCCGAACCTTAAAATTCTGAAAAAAAAATTTCGCTTTAAAAAAACTGTCGTTCTACTAAACAAATATAAATTTCTTCATATATACTACATTAAAATTCATAAATGAAGTTTTTTTTTTGCATTCGGAAAACGGAAGTCTATGTATATCATTTTTATGAAATATAAAATGAGATGAGAGAATGCAGGTCATGGGGAATATTTACAGGAAGGATATTAAAAATAAAAACAGTAGCAACGAAAAAAAAGCAAATAAAAACATGAAAATATTATGTTAATTTTATGAACATAAAAAATATACCCCCAAAAACGAATTACAGCAAACAAAAATTACATTTATAATATACATTTATTTAATTAGGACAGTAAAATCCAGCAAAAACTTCATGTAAATAAATGGGAATCTGGTTTAAAACGGTTTAATTATAATGCCTGCTTATAAAAGATTTCACTGTTTACATGTATGTGTAACGACCAAAAAAGTTAAAAAAAAAGTTGGGTCATATGATATAAAATGCTCATACAATTATATATGCATTTTAATGCGTATATATGACTCACTGGAGTATTCATGCCACAACATCCCAGCAAAACTTAGATTACCAAATAAGGTATAAAATAAGGTATATGATCTCTTATTTTATACATTGCAGCATTGATGATTTTAACAGGCGATGAGACTCAAAGTAATGCATCCACATTATCACATAGAATACCAGTAAGGTATAAAATAAGTCATAAATTTATAACGAAGAATACCAGCAAGGTGTAAAATATATGATATTTTATAGGTTACGAGTAAGGTATATAATATAGCATACCAGAACGTAATATATAAGGTGTTACGAGTAGTGGAAAAGTAATTTTGTATTAAATTTACTCACGTGATTGTAAGTGAGTGTAAGTCGATATAATATGCTAGTGAGTGTGTGTCGTTAGAAATTTCTTGGCGTGAGCCCATCTCTAGTTTAAACTTATGCATTTTTTTATAAAATAATTATTTTTTATGTTATTGTAATGCATTATGCATTTAATTCTAAATAATGCATTATTTCAAACTTTTAAATAATACATAATGTAACCAAATATAAATCATCCATGATATAATGTTTAGAAATAATAAATATGAAATTCATTTTTCCAATAATCATGCATTACGTAGCAAATTATTAGTAATGCATTATTTTTCACTTTAAAATAATACGTTGTGGAACAAATGTTTGGTAAGACATCCTAAAATAATGCTACAAATAAGGTATATACATTACCTGGTAATGTGTTATATAATCACTACCCATTACCAAAGTTTTGCTGGGATGTTATTTATGGCACAATGACAGGTTACCAATTCTCACACTCTTATACGCTCACACACACATTCATACAGACTTTCATATACACATTTTTACAGTTAGCTTTTGTTGTTTCATTTTTAAAAGAGGATTTAATAACAAAACACACACATACATACATTAGCAATAGTGTATTTCATATGTTTACATATGGGGCATTCCAAGCCAAATCACTCACTTTTAGACCCGACCCCTTTCGATTTATTTTATTTTTGGATATGTTTTAGTACTTACTAAATGAAACTTGGACACCAATTTTCAGCCTTTTATTTCAAGATGGTGTTGAGTAATCAATTTTTCAAAATGGCGATTTTCTCAAAAAAATTAAGAAATTGAAATTTTCAATTAATTTTGACCATTAAAAAATATAGATATTTTAAAAAAAGTTGGACAACGTTTTGTTGGTATTTAAATGTAGTTTTAGAAAAAAAATATGAAAAAATTATTCGAAGTAATTATCACTTATTTTTTGACGTTTAAAAATTAAAATCGACTTTTTGAAAAAGTCCGAAACCTTCGATTTTTTTGTGAAAAACTATAAAAATTCTACTCTTAATTACGCAACTTTTAAGCCATAATTCGAGATGTGATCGCAATTCTTTCTATTTTTTTTTTAATTTTAAAAATTGCACCTTTTATTTTTTGGCTCTGATTTATTTTATATGGTGCTCCAAAAAAAATAAATTGGTAGATATTGACCCTGACTTACCCTAGATATATTCATTTCGAGGTAGAAATACGTCTCACAAAAATTTAGAGCGATCGGAAATGGGTAAGGCGTTCCTCATGGGCCTTGAAGTTTAGAAAACGGATTACAAGGAAAAATATGAATTTTTTTCTGTTTTCTCAATATTTTTGGTATTTTAAGTTAAGTTTAAATTCAAGCAATTACAGAATTATGATGTAGAGTAATATGCCTTTCTAATAAGATACTAAAAACTAAAATCGGTTGAAAATCAGCCAAGTTATTATAACTTCCCCAGGCACCTAGCGTGTGTCATACCACTTGATTAACATTTTTTCATTATTCATGTTTCAGTGTAATATTTTTTTGGTTTTTTTTTTAAATTTTAAAACAAAAAAAAAACAAGTGAGAGTGTTACATTCGGCTGTGCCGAATCTTTTATACCCTCCAAAATGTAAAAAAAATATTTAAAAAAAAATCCAGGGGCGTCTTTTTTTTTGTGGGGGGGGGGGGTTAGTGGGAGACGTTAGGGGGCACCTTCCCCTTGCGATTTTGAACTTCTTCTGAGATAAGAATGTTGCATTTGCTTACCAAAAGTACAAAAAACTCTGCAAAAAATGCGGTTTTTCTTGGGTTGGTTTAGTTCTCTAAGGGGGAACTTTTTTCCCCTTGGTCCGATTTTGCCCATTTCCGAACTTAACCTGCCTAGGAATATAAGACATATTCGTGCCAAACTTCGGAAGTCTAGCTCTTTTATTTTGGACTGTATCGTGTCCTCTACAGACGGACAGACGGACAGACGGACAGACGGACAGACGGACAGACGGACAGACGGACAGACGGACAGACGGACGGACGGACGGACGGACGGACGGACATCGCTAGAATGTCTTAGAATCGATCACTGATCAATAAAATATATACTTTATGGGGTCCTAGACCGATATTTCGATGCGTTACACACGGAATGACAAAGTGAGTATACCCTCATACTGTGGTTGGAGGGTATAAAAATTTTAAAATAGAGATTTTAAAGGGTGTTGAAAATGGAGGCATTTTTAGCATTAATTTAAAACATGTTAGCAAAACACAATACAAAAAATACTTGTCATCTAATTACATTTGAACTTGAAGAATAAAAAAATGTTATTACAGTAGAAAATTTCAATGAATTTCAAAAATTGGATTGTATTGCTTAATCAAGTGGTCTGCCATACGTTAGATGCCTGGGGAAGTTGTAATAACTTGGCTGATTTTCAACCGATTTTAGTTTTTGGTACCTTATTAGAGAGGCATTTTACTCCGTATTATAATTCTGTAACCACTTGAATTAAAACTTAACTCGAAATACCAAAAAATTGAGAAAACAGAAAAAAAATCATATTTTTCTTTGTAATCCGTTTTCTAAACTTCAAGGCCCAAGCGGAACGCCTTACCCATGTCCGATCGTTCTTAATTTTTGTAAGGAGTATTTTTGCCTCGAAATAAATATATCTAGGGTAAGTTAGGTCAGTATCTACCAATTTATTTTTTTTGGAGCACCATATTAAATAAATCAGAGCCAAAAAATAAAAGGTGCAATTTTAAAAATTAAAAAAAAAAAATAGAAAGAATTAAGATCACATCTCGAATTATGGCTTAAAAGTTGCGTAAATCAGAGTAGAATTTTTTGTATTTTTTACAAAAAAATCGAAGGTTTCGAACTTTTTCAAAAAGTCGATTTTAATTTTTAAACGACAAAAAATAAGTGATAATTACTTCGAATAATTTTTTCATATTTTTTTTCTAAAACTACATTTAAATACCAACAAAACGTTGTCCACCTTTTTTTAAAATATCTATATTTTTTAATGGTCAAAATTAATTAAAAATTTAAATTTTTAAATTTTTTTGAGAAAATCGCCATTTTGAAAAATTGATTACTCAACACCATCTTGAAATAAAAGGCTGAAAATTGGTGCCCAATTTGCATTTAATAAGTACTAAAACATATCCAAAAATAAAATAAATCGAAAGGGGTCGGGTCTAAAAGTGAGTGATTTGGCTTGGAATGCCCCATATACATTCATAACAAATCATAACAACAAAAATATACAAACTCTAACTAACACACATACACACGCATTTATTCATTTATAGTGCAAAATAAATCCCAGGTTGTAGTAACATTCATACAACTAATACCATTAAACTAACCATATCGTCATATTATCTTGTATGTGTGTGTGTGCAGGTATTTGCGCTTGTAGTAGTATTAGTAGTATTAACATAATCAACATGTGAAAGGTTTTTATATTAACAAACAACTCTACTTTTGCTTATGCTGTTGTTGTTTTTGTTTCTGTTGCTGTTGCTGCTGCTCCTGGCTGTCGCGTGTGTATAGTTAATCAAAGTAACGTATGAAAGGGACAATTGGGAATTTTCTGTGTTTACCCATATCAACGTAACAGACATTAAAATAATATGTTTACACTTTGGTGTTATTTGTAAGGAGTGATGTGATGTGATGGTCATATGTTGATTATTTAAACGATAAATAATAATATGATGTTTAAATAATATCAAATTAAATCGTAATAACTAATTTGGATGAATATATGCTTATTTTAAAGCTTTCCTGAATTTATTTAATGTTTATTTATAAATTTTTTCTTATTTTTATAACCTTCGACTACAGCATGGGGTGTATTCTAAGGTGGCTCATTTTTGGGCTTTTCTCTCTGATCAAATTCTAATACCCGCCAAAAGTGTCGGTCCCATAAGGGTAACTCACATGCAAAATATCACTCCGATCGGAGTTTTTCTTCTGTCTCCACTTTGAGCCTCAAAATTTGGGGTTTTTGCAAAAAATCACTTAAAAAAAAGAAAAATAAGTTTTTTTATTAAAGTAATTAAAAAAGTATTTTTGTATAATATTTGATCGTAAATACTTAAATATGAAATTTAAAGATTTTATGATTTCATTAACCCGTTCAAACTTGATACCAATAAAATGGCATGATTTTGGGGGCGTTCTCAAAACACCTTTTTCAAAATTTGAAAATATTATTAACCCTGCTGTTAGGTTAGAAAAAACTTACGAATGTTAGGTTAATGGACCATTTGGTCCATACTTTAATATTCAAACAAAATAACAATTTAATATAATATTTGTATATATTTTGGATCATTAGAGATGGGTGCGTGAGTGAATTTTTTAGATAATTTTTTTTAATTTTCTATAAATGAATATTTTATATTTTCGTATACAAAGAAAAAGTCTCATATTCTAACATATTTGTCGTATAAAAAAGTCTAAATCAAAAAATTTTGCAAAAGTAGAAATTGTTTCTATATAGAAAATTTCAGATCCTGAGATATTTTTCGTAAAAAAAGTTTTTCTATAGGAAAAATGTCTAAAGGTTAGGTTAGGTTAGGTTAGGGGTGGCGGAGCTCAAAATTTTGAACTCCTCGCATAGACCGGCTGGTCCATGGCAATACCACATGTTCCTTCAGCGATGAGGATAAAACGCGTTAGTCCATGTTGCAAACAATTTAACGGACATATGGTCCATAATTGCGATTTCTTCCAGATTCTCGAGTTCTGCTTTGCCTAATATTTGTTTGCGATGCATGGCCAATGCGGGGCATTTGCACAAGAGAAAAAGTCTCTAAAACTTTTTGTCAATTCCTGTAGAAAAAGTCCAAGATTCGATTACATCTTTCCTATAGAAAAGTCTAAGACTCTGAGACCTTTTTTTCGCTATGGAACATCTGGTCTATGTGAGGATTCTATAACTCCGCCACCTTTAACCTAACCTGAGACCTTTTTTCTATAAAATCAGTCTCAAATTCTAAGATTCTGAGATATTTTCCAATAGAAAAAGTCTGAAATTATAAGACTTTTTCCTATAAAATAAATCTCTAATTCAAAGATTCTGCGACCTTTTCCCCATCGAAAAGCATCAGATTCTGCAATTTTTTTTTCTGTAAATAAGTCTCAAATTCTGAGACTTTTTTTCTACAGAAAAAGTCTCAGCTTTTGAGACGGTTTTCCCATTTTTCCTATAGAAAAGGTCTAAGATTCTAAGAGCGTTTTCCTATAGAAGTTAACTGAAGTTAAACTATCGAAATTTGTTTAGACTTAAAGGTATTTTTTGTATTCTTATGTAGTCCATAACATTTTTTTTATGTAAAACAAATTAAGCTTCTAAAGAGGGGGGGGGGGAATTTCCCTTTCGCATGATATCAGTTTGTCATTCCGTTTGGGACACCTCCACATATTGGCCGAAACCCAAAAAAGTCTATATATTCATGATCCTCGATCGATATGAAGTCGATCTAGCAATGTCTGTCCGTTCATATATCCGTCTGTCTGTTGAAAACACGCTAACAGTTAAAAGACTTCACCGAGACTGCCGAAGTTTGGCATATGTGTTTGCTGTTTTCCTGGTCAGGTTGTTATTGCATTTCAGAAATATCCGTCCAGGGGTTCTAAAGTTATAAGCAAAAGAGTGAATTTCGTCAAGGTTTTTTTTCGCGAATTTAGGAGTTAAAAATCACGCTAACTTTAAAAGGCCAATCCTGTGGCTACTAAAGCTTGGCATATACATCAGTTATAGTATTAAGACATGTCTTCAGTAAAATTTGATGGTTGTTTTTAGAATATATTAAACCTCTATCTCTTATTTTTAGGGGTCATTTTGGTCCTTTTCTTAAAAATCCCTATAGAACACCAATAAAACGTGCGTTTAAAGAGTTAAAATGTTCTACAAAAATTTTATATATCAAATTTCACTAGGAGTTGTCGAAGATCAAAAGTTCGTGCGAAAAGTTCAAAATGCACAAAAAAGTAAAATTGTAAATTATTACATATGAGGCATTCCACACCAAATGTCCCGCTACAGAAAAACATGTGTCCCGTAAATTTCTGAATAGGTTGTTTGGATAGCCCTATATGGAACTAAGAAAATTGCGTTTTTGGTTTTTCTAATTTTCAAAAACTGGGCTTAGAAGGCGTGGTCAAATATTGGAAAAATGGTAAAATTTGTGGCGAGTTGCCTTGATTAAATATTTATCATATTTAAACGGCATGCACGACAGTCTCAAAAATTAACATTCTTATATAGTTTTATATGGGCTATCGAAAGAAATTTTTTTCTTTGGAAAATTTTCAGAACCCGTTCTGAAATTTTCCATTTTTTAAAAAAGTCAATTTATCAAAAATCCGGCCACTTTTTTTCTTTTTTTTTAATTTTTTTTTTAAAGTTTAGATGTTTGTCCATGCACACAAAAAAAATCAGAAAAATATTTTTCGTTCTTTTCGAGAAAATCGCATTTGAATTTTAAATTTCATAACAATTTTGTAATTTGCTTGTATTTTCTTGTTTTAACGTGTCGAATGAGTAATATTAATTGCATGAATATTACTCATTCGACACGTTAAAACAAGAAAATACTTACAAGCAAATTACAAAATTGTTATGAAATTTAAAATTCAAATGCGATTTTCTCGAAAAAAACGAAAAATGCATTTCTGATTTTTTTTGTGTGGGTGGACAATAGAGCACCCATGAAATACACTGGAATGTCAAAAGTATTAATTTTTCCGCTCCCCGCGCAATTTCCGGTAGCTTGGGCGTTAAAAATAATATCCGTGCCAAAACTGGACCTATCGGATAAAAACAGGCCAGTCACTTTCGACTTTTAGGCCTAAAAATGGACTAAAATTAGTACAAACATTTTTAACGGTATAACTTTTAATCTAAGGGCTTTACGAAAAAAATGCACATAATCATTTTGATGCAGAACCAGATGACAAACATTTTTGTCATACACCATTTCCAGATATCTATGGTCTATCATGGTGTTTTAAGCGATCAAAATCAAAAATTGTGATATAATAATTTTTCAGACGGCCCTCGTTTATTTATTAATGACTGTATTTCGGTTTGGTCATCGCAGGATCGTAGGGTGTTATTAGTAGTTTAACCTCGGAAAACAGTTCCAAGCAATCTCATATCTGATAGTCAAAATATTAAAGTCGAAGTTCACGATTTTTTTTAAATTCAGTTTTTTTTTTAAATATTTGTCTTAAAACACTCCGGTCGCACTCAATGAATGTTTTCACACAACTTTCAGAGCAGAAAATTTCCGAAAAATATTTTCATAACGTTTTTTCTGATTGGCTGTTTTTGAGAAATGGAGCAAAATGTCGACGTTTTACAAAAACTTTATATTAGAGTGGAACTTAAAACTTAATTTTAGATTTTTAATGTATTGGGGTCGGAATGTTGTGTAACTAGGTTTAAAAATGATATAGTAAAAATTTCAGGAGAATCGAAAAACTATATCCCGTGTTAATTTGAGGTCAAATTTTCGAGTATTAGACCATAATTCAAAACAAAAATATTTTTTTAGCGAAATTAATTAAATCATATTATTTATTTAGCATTTACTCAAAATAAACTTTGACTAAAACTAACTTTCTATGTCATCATTAAGCCGTGCAACATTTTATGCCACAAATTACCATGGATTTTGGGGGTACTTTAAATGCGAATTTTTGTTATTTGAAAAATTTTAGTACACAAAATTTCGAAAATTAAGATTTCTATACACATAACTAATTAAATATGTCCTTAAGATTCAAATTCATTAAAATTAAAAGTGGCTTATTTGAGGTTTATTAAACAAATTTTATATAAAAATTTCATTAATGAATTTGGATACATAAGAATTTTACAAATATTTGTGAGTATGGATTTTCAAATCATATGTGATAAGTTGAAATATTAGTTTTCAAAATTTGGTTTAATTAAATTTTTAATAATTCGAAAATACTCATTTGAAGTACCCTTAGAATCCGTGGTAATTCGTTGCATAAAATTTTAAGTTAATAGCCCTGTTTTTGCAGACCGGATTAAGATAAGGATTAACTCTATTTAGTTAAAAAATGGGTCAAGTCAAGTCCAGAAATTTTTTTATATTTTTTTTCTGAATTTACATCCAATTAGTTAATATAAAGAGAAAAAAATTAAGCGTTGTCCAAAATGTAAAATGGTATAAATAAATTTGAGTTAATCCAAGTATTTAAGTAAATTTAGGTTTCATTCTTTGCATTTTGAACAGTGAAGTTTAATTTGTTTTTCTGTTTATATTTACTAATTGTATGTAATTTCTGAAAAAAAATTGTAAAAAAAAATTCTGGACTGGATTTGACTCATTTTTTAACTAAATAAAGTTAATCCAAATCTTAATCCGGTCTGCAAAAAACAGGGCTAATGATGTCATAGCATGTTAATTTTTTATCCAAGTATTTTTAAGTAAATGATAAATAAATAAAAAATTCTATTAAAATTTTTTCATAAAAAGATATATTTTTATTAATTATGGTATCTTTGCCCAAAATTCAAAAAGTGGAAAGGGTTAGAGTTTTTTGATTTTCCTTAAATTTTAATCATATCATTTTTGGACCTAGTTTTACAATATTTCGACCCGAACACTCTGAAAATCTAAAGTTTAATTTTAAGTAGCACATAGATTTGGTAAAATTTCGATAATTTTCTCTCTATCTCAAAAGGAGTCAATCAGACAAAAAAATGCATATACCAATATATGTAGGAAATTTTCCTTTCTACACGTTTCGTGAAAACATTTATTGTCTGCGACGTATTTTAAGCCAAATATGTGCACAAAAACTAAATATAAAGAAAGTCGTGAACTTTGGCCCTTATATTCTGACTTACAGACATGAGATTTCTTGGAACTGTTTTCCCAGTTTAAGCTACTTAAACTATCCTACGATCTTGCGATGACCAAACCGAAATACAGTGATCCATAAAATAACGTGGGCCGTTTGAAAAATTATTATATCACAATTTTTGATTTTGATCGCCTAAATCACCATAACGGACCATAGATATCTGGAAATGGTGTATGACAAAAATGTTTGTCATCTGGTTCTGCATCCAAATCATTATATGCATTTTTTTCGTAAAGCCCTTAGATTAAAAGTTATAGCGTTAAAAATGTTTGTACTAATTTTAGTCCATTTTTAGGGCTAAAAGTCGAAAGTGACTGGCCTGTTTTCATCCGATAGGTCCAATTTTGGCACGGATATTATTTTTAACACCCAATCTACCGGAAATTGCGCGGGGAGTGGAAAAATTAACACATTTGTATTTATGGGTGCTCTAGTGGACAAACATCTAAACTTTAAAAAAAAAAATTAAAAAAAAAAGAAAAAAAAGTGGCATTTATTCGATAGCCCATACGAAACTATATAAGAATGTAAATTTTTAAGATTGTGGTGCATTCCGTTTTAATGTGATAAATATTTAATCAATGCAACTCGCTACAAATTTGACCATTTTTCCAATATTTGACCACGCCTCCTAAGCCCAGTTTTTGAAAAATTGAAAAACCGAAAACGCAATTTTCTAAGTTCCATATAGGGCTATCCATACAAGCTATTCAGAAGTTTATGGTACACTTGTTTTTTTCGCTTCACATTTGGTGTGGAATGCCTCATATGTACTATTAAATTGTTTTTCAACAAAGTCGTGTGAAATGAGTCGAAAAAATGTTATAAATCTGCTTCTGAGCTAAATTACGATAATAGATTTTTCTGTGAAATTTGAATACGGTTCTTTTCTTAGAACAAATTAACCCTCTATCTCCCATTTTTTGGGGTCATTTTAGACCTTTTTTCAAATATTCTCTTAGAACACGACTAAGGCATGCGTTTATAGGGTTGAAATGTTCTACAAACATTTTCGGAATCAAATTTTACTAGGGGTTGTCAAAGGTCAAGATTTCGTGCGATATACGAAAAATTTTTAAAAAAGGAAAATTTGAAGTTATCATAATTAGTTAAATTATATTTCGCCACAACACTTTACATTTTTACTTTTTAAAGCGTTCTGAACTTTTCGCACGAACTTTTGGCCTTTGACAACCCTTAGTGAAATTTGATGCAGAAAATGTTTGTAGAATATTGTAACCCCTTAAAGGCACGTTTTAGTGGTCTTCTATGACTGTATTTGAAAAAAGGAAAATATGGCCCCTAAAACTGGGAGATAGAAGGTTAACATGTTGTAAGAAAAGAACAGCCATCAAATTTCCCTGCACTCAAAATATTTTGTAGGCAAAAACAAAAGAAAAACACACTTAAAACCAGTGAATAAACAATTGAAAACCATCCCAGTAATTATTCATTTGTTTTAAAAACATCAACATTTATTTTTTACTGTTGGCAAAATTTTCTAAAATAAATAACACTAAACATTAAAAAATTACGGTTTTTTCATTCTTTTTTACCAACAAATTTGAAAAAAATAACCTACGAAAACATTAAAAATTAATGATAGTTCGGTTATTTTTACCAACAAATTCCAAAAAAATAACCTACCAAAACATTAAAAATTAATGATTTCGTAGGTTATTTTATACAATTTTCTATTGAAATATTTTTTTAAAATTTTTTAATAAAATTTTGGGGAATCGATCCCGCAATCAACTACATTCTGGCCAGACACTCTAACCATCGTGCCAAAGCCACTTGATACAAATATGTTTTTATATTTCTATAAATAATTTTTTGAATTTTTTTTCTACAAACAAATAACTGACTTGTGTGGGTAAAAACTAATGATATATCATTAAAAAATACCAACAATTTAAAAAAAAATTACTTACACAAATCTTTAAAAATTGAAAGAATAATCAGTAGTTTTTACTTACAGAACAAAAATAAATGACTTTATAAATTAAATGTTAGTGAAAGTCTTTATTTTTAGTGTGTTATTTTTGAAACAAATGACTGATGTAGTCATTAATAAAAACTGAACATCAAACAAATGTTTTTTCTTTTAAAAACGACTAAACGGAAAACTTTTTAAATAAACTACAAACAGTTAATGACATAATTTTTTGAGTGTGAAGATATTTACTATCGTAATTTAGCTCACACGCAGAATTATTTCACACGACTTTGTTCAAAAACAATTTAATAGTATGTGATAATTTACAATTTTACTTTTTTACTTTGCATTTTGAACTTTTCGCGCGAACTTTTGTTCTTTGACAACCCCTACACAGAAAAAAATAAAAAAAATATTTGAGTAAATTTTTAATACTATTGAGTAAAAAATTACTCAATTTTGCACCAGTGAACGGTTTAATAGTATTGAGTAAATTTTTAATAAAAATTTATTAAATGTTTGAAAAAAAAAAATTGAGTAAATTTTTAATTGTTCAATTAAAAATTTACTCAAAATGTATCTTTTTATTTTTTTTAAAAGTTTAAAAAAGTTTTAAATCTTTTTACAAAAACAAAAAACTTGTTTTTCAAACTTTACCAAACATTTTTATATCTCAAAAACATAGGAAAATTTTATAAAGACGATTACAAACTTTCATACGCATACACAAAAAACTATAGTCTAAACGAGAATTCAAAAACTATAGGAGTTAAAAAAAAAATTAAAAAAACTATTAAATTTTTATTAAATTATTTACTTAAATTGTTTTTAAATTTTTTAAGTAAATTTTTAATTGCGTCATTTAAAAAATTACTCAATTTTTGTTTTTAAATTTAAACAAGTGATTACTCAAATTTGTCTCCTCCATATTTTTTTCTGTGTAGTGAAATTTTATGCAGAAAATTTATCACCACTATTCGACACACTCCCGCACATAATATTGTACAATTTGTTATTATATTTTTTTGTTAGGAAGTTTCTTTAACCATATTAGATACACCCAAAATATTTTGTAAGTAAATTCAACTGAAAAAACGTTTAAAACAATCGTTTTTCCATTTAAAAAACGGACTACTTATATTTCATTTAAAACAACATACTTTTTCAGTTATTTTTGAACTTTAATAAATGACTAGATATTCCGTAAAAACAAATGATATTTCATTTATTTTAACTGTTTACAATTTTTTATTTTGTGGAGTAAAAATATTTTTTTTTTGAATAACAAACTACAAAAACCGTACTTCTGTAAAATTATACGGAATAATAAGTCACAAATAATTTAACTGATAAGAATATTTTTCCGTAAATTTTGTAGTTTATTGTACTGTATAAATCTTTCAATATTTTAGTTTTTTTTGAAAAACAAACGATAAAACGTTTAAAATAACTTTAACCAAAAACTTTTTGAATAACCGTAAATAGTTACTGTAAAACTTTTCTAGGTGTATATTAGACCACTTGGATGTAGAGAAAATCTCAACACAAGCTTCATTGAATTGTTAAGTCCCTGGGGACCGTATACGTCATCGAATGTTGAAAAAGTTATCAGTCATCGGAGGGTTAACTTTTTTGCTTGTTATTTTCCACTGCAATCGGTTTAGTATTTACTGAATGAGATTGTTATTTTCAAAAAAATTTAAATTAAACCACTGTGCAACGCACAATGTTCCGGCTGTTGAGTCATACATATGATAAAATTAAATTGTCACAGATGATGTGAAACACATTTAAAGTTTTATTAAAACTTTTTACTCATCAACTCACTAAATCAAATTATATTTTTTTAATTTAACAAAAACTAATTATTATTATCATACTAATCCATTTTTTTATATAACATATTTATAATTCATTTGATACGGCTTTAAAACTTTCTTCAACTTGTTTTTCAACTTGACAAAAACAAGAATGAAAAAAAAATAGTAAAAAGATTTTCATAAATCTATTAATTTGTTGGGCAAAAAGTTTAATTGAAATTTTCATGCTTGAGTTAATTTGTGGTCGTCCTATGAATCCTTTTTCATTAAACTTGTAACATTACATGGCAAAAAGTCGAAAACTTTATTGCTTTATTTTTTCTCTCCAACTCCTTTTTTTTTCAATAAATTTTCAACATAAGTCGCTTTAATTTGTAGGAAATAGGAAAGGAAAAAGTTTTTTTTTCCTCTTTTTTTATGTGAATGATCAATGCTTGGCGCTGCAAAATATTAAGTATTGATAGAATTATAATTGAAATTGTAATTTAATAACTTTAAGCAGCTGTTTTCTTAATACTTTTTTTGCTAGCACCACAGCTATGTAGTAGTCATAGCAGTTATTGCCATATATCACAACTCTATTGAAACGGAAATGGAAATAAGTTATAAAAAATGAAGAAGAAGTAAAAAATGAAAAACTTTTGTTGATAACAATGTTAGTAGTTTGCAAAAACTTTTAGCTTTAAAGGATTAAGAAAAGGACTTTGTCAAAAATGCAAAAAAAAAAAAGAATATAAAAATTTAACAATTAATTTCTATTTATTTTAAAAGTTATTTATATAACTTAATTTTTCTTACTAATTTATTCTTCTCTTTATAAATGTTTTTTTTTTTTTTAATTTCAGGTATGTGTTTTTAATGATTCAATTTGAAAATTTGTGTTTCTAATGTTTTGTGGTAAGTTTTAAAATTTCCATTTGTATCCATTTTATAGGAGAAAGCAAATAGAAAACTTTTTCAATTAATTTTATTTTCCTTTTAACCTAAATAAATATTTATTTTTTTTTTTAATTTTTAAATTTTTATTCTCAGTTGGTTACTCTGCTACATGTCCTTTTTATTTATCTAATGGTAAATATTCATTTATTTGTATGTATATTTAAGTCAAATAAACTTGTGGTCAACTAACATATTTAAATATATGGGTTTAAATTGAAAAATGTAAAGGAAAATGGAATTTCCAAAAATTATAGACATTTCTGGTATTCCCATACCGGTTTCCAACACTTCCAGTTATAGTGTTATCATAAGTAGGATTTTAAATGTCGGTTGGTATTTTTATAGACTTTTTTTCTTATATGAACATTAGGGTGGCAGCGAAATTTTAACTTTGGATTTTTGACCTTGTCGAGCCGGAGAATTGTGGCACATGGTCTAGAACTGATGTGGACAAAATTTCACCCAAATCGTATAACTGCCCCTTTGAGATCAAAGTTCAAAAGGTAAAAAAAAAATCCATGCAACCAAAATTTTTTTTTTCGATTTTTTATTTTATTAATTTTAACGTTATTGAGCTTTATTAGGTTATTAACGGCAAAAAGTTAATTTCGATCGGCCAAGTATTCAATTCCAAAATGGACTTTAAAAAATAAAAAGTTGAGGCTTGTTGGGTGCTTACTCTAAAAAATTTTCAAATTTTTTTTATACCCACCACTTACAAGGAAGGTCTTTCACAGTGCACCCACCGATTGACCTAAAACTTGAATATGGGAATGAGGGGGAAAAATAAGAGTTACCTGTTTCTTTTAGCTGCCCAATCTCAAATTTAAATAGGGGTTACCACAAAATATTGGAAAAATGGTAATATTTGTGGCGAGTTGCCTTGATTAAACAGTTTTGTATGGGCTATCGATTAAATTTTTTTTTTTTTGGAAAATTTTCAGAACCCGTTCTGAAATTTTCCATTTTTTAAATAGTCAATTTATCAAAAATCCGACCACTTTTTTTTATACCCTCCACTCTAGTGATAGAGGGTATATATTAGTTTGTCATTCCGTTTGTAACACATCGAAATATTGGGCTAGGACCCCATGAAGTATATATATTCATGATCCTCGATCGATTTTAAGTCGATCTAGCAATGTCCGTCCGTCCGTCCGTCTGTCTGTCTGGCCGTCCGTAGAAAACACGCTAACTTTTGAAAGACTTCACAGAGGCTACTGAAGTTTGGCACATATGTTGGCCATTTACCTGTTCAGGTTGGTATTGTAATCCAGCCAAATCATTCCAGTGCACTATAGGAAATTTTACCCTTTTGTTGGCCAAAATTATTTACAGCCAAACGGCTGGACCGATTTGACTGATTTTTTTTTATTTGACTTTTGGAAGACTCTTTAGAGGGAGGGAGTGACTCTTAAAGGTTTTCATACACTCAAAAAAAAAATTAGTAAAGTTACCTAAAAAATTACCTAATAATTAGTTCCAAACAGGGTTCCCGGGTTATAAGTTGCCGCATCTAAGATTTTTTAGATCCTTGATAGATTATATGGTTTTCTAAACTGTTTTTACAATACATTTTTTTTTGAGTGTACACTAACTTTCGAAGATAACAGTAGAAATTTATTTTAACAATGTTAAAAAGTGTCATACAAATCTACTTTTTAATAAGGATTTTATTCAAAAATTTTATTTTTGAGTTCCAAGTCGTCAACTACATTTCAAAATGCCACTACGGGCAGCCGTAGATGATGCAAGAGCTAGGGGCTCAACTTCCCTATTTAGATCTTTAGAGATTTCTGCTGTAACTCGTATTTTTGTTCTCGCAGATTTTGACAAAAAAGTTAATTGCGGTCGCCCAGGTTTCGATTTAGTGGAGGCAGGCTGCGTTTTAAGTTTTTTTTAGCCAAGTATTGCCTTTAAGCCAAACAGCATGCTGTCTTTCAAAAATTTTCAAACTCCTACAACTTTTAATCCTTTTCATATTTATATTTGAACAAAATATTCTTAATTCCTCCTTTATATATTGTTTAAAGTTTTCGAAACATTCACTCTCAGCAATGTATGAAAAGAAATGGTCAGAAATAGCGGCTCCTTATCCACCTCTGCTTTATTTCTCTCGCCATGTATTAAATAACTCTGAATTTGGCACTCAGTAGTCACCTGGAAAAATGGGTATAAAAAAAAAGTTTGCGCATATCCGACCTTGAAATTTGATAAATTCGGAAGGTAATTGATTGTCCTAGAGAACTTTTATGGTTTTATAGCTAACATATGCTATCATTTTTTTTAAAGTCAAAATAAAATTCCAATTCATACTTCAATAAGTTCATCTTAAGGTCACTTCAATTTTTCCAATAAAATCGATCTAATAGATGAGTTCACCTACATTTCACTATTTATCATTAAAGTACTCACCTTTGACATTATTTTCCATTTTTTTAGTTTTTAAAAACTATAAATTCTTAATATAAAAACTTTTGTTAGAAGCTATCACAAAAATCGCTGCTCTCAATCGTTATTTTATAACTAAGTAAGAAATTGCAAGAAAAACTACTGATAAAGTGACAGTACATCAATTCTGTCGAAAAATTGAGAAAGAATTGTTTACTTTGTTAAGTTTTGTTTATATTAATGTAAAAAAAAATAATGTTTGCAAAAATTTTAATTTTGACTTTTGGCCAAAAAATGGGTAAAATTTCCTATAGTGCAGTGGTTCAAAAGTTATGAGCAATAGAGTAAAAAACCACGATAACTTTTGAAGAACAATAACACTGTGAGTAAAATTTAAACTTTTGAAATGACACACAAAAACGCCGAGACACCCCAACTTATTTTTGGGTCATAGAATCCAGTGGTATACTCCGTTTTAAAAAGTTAGCTCAAAATAACGAGATATTTCTATTTTAAATTTGCAAATGTAGAGTAAAAATTGAATAAATCAAAAAAAAAAAAAATTATAAAATTCATCAAAATAAGAGCAAGTGTGGTTCCCTGTCCGCTTGAAAATGGACGTCCATTATTTCTAGATATAAATTTTGACAAATAAAAAGTTTTTAACAAGTTTTTTAAGTTTTTTCATTCAAATAAAATGAAAAATCGCCTTAAATCTACTACAAATTTAAAATCGAAATATCTCGGGATTTTGAGCTAACTTTTCAAAACGGGGTACACCACTGCCAACCCAAAATTAGGTTGACGTGTCTCGGCGTTTTGGTGTGTAATTTTCACCTACTTACAGTGTAATAAGACTGCTGAAACGTGGCATATATCTTTGCCGTTCCTCAGGTCTGTTTGGTATTGAATTTCAGCTCAATCGGTCAAGTGGTTCAAAAGTTATAAGCAAAACCCCGAATTTCAGATTTTGTTCATCTTAAATGCCACGTGGTAAACAAGTTTTAAAAGCATTGGTGGTAACTTAACAATGCTTTTCAAACTTGTTTAGTTTTAAGGCAATGCTTTTTAAACTTGTTTAGTTTTAAAAGCATTGGTAACTTAAAAATTACACTCGAAAAAAATTTGACATTCCAAAAAAATTTTACACTCAAAAATGTTTTTATTTTTTTTAAATGTCAATATTTTGTATACATACGTATGTGCGTTCACTCAGAAATATTTTTGCAGTATAAAAAACACTATACTCAAAAAAAAAGTTTTACATTAAAAAAAAAAAAATAGTAATTTTTCTTTTAAATAACAAAAAAAGAGTTTTTTACTCAAAATAAAATATTTCTAATCAAAATTGTTCATTTTTTTCACGTTAAATGTACTAGCCTTTAAAAAAGGCATTATGGAGGGTATTCATAGATTCGGCAAAGTCGAATTTAACTTTTCTACTTGTTTCTTTTTTCATTTTTTTTAAAGTTTAGATATTTGTCCATACGCACAAAAAAAAAATCTGACACGCGTTTTTCTTTTTTTCCCCAGAAAATCGCATTTGAGTTTTAAATTTCACAACAATTTTGTAATTTGCTTGTATTTTCTTATTTCAATAGAGCGTATGAGTAATATTAATGCAATTAATAATACTCATTCGCAACGTTCGGCCCTGTCAATATTTTTTAAGTTTTTGACATTTCGTATAAAAGATTCGGCATAAAAGATTTGTCACAGCTGAATTTAACACTCACACTTGTTTCACTTGTTCTTTTGTTGGGGCAAGTGGCATAAACATTTTTTCTCGCCTATGAAAATTGTTTTTCTTACGTATATAAGTGTAGTGGATTAAAAATTCGACTTATTATAATTTTATACTGTTACCTGTGTTAATAGTATCACAATTCCTTTAGTGTGAAATTCTGCTTTGGACCTTTGATGAAAAAAAAGTAAATACATTTTTATTTTCTTTTATCTTTAAATCTTTTAAAAAGCATATTTAAGAGTAAAATTTATTTTCAAATGAATTTTTGGTAGTTAAAAAAAATTTAATATAATATCAGAGGTTCCTAAAATTGTGGTACATTACTGAAAATTTACAAAAATGTATTTAATTATTTATAAATGCGAAGTTGTTCTAAATGAATCACAGGAAGAGGGCACTTATTTAGAAAACGCTAATCAGCAAATTCTTATAAGGAGCTTTTAAATATATAACGTGGTAATGACGATTAGTTTTTCTCAGGTTTTTACTTAAAATCTCATACAATTTACTGGTGTTTTGGAAACGACTTTTTTCCTGGGTAAAAAAATTTCGAAATTCCATGTGATCATTTTTTTACGTTCTCCTTAAGCGATACTTTAACCAAAATTTTAAGAACCTCTGCTTTATCTGAATGAACGTGTACGTTTAAAAAACAAACGACCTTTTTGCATTGCCTTTGGCTTATTATGTTAAAAGTGTCAAAAACGTGTTTATCTTACTTTATGTGATAGAGACATAGAGAAAACGTATCCTTTTTCATTTTGCAACTCAAAGGAATAAATTTTGTAATTTAAACAAAAAATGTAAAACTTTAAAACAGAAGAATAAATATAATGAACATTTAATAGTTTTACTTTGTGAAAATAAGTATGTCAACCCCAAGGAAAAAACTGAGCAGGGTAGAGCGAAACGGATAAAAACATTTTGGATCAAAAATTATGACGATCTCACAGGGAACCAACTACGCGTGGGCACCGTCGTAATCGTGGAACTACAGTTGATATTTTTTGACTTACAATTGATCTATTTTGAATAACATTTGATATTTTTCTAATTAAATCTGTAAATGGTGTAAACCTGGGACCATCTCCTTCTGGACTTATCGTGTCCGAACCCAATTTGGTCTTTACCCAATCGGGCCCTCAAATTTGTATGAACTAAATTGACAAAATTTCTCATTTTCTACACCATTTACAGATGAAGTTCGAAAAAGATCAATTTTAATTCGCAAATTATACTTGTAGTTCGATGATTCCATTTGTAATTTAAAAATTCCATTTATAATTTGAAAAAGATCAATTGTAATTCGAAATAGAGCAATTGTAATTCGAAAAAGATCAATTGCAATTCGAAAAAGATCAATTGTAATTCAAAATTTTCTTTTTCAAATTTCAATTCATCTATTTTGAATTACAATTGATGTTTTTCGAATTAAAATTTATCTTTTTCAAATTGCAATTGATCTTTTTCGAATAACAATTGGAATCTTCAAATTACAATTATTCCTTGTCGAATTACAATTGCTATTTTTCGAATTACAATTGTTTTTTTTTTTTTTTTCAAATTGCAATTGTAATTCGCTCTTTTTTGAATTATAATGCAATTGATCTTTTTCAAATTACAATGGATCAATTTCGAATAAAATTGATATTTTTCAAATTAAAATTTGAATTTTCGAATTGCAAATTTAATTTTCGAATTATATATGGAATCTTTGAATTACTAGCAGAATCTTCGAATTACAAATGGAACCTTCAAATTACAAGTAGAATTTTCGAATTTCAATTGATGAATTACCTCTGTAGTTTGTGTAGTTTAAGAAAAACAATATTGATTTTTTTTGATTATTTTTAAGAAACAGGTCATATTTAATTAGGGTTGCCATTTCCTTTTTGAGAAAAAGAGGACGTCAACCTCAAAAAAGCAGGACATTTGACCCAAAAAAGAGGAGTTTTTTTTTTTTATAAATTAATGTAAAGAAAATCAATAACGCGATACAATATACAAATAAAATGTATTTTTATTAGGAAAACAAGTTTAATTTCCACTTATAATTCAAAAATGTTCCATTATATTTGGAGAAAGATTATTCTTAATTATATCCAATTATATTTCAATTACACTGTGCAACAAATTTTGGGTCATCGCATTGAACCTCAATGCCTTCAACGCCATATGAAAGTAGACTATCAAGTGGACAAAATCCCCAAAGGGTTTTGCAAAGTCAGTTCTAATTTCTTTTTTAGAGCCCACTGAAGTTTTAATTTTTTTTTGTCTTTGGCGTTTGGAAAACGCCAAAAATACTATAATTAAAACACATCTGAGCTTCAAAATATGATTTGATGTCTGCAGTGAAATTTTATGGCGGTTCTTTTCTTAGAACATTTTAACCCTCTAATTGCCATTATAAGGGATCATTTTAGTCCTTTTTCAAAACCTAAACACAGAAGTATAATAAAACGTCCATTTAGAGGGTTAAAATGTTCTACAAATATTTTCCTCATAAAATTTAACTAGGGGTTGTCAAATGTTCAAAGTTTGTGCGACATGCGCAAAGTGCTTAAAAAGGGTCAAGTATAAATAATCAATGCTTGTTATTTTTTTACCAAAGCAGTGCTAAAAAATATCGACAAAAAACAGTGCAAATATACTTTTGAGCTAAAAATTATATTTTGATGTGTTTTATAAAATTTTATGATGATTCTTTTCTTTGACCAAATTAACCCTCTAGGTCCCGTTTTAAAGGGTAATTTTTGTCCTTTTTTAAAAGAAATACAAAAAAGTCTATAAAAAAAGCAGTTAGAGGGTTAAAATGTTTTACAAAAAAAAAATTTACTAGAGCACGTCTAAGACAGAAAGTTCGTCCAGCATATAGAAAATGCTTAAAATTTTTTTGTATTCAAATTTATTTTTTTTTTTCGGCCCGAAATATAAAAAAAAAAAAACAAGTAAAAAAGTTAAATTCGACTTTGTCGAATGTATTGATACCCTCCACAATGTAAATAAGTTTGGTGACTTTTTCACCATTCTGAAATGGTGATCACGGCCAAAGTATTAAACAGATAAAACAGATATATAAGACTTAGCATAAGTTGTTGCCCTAAGTAGTTTGGTATTGCATTTGAGCGAAATCGGGTCAGCGGTTGAAAAGTTATGAACGAAAATGTAAGAACACCTCGAAAATTCTGGAACATTCAACATAGCCTAAAAACACAAAATGCTTTAATTCGGCTGCTGGTTGACACATGTGAACATAATTGATCACCGAATGGAATTTAAACATGAACGAACATATTTTTTTAAAAAAAAAAAACATTTTCGTAAAATTTTTTTTTTAACAAAAATTTTTTTCGCGGATTTTTAAGCATTTTGCGCATGTCGCACAAACTTTGAATATTTGACAACCCCTAGTGAAATTTTATGAGGAAAATATTTGTAGAACATTTTATCCCTCTAAATGGACTTTTTATTAGACTTCTGTGTTTAGTTTTTGAAAAAGGACTAAAATGGCCCCTTAAAATGGCAGTTAGAGGGTTAAAATGTTCTAAGAAAAGAACCACCATAAAATTTCTCTGAAAACATCAAACCATATTTTGAAGCTCAGATGTGTTCTTATTATAGTATTTTTGACGTTTTCCAAACGCCTTTGATAAAAATATAAAAACTTCAGTGGGCTATAAAAAAGAAATTCGAACTGATTTTGCAAAACCCTTTGGTGATTTTGTTCACTTGATGGTCTTCTTTCATATGGCGTTGAGGCCATTGAGGCTCATTTTTCTTGTTGCACAGTGTTATACTCAATTATTTCGAATTATATATCAGAATTTTCTATTTGTATTTAAAAATTTTCTAAATGCTTATCAGAAAATGCAATTTGTATTTCAAAAATTTCCATTTCATTTCAAAATATCTTTATTATCTACATTCTTTTCAAAAAATTCCATTTGTTTATTAAATTTTTTGAAAAGGCATTTGGAAAATTTTGAAATAAACATATAAATTTTTGAAATATATTTGGAATTTTCTGTAAAGTATACAGAAATTGTTTTGTTCGACCTTTAAAATATTATATTTTGAGTTTATTCTAGCTCGAGGTCATTATTTAGTTTAAAATTTAAAGCGAGTATGATATTCTCATAGAATTATTTTCCAAAAAATAATTTTTCTGTTTTAAATTTATTTATGTTGTCCATTTTTGCAAGACTTAGTTGACACGTGTTTCGGAATTTGTCAGATTCCATTGTCAAGACTACTACACAAATATTCAAACAAAAATATTAATAAATATTCAACTCTACATTCATTCTTAGTAAGATCATGATCGTCAAATAACCAACACGATCGTGATCTTACTAAGAGATTATATAATTTTCTTCTTCCAATTCTCAATGAATGAAGATTTAAATATGTATTAATAATTTTAATTCGCCTTTTGCTCTCAAAAAGATGACATTATTACTGATAAGCTAAAATACAGTCAATAATTCAAAAGTTTAGAAGCAATAAAAAAGTTATGGGGAAAAGTTCTAAAAAGTAGGACAACCCCGGACACTTTCTAAAAAAGAAGTAGGACTGCCCCGGACGCATGGAAAAATATGACAATGAAGCTAAATCATTATTAACTTTCCTTGAATTTAGTCAACTTTTACAGTTTTTATCTTTTATTTTCTGACTGTATGCCGAAGGTGTAACATTTTTTCACGCAAAAAAAAAAAAAAAAATTCGCCGAAGTTACCAATACCAATTTTTTTATTATACCAATTTTTTTTTGTATTTTTCTGTAAGTACAGATTGAGCTCGTGCTCAAATTATAACAAATAAGGGTTTATGTTGAAAAAAATGCAAAAAAATTTAATTTCTAAAGATTATAGACATTTCTGGTATTCCCATACCGGTTTCAAAAACTCCAGGTAGTGTTATTATCAGTAGGATTTTAAATGTCGGTTTTTCTTGTTATTGGATTTTTTTTTATATATGTAAATATTTATAGTTTCTACAGAATAAATTTTGACAGTTTCCAACACTACAATTCTATTTTTAGAAATTTCAACCTCACCTCATATTTTCTTTCAACTTTTTTGTCCTTTACATTATTTCGCAGGAGTTACAAGCATGATTTGAAATTGCAGATACAAATGAAGGAATTTGCATTTTATGTTTCGGAGACGTGCCTAATGGCGACATATTTTGTCACACATAAAAAAACAAACTTTGTCAAATTACTAGGAAAAGTCTGGTAATCCCATTTTACAATTATTTTACAGTTTTCTTTGTTTTTTAACAGACAAATTTGGATCAATATTAACATACATAAATACAACAAAAAAATCTAGTAAATTCACGAGAATTCCTTGTAATTTCAATTGCACCAAAATACACTTAATTTACAATTTTATTGGTAAAAAGCTTGTAAAATTACAAAATTAGTGGTAAAAAGCTTCTAAAATTACTAGGAATTCTCGTAAAATAGGAGGTAGCAAAAAATCAAGCAAAGTTACTAAACCTCCTTGTAATTTTATTGTGTCAAAAAGTTTGTAAATTTACAAATTTATTGGTAAAAAGCTTGTAAAGTAACAAAATTAGTGGTAAAAAGCTTGTAAAATTACTAGGAATTTTTGTCAAATAAAACAAAAAGTTACAAGTTTTTCTTGTAATTTTACAAGGTTTTTTTTGAGTGAAGTAATTTTATTTATTTTTTTTTCTATATATATTCGATTAGAGTTTTTTTCTAGTTCGAGGCCCAAAAATATTTCTATATATGATATTGTCATAATAGAGTATTTTTTATTTATTGCTTTAAAAAATTTACTATTTTTTTTTCTGTAAGTACAGATCGAGCTTCAATTATATTTGTTATAAGGGTTTAAGTTGAAAAAATGCAGAAGAAAAATTGAATTTCTAAAAATTATAGACATTTCTGGTATTCCCATACCGGTTTTAAACACTCCAGTTATTATCAGTAGGATTTATTTTGTAAAATTTTTTTGTATCAGAAAAATTATAATTTTTCAAAAAAATTTCTTTTGCCAATTTTTTACACAATGCATTTCCACCATTTTTTTTCACCAATTTTTTTTTCAACAAAATTTGTTTTTTACTATTTTTTTTTCAACTTATTTAAAATTTCTCATATTTTGAGACTTTTTGTTTATAAAAAAATTTAAAGATTTTCAAAATATTTTTACTTCTTAAATACTTACTACTTTTACAATTAACTTTAAATAGGTCAAATACCTATAAAGAATAAATAACTTTTTTTTAATGTTATATATAAACTTTTTCTCACAAAAAAAAAAAAAAAAAAATATAAAACTCTTAAAAAAAAAAATCTGCAATTTTCATTACACATTTGTAAGCAATACTTAAGTTTTTGAAAATAAAGAAAATGTATAATCAAATTCTATACAAGTTTTATTTTTATATTTATATTTTCCCTCTTACTAAAAAGGATAAGATCTACAGCATCTTATCCTTAAGATGCTTGTTACCTTTAACTACATATTACCAATGAAATAAAATACAAAAAAAAAAAGAATTGGAAATTGCAATTGCATTTCGTTTTATTTTTCTAAACATTATTCTTTTTTTTTTCCTTTTTTGGATCTCCCCCTTTTTCAATTTATTTGGTAAATTTTTATTTTAGTTTTTTTACCTTTTTACACATATGTTTAAAGATTTTCTAGGATATATATATTTTCACGTTCTCAGCATTATCCTATGATGTAAAATATGGTGTGTGAGCAGGGGCGTATCTAGGATTTTGTTTTGGAGGGGAGCCAAGCATTTTATTTTAAGAAACAATTTACATATGTTTAACGGCCGTCTTTTCCTGATCTTAAATGTAACTGATTCAGAGAAATCACGTTCTGATCATTTATTTCCAAAACATTCCATAACAAAATTTTTAAATTTTGGGTAAATTTTACTATTATTTTTTTTTTCTGTACACAGAAAGAATTGAAATCGAATTTCAATCAACAAAAACGCGGATTCAATTAATTTTTTAATTGAAACTCCTCCGATGAAGAAAATTGTTATATCAATCATCAAATTGTAGGTGATTAATTGATTTTTTTTTAACTAATCACCTTTTCGATTTTGATAAAAAATTTAATCAATTTTTTATTTAAGGTCAATTAAAATAATGATTGATTTAACCCAGCAAAACTTAGATTACCAAATAAGGTATAAAATAAGGTAAAGGGTCTCTTATTTTATACATTGCAGCATTGATGATTTTAACAGGCGATGAGACTCAAAGTAATGCATCCACAATATCACAAAGAATACCAGTAAGGTATAAAATAAGTCATAAATTTATAACGAAGAATATGAGTAAGGTGTAAAATATATGATATTTTATAGGTTACGAGAAATGAAATAATATAGCATACCAGAAGATAATATATAAGGTGTTACGAGTAGTGAAAAAGTAATTTTGTGTTAAATTTACTCACGTGATTGTAAGTGAGTGTAAGTAGATAAAAAATGCTTGTGAGTGTGTGTCGTTAGAAATTTCCTGTCGTGAGCCCATCTCTTGTTTAAACTTTTGCATTTTTTTATAAAATAATTATTTTTTATGTTATTGTAATGCATTATGCATCCAATTATAAATAATGCATTATTTCAAACTTTCAAATAATACATAATGTAAGCAAATATAAGTCATCCATGATTTAATGTTTAGAAATAATAAGTATGAAATACATTTTTTCCAATAATCATGCATTACGTAGCAAATTATTAGTAATGCATTATTTTTTACTTGAAAATAATATGTTGTGGAACAAATGTTTGGTAAGACATCATAAAATAATGCTACAAATAAGTTATATACATTACCTGGTAATGTGTTATATAATCACTACCCATTACCAAAGTTTTGCTGGGAACTAATGAATTTTAAGCTTATGACAAAATTATGAAGAAATTCATATTTTTTGCTTTCCAATATGTTGCTGACAGTAAAAAAATGTAAAACCCGAGTATAAAGTATATTTTTTAATTAATGTATTCAAATAAATTGAAGCGAAAAAAAATCTGGTATATTGAAAATTTGTAATTTGATAGTTAAAAAAAAATAACTGAAATGTTGATGATCAAAACAATAATTGACTCATTTAAATTTTGTTGATCAATAGATTTAATTGAAATTTTTTAGCCAATAACTTTTTGTGTGTAAGTTCACATCGAGCTTGGGCACTAATTATATTTGTTATAAGGGTTTAAGTTGAAAAAATTCAGAAGAAAAACAGATTTTCTAAAAATTATAAACATTTCTGGTATTTAAAAACCGGTTTCAAACACTACAGTTAGTGTTATCAACAGTAGCATTTTAAATGTCGGTTTGGGGAAAAAAAAGTTTTGTAAAATAAAAATTTATAAAAAAAATTAAAAAAAAAAATCATATGAAAAATTTGTGAAAAAAAAATTTTTGGATGAAAAATTTGTAAAAAAAATTAAAAAAAAAAAAAAATTATAAAAAAAAAATTTTCACCAGTTGGTGAAAAAAGTTTTTATTCACCAGCAGCTGAATTATTATCAAAGTTACAAATCGAAGTAACAAACCTTTTTGGTATTAAGAAAATGAAAACATTAATTTTAATTTTCTTTCCTTTCAGTCGGTATCTTATAAAGTCAAAATCACTTTCTGATGTAAGCATCAACAAAAATACGCACTTTCTTATTTAAGGATTATCAGAATAATAAAACTTTTATTTATTTCAATTTGATTTATTTATAAAATGTTTTAGTGAATGTTTTCCAATTATTTAAAAGCACAGTGCTTACACTGAGACGATTTAGCGATGTCCGTCCATTTGATTTAAAAATATAAAGAGTTATGAAAATTTTTTCTTATTTCCTCCTCTTAAACATTTTTTTTGATGATAAAAAAAATTTATTTCTGGTGAAAAAAAATTTTATTCACCAGCAGGTGAATTATTATCAAAGTTATGAAAATGAAAACAGCAATTTTTTTCTTTCCTTTCAGTCGGTATCTTATTTAGCCAAACACCAGCATAAAATCAGTATCATGTTAAAAGTCTCAGATTCTGAGACATTTTTATAGCCTACACCACTCTGGTAGGGTAGAGAGGGGCAGATTCGCCAGTGGGGCACAATTCCCACTTGTCTCTTAAACTAATCAATGGACTTTCAAACTATGAGCTTTGACCGTTCTACTTAACACGTGAAAGCGGACAGATGTGTTTTTGTATTTTTTAGGATGCTGAAAAAATATAACCTATTTAGAATATTTTGTAATAATTTCTTGATTTTCTGAGTTATACATATATTGCTCATTGTGGTAACTCGTTACTATCTATTAAAAAAAAACTGCAATGAGTTGGTTTTAATAAGTAATAATTAAGTGTAAACATTTATATTTTTTTGTGAGCGCACACCCCTGGGGCACAATTGCCAGCATGAGGATGGGGCAGTTTTGCCGGCGAATGTACCACATTGTTTACATTATCCACCGGCGGATGTATCGCATGGGGTACATACGCCACTTAAAATGGAGGTAGGGCATGTGCCCCATTAGACTGGCATTTTTTTTGTTAACTTTCGATTTTCCCAAGTGGCCGGGCAAATTTTTATTGTCCTAGGTCTAAAACTTGTGTGGTACAAATTTGAGGTCAATCGGATTAAATTAACCCGCCCGGCGGTCTAAGCTTTGGATTTTTGAAAAATTTAAAAAATATTTATCTTTTGACACATCATATTTGTTAATTTCGATGCGTTGAACACGAATATCAAAAAAAATTAAAATCGCCCGAACGGTTTTTGAGTTATCGGCATTCCAAATTTGTAAAAAATGGCGGTTTTTTCCTACGTTCAAGAAATTTTTTAAAAAAAGTCTCAAAATTTCATTTCGCATACCCTTTTGTAGAGCTTGAGACAATCTTGCATTTAAAACTAATTTGAGCCAAATCCAATTATTTTAAGTCGTGGGGCCCATCGATCAAAGTTTTGGCTTTTTATACACTTTTTACCAAAAATCCTAAACTTTGATCGAAGGGTGCCACGGGTTAAAATGATCGGATTTGGCTCAAATTAAGCTTAAATGAAAGATTGTATCAAGCTCTATGAAAGAGTTAAAATAAAGAAAATTTTAGAGTTTTTTTAAAAAAAATTCTTAAACGTAGGAAAAACCCGCCCATTTTGCAATTTTTTGACAAATTTTAAATGGCGATATCTCGAAAACCGTTCGACCGATTTTATAAATTTTTTGATATTCGTATTCAGCATGATAAAATTAATAAAATTAATAAATTTAATGTATCGCAAGATATTTTATTTTGTATTTTTTCATTTTCAAAAATCCAAAATTTTGGTGGAAATTTTCCAAAAGTCCAAAATTTTGATCGAAGGGCGCCACGGGTTAAAATCGAATTTGGCTGAAATTAGTTTTAAATGAAAGATTGTCTACAAAAGGGTCAGCGCAATAACACTTTGAGACTTTTTTTAAAAAAATTCTTGAACGTAGGAAAAAACCGCCAATTTTTCCAAATTTCAAATAGCGATATCTCGAAAACTGTTCGACCGATTTAAATTTTTTTGATGATGATGTGTCGAAAGATATACATATATATTTTTTATTTTTTTTTTTTTAATTTTTCAAAAATCAAAAACTTTGACCGCCGGGCGCCACGGGTTTATTTAATCCGATTGGCCTCAAATTGGTACCACATGAGGTTTAGGCCTAGTAGAATAAAAAATGCCCGGACTTTCCAAATCGGAGAAGAAAAAATTTTTCTATACAGAAAAATGTCAGTCTAGTGCCCCATGGATGGGGCAGTTCCGCCGATTTTGGTTGCTTTAAAAATGTAAAAAAAATAAAAGAAGCCAAACACATAAATTCAATTTTAAGTATACATTTCAAAGCTTAAATACTTATGTAACTTCTTAAATCACCAAGAATTTAGGCAAAACGTCTACTGGTTTAGGTATTATAGCATTTCAAAAAAAAAGTGGCGAATGTGCCCTCTCTACCCTACAGGATATACTGAGTTTGTGCTGATGTTCGTACCAATCCGAAAAATTTGTTCTAGACCCACTTTCAAGTATACCGATCATTTCAGAATCACTTTTCAAGACGATTTAGCAATAACAGTTCGTCCGTCTGTCCGTTGTGAGCAAGACACAGGTCGCATTTACCAATCGATTTGTTTTAAATTAAATTTAAGCTTCATTTTCCACAAGAACGAAGCCAATTGAAATTGGAAAAACTGGGTTTATGTTTAGACTTAGCCCCATACAAACGCCCCTTTAAAATTTGTCTCAAATGACTCTAATAACCGTATTATAATAGGCATCCTTTCAAAACTTTGCAGTTAAACATATTTTGTATTCACAAATCATTATTCCAAATTTTAAAGACATCGGGTCAGTTCTTTTTGTAGTCCCTATACAAACCACCCTCCCGATATTTACATAAATCTCTCAAAATTTATGAAGATAGAAAATATTTGATTAAAAGTATGTTTTTAGGTGTTCTGCTTGTTCTTTGGTGGCCTTATCAATTTTGACTATAATTGGACCATCTTTGGCATTAGACCCCATATAAAAGTTTTGCCCGATATTCAGTTAAATCGGTTTAACTGAATTTTAACAAAAATTCGCAAATTTCACTCAAATTTTGTTTGTGTGTGTTTTCTACACTAACTTAAAATAAAACTAAAAATAGATCCACTCGGTCCATGCTTGGACTTGGGAACCATTTTCGAAAAACTCTGGTGTAGGGTATCATATGGTCGGTCATGACCAACTTTAATTTTCTTACTTGTTTCTATTAAAATATATTAGATTCTGAGACATTCTGAAACCATTATTCATAGAAAAAGTCTAAGATTTTAAGACATTTTGGGACCCATTTTATATAGAAAAAGTTTCAGAGTCTGTAACATTTTTCATATAGAAAAAAATTCAGATTCTGAGACTGAATAAATTTTTTTATTACTATATTTGCTGAATAATTTTCAGATTTTAATACAATTTTTTACTAAATCCTGAAATTTTTTTAATAATTTCGGGGGGACCGCCCCACCGTGGACCAAATGTTGAATCTGGTGCGAAATTGGTCGGAAAATGAAGTTTTAACTATATAAAATTAATATCGCACATAATATGCTAATAAATTTTCTTTATTAGCGGTACTAATACCGCTGACTTCTGCAGATATTTTAAATGATTTTGAAAGAATAGCTGCTGTGCTTCAAAATACTACAAAAATCGGCTAAGGATTTTTGCGGGTTTTTGATTTTCAGTCGATCTAGGGATGGCCTTTCGTCTGTCTGTTGAAAACACGATAACTTTTAAAAGAAAACTCCAAGGCTGCTGGAGCTTGGGATATATATTTATTATTTTCCTGGTCAGGTTGGTATTTAGTTTCAACAAAATCGGTCAAGTGGTTCAGAACTTATGAGCATAACCGTGAATTTCAGAATATTTTCACCTTGAACTCACGTGTTGAAAAAATGACTTAACACGCTTTGGAAGACATTGGTGAGCCACAAAAATATTATTCAGAGTATTTTTGTAATTTTTTTAAATTTTTACACTCAAAATAAAAATTTTACATTAAAAAAAATATTTCTTTTCAAAATTTTTTAATTTTTGTTTTTACGCTAAAAAAAATACTTTTTCTACTAATGATTATCTCTTTTTAAGTCATATTTTATTTTGACAAAGTTGCAGTAAAAGCCATTTAGTAGCTCATTTCATTTTCCTGTTGCATTTAAAATTTCATATTCCTAGGTGCTCTGGAATTCAATTTATACTCTCTTGCACGCTAGATAAGGCATTTGGTCCGCTGTGCGCCTCCCTCTGTATACACCACTGTGTATAAGTGAGTGTGTGTAGTGTTACGGTTATTTAATCGTCTAGATTTGTAGTTACAATCATATACATTTATTTAAAAATCGATTTTTTGGATTTACGAAATTGAGTCTTATTCATGAGGAATTTGTTTCTGTTTTTTTTTGTTGTTATTACTAAAGAGCTGTTTTTAAGTGATTACCTGCTTTAAAAGCAGTAGCAAATAAAATAAATGGGATGTGGTTAAGTCTTTATTAGATATTTAAGAATGTTTGAGAGATTAACACTGCAACGTATTTGAATGATTTAGTAATTTTTTGAATTTTTATTTCAATTTATATGTTTAAGTAGTAAAATTTTTGAAGCCTCAAAATATGCAGTTTTATCTTAAAATTATTTAAGCCAAAAAGTATGCTTTAAATTTTTAAGAATAACCTTAAATAAACTCTATATTTTGAAAATGTAATAATTTTTTTTTAATTCCCCGTATTGCTTAAAATTTTCCATATATTAAGTTTTTCCTTTCCAATGAAGTTCTTATTCTTTATCGACATTGTTTTTTTTTACCCTTTTTTTACCCTACTACAGTCAATTAATGTTGTCATTTACCAGTACCCATTTTATTATATAATTTTGTGTAGTTAATTTTCAAAACATTATATTGATTTTATCCTTAAGTTTCAAATGTTTGAAAATCCTAAAATAAACTTTTGTTTAAATCTGCTTATAGTAGTATTCTTATTCTTTGACCATTGAAGCTGTTGTGTTTAAAGAGGGGAATCTTTGTAAAAGAAGCAGATCCTGTAAATAAACATTTAATGGTGTTAGTGTTTAAATGTTTATCTAAAAGTTTAGCAAATATCTCGTTAGTTTTATGTGTCCTTTTTTTAGTAGTCTACTACAAAGAACAATGGCTTTTTGAAAAGGAAATATTTTCTAGAAAAAAAAACTTAAATATATAAATAAAAATAAGAAAAAAGTTTATTGATGTGTGATTATCCTAGTGAGTATGTGGTAAATGTGTCCTTTGTGTGTTTGCCATTTTTTTTTTTTCTTTTTTTGGAAAGACAACTAAATATGAGGAAATAAAAACAAGAAGGTACAAACTTAAGTTAAGTTTGGTTTGGTAGACTCAAGTAATACCCTTTGCAATGTCTAAAACATTTTGACCAAAATATATTTTTATAATATCATAAAATATTTCTTTCAGTTTTCGATGATTTTTTTTTTTTTAATTTTTTGTGAAAAGAATATAGACTGAAAAAAATGTTAAGTGAAAACAAAAAACAAAATTCGTTCCCTGGTCCATTCCATTTACTTCCGTTCTATTCCATATCGTTCCAAGTTCCACTTCGTTTCATATTATTCTGTAGAACAAGTAAAAGATTAAATTCGACTCTGCCCATTCCATGAATTCCCTTCACAATACCAAATATACACCAACGGCAATCATGCAAAAATCAACCATTCTACTTTCAATTGTATTTGGTTTGTGATACTGGTAAAATTTCGAAATCATAGATTTCTGTTTTCTCACTAGGTTGAAATAAATAGGAATATGAATATTTAATATTTTTACACTAATAGTATTTCCCATTTTTTTTTTTAAAGAATTCTGATGATGTGAAAATTAAGAAATCCCCGAACCAAGCGTCAATTGAACAGTTCATGCGAATAAGGACGAGTAGACCATTTGTATTATTTTACATATGACGAGAAAAACGCAGGAAACGGATAAAAATTAACATTTTTTCCAACATTTTTGCATAATGCACTAATCCATTAATGCAAAAAAGTTCACAAAAATATAAGTTTTAAACCGTTTCCTGCGTTTTTATCGCCATTTGTAAAATTATACAAATAGTCTATTCGTCCTTATTCGCATGAACTGTTCAATTCATTCCTAAAAATTACAAAAAATTTTTAAAACATAAACTCTATGAGTATTTAATGGGAGAATCTACAAATAAAGAAAATACAGTTAACATTATTACTTATTATTAGGGCAAGTACTTTCATGAAAATGCATATTTTTACTCGTCACTTTTATCATACAACAAACTAAATATCTATCCGAATCAAGAAATTTGCAATAAAATGGCATCGATTTGTAGTTGCATATTTTTGCATATTTTGGTATAAATGCATATTTTTGCATATTTTCATACAAATTGCACTTTTTGTTTAATTTTTATCACTTTTTTCAAAACTCACCTTAAAAAAAATCAATTTCTATCAACTTTTTTTGGAGAAAAATTATTTTTTGTTATAGAAATGATATTCTGAGGCATTTCTTGCAAAAATTGGATTCAGGTAAAAAAGTTTTTAGATTCTGAGAATTTTTTCCCATATTAAAATTTAAAATTTTCTTATTTTGAAACATTTACAAATTAACAAAAAAAATGTCTCTGAAATACCTATTCAAGCGAATGCTTTTTTGACAATTTAAAAAAAATCATTGATTCTGGAACGATAAGTATAATCGATTTCAAGATAATATACTGGGTTCTGGAACTAATTGTTTTAAACGGAAAATTTTTCTGGGAAGATTTATGTAAATAAGTTTGTCATTCCGTTTTTATAAACTCAAAAAAAAAAAATTACCTCAATTTTTTTTTTTTACAAAAGTGACTAAAATTTTTTTTTGCGCCCTAGGAATATTAAATCATCGATTCTGAAATATTAAGTAGAATCGGCTGCAGGGTAATATGTTGCGTTCTATAACCAAATATTTGGAACGGAAATTTTTGTTTTATAGACACATCACAAAATGTGTCTATGAAACAAGATGTTTTACCAGTTAAAAATGGTTTACAGTAACAAAAACTTTTTTAAAAATTGTAGGGGACATCAAATGTTTAAAAAACCCCTATTTTATGTTAACAACATTATTTTTTTTGGTAGAACAATAATTTTTAAATGCATATTTTTTAAATTTTTAGTGCATATTTTGGATTTTTAGATGCATATTATAGGCACATATTTTCGATATTTAGATGCATGAAAGTACTTGCCCTACTTATTATGTTAATTCAAAATGGGAAACATCAAAATTGCCTCGAACTGGAAAAAAACTCTAACAAGGGAAGTATATCAACCCTTATGAAATGATTTGAATGAAACTTAAAATATATATAAAAGAGACAATTCTTAGGTTGGGGTGTCTCGGCTTATCGGCCATGTAGGGGATCAAAAAATGGGTAAAAAATGACAAAAAAAAATCGTTTTTTGGATTTTTCAGCCATTTTCATCAAAGAAACTATATGATGATTCGTTAAATATTTTGTATACCCTCTACTCTAGTGACAGAGGGTATATATAAGTTTGTCATTCCATTTGTAACACCTCGAAATAATGGTCTAGGACCCCATAAAGTATATATATTAATGATCCTCGATCGATTTTAATACGATCTATCGATGTCCGTCCGTTCGTCTATCCTTCGGTCTGTCTGTCTGTTGTTACTATTGAAAGACTTTACAAAAGCTCCTAAAGTTTGGCACATATGTTGGGCATTTACCTGGTCAGGTTGGTATTGCAATCCAGCGAAATCGGTCCAATGGTTTAAAAGTTATGAGGAAAAGACTAAATTTCGGCAAGGGTTTTTCGTGAATTTACAAGATAAAAACATGCCAACTTTCAAACGGCAATTCTCAGGATTCTGAAGCTTGGCATATACATTTTTTGTTTGCCTGGCGTCGTTTTGAATTTCAGTCAGATCAGTCCAGTGCACAGTGGCCAAAGCACCCAATCTAGCGGCGCTTAATTCGGAAATGTAAAATAATCAAGCCCAATGCATATTTGTTATTATAAAACTTATAAAGAATAAAATTTTTAACCATATTTATTTATTTCAGTGTTTTTATGTATTTTAAGAAATTTATGTGAATATCGGGAGGGTGGTCTGTATGAGGACTAGAAGTTAAAATATTCCGATTCCGTTAAAATTTAGAGTGATTATTTATGGCTACAAAAAACATTTAACAGTCGAATTTCAAGAGGATATTTGTTAAAATACCATTGTTAAGGCTTTTTAAGTAAAACTGGAAAGGGGAAATTAACATGGGGGCTATGGGATAACATGGACTGATTTTGTCAAAAATTTAACAGGTTTTGTTTTTTCGATAAAAAATCTTAAATTTCAAATTTTAGCCAAATCGATTGAAAATTGTGGTCTGTATCGCATTTATACTGTTTATTTGGACAGGCAGATGGACCCTAAAAAGCCGAACAACTTGCGCGAACTAGCACGCTATACTGAAACGTCATAACAAAAATAACCCAAAATAATAAACAAAACAGGAATTGGACCGAATACGAGCGAATTTCAAAAGTTGCAGTCCATGAAACTATAGTTTATATCACAAATGTCAACTTCTATGCGGGCCATTCCAGAAAATTTAGCTCAAATTTTAGTCATTTTTGGAAATGGTGTCTCAGATTAATTTGAGCCTTGACACATAGATAGCCCTCATAAATATGATATATGTACCATATATCGTTATTTTACATTTGGTGTATTGAACGAATTATGGCGGGTCAAAGATTGACTTTTTAAGCAAAAGTAAGAAAAATACATCACATTTAAAGAGCTGTAACTTCTTAACCAATGACCCGATTTTCACAAATTTAGGCTAATGTGAAAGCTGGGGTTCTTCTTTTAGAAAATATTTTTAAAATAATACTGTTTTTTTTTACAGAAATGATGCAAAAATGCAAAAACATTTTTTCTTTTCGAATATTTAAAAAAACACATCTTTGATTTTTTTTAAAAAAATTCTGGTGAAAAATAACAATGTTTTGTATAACATATTCAAAATTCAGAGTGGGATCTCCATGGGATCAAAAACTATTCTGTTTTAAGTACGAGGTTCTCATATTTTTCCCTTAGAAAATTTAAATTTCTAATGTTTTGAATGTTTTTCAAAATTTTAATAGTATAATTTTCTTTGAAAATTTAAATTTTTATATTGAAGAAACATAAAATTTTAATTTTCTAAGGTAAAATTTAAGAACTTCGTACTAAAACCAGAATATTTTTTGATCCCATTGGGATCCCACTCTGAATTTTGGATATGTTGTACAAAACAGTATTTTTTATCACCAAACTTTTTTTTAAAAAAAATCGAAGATGTGTTTTTTTAAATATTCGCAAAAAAAAATGTTTTTGAATTTTTGCAACACTTCTGAAAAAAACCGTATGCTTTTGAAAATATTTCCTAAAAGAAGAAGAATTAAGCTTTCATATGAGCCATTACTTGTGATAATCGGATTACTTACTAGTTAAAAAGTTAGAGCACGTTAAACGTCATGTATTTTTCTGACTTTTGCTAAAAAAGTCGAACTTTGACCCACGATAATTTGAAAACTACAGCAAATTTTGAAAATCCAAAAATGCAACATATCTCATATAAACGTGGATATCTATGAGCCAAATTCTCAGTGGCGTCCAAAGGCATGTTTCCGAACAGTGGGGCGAAAATTTTTGGAATTACCCATGCACTAATAATAAACTAGATACACACAGGCCACAAACATTTATTTTTTAGTTAAAACATACCTTTTACTTTCAATTAAAACTTTTTGGCTCAAAATGTATAAACAATTGACTTAAAAGTGTCTAGAAAAACTCACTGACTAATAAGGCCCCAAACTCTTTAATACACTTGCTGCAGAAAATGTATATTTGACAGCTTACAGATGTGCGATTATTGAAAGCAAAACAAAAGTAAAAACGTAATTTTTTTCTGTAAAGTATAGGTAAATGATGCAGTGCAAAACCATGTATCGATCTTATTTTTTTAATTTTGACTTAAGCGCCGCTAGATCAGTGATTTCGGCCACAGTGCAGTGGTTCAAAAGTTATTAAAAAAACCGTGAATTTCAGAATTTCAAAAAACCGTGAATTTAACATTTAACATGTTGAAAATCCTTTAAACATGCTTTTAAAACATTGGTAAGTCACAAAAATATTTCACAATGTATTTTTGTCACTCAAAAATATTTTTACACTAAAAAAAATGCACTCAAAAAAACTTTACACCCAAAAAAAAGTTTAGTAAAAAACTTTTAAAAAATTACTTAAAAAAAAGTTTTTTTACACTAAATAAAATATTTTTAATTAAAAATGCTATTTTTTCACGTTAGAAAATGTACTATCACTTTAAATGGGCATTGTAGAGGGTATTCATAGATTCGGTCAAGTCGAATTTAACTTTTCTACTTGTTTTTTATGAAAACTTTTAAATTTTGGGGGGTATTTATGTGAAGACATAAACCTACGATATCCACATGAACACGACGAAATACCCTGTATTAAATTTAAGTCGACCCGTATTTCTTCTCTAGGCGATATTTCTGTTAGTTCGGGAGTTACAAAAATTTTCCCGAAGGTCCAAATTTTCTCATAAAGGGACAACGAAATTTTTAAACACTGGTATGGCCGATAAGCTAAGACACCCCAACCTTAAAATTATCTCTTTTATACATATTTTAAGTTTCAGGCAGATCGGTTTATAAGGGTTGAGATACTTCCCTTGAAGAACCAGGAAACCGGTACCATTTCCCGGTAATACCGAGAACCGGGAATACCGGTATTTCCGGTACTACGGTACTGATCATAGGCACTAGTAGAGACAACAGATGCGTCCATTTTTTCAGATAAATGGATAAACTTGACGTGTTCTGAACGAAACTTTTTAGCTGGAGGAAAAAGAGTGCTGGCACTTTTGGGGACAAATTTTTTTGTGGAAAAAAATCTCGATTTATATTTGCAGGGCCTGTATTAATTTTGTTGAGGGTCATTATAAATTCTAAAGGAAATCCTTAATTAATTTGTGTTACAAACGTAATGATAAACTTGTATACCCTCTTATTGTTAGTGTAGGTTATAAAAATGTCAAATGTTTATATAGTTTTAACAGGTCTATTTTTTTTTGTTTATAAAAGGAATGTATTTATTTAAGAGCTTATTGTGTTAAATTCGAGGCACTCATGTGTTAGTAATATATAAATTAAATATAAAGACCAACATAGTTTTTATTTTTTGGATAATAAAAAAATGAGCTTAGAATCTTAAAGTATATTACAGATTTTCTGTAGAAAAAGAAACAACTTTAAAGCGCTTAAGTCTTAACAAATTTGATAGTCATAGTAATCGATGTCTTTTTTTTACCATTGTCCAGTTCATTTAATGTCAGTAATTAAACGTCAAATCGCCTGCAAGAAGGCCAATGAGCTAAAACACCTCAATACAACACAACCGACGAGTTGACCGCACCCCCTCCAAATTTAATGAAATTGAGTACTAGGGTTTACTTTAACAAACAAGAGTTTTTTTTTCAATTTTTCAGGCGTCTGGTCATTTCAGTATTCGAGATATGCGGTCTTGAAAATTAACAAAATCGGATATATTTGACAAAAGTGTTCTGACATAAATAAAGATGTCTCAAAAAGTAATAATAATATAGGTCTCATTCAGGTTTCAAATAATAGGTAATGAGACAACCTTTAAAATGGCATTCCTAAGATTTTTTTTTAAAAGGGTCAAAGGTCATTGGTTTTAACTTTAATTTTTGGAGAGCTATATCTCAAAAAACAATATTTTTAAAATTTTGGAAAAAATATATGTTGTTAAGAATCACCTATACTACTTAAGTTTAAATTTTCAGGATGGAGACTTCATTGGAACTTTTAATATTAATAGAAACATTGTCACAGGAAAGAAATAGCGGTGTAATTTCCCTTAGAAAAAAAAACATTTTTTTTTGTCTTTGAAATTCTGGTACCAAAATTAATTTTTCTGAATGTTTTTGACGTGCTGAGTCCAAATATGACCTTTGACCTGGCCTATCGCTTTTACTTTTCAAGATATATTCACCTAAATGTTCAAAACAACACAGTAATAGCATTTTAGCAATTTTCACACATTTATGTGCATATATCTCGAAAACTAATAGCGATAGGCCAGTTCAAAGGTCATATATGGACTCAGCACGCCAAAAACATTCAGAAAAGTGAATTTTGATACCAGAATTTCAAAGACAAAAAAAAAATATTTTTTTTCTAAGGGAAATAACAACGCTTTTTCTTTCCTGTCACTATGATTCTATTAATATTAAAAGTTCCAATGAAGTCTCCATCCTGAAAATTTAAACTTAAGTACTATTGGTGACCCTTAATAACATACATTTTTTCCAAAATTTTAAAAATATAATTTTTTGAGATATAGCTCTCCAAAAATTAAGGTTAAAACCAATGACCTTTGACCTTTTTGAAAAAAATCTTGAGGAATGTCATTTTAAAGGCTGTCTCATTACCTATTATTTTCAACCTGACTGAGACCTGTATTATTTTTACTTTTCGAGTTATCTTTATTTATCTCAGAACATTTTTGTCAAATATATACGATTTTGCTAATTTTCAAGACCCCATATCTCGGGAAGAAAAACCATCAGAAATCCAAAATTTTGGCACTATGATTTTTTTGTAAGGGCCTAACTATATTCTAAGTTTCATCAAATTCGAAAAAGGTAAGGTCTCAAATGCTACTTTTTTCGGTTGAATTGAGTTGTTTTAACTCCTATGTGCAATTTTTTTTTATTTATAATCAGGGTTGGCAACCGAAACGAATAACGGTATTGGTAACGGTATTGGTATTACATATTTTTTATATCGGTAACGGTAAAGGTAACGGTCTTTTCGATTATTTAGGTAACGGTTAACCGTTACCGAAACAACGATACCGGTACGTACCGGTATTATGAAAAAAATTTACAAAACATGTTAAAAAGTCACAAAATTTGTTAAAAACACGTAAAAAATCAAAAATTTATTTAATAAAATTAAAAAAACATATATATTTAGTGCATTTTTAACATATAATTATATAGAAGTATTTAATACTATTAATTAACTCAGAATTTAAAATATTCACGCTATATTGTAATTCAACAAATATATTACTGATTTTTTACGTGTTTATAAGATGTCTCTGTCCAATTAGCAGAAATATCTGCATTTTGAGCCATTTAAGAAATCTGTTGATTTTAACTGACGCGGTTTGCTAAATTTTTGTCTGGATAACAAGGTAGTCTGCAGAAAAATCTGACAAGACCGCAGGTAAATCTGCTGATTTCTGTTGAAAAATCTTCTGATTTAAGATAAACAGCCTAAAGATCGAAATTGTATTTCATTTAAGTAAAAAATACTTTTTTTGTTAAAAAAGAAGAGAAGTTTTTCAATAAACTTTAAAATTTTTTTAAAGAAAATTTTCTTACAAATAGGATAATTTCTGTAAAATTAATTGTTCATCTGATTGTTCTCATTTGGACAATTTTTAGTTTTAGTTGTTTAAAATTGACAAAAATTAAAAAATGTCAACAAATTTTGTTTGTAAAATTACAAAATAATCTGCTAAAATTTGAAAAAAAAAATTAAATCAGCAAACAGAGTCAATAAACATACAGAAAAATTTCTGTTACTTTTTAAAACATAATAAGTTAAAGAAGTTATTTTATCAGAAAAATCTGGTAAAATTTTTCTAATTCAAACTGAAAGTTGTTTTACAGATTTTTCAATAAAGTTTTTCTTCAGACTGTACGACTTGGGCTCACTATGTATTTAACTCCTGAGAACAACCTCTCTACGCTTCCATGCATGGATGACAACGCCAGCAACAATTGAGCGATTCAGTTTTGTCTCTTCTTTTATATTCCAACTGAAAAATGCTTACATTACGTGGCAATCACTTTTCTCTTCAGAAATTTTTAGGTAAATTGCAAATGTGATCATTGGTTGGACAGATTTTTTCATTGTTTTTGCCCAAATAACAATCCGATTTCCAATGAACAAAAATTTATTTTTTAATTTTACGTACATTAAAAATATTTTACTTTGTATTTTATCAGCAAAAAATTTAAAATAAGTAATATTAAGACAACCGAAACAATACCGTTATAATACCGGTAATAATCCGAATAAAGGTATTGGTTTTTAATCGGTAACGGTATTTACAATTTTTTATTTCGGTATTGGTAACGGTAACGGTAGTCAATATTAAAGGGTTTTTAATCGGTAACGGTATTGAAAGGGTAACGGTAGCCAACACTGTTTAATTCATATAGTAAGCAACACTAAATTTAAGTCAATATACCAAATTTAAAGCAATTTATATTTAAAATCTAATAGTCATTTTAACCATTTAATCAAAATTCCAAGTCTGTGCTAAGGAAGATTTTTTTTGATGTCATCTAATGCTATTTTTCTCATTTCGTTAGGAATTTTTAATTTTTAAACACCATTCTTTACTAAAACCCTAAAATTATACTTTATTATCCTAATCCTAAATGTATGCTTTAAATTGATGAAAACGATTTAAAAGTTGAATTTCATTAAAGCCTTAATGTATGCTGTAAATTTATGAAAATTTCTAAAAAGTTCATATCTAGGTTAATATTACAATGATATTTTTTTATTTCTTCTTTCTTGTTTAGTCAATAAAACAGATGTTTTATTTTTTTCAACTCTACTTTCATTTCGCATTTATTTGAAATTTATTCTTTAAAATAAAATTTTCCCATTAATTTTCTGTAAGAAAAGCGTAAAATAGTATGAAAGTTTGTTTTTCATTCTTTTATTTTGTTTGTAGTTTTATTTAAGTTTTTCTTCCCTTCAGTTTAATATATAGATGCCAGGTTAACCACAAAAAAAAAAAATGCCAGCAATTTGTAGATTTCAACAGGAAGAACAAAACTAACAAGAAAAAAACAATACTACTAACTCGAGTTTTTATTAATGTTTTCTTGTAGAAAACTTGGTAATATAACTTGGAAACAACAGCATGCTTTATGAACTAAAAAAAAAGAATTTTTAAATAGAATTGTTAATATTGACTTTTAAGAGGTATAGACATAAAACAAAAAAAATATAATTAAAACATGGAAGGGAGTTTTATTTAAAACGGAAAAACACATTTGGCACAAACAGAGACGCGAGACGATATAAACCAAGGTCTTTTCTTAGACGAAGCCACATCATTTGGTTAAGTACGTGAATGGGCCAAATCGGACCAGGGGAAAAACTACTTAATGAACCTTTTAAAAAACATTAAACATACAAATTGAACATATATATGTTTCATTCGTATATACACACAAAAAGGAATTGCCAATGAACGTAATTCATAGTATTTATGAACGAATTCATAGAAATTTATTAATTTTTTCATAACACTTTTGAACTTTTACAAATTATTTATGATTAAATCATAATATGTGGAATTTAAGAAATATTTAACATTTTTTTATAAATACTATGAAAAAGTTAAAAAATGTTATGAAAAAGTTCATAAAGTTTTAAGTATTTGTTCATAAATACTATGAATTTCGTTTATTGGCAAATTTTTTTCTGTGTAAATTGGCTGTAGCGTACAATAAATTAAGATTTTATATATAGTATGGTCGCTCGCATGTGATTCAGCCTTTTACTCGACGGAGGGGATTTTGGGTACTTGGCTTTGCCCCTGCCAACTTGGCAACGCGGAAATATATTTTAATGCGTGCTATAGGGTAAATAGAAAAGAAAAGTATAAAAAGAGTTGAAAACGGGAAAACGGAAAATTAAAGGACAGTCTAATATTTTTTGGTTAATGTTAAAATTAGGTCGATTGTAAGGAAGGTGTTAATTTTTACAATTCTTTGCCCAAACATAACCATGATCACAGCGGCAATTTTTTTTTGGTTTTACATTTTGAGGGATGTAAACAATTTGGCGCATCCATTCTGCTGTTCCGGAGATTATTTTTTATTAAATCATATTCAAAAAAAGTTGAAACTACTTAGTCTTCCCTACAGATAAAAAGAAAACTTTTTCAAATTACTAGGAAAAGTCTCGCAATCCCATTTTACCAATATTTGACAGTTTTCCTTGTTTTTTAACAAATCGAAATTTAAATTTTTTTTTGTAATTTTACAAATTTCCAAGATAATTTTACAAAAAAAAATCTAGTAAATTCACGAGAATTCCTTGTAATTTTAATTGCGCCAAAAAACTGTAAATTTACAAATTTATTGGTAAAAATCTTGTAAAATTACAAAATTATTAGTAAAAAGCTTGTAAAATGACTAGGAATTCTCGTAAAATAGGAGGTAGCAAAAAATCAAGTAAAATCACGAAATCTCTCGTGTCCAAAAATTTGTAAATTTACAATTTTATTGGTAAAAACCTTGTAAAATTACAAAATTATTGGTAAAAATCTTGTAAAATTACTAGGAATTTTTGTCAAATATTAGGTAGCAAACAACAAAATTTACAAGTTTTTCTTGTAATTTTAAAAGTTTTTTTTTTAATGTACATGTGAAGTTTATCGTAGGATAAACAATTTATAAATAAGTCCCAAGTCTGACATAAACTATATTTTTTTTTAATGCGAAGAATAATGCAAAAATAGTTAAAGAAAACACAATTGTTTTCTTACTTTTAACCAGCCCTAAGATAGGCAATATAAATTTTAATTAAAAACGCCTGCAGAAACTAAACATTTTTCTTAAACTCTTTCTATTAAAAACAGTTTTTGGTGTAAAATCATTTTCTTTCAATTGCTTTATTGTTGTATACATGATATATACCCGATTTCACCTAATGTTTAATTTTTTTCATTCTTGTTTTACTAACAGTTAATATTTTAAGAGTATTAAAAGCTTTTCTAAGAAAACATTTACATCAAAGCACTTTTTATGTCCATTATGTAAAGTTTTTTTTAACTTCTCTTTACTCATTAAAGTTTTCTCACATCAATTTTTTTTTCTAAGATCTCCCAAAAATATCTTCAAAATTAGTGATGCCATCTTTTTGAGAGCAATAAGCACTTTAAAGTTGAAAAATTCACTAAAAAGCACTATTTCGAGCTTTAAAAAACGTAAAAAAGCACTAATTGTAAGGCTCTCAAAACACCTTTTTTTTGGTCGAAAAATGCTAATCTGCGATTTTGGTCCATAGATGCTGATCAGCATTTCGGTTCAAAATCGGGTTTTTTATTTTTTTTATATTTTTTAGATAACACACTTAACATTTTCCAACTTTTGAGACCAATTTGGATAAAAAAAAATAATTTTAATGTTAAATCAGCATCTGTAGACCAAAATCCCGGTTTTGGATTTCTTTACATATTCTTCCAAATAAAGTACGCAAAATTTATAAATTTTTGAGCCAGATTTGGTCAAAAAGCTCGGATATGAATTTTGTTCGAAAAATTCTTTGTTCGAAATTCTTTGCAATTTTGACCGCTGGTTGCCGACTGAATATGACCTTGCAAAATTTTTTTCATAAATTTTCCCGCAATCATCTCTCACGTGGCCATCGTTTGACATGAAATTTGAAAATTTAAATTTCACGGGACGCCCTAAACCCCATACTGTAGTTGGAGGATATAATACAAAATTATAAATAAACAAGGTTTTTTATTTTTTAATAGATAATAAAATTCCAATGAATATAAATTTTAAATAGAACTTGAAATTATAAAAAAATATATGTAATAGGGTGGCATAACATCTAAAGAAAACTGAAATAAAGTTGTTTTACAAAAGTGGTTTTTTGGCAGTCTAACTATTTTGTACCCTCCAACCACAGTATGGGGGTATATTCCTCACTTTGACATTCCGAGTGTAACACATCGAAATATTGGTCGGGGTTCCCATAAAATATATATTTTTGATCCATGATGGATTCTAAGATATTCTTTTAATGTCCGTCAAACTTCCTAAAGTTTGGCACAAATATTTCTAATGGTTCAAGGCAGGTTAAGTTTGTAAATGGGAAAGATTGGAGCAGGGGGAATAGAAAAAAGGTGTCGCCAACAACCCCATCCTGTTCTTCAAAAAAAATACCTTAAAAAATCGCACCTGTTTTTACGATTTTTTACGTGTTGAAGGGTATAAAAGATTCGGAACCGCCAAATTTAACCCTCTCACTTGTTTGTTTTTACTTTTAATCGGCCTCACTTACAAAAAAGAGACGCTTCGATTTTGAAAGCTATCATTGCCTGGATTTATAGCCGTAATTTCAACAAACAGTTAAATATCGGTGCATGGATATCTACCGTGTAAGTAAAATTTCGTAAATTTAACTCTTAGGTAAATATAATTTTCAATGTTATTTTACCGGCTAGGTAAAGATATCTATTAGGTATTTTACACCCGTAGTAACCTACGTGTTGAAATTATGAGCATTATACTATGTTCTTCTTCGAAACCTAATTTCTTTTGCTTTCAAATTAACTTTTCGCTTATTTATAAACAAAAAAAAGTAGACAACGAAGAAGAGCACACTAAAAAAAACCTTCCCGTGTAAAAAAATAATTATATCAAAACATATCTCCCTTGATAAAAACATATATGGATTATATATAAATAGATGTAATTCTACTCCATATATATTCATATCTGCTTCAGATATGTTTTGATCCGTAAATTGAGTCTATCTGACAATATATGAACATATGTATCTGAAAATGTCTGATCATATATGCCACATATGCCAGATAGACTCAATTTACGGATCAAACATATCTGCAGCAGATATGAATATATATGGAGTAGATCTGATTATATCCATTTATATATGATCCATATATGTTTTTATCAAAGGAGATATGTTTTGATATAATTATTTTTTTACACGGGTTGTCAAATTACTAAAAAAAAGTCTCGTAATCCCATTTTACAAATATTTGACAGTTTTACTTGTTTTTTAGCAAATAATTTTCGATCGAAATTTAAACTTTTGTTGTAATTTTACAGGTTTTTTTTTGTAATTTTACAAATTTCCAAGATTTTTTACAAAAAAAAAAAATCTAGTAAATTTACGAGAATTTCTTGTAAGTTATATTTCGCCAAAATATTAAAAAATTTACAATTTTATTGGTAAAAATCTTGTAAAATTACAAAAAAGTTCGCAATTTTTACTACAAATTCTCGTAAAAAAGGAGGTAGCAAAAAATCTAGTAAAATCACGAATCCTCCTTGTAAGTTTAATCGCTCAATTAAGTGACAACCAAATCCACAAGGCCGCCAAAAAGCGCCCCTATGCATTAGAAAGTTATAAGTAGTGATGTGATTTCCATGCAAATGCATGTTTTTTTGTCGATAGTCTAAAAACGATATCGACCAATTATCTTTCCGAATCAAGAAATTTGTGTTAAAATGGCATCGTTTTGTTTTTGCATATTTTTTCCATATTTTGGTAAAAATGCATATTTGTGCATTTTGGTTTTAAATGCATATTTCCAACTTCTAAGTGCATATTTTTGCATGTTTTGGCATAAATTATCAAAAACACAAATTGAAGTTTATTTGTTTCAAAAACTGTTTGAAATTGGAAAAAAATATTTTAAAAATACGAGTTTTTTTTTTTTTATTATTTAAATTTAGTTATAGATTCTTTTAGTTTCTACAAAATCTTGCTAACATAAAGTTTTAAATGCTACTATTCAAACTTGGCATTATTTTTTCTTTTTTAGAAATTTTTCGCATGAAATCAAGATTTTTATTGCAAACATTTTATTTTTTAGTGCGTATTTGAATTTTTTAGCGCATATTTTAAGCGCATATTTTCGATTTTTAATAATCCTAGTTAAAAGCAATAGTTAATGTAGTTAAACGTAAACATTGAATTTAACAAGACTCCAACAGCCGATGTCAAAAAAAAAGGACTTCCTCCACGTGATAAAGTGTTGAATATTCTTATTCGTTATTAAGCACAAAAATCATAAAATTACATGAGAATTTGATATTTCCAGCAAAATTTTCTGTTGCAAAGAACCGATTGTGGAACAACTTATACTTCCCTAGAACCTGTTCTAATTCTTGTGCAACACCGATTCTTTTTACATAGGGATTGTCCCAAAAGCAACAGGTGTTTGTAAGCAAAACTAGAACATATTTTTGTTCCTCGGAATCGATTCTTGAAGTAGAATTTGGAACTGAAATGAGAATTAAAGAAATATTTTGAATTGCATTAATTTATTAAACAAAGATAAATACAATCATATCTGACATAAAGTATTCACAGTTCTTAACACTTATATGTATATCCTTTTGCGCCTCCAAAATTGCATTTTGGGCCTTACAATTCTGACATAAAAGAACATGGATTTTCTGCAAACTAAAATAAACAAGTGAGAGTGTTAAATTCGGCTGTGCCGAATCTTTTATACCCTCCAAAATGTAAACTAAAAAAAAAAAAATTGACAGGGGCGTTTTTTTTTTTTTTTTGGGGGGGAGGGAAGTTGATAGGATCAGTGGGGCACGTTGAGAGCACCTTCCCATCGCGATGAATATACCAAATGTTTCATTTATTTAAAAAAATACAAAAAAACATGTAAAAACTTGTATTTTTTTAGAGGTTGGTTTAGTTCTTCAACGGGGAACTTTTTTCCCCCTGGTCCGATTTGGCCAATTTCCGAACTTAACCTGCCTAGGAACATAAGACATATTTGTGCCAAACTTGAGGTTCCTAGCTCTTTTATTTTGGACTGCATCGTGTTAACTACAGACGGACGGACAGACGGACAGACGGACGGACGGACATCGCTAGAATGTCTTAGAATCGATCACTGATCAATAATATATATACTTTATGGGGTCCCCGACCGATATTTCGATGCGTTACACACGGAATGACAAAGTGAGTATACCCCCATACTGTAGTTGGAGGGTATAAAAACATAATATTATTAGTATTTGACCCAACCCATACAAAGAAAATTTAACTTACTCACCTTTTTATTAACATTTTTCACGATTATATCCTGATATTTTAAGAGAATTTTGAGAACCAAAATGTAATTAAACTTTGATTGCAGAGAACATGTTTTACAACAATTTTCACTTAACTTGTTCTAAATAATTAAAGTGTAATAGTGTATGATTACCGAAGAACCTGTTCTAGAACAAGTGTTGTCAGAATCGGTTCTGAAAAATTTTCCTGGGTTATTTTTATTATTGTGCCATACGCTTGTTAAAATTTAAGAAATAATCAGCTTTCATGAAGTAAAAAACTAAAAGTCACCCTAATGTTTTAAAATATGCAAATAAATTGCCATCTTATGTAAAACACGAGTGATGAAAAATACATTATATTCCTTGGAATACTTTAATGAACCATATAATATGTTTTTCTTTTTTAAAAAGAAAGTAATGATTGATGAAATTTATATCGTCGAACTATATTCAATAAATGCCAACTCGAAAAAGCTTACTGTTCAGGAGAGCTAAAAAACTAGTTATTTCGCGTATTATTGCAAAAATAAACAATGTTCCTTCCACAAGATGGTTTAAATATTCTAAACAATTTTTACATATGCAAAAATTTTCATATTTTGCACTTGTTTGCATATTTTTCAGAGATGGCATTTATTACTATATCAAAAAACAAATATTTTTTTAGAGTTGGCATATTTTGTCGGAAAATAAAAATACATTTTTTTTGGAAAAATTTTTAAAATTTTTTTTTTTTTGGTTTTTGTTATCCTTAGTACGGTAATTGCAAAAACTGAACAAAAAATTAAAAATCTTTGCATATTTTTAAAAGTTACTAGCTCCGAAAGCCTTTTAATCTCAGGGTGGTCAACTTTGGCACTCTGTAACTCACGCTGTATTGCAATAGGGTCACTCCAAACCAGCTATTTTGAAAGCTTATATCATTGACTTTATTTGCCCCATTCATAATGTTTCAATCTGATAAATAGTTTGAAAATTACATAAATATAAGCAATTTTTTTTTTTGCAATCACTATTTACCGATATTTTTAAAATGGCAATATCTCGAGAACCAGTCATTAGATATCAAAATCTTTACAAGATTCGTGTTTAGCATGGCAAATGCAATAAGAAATGTGGTATAATTTTTTTTTAAAAATTTTTTGAAAAATTTTTGGAAATTTACAATGGGAGTTGGCATTTATTTCCACCAAAAAAAATATGTACTTTGAGTTAGCAGAATAACAAAAATGGATGTAAAACGACAACAAATTATTTTTTTGCTCTGAAATTTTTATGGCAGATAGGTATTACACAGGGGAGCTATTTGCCATCGGAAACTCATTTCCGTCAAATTTGAGTTGGCATATTTTGAATATAGTTTCACGATATACAATCATATCGCTACCTCAAAATACGCATGTCGTTTGTAAGTTTTTCGACAAACATACAGGGTGTTTCAAGTTCGATGTCAAAATGTCATAGAAAATTTCGCTAAAAAAATCGACATGTGTAAGATATCATTTATCATTCAGAAATTGCAGAACCCCTATTATATATTTAAAAGAAGAGAAAATAAATTTCCTGCATTTGAAAAAGATACTCGAACTTGAAACACCCTGTATTAAGAATTAAAATCGCTAATGACGCATTTTAAATTATATTTACAGTAAATTTTAATTAAGCTGATGAATTTATTATACTCAGACTATATTCAGACCAAAACTGGATTAAATTCATGGGGTCATTTTGAAGATATTTTATTTCGAAACTCCCACCTGAAAAGTTATGTTGTGCTCCATACGACATCCGTTATTTCAGGTAGCGATATTAAGATTAAAAACACATGCAAAGTCTAAAATTAAACCACAAAACAATATTTGTTTAACCCTTCAAAGTCTCTTAAATCTACATTTTAAAATATTTTTTATTTTTATTTACATGTTCTGAAGACTAACATAAAATTTGTTAAATATTTTAAAATTTTATTTGTTTTATAAAAAAAAACTCAATAAATAAGTAATAATTTTTGAACAAGTTCAATCTGAGATAACATTGAACTTGTTTAGCATTACATATTTATTTTAAAAATAATAAATTGATTTTTATTATGAAAACCCATGTTTCTTTTTCAGATAACCTGAGTTAGGTTATCAGCTACTTAAGCTTAATGTTTATAATGAAAATTTTATTAGATTATATTGAATGATTTCAATATTCGTAGTAAATCATTTATATGATGAATACGCACGTGTTTTCAAGGAGTGCAGTCAAGTAGAATTATATTTAAATGCTATAATAAATAGAAAATACAAAAATATTAAGGGTATTCGTAAGCTTCAGTGTCATGAATGTAGAAGAAAATTTGTAACATTCTACGAATTTTATTTTAAATTTTTAAAGCAATAAATAAATAATAGATTATTATCTCTTATGAGAATATCATAAACATAATTTTTTGGACCTCGAGCTAGAATAATACTCTAATAAAATGGTTCCCAACCTTTGATTCTCCCCCTACTGGGGGGCAATTTGAATGCTTCAGGGGTACAACGAGCAAATTTTTAAGATTTTTTTTGTCAAATAAACTAAAAAAGAATCTTATTTTAGCTAAATTATTTAGTTGTTTGTTAGAAACTTTTTCTAAAACCAATGTTTAAACGATGATTTTTAACAAAAAGTAAACTTTACCACAAGTAAATTTTTGAATTTTGAGACAAAATTTACAAATTTTTCTTGCGTGTAGGGGGACATTTTACTTTTTTTACCTTAAAAGTGGGGCATGGCGCAAAAAATGTTGCGAACCATTGCTCTAATCCATTGCACATTTTTGCTATTTACAAATTTTGATTTTTTAGTATACAAAAATGACTTTAAAAGTGTAATTATGTCAGAAATAAAAAATTAAGAAAAAAAGCTTATTTTTGCCTGTCCTAGCAATTTAACCGCGTGATATCCACTTAAGGGTTAATGCTATAATTCTTAAAAACTTATTTTTTTGTCATATATGTAGTATTTTTACTGCATCAAAAGGCAGAAATAAAATACAAAAACTAAGAACAAATACTTTTTTCTTGTCCTTGCAATCCTTAAAAAGTGCATCCTTGTAATTCTTAAAGTGTTTCAAATAAATGCCAACGATAATTCTTCAAGTTTTGCAAGATTCTTTAAATTGTAATCAAAATATGCTGCAAAATAATAAATTTCTTTTTCCATTTAAGCAAAAAATGATGTCTAATTTTTGGCAATTTCTTTTTCGAATACCTTACTAAAAATTTTTATATGGGAAGACATGAGATAGATCTTAAAGAAAATGCAATAAAAAAAGTTGACAAAAATATTAGTTTTTAACAGGAAACGGTTTTATTGTCCCCTATAAAATTCTACAAGTGATCTTTTCGCTCTTATTCGCATGAGCTGTTCAATTTAACAGTGATCGTATTATGAACATTCTAGCGATGTCCGTTAGCCTGTCCTGTAAAATGAAATTTAAGGTAATACCAAAAAACAATGCTTTTTCAAAAGCTGATAATGGTAAAAATAATCCAAGAAAACTGGAGTCTGTCTTTGGCTCCCTACAACCGGCTGAAGTTCGCAATCGTAGTAAGTATATTTTGTAAAAAAAAAAACACTACTAAGTATATATTTGTTTTGGTCAAAATTAGTCCCCCCCATTTCCCGGTTCTCGGTATTCCCGGGAATACCGGTATTCCCGGTTCTGGAACCGGTTTCCCGGTTCTAGATATATTCCCGGGAATACCGGTATTCCCGGTTCTGATCCTGGTACCGGTTCTCAAAAAACAAAAAAATTCTATACCAAAAAATATTTAAATTACACCATTTAATCTGTATTTCAGAAATATTTAATTGAGTTTGTACAATTATTTAAAAATCATGTAACTATTTTCATTTTAAATTCATAAAAAAATGGAAATGCTGTTTTTCACATGTTTTGTATTTTTTTTGGTAAAAGCGAAGAAAAAATTTTAATTATACAAAATATGCATACCGGTATTCCCGGAAATACCGTCAGAACCGGAACCGGGAATAACGGTATTCCCGGGAATACCGGGAATAATTCAAGAACCGGGAAACCGGTACCATTTCCCGATAATACCGAGAATACTACGATACTGACCGCAGGCACTAGTCAAAATTGGTGTCAAAATTTGCAGAATGTGGAGTACATTAAGGGAAAATTATTTTCATAACGAAATTTAATCGGCTTATTCAATTTTTGATGCAAAAAGTAGTAAAATAAATATAAGTGGCTTAAAATGGTACTAAAAGAACATGTACGATTTAGAGTACCCTTTTGAACTTAATTGAGTAACATCCGCCTCAATATAAAAGCTTAAAGTTCAATATTGCCAAAAACTTCGTTTTTACTTTCTTAAAATGCTCTGGTGGACCAAAATTATTCCATGAAAACTTTTTAAATATTTTTCCCTTAATGTACTTAACCAGCGGTTACCAACCTTTTTGGCTCGCGTAACCTAATTTTTAATTTTGTCAGCCGTTAAAAACCGTTAAACAATCTTCTCATATAAATATTAGAGTTAATTTTGATTTTTTTTCTGCGGGTATTATCATTTTTTTGAAGGATTTAGGGGAGATCAAAACAATGGTGGTATTTTTTTGGAACAATTTTTGCTTTTTGGGGTGGCTCAATGCATCTGCAAACGTGGATTTTGAGCTGATTTTTCTGCAGAGCAAAAACAGCTGAAAATATTGCAAATCTGATTTCATAGTCGTTTCTACACTAAAAAATTTAAACAAATCTTTGCTGTTTAAACTCTTAAAAATTTTCTTATTTTCTTTTTCAACAAAGAAATTCAACAAACACAAACACAATTTGTTGATCTGTCAAACGTAAGAAATCTTATTTTTTTTTCAACAAAGAAATTCAACAAACACAAAAACTATTTGTTGACATGATAAAATAATTTGGAAATAAAATTACTTGACTAAGTTAGTTGAAAACAAAATCGAAATTTTGTATTATGGACTAACAGGCGGCCGTTTTTACTAAATGTTTGGTTGATATCATGCTTGGTTGATTTACAATTGATGCTTGTTAATTTAAATTTGACGATTTATTTTCTGTGTATATACAATGAAAGGGCATTTTGATCTTTACAAAATGGTACCAAAATGACCACTCCATCACAACCCGTCTCAAAAATGCCCAAAAACACGTTTTTTGAGAACTTTGACATAAATTTTCTCAAAAACCTGACATCATAGAAAAATTTGGGAACCATATTCGGAATCAGCATCGAAAGGTTAATCGAAAACAAGTGGTCAGATCTCAAATTTTGAAAAAAAAATAATAACTCTGTTAAATTACTGAAAAACTCTGCTATTTTAACAGAGTACACCATACTTTTCCAGCTAACAACATTTCTTGGTAATTTTACTAAAAAACTCTGTCAAATGATGTTGACATAATAATAGTGTTAATTTACAGAGTTTATAGTAAAATATTGGTTATATATGAAAGCTTTTTTACAGAGAAAACTCTGTAATTTTACTATAAAACTCTGTAAAATGATTTGGACAAAAAAAACTGTTAATTTACAGAGTTTCTAGTAAAATGTTCGTTAAATAGACCACCATTAAGCAAAGAAAACTACTATACCACCATTTAGCAAAGAAAACTATATATTTGTAAAATAAATTTGATGCCAAAAAAAACAAGTAGAAAAGTTAAATTCGACTTGGCCGAATCTATGAATACCCTCCACAATGCCCTTTTTAAGTTATAGTAAATTTTCTAGATTGAAAAACATTTTTGATCAGAAATATTTTATTTTGTTTAAAAAAACTTTTTTTTTTAACTAATTTTTGAAAAAAAAAAAAAAATTACTAAATTTTTTTTGGGTGTAAAATTTTTTTTGAGTGTAAAATTTTTTTCGAGTGTATTTTTTTTTTCTTTTAGTGTAAAAATATTTTTGAGTGACAAAAATGCGTTGTAAAATATTTTTGTGACTTACCAATGTTTTTAAAACCTGTTTAACGGGGTTTCAACACGTGAATTTAAGGTGAGGCGAATCTGAAATTTACGGTTTTGCTAATAACTTTTGAACAACTGGACCGATTTGGCTGAAATTTAAAACATACTGGACCAGAGGAACGGCAAATATATACGACACACTTCAGCACCCTCAGAATTGCCATTCGAAAGTTACCGTGTGTTTTATCTCGTAAATTCCAGAAAAACCCTTGCCGAAATTCACTCATTTGCTTATAACTTTTGAACCACTGGACCGATTTCGCTGGATTGCAATACCAACCTGACCAGGTAAATGCCCAACATATATGCCAAACTTCAGGAGCCTCCGTAAAGTCTTTCAAAAGTTAGCGTGTTTTCAACAGACAGACAGACAGACAGACAGACAGACAGACAGACAGACAGACAGACAGACAGACAGACAGACAGACAGACAGACAGACAGACAGACAGACAGACAGACAGACAGACAGACGGACGGACGGACGGACGGACGGACATCGCTAGATCGTCTTAAAATCGATCGAGGATCATGAATATATATACTTTATGGGGTCCTAGACCAATATTTCGAGGTGTTACAAACGGAATGACAAACTTATATATACCCTCTATCACTAGAGTGGAGGGTATAAAAATTACAGAAAAACTCTGTAAATTTACAGAGTTTAGTTAAATGCATGTTATTTTGTAAAATTTTTATAAGATTTCTAAAAAAAAATTTTGATAACTTTTTTTGCTACTTTTTCAACTTTTTCTCAAAAAAAAAAAAATATTCAGATAAAATTTTGATGTTTGGTAACAAAAACAAAAACTACTCAAAACAGAAAACTTTTTTGGTTATAAAAAAATACGAAGTACTCTGTATTTAAGCAGAAAACTGTTAATTATCTGTAAAATTAAGATTACAAAGTAAAAAGTAATATGACAGAGCAAACTTTGTTTTTTTTGTCACAACAAAATACAAAGTATTTTCTTTAAATCTTTATTTTGACAGAAAACTCTGTCAAATATCTGTTGAATTGAGATTACAGTCATTTTACAGAGTATTTTACAGAGTTATTATTTTGAGTGTACGTCTTTTGTGAACTTTGAACTCAACTTTCTTAAAAACCTGATGTTATGGAAAACTTTGGAAGCCCGATACGAAACCACCATTAAAACGTTAATCTAAACCGAATGTCGAAGTTACTAAAATTTTGCGTACCCCCGCGGACAGTTCGCGTACCCCCTAGTGGTACGCGTACCATAGGTTGGTAACCGCTGTACTAAAGATTCCGCAAATTTTGACACCAATTGCGGTCAAACCAAAAAATTATTTTTTTTTTTTTGACAACATACACTACGATTGCGAACTTTAACCGGTTGTAGGATGGCAAAGATAGACTCCAATGTTTTTCAGATTAGTTTTCTCATTATCAGCACTATAATACGCATATTTTTTTTGCTATTACCAGGCGAAATTTCAAAGGAGGCCATTTTCGGGAAGGGATAATGTCCGTGTTTTTGTCTGTTTGTTAAAAAGTCGATCACTACCAAAATAATGAACAGGTATGACTGAAACTTTACAATATCGGTTTCGCGGTTCAAAAGTTATTAACGAAAATGTAAGAACACCTCGTTAATTTTAGTAAACATACATAACCTAAAAATGCAAAATGCTTTTATTTAGCTGCTGGTTGTCATAGGTGCAGAGAAGTAAATACAGCATGGTATTTTAACAAGTACCAATATGTTTTTTTTACAAAAAAAAAAAATTTTGCGTTTTTTTTTTTCACCAAAAAATTTTTTTTTTTTTTTAAATTCAAACATAATGGCAAATCCGAATTTATCTTTTGACATGTTTATTGTATTTTTGGCAAGCAAAAAAAAAACAATTTTATATCACATAAAGTTCAAAGTCCCGTAGGCTAGTTGGTAGCATGCTAGCCTTTCAACGTGGGGGTTGTAAGTTCGAATCCCACCAGAACCCCCTAATGTCCTCCGTTACATATTGAAGGGTATACAAGATTCGAAATTTAACACTTTCACTTGGCTTTTGTTGCCTTTACAGTTTTTTTTGTCGATTGCATAAATACTCTTTTTTGTTTAAATTTAAATTTTTAAATTTTAAAACGATTTTTTTCACAAAATTTAATCTTTTTTTATTTTTTATTTTTTATTTTTATATAATAAAAAACATATTTTGAAATTTATTCAAGTGTATCATTTTAACAAGCTTTGTTTTTCCAGTATTTTTGTATATAAACTTTTTGTTCCTAAAAATACAATTCTTTGAAAACAAATATTCACAGAAACCATGTATGGTTGCCATTACCATTATAATTAAGTTACCGTTTTAAATTGATTATCGATTATGCTGGTAACTCTACCAGCACTATCACTCACCAACAAAATTTTTCGTTAACAATAATTGATTGCAGTTTATGCATTTTAGCTTCATCTATATTATTATATTTATATGTTTAGCATTTGAAAATTGTTAAAATGTCTCTATATAGAATTTTGTATTATTATATTCGTGAGATTTGAACCTGAGGTACCCAACATCACGTTACACTCGTAATAACAATGAATGTCTGCCGCTTTGACAGATCAACCACAATATCATTGAGTTTAGCAACGACCGTGATGCGGTTTTATATAAGAGATTTCAAGAACAATGTTAAACAAACAACTTTTATAATATTTCCAGTTATTCCAATTATTTCTTCTGTCAAATCAACTTTGTTAATTTTACTAATATAAAAAATAATTAAAATTATTACTGCACTCAGAAGAAATACTCTGTCGAAAATCTTTAAAACAACATTAAGTTTGAATTATCAAAGTTTTAGCAGATTTTTCTGCTTAAATGGATATTTTAACGGAATTCTCTGTCATTTAGTTTTAAAAATAACAGAAATCATCAGATTATGTTGTTAATTTTGCAGTCATTTTTCGTTATCCTGTTTTCAAGAAAATTTTCCAAGTTTATTTTTCAAATTTTTAGTTAAAAAAAAAACAAAATTTCATAAAAAATATATAGCTAAAAAATTACCACTGTGAAAATAATACAATAGCAATTTTATTAGTTCTAGAAAAAAGATTTGATCATCATCTTTTATAAGTCTTTTTACATAAGCAAAATACATTTTAGGTGTTTACATTGTTTATTTGAAAACAGACTTTTCTGCAAAAATCAGCAGATTTTTCTGCTAAAATCAGCAGACTTTCAAGCTGAAATAAACATTTTTTTGCGGTCTTATCCGATTTTCTCGTATGGCTTAAAGTGGGTGTATTTTCGGCAGATTTTTCTGCTGATTGGACAAAAATATTATATTGAATGTGGTAACCATCCTTGCTTTAAACTAAATACATACATCTATACATAATATTTGTTTATAAGATATTTACATCAATATTTAAAGTTACTTTTTCTATTTTTGTTCTTTTGAAATATTTAAAAAAAAAGTTTTTCTTAAGTTGGAAAAAAATTTAAAAATAAGAAAAGGTTTGCAAAATAATATATGAAAAACAACCTTAATATTCATTGAATATTTAACTACAAAAGATTTCATCTTTCTTAAATATTGCACACATGTCAAAATGTTCTTTACATGTCGGTCTTAAAAATATCTTCAAGGTTACGGTAGTCATAGGTAAAGTGAGTTGTTGTGGGTATGGCAAGTAAAGTCATTGAATTGTAAATTTAAAAATATCCTTATTTGTAAAAAGGTGCTAAGTCATTATTTAACAAAAAACTCAGTTTTTTATGCAGTTAATTAGAATAATTAATAGTTAATAAATTTAGAAAAAAAGTTTTACAGATATTTCGCTTTTATTCTTTGTTAACCAGGTATATATAATAGTGCTAAGTCAAATTTTTTTTATAGAAAATGTGCTAAGTCCATTTTATATTTACAAATTATTCACAGAATATTGTTAATTATTGATTATTAACTTATAGATGTTTTGTCACATTTCACTTAGCCTACTTTTAGGAGCCATTTAAAATAAATTTTACTTGCCTAACTTTAAGGTATTCATTTTATTTAAATTTTCTGTTAGTTTTTCTTCTTGAATTTAACTAACGCCTTTAAATAACTTTTAGAAAACTTAAATGTTGGTTTTAATATTTAACCTTAAATTACACTGTGTAACAATTAAAATGAGACTCAATTGCTGCAATCAAGTAAACAGAACCACCAAAGGTTTTGCAAATTTAGTTGAAATTTATTTTTTATAGCTCACTGAAGTTTTATTTATTTTTTTTTTTTGTTGTATACAACAAATGCTCAAAAAAATGGCTGAAAAACCCAAAAAACGATTTTTTCGCCATTTTTTGATCTATGTTTTGAACCCCTAAATCCCCGATATGGCCGATAAGCCGAGACACCCCATTCTTAGAATTGTCCCTATTATATATATATTACGTGTCATGCAAATCGGTTCATATGGGTCGAGATACTTCCCTTGTTAGGGAAGTTAGAATTCCGCCTACAGCTAAATCGGCACAATGTTTCTGAAGTTATGAGCAAAACCGTAAATTTCGAATTGGTTTCACCTTGAATTCTCTCGTTGAAAGAAACGCCAGCTGCTCTTTATAAAACAATGGTATGCCACAAAAGTAATTTACAATAATTTTTTTCGCTTCAAAAATGTTTACTCTCGAAAAAGAAATTTACACTTAAAAAAATGGTATACTAAAAAAAACTCTACACTTAAAAATGTTTGTTTTTGTTACAAAAATGACTAAAAAGTTTTTTAATCCAAATAAAATATTTCTAGTCAACATTTTTGACAATTTTGGTTTAACGTTAGTAAAATTACTACACCGACCGACAAAAATGAAAAAAGTCGTTAAACGAAACTACACTCAAAAAAAAAAACTGTAATGTTAGCAAAAAAAGCTTGTAAACCTACAAGAAAATTTGCTGATTTTGAACCCACAATTTTTTTGCTAAAGTTAGCAAAAATGTTTTGCCAATAATTAGTTAACTAAATATTTTTTTTTTGAACTTAGTTTATACACATCTGAGGACCCCATTGGGTTCGGACCCGATAGGTCCAGACCCCGATGGGCCTAGACCTAGTTGGGTTCCTTAAAAATCGTCATAGTTTTTGATCCAAAATTTGTGTCCGTTTCGCTCTACCTTGCTTAGTTTTTGAGATACGTGATTATAGGGGACCACTGGGGTCTTGAGAATTAAAAAGCTCGATAACTTCAAAAATGTTACTCGGAGAGCTTTTGACTATTTTGCGGTCTTGTTCTACGTGTTGAGAGCTACAAAAACGCTCTTGGACTTTTTGTTGTGTCGGCAATATTTACCGAGATATGAGCATTTTTAAATTTTCGGGAATGCTAACTTTTTTGGATCCAAAGTTAGGGCCCATTAGGGTCCACACATGTGAAGAGGACCGGCGATACTATGGGGATTCTAAGAACCAAAAATGGCCTCCGTTTTGCTCTATCTGGCTTAGTTTCCGAGATAGCGCCATTTTAAGTTTTCTGAAAATAAAAAAAATTTACCATTTATTTTGCTAATATTAGCTAAAAATCTTGTAAAAATGTAGTCAACTCAATTTCAAATTTAGCAAAAGAAATTAGTTCAAAGTTTGTTTAAAATTGCTAATGTGCTAAATGATGTTTACAAGAATTTTTTGCTAACATGCTAATCTCAACTAAAAATTTGCTAAAAGTTAGCTAACTAGCGTTAGCAAAAAAAAAATTAGTAAATCTACTAACGTATTTTTTTGAGTGTAGAAACTAAATGTAGTAAAACTGTATTTACAGTTTTTCATTTCGTGATCCTGATTTCTATTAAAAGAACTTCAAAGTTTTAGAGGAATGAATTTTATATATATTTTTTAATATTTATACTTGTTCTAGGATGCCACTACTGATAGCAAATGATAGAGGAAGATCTTCCCTAATGTTCCTTTTTAATTATTTTTACATATCAGGTAAAAGGAGATCAGTTACAACCTTTCAAAACTTTATCCTTCAATATTATTCAAAATTTTCAAAAAAATTTTGTTATAAAGTTTTAAAAGGACTTTGTTAACATCTTTTTATCCTAACATGGCAAAATAAAAAAAAAATAAAAAATTAGGGGAGATCCTCCTCTTTTATTTTTCATCACCAGTGGCATCCTACACTCAAAATAATTACTCTGTTAAATACTCTGTAAAATGACTGTAATCTCAATTCGACAGATATTTGACAAAGTTATCTATCGAAATACAGATTTTAAGAAAATACTTAGTATTTTCTTGTGACCGAAAAATAAAATTTTATTTGTAATTTTACTTTTTACTTTTTAATCTCTATTTTACAGAAAATAAACAGAGTTTTTTGTTAAATACAGATTTAAGAAAAATACATTGTTTTTTTCTCGTAACCAAAATACTAAATTTCATTTGTAATTTTACATTTTAAATTACAATAAAAGCTGGTAGATTTTACGAGGATGACGTGTAAAATTTATGTTACTCGTTAAAAACTCGTAATTTTCACAAAAATAAAAAAAGTGGAAGTATTAAAGCGGGCAAATTTAACAAAATTTTAATTAATTTAATTTTTTTAATTTTAATTAATGTTTTTGAAGCAGAGAAGTTTTACTCATAAAATGGATTTAACTAAAACTTTGTCAATTTACAGAGTTTTTTTGTAACATTTTGAACTCATAAAACGCATTTAACTAAAACTTTGAAAAATTATAGAGCTTTTTTGGTAAAATTCTTTTCGGTTTTATCAATATTTTACAGATAATTCTGTAAATTTACATTTTTTTTATCGAAATCATTTTACAGAGTTTTCTTCGTAAAATAGCAAAAAATCTTGCTGGTTGGAAATCTATGGTATTTTCTGCTGGCTCAGCAGAGTATCTCTGTAATTTAACAGAGTGATTTTGAGTGTAGGAGAAGTATAAATATTTCTGAAATATTTTACAAAAAGTATCATTTAAAACTTTGAAGTCATTTTAAAAGGAAACAGGATCCCGAAATGAAAAACTATTAATGCAGTTTTACTTCCTTTGGTCTATACTTTCAGACGTATTTCATCCGGTTCATCTTTAATATTGGTTGTCGGACGGTGCTATTACTTAAATTAAGTCAAGTCGAATTTAACTTTTCTACCTGTTTGTTAATAGCAACTCTAAAGAAAACTCTGGTAAATGTTGATACGCTTATAAAACTCGAAAACGAGTCTATCTAAAAAAAAAACTGGGAAACACGTTTAGAATTTTTTTAGCTCTTTCAGAATTTTTTGTCGTATAGTGTATTATATTTATTTATTTTAAGTTTTCAAACACTGCCTTTTCAAACACTGCATTTGACAACCCCTAATAAAATTTTATGTGGCAACTATTTGTAGAGCATTTTAAACCTTTAATGGACGTCTTATCTGACTTTTTTTCTTTAAAAAAAAGGATGATTAATGTGTTTTAATAAAACAACCGCCTTACAATTTAACCTGAACGCCTTTTGTAAAGAATTAAGAATTTCAGTGGGAAATAAAAAAAAATCGAACTAACTTTGCACAAGCCCTTATTGATTTTGTTTATCTGAAGATCCACTTTGATTTAGCATTTGAGCCATTGAGGCTCAAGGCGATGATCCAAAATTTGTTGCACAGTGTTTTATATACATACTTTAAAAACTTAAACAACTTTTTAATTTTATTTTTTGTGTGTGTTTTCTTTACCTTCAATTTAAGAGCTTTTACTTGCCACAAACAATTATATTATTTTATAATTCATGCAACACATGTACTAAAAACATAAAAAGAAAATTTTTTTTTTTTTTTTTGTACAAAAATCTAGAATGAGAAATGTAAGAATTTTTTTGTTTCGTTTTTTTTTTTTGTAAATGACCCCAAGTAATGCAACAATGTTTCTAAGCACATAAAAAACAATCCTTTTTGTTACCTGCCATAATTTAAATTATTCACAAAATGTTTTTTAAAGTTTTTTTTTTTTATTATTTAATTGTTCTTTCGTTTTGCTTTCTTTGTAGTTTTTATAGCGTTTTAACATGCAGATTTGTTTGAAGTTTTTCTTGAGTATTTTATTTTAAAGTACATTCTAAAGTTGTTTGTCTTAATTGTTTTGATATTTACAATTAAATGTTATTTAGACATGATTTTGAAAAAAAAAAAAAATTATATATAAAAAATATCAATCATTTTCACACCGATTTATTTTTTTTTGCATTGAGATATAATCTTAAGGACTTCCTTTATAGTTTTAAATAATTTATTTTTGTGGAAAAAATAAAATTTTTGTTTTGGAAACATATCTGGTTTCAAAGTGTGTATTCTAGTATTTTTATTGCGGTAGAAAAATTATTTCAACTTATAATTCTTTTGGTGTAGACAATCGTATTATAATTTTTTACTCTTTGCAAACCTATATACAAGGTTTAACTACATGTCTTTGTACTTATACATAAATTATTTAGATAAATTTAAACCCAATGGTAATTTAAAACATTTAATGTAGAAAAATTCTCTGATTTTGAAAAAATTTTATATCGTAAATTCTCCTATTATGAGGCATTTTTCATATAGAAAAAAATTTTAGATTCTTAAACATTTCTGAATAAAAATTTGTAGATTTTAAGATATTTTTTGGATAAAGACTCAGATTCTGAGACATTTTTGCTATGATAAATTATCACATTCTTATACATTTTTTCTATAAATTAATTCTAATAAATCGAAGACATTTTTCTTCTAGGAACATTTTCAGATTCTAAGATATTTTTATTGTAGGAAAATTTTCAGATTCTAAGACATTTTTTTCAATAGCAAAACTTTCGGATTCTAAGACATTTTTCTGAATTTGAGATATATTTTCTATAAAAAAAATCTCTGACAATGAGACATATAAAAATTTTAAGATTTTTTTTATAAAATTTTTTGCAGTTTTTTTCTCAGTCACGTATATTTATTTAAATGTGTGTGTTTCACATAAGTTTTGTTTGTCTGTATTTTTCTTCTTTTTATACCCTACACTCATTGCTAGTCGTAGACGATATATATTGGTTTTTCATTTCGTTTGTAACATCTGAAAATATCGGTCTGGGACTCCATTGAGAGTATATATTCGTAATACTCAATTAATTTTATGATCAATGAAGATTTTGCGATGTCGTTTGTTAAAAATACGCTAAGTTTTGAAAAAAATACTAGGGAAAAGCTAAAGCTTGCCATAGATTTTTTTCATTCTTCAGATCAGGCTGTTATCAAATTTCAGCGAAATCTAAGGCTTAAGAACTAATAAACCACGCTGTGAATTTGTGACGAGTTTCAATTTACATCACCTTACCACAGACTATATACAGACTCGACAGTAGAGTTTTCAAGAGAAAATGTGGAAGAACTAAGCGATTTTAGGAGAAAACAGAGCGGTTTTTAGCTTGTTTTAAGCTAACATGGCAACACTTTCTATGACTTAGGAGTGAGTGAAACAATAAAAACCGATCTGGCATGCCATGCCATCTATTTTTCTTATGGCTCGTTATATTAGCTTTCTCTTTCTAACATAATTCGTAGAATAATTTGAAAAACTTAACCATATGGTTCAAGATTACTTTTTTGACAACTGTCACTTATGTCGAGTCTGTATTAGTCTGTGACCTTACATTCGAGAAAATCAAACCAAAAAAAAAACTAAACACACAGTATTTTTGGTATTCCAATTTGTTTGTTAACCAATAAAATTAAAATAAAACTCAAAAACAATTTTATACCCAAAAAAAATTTACTTTTTTTTTAATTTATTTTAATTTCATTTTTCTAGTATAAATTTTAATAAATTTTTTGTTTAACCTTGACAAAAAATCACAAAAACAGGGTTCAAGTGTTAGAAAGTGGGAAAAAAATTAAAAATTTTAGAATTAAACCACTAAGGTACTAGAAACCACCAAGGTACTACTCGAAAAAAGCCTTTTTTTGGAACTTAACTTGGTAATAGTAAAAAAATGATGCGTATGACACAACTGATAATGGGAAAAATAATGCAAACAAATTTGCTGTCTGTTTTTGCCTCCCTACAACCGGTTAAAGTTCGCAACCGTAGTGTATTTTGTCAAAAAAAAAAATGTTTTCACCGCTATTAGTGTCAAAATTCGCGGAATGTTTAGTATATTAAAGTAAAAATATTTAAAGAGTTTTCATGGAATAGTTTTGGTCCACAAGAGCATTTTAAGATGAAAAAATTGAAGGTTTTCGCAATATTGAACTTAAAATTTTATATTAACGCGTATGTTACCAACCAAGTTTCAAAGGGTACTTTAAATCGTCCATGCTCTTTTATTACCATTTTTAGCCACTTAAAAAAAAGTTGCAAAAAAAAGTCGAAAAAAATATTTATTTTACTAGTTTTTGCAACAAAAATTGAATAAGTGGATTAAATTTCATCATGCAAATATTTTTTCCTTAATATACTCCACATTCTAAAAATTTCGACACCAATTGCAGCTAAAACAACAAATATTTTTTTTACAAAATACACTACGATTGCAAACTTCAACCGGTTGTAGGGAGGCAAAGACGGACTCCAATTTTTTTTTGGATTATTTTTCCCATTATCAGCTCTTGAAAGAGCATTGTTTTTTTGCTATTACCTTAAATTTTATTTTTCGGGACAGGCTACTGGGCACGCTACTGGTAAAGTTAATTCGAGTACGCTGAATTCATAAGTGCTAGTGCTAGTACAATAAAAACGATATTTTTAAGCTATTGCGATCATTTTTAAATTGAAAACCATTCAAACCTGTTAAACTAACATAACAAACCATAAAACAGTGAATTTTTTCGCGAAAAACATTTGTTGTTCGCCAAAAATCTTTTTTTTTTTTCGTGAAAAAATTGGTTCAATACAAATATTTTTAGTTTAATTTGAATTTACGACAGACATCTGCTAAAACTAGTTCGTGTACACTTAATCTCGTAATAATATCAGTTTTTTTTTTTTGTTAGCGTATGTATTAGCGATATTCGCTATTATTATTTTTTTATTTTTAAGTAAAAAAAAACATTTTTTATATTATTTGCACAATTGCCTAATTTTTATCCTCTAAACTCTATTGAATTAAAAAAAAAAAAAATTATTCAAAAATTTTTTGTCGCGAAATTTTGTTTCCAATTTTTTTTTATTTTGCTAGTAATTGATGACAATAAGTAGAATACGACACAAAATTTTTCGAAAAAAAATTTTTTTCTAGAATTTTTTTTTTGTTTTTTTTTTCGCGGAAATTTTTTTTTTTTGCGAAAAAAATAATGTGTTTTCAATATTTATATTTAAAAACTATCCCAAATGCATAAAACTTAATTTTTTTGTAGTAATTTAGCCTTAAAATTTTTAATCGCGAATACGATCGCTTCGAAAAACGGCTAGCACCATTGGATTTAACGTACCCGAATTAGCTTTACCAGCAGGTTGCCCTGCTTGTTAATTTTTGCGACTAGCAAAGTGTTATTACAAGAACAAATTTTAAAATCTTAAAATTCAAAAGAATATCAAATTTTTAAAAATTAGGTGAACGGTGAAATCGTATTCCAGAATCGAGCACAATTTGAATATCGCGAGGAGAAAGGTTTCCCCACCGCCATTACTGAACTACAACTCCCTTCTAAATATACGTCCCTACAATTTTTTCAGTCGAACAACCTATATGTGGAATAAACTTCCCGCGGAGATCTTCCCTGCCACTTTTAACATACAGAAGCTCAAATCAAATGTCCACAAACACTACTTCCTCTTTCCTCCTTCCCACAACTTATTTTCCAGATACACCCAATGCACGGCATTAGTAGGGGGCATCCCCTGAGTGATAGTTTTAGTATACTTACTTTGTCATTCCGTGTTTACCCCAGCGATATATCGGTCGTGGACCCCGTTCGCAGTCTTCCGTCCATCTGCCCGTCTCTCTGCAGCTTACATGATGCAGTCCAAAATAAAATACCTAGACTTCTCAGGTTTGTCACCAATATGTATTGAGGTTCTTGGCAAGTTGAGTTCGGAAATGGGCAAAATCGGACCAGGGGGAAAAAGTTCATTTGAAAAACTAAACAAACCTCTGAAAACCCCCAATTTTTATGTTTTTTTTTTTTGTATTTTTGCTAAACAACTGAAACATTTAAAAGTTCGCGGTTTCTGCGCATGGACCCAGAGGATTAGAAAATGTCGGCTTTTTTATCCGCCCCCCATTGAGGTCGTGAATAAAAAAAAAAATAATTTAAGTGCACAAAGCAGAACAAAATGAACTTGTAAACATATACCACTATGATCAAGGAGTTCCCTAACTCATCGCCCATAATACCTCCTTCCCAAAGACGACGTTATCATCAAAATTTGTTTTGTTTAATTGTTTTACACATTTAAGGGTACAAAAGATTCGCCACAGCCTAATTTAATACCCTTTCCTGTTATTTTATCTTATTTTTAACGTGTTGAAGGTTATAAAAAATTCAGCACATCCGACTTTAAAATTTTACCATTTAAAAGTATTTAAAAATATTTAACACTATACAACTTTACATTCAAATAAAATTTTATACTCCATTTTTTTTTTATCAAAAAACCGATTTTTTTTTATTCTCCAACCACAGTATGGGGGTATACTCACTTTGTCATTCCGTTTGTAACGCATCGAAATATCGGTCGGGACCCCATTAAGTATATCCATGATCGACTCTAAGACATCCCCGCAAAAAATAAACGAAGTGGTTCAAAAAGAATTAGTGGTTTCACTACATACAAAGTAGCGATAGGTGCCGAACTTCATATTCCGTAGGAAGTACTTTTAAAATCACTTCCAAAAATGCTACAAAATAACAATAAGAACATCTTTCACCAGTTCTTTACTTAATGATTTTGAAGTACCTTTTTCGTATGTTTTTAGGAATCAAATCAGCACAACATATGAACTTCTTTTTCAACTGAAACAATGAGAATGAGGGTGATACACGAAGTATGCAATTTTTTCTACGTCCAGCTTTAAATAGATTTAGGTTTTGCAAAAATGGTGACAAAATTTGGTAATGGCACTTTATTTCTCTTTATTTAGAGCTTAAAAAATCGAAAAGACGAAAATTGATTATTGATAAATTTTTCAAATTTCATATCTTATATCAAAAAAAAGTTGGTCCTAAATTAAATAAATACATTTACGAATCGGAGGTTGCTGCATCACAATATTATATATTGTTTAAGCTTTTTAGAAAATGGAGGTATAGGCCGCTGTTCCAAAAAAAGTAAGTCACATAAAAAATGTGAAAATGAAAATTTCCGAATTTTTTTGGTGTTCTAGATTTTACATCCGAATTTCTTTTTCGTTTTGGTTCACATAAATAAAATTTGGTGAAAGTAAAACGAATGCACTTTTTTCCTTATAATTTTTTAAGTTTTATTTATTCGATTTCAACTTCTGAAAACGTGATCAACAAAACACTAAACTTGATTTCATATGATTCGAAAATTTTCATGTGAATTAAAAAGTTGTGAAAGACAGAACAGAGGCCATAGGCTTGTGGTCAGAAAAAAACTTGTGAATCAATTCGCCTTGAATTTTTATAGTTTTTTGATCAATAGTACTCGATTTAGTTAAAATAAGACATATTTATTCAAAATCTGGTATCCAAATTTTTCTATCGCGTACTGTTTTTGAAATATTGGCGTTTGAAAAAATCAAAATTTTCAAACGCGAATATTTCAAAAACAGAACATGCTTGAAATAATTGGATTGCAGTTTTGGAATCAGGAGGTCCATTTTATATGAAATCAAGTCCTATCTGGTGGAAGCAACGTAAGAATACGTAACAGTGGACCCCTAAAAGTGCTAAAGAATTGTTTTTTTTTTTAATTTTTAACAGCGAATATCTCAAAAACGATACGTGCTAGAAAAATTTGGACTGTAGATTTGGCAGCAGGAAACCAACATTTATAAGGACCAGTTAGAAATTTCACTGGGAGGTTTTTGCTGCCGAACAGTGTTTTTAGTGCAAAAAAATACTCTTTCAATCAATCTTACAAAAATAAGTAATCACCAAATAAAAATGACATAATCACACCCAAAATGCCAAGAAATATGTACTTCTAAAGAAGTGATGAAAAAAGTGCTTCCAAAAGGTCAAGTTATATTAACATCCGGATCACTACTTCAGAAGTTATGATAAAAATGTTAATATATATGTACATAATAAACACTAGTGATATATGTTATACTGAAGTGTCAATCTTTCGCCACTGAAAAGTGGCGAAAAAAAGAACATACTTTGTGTGTCACGCCCATATTAAATTCATCAATGTTTCAGTTGAAGAAGAAGTACATCTGGTTCATAAGTTGTGGTGAATTTTGTAGTGAATGATAAGCTCTTTTTTTGCTGGGATTCTATGAATGTCCGTCTGTCCGTCCGTCCGTCCGTCCGTCCGTCCGTGCGTCCGTCTGTCTGTATATAACACAATGCAGTCCAAAAGAAAACAGCTAGACTCCTGAAGTTTGGCACAAATATGTCTCATGTTTATAGGCAGGTTAAATTCGTGAATGGGCAAAATAAGGCCAGGGGGAAAAAAGTTCCCCCTTGAAGAACTGAACCAACCTCTGAAAAATACAATTTTTTACATGTTTTTTGTATTTTTGTTAAATAAATGAAACATTTTGTGTTTTTATCGCGATGGGAAGGTGCTATCAACGTCCCCCACTGCTCCATCACACCCCCTTCTCCCAAAAAAAAGCCCCTGACAATTTTTTTTTTTTTTTACATTTTGGAGAGAGTACAAAAGATTCGGCACAGCCGAATTTAACATTTTCATTTGTTTTTTTTTTACTAAATGACTGTTGTATCTACCAAATTTTGTTAAAACTATCGATATTGAATTATGACGACCAATGCACAAATGTATCAAACGATTTTTAGTTGTATTTACTAAATTTCAGTTGAAAATTTGCAAATTTCTTTTCTATTTGTATTAAAAAGGTTTTAAGCATTGTGCAGGGTATATAGGGATTCGTTTAAGTCGAATTTAACTTTTTCAAATTTTTTTATTTATTTTATATATTAATGAAAATCTCTTCTATGACTTTGGTATTTTTATTTATTTTTTATTTGCTTTTCCTTTATTGTTTATCCTCTATTACTGTTGCTTGCCAACCAACTATTTTTATGTGGTTTTTACATGGCTAAGACTTACACATCCACAAAGCTTTTACCACTAACATGTGCAAATGTAACACGCATTTTAAAAACCATCCATAGTTTAGTATGTTGTAGAAAAACTTTATTTTTAGTTTTTTTTTTATTTATTTCCAGTGAAAGAGTCTCCTACTCTTTCAGCACTTTAACGTTTTATTTTTTTTTTTTTGCTTTTCATTCGAAAATTATGGTACGTGTATTTCCTTTTATATTGGTGGCTCTCTGGTCATCATAATAAATCATATTTATAGTATAGTGCAGATTTTTTTATACTTGGAAAATTGTCCTTTAAAGCTGTTTTTTTTTCCAAAGCGGTATTATTGCAACTTTATTCTTTGTTTTTGTTAATGTGTTTGTGTTTGTGGGTGGTAAAGCAATTTAATCAATTCACTCTTTAGGTTTCTGTTTTTATAACTTTCGCTTCATTGATAGAGGGTATGTATAAGCTTGTCATTCGGTTTGTAACGCATCGAGAAATAGGCCTGGGACTTTAAGAAGAATATTCAGATCCATCTGTTTGTTAAATTTCGAAAGACAACTCATCTGTTGCTAAAATTTGGTACATTAATATGAAATTTTCCAAGTCAGGTCGGTGTAAAATTTCAGCGAAATCGGTTCAGAGTTTCAGAAGTGATTAAGTAAACCCTTTTAATGATAAGTTAGTAAGTATAGTGGAATTTTCTTCAACTTTTGATTTTCCCATGTGTCCGGTAAAATTAGTGTTATTTTTTATTTTTGCTAAATAGTCTTGACAATGGAATCTGATAAATTCCGAATCACGTGTCGAATAAGTCTTGCAAAAATTACTAAATAAAAAAAGAAAAAAAAAAATAAAACAGAAAAATAATTTTCTTGAAAATTATTCTATGAGATATCATAGTTTTAAATTGGTAAAGAAAATAATGACCTCGAGCTGGAAAAACCGACTCAAAATATTTTTTTTTTATATAGAGGAATTTTCTTCAACTTTTGATTTTCCCATGTGTCTGGTAAAATTAGTATTCTTTTTAATTTTTTCTAAATAGTCTTGACAATGGAATCTGATAAATTCCGAATCACGTGTAGAATAAGTCTTGCAAGAATAACTAAATAAAAAAAATTAAATCAGAAAAATATTTTTTTTGAAAATTATTTTATAAGATATCATAGTTTTAATTAGTATAGGAAATAATGACCTCGAGCTGGAATAAACCTACTAAAAAATTTTTTTTACGTTAAAAAATATTAAAATCAACAGGTCTCTAGCATTGTGATGGGTATTCATGGTTTCGACAAAGTCGAATTTATTTTTTTTTTTCATGTTTTTGTATTCTGTGGTTTGTCTTTATCAACCAACACTCAAATGGAGTGTGTGTTGTTTTATGATTTGTATTCTAGGAATTTTATTTTTTTATCCTTTTTTCTACTTTTTTTCTATATGTTTTGTCGGTTTTTATCCTTTTTTATCGTTCTTAATTTTTTCTTTGTCCCGGTATTTTGAATTTATTTTTTCCTTTATTGTGTGTGTGGGTTTTTTTTTTTTATTTTTTATATACAGATTTATAGCTTTTGATTGTTTACACTCAAAATAATAACTCTGTAAAATACTCTGTAAAATGACTGTAATCTCAATTCAACAGATATTTGACAGAGTTTTCTGTCAAAATACAGATTTAAAGAAAAAAACTTTGTATTTTGTTGTGACAAAAAAACAAAGTTTCCTCTGTTATATTACTTTTTACTTTGTAATCTTAATTTTACAGATAATTAACAGAGTTTTTTGCTAAAATACAGATTCAAGCAAAATACTTCGTAATTTTTTTATAACAAAAAAGTTTTCTCTTTTGAGTAGTCTTTGTTACCAAACATAAAAATTTTATCTGTATATTTTTTTTGGAGAAAAAGTTGAAAAAGCAGCAAAAAAAGTTATAAAAAAAATCTTTTCATAAATCTTATAAAAATTTAACAAAGTAACATGCATTTAACTAAACTCTGTAAATTTACAGAGTTTTTTCCGTATTTTTTTTTTGTATCAAATGCATTTTACAAATATATGTAAATTTACATAGTTTTCTTTGCTAAATGGTGATTTATTTAACCAATGTTTTACTAGAAACTCTGTAAATTAACAGTTTTTTTTTGTCAAAATCATTTTACAGAGTTTTTAAGTAAAATTACAGAGTTTTCTCTGTCAAATTTCACCAATATTTTACTGTAAACTCTGTAAATTAACATTTTTTTTTGTCAAAATCATTTTACAGAGTTTTTTAGTAAAATTACCAAGAAATTTTGTTAGCTGGAAAAGTATGGTGTACTCTGTTAAATTAGCAGAGTTTTTCTGTAATTTAACAGAGTTATTATTTTGAGTGTAGTTTCTATATTTAGTTTTATTATTAATTGCTTGATTGTGAGTTTTGCCGATATATAAAAGGATAACCTAGCAAATAGTTGAAAAAAAACAAGTAAAAAAGTTAATTTCGCCCTTGCCGAATGTATTGATACCCTCCACAATTTCTAAAAGATTATTGCAAAAAGCTTTATTTAAAACGAAATCACTTTTGAAAAAAAAAAAAAAAAATAAAAAAATTTTAAAAAATTTTAAAAAATTTAAAAAAATTTCCGCGAAAAAAAAATCCGCGATTTTTTTTGTCAGAAATTTGTTCGTACTTGTTTAAATACCATTCGGTGTTCAATTATGTTTACATATGTCAATCAGCAGCCAAATTAAAGCATTTTGTATTTTTAGGTTATGTTGAATGTACCAAAATTTTCGAGGTGTCCTAACATTTTTGTTCATAACTTTTGAACCGCTGAACCGATATCGCTCAAATGCAATACTAAACTGCTCGGGAGAACTTCTATAAAATATGTTGAGTTTCAGTGATCTCCGTGTAATATTGTGGCCGTAATCACCATTTCCACAGACAGACGGACAGACGGACATAGCTAGAATGTCTTAAAATCGATCACTGGTCATAAATATATCGCTCCTTTACTTGTATAGTGTCATAACTCAAAAAATGCGTTTTTTGAGTTAATGATGCAGAATTATTCGTTATATCGTGCTTTATATTGTGTCAAAAATTCGTATTAATATCTTTTAAACTCACCGTTTGAGAAGAGTACACGCCATTATTACATTTTCTATGTACCGGCCTTTTTCAATTAAAAACCAGTTTCAATAGTAAACTTTAAACGTGTTTTCTGCAAAATCAAATATTTTGAGTTGTGACACTATACAAGTAAAGGAGCGATATATACTTTATGGGGTCATAGGCCGATATTTCGATGAGTTACAAACGGAATGACAAACTTACATATACCCTCTATCACTAAGTGGAGGGTATAAAAATGATTATTTCAGAGTACATTAATTTAATCATTTGTTCGGTATACGGTGCGTATAATTCATAATATTTTGTGTATTAAATATTGATAATACGCTCCCATATACTGAATTAATTATGAAGAATACGGTGCGTATTATTAATTATATCATGTATTCAAAATATTAATAATACGCACCCGTATACTGAAGTAATAACTTTGAAAAACGGAAAAATTTTATTAGATAAAAAAAATTAAATAAAATTTTAACGGCATTAAAATTTTATAAAGTTAAAAATAAAAATTTTGTACAATTTTCAAAAATTTTTAAAGTTAAAAATAAAAATTTGACATCTTCAAATTTTAAATTTTACACTCTCACATATAAAGATAAAGGCATCACAAATTTATAAATTTTAAAATAAAAATTTTATTATATTTTGAGTATGTTTATTCTAGCTCGAGGTCATTATTTTCTATACTAATTAAAACTATGATATTCTCATAGAATAATTTTTAAGAAAATTATTTTTCTGTTTTAAATAAATTTATGAAAATGATTCTATGAGAATAGTTTTAATGAGTAATGGAAATAATGACCTCGAGCTAGAATTAACCTACTCAAAATATAATATTTTAAAGGTTGAATAAAACAATTTTTATTTTTTAATAAAAATTAATCAGAATTTGAAAAAAAATTTTATAAAATTTTCAAAAATCTATAAAATTAAACATAAAACTTTTATCAACTTTTCAAAAATTTACAAAGTTTTAAATAAAAATTTTACAATTTCAAATTTTAAATTTTACAATCTCACTCATAAAGCTAAAAAAATCCCAATTTGTGCTTACTTTTTGACCACATCTGTTTGTTTCTATAACAAATTGCATTTGCATGCATGTGTGCTTCTATCTGAATGTGGGAAATATTGTTTTTGAATTGTGGGTTTTTTTTGTTCAATACATGTTGCAGACAATTTGAAAATATTAATTTATTTCGTTCGATAACATTGATGTTTTAATATGATTTCAGTTATATAAAACAGCAGTTTTGAAAAAATCAATTGGAAATCCAACAGAGTCCATTTGAATGAACAAAATTTTAAAATACGCTAAACAATATTTTTAATTTAAACTTTAAACTAATAACACTATGCAACAAATTTTGGGGTCATTGCCTTTACTCAAAAAAAAAAAACTTGTAAAATTACAAGAAAAGATTGTAAATTTTTTTTTTTGCTACCTCCTATTTGACAAGAATTCCTTGTTATTTTACAAGTCTTTTACCAATAATTTTGTAATTTTACAAGTTTTTTATCAAAAAAATGTTTAAATTTACAATTTTTTTGGCGCGATAAAACTTACAAGAAGGTTTTGTAACTTTACTAGATTTTTTGCTACCTTCTATTTTACGAGAATTCCTAGTAAAAATTACGAGCCTTTTAGTAATTTTACAAGATTTTTACCAATTAAATTGTTAATTTACAACTTTTTTGGCGTAATAAAAATTACGAGAAATTTGTAAAATTACAAGAAAAACTGTAAAATTACAAAAAAAATTAAATTTTTTTAGTGTTGAGCCTCAATAGCTCCAATGCTAAATGAAAGTAAACAATGGATTTTGCAAAGTTAGTTTTGTATGGCCCACTGAGCGCCACGTGTTAATTTAATCCAATTGAATATAAACTTACTCGGACATTCAAAATATTATTAAAAAAAAAAATATTTTTTTATGCTAGAAAACTTTTCTGCACTTGAGCCCGGGGATTCGAAAATGTATCAGTTTTCTGCCCGGCCAGTTATGAGGTCATAGAATATAAATACTTATATATATTCCCGTCGTTCCTATAAGGACCATAGGGCCTCAACAAATGTTCTCCATTCGGATCTATCCATCGCAATAGTTTTCACTTCATTCCACGTTCTTTGCATTTTTCTGGCTTCGTTATGGATTTGCCTCCGCCATGTGTGAGCTGGTCGACCCTGTCTGCGGCTTCCCTGCGGGTTCCATTCAATAGCATTTCTAGCGATGTTTTATGGTTCTTTCTTTTTCGAATCTCTGTAGATATTGGTGTTTGGTGTGTTTCGTTCCACAGGTTTTGATTTGAAATGGTCTGTGGCCAAAAAATTCTTAGAATTCTGCGAAGACACCTATTTACGAACGCTTGAAGTGATTGGATGTCCTTAGCACTTGCATTCCAGGACTCACAGCCATACAGCAGTGTAGATTTCACGTTGGAATTGAAAATGTTTATTTTAACACGGCGGGAAATCGCAGACGATTTCCATACTCTGCTGAGCTGTCCAAATGATTGGGTAGCTTTTTTTTATTCGGCTAGAGATGTCTACCTCTCCATAACTTCATTATTTATCAGAAAGGGATTTGTGTTTTCAGAACGAATTCTCATAACCTTTGTTTTATTGATGTTAATTTTTAGTCCGGCTTTCGCTGATATTTCTGATAACTTTTGTAACTTAATAGACATGTCGGTGTAACTGTGGGATAGAAGGCATATGTAATCTGCATACTCGAGGTCCTCCAATCATTCTTAGAGTCCCCATAAAATTCCGCGATTTTCCACCATGGCGTGACTCATGACAATATCTAGCATGATATTGAAGATTAATGGTGACATAACGCACCCCTGGCGGACTCCTGTACCAATCTCGATTTTTCGGGAGAGTGGACCATCATGTAAAATGCGGCAGCTTGACCCCGCGTAATATAAATACTTAATTAAAAATAAAATTGTTTAAAATTAGTGCAAAGGACAAAATTAATTAATATGAAAACTAGGGATGTGCGATTAATCGATTAATTAATCACTTCGATTAATCGAAATCTTGATTAATCAATTAATCGATTAATCATACTTTCTGATTAATCAGAACTATGATTAATCAATTAATTTGAATTTTGATTAATCAAAAACGAATAATTTTATTCAATTTTTAAAAAATGTTGGCAAAACAAAATAAAAGACAAACAAAACAAAAAAATAATTAAATATGAAAACAAAATTTATAAATTAATAAACAGAACGAAATTTAATATGCCAAAATCCAAAAATATATTTAACCAAATTTTCCAAAATTTATGAGGAAAGTTCATACTTGGATCTATCATGGAAGACTGGCGATTATATGAATAATATGCCTCTAATCATGCTCAAATCTAGAAATTAATATACATATGTATGTACATGTATCGTCGGCGCGCCAACCAGAACCGCTATGTGTATTTTAAAATTTTCTGAAGAGACTTTAACAACAGCTATTATATTTGGTACTATTGGGATGTTTTTTATAATTCAAATTAATGGAAATAGAAAATTTGCTATATTATTCCAATATATAAGAAAGAAATATTTTTTAAAAGCACCGCGAGCTTTAGAGCTGATTTGTAAGCCTCTTAAAACATTAAAAAAACACATAGCGTTTCTGGTCGGCGCACTGACGATATGTATGTATGTACATATTTATGCAAGACGACCAATAACACGCATCCATGTTCAATCCCTCTAGAAATGCTTCTCTCTGACAGCACTTCGACGACAATTGGTTGTATTGTACATGAGTTGGAGATCATTTACAATACAACAAAATTAATGTTCTACACGTGCTCAATAAAAATGGTTGGTTCTCTGTGTCAGCACTTCGACGCCAATTGGCGTTGAATTGTGCATGAGCCGGAGATCATGTGCAATACAACAAAATGAATTAATTTTCGAAACGGGTTCGTTTAAGGTCCCAATTTGTTAACTTCAAATAATTGGGGGCATGTCCATTTTTTTTAGATTATGTAATTTTGTAATGTGAAGAGACCGTGATAATATCCGCATTGTGAGCTGAGAAGAACCACTAAAAGTAAATTTGACTAAAATTTAATACATTTTTTAAAAAATTTTCAATGTTCATAAAACATTTAAATATAAAAACAAAATAAAAACAAAACAAAATATTCAATTATTCAAATTTTGAATATTCAACTTCCTGATTAATCAATTAATCATGAATTTTGATTAATCAAAATTTAAATTATTCGATTAATCATAGTTCTGATTAATCAGAAAGTATGATTAATCGATTAATTGATTAATCAGGATTTTGATTAATCGAAGTGATTAATTAATCGATTAATCGCACATCCCTAATGAAAACAGTTTTTTAATAGAGAAATGTGGCCCAACGCCCCCAATGAAAATTCCCCAAAGAAAACGTATATATTTTTTAAACATGATAATGTTTTTAGGCTGGTGTCTTGTTTTAAAAATGATGCAGGACTCAGTTTGACCCTGTTGTGTGTCAAAATTTATTAAGGCAAATAAGAAAAAAAGGTTTATTTCTATAATATAACTAGAAAAAAGGTTTTTATCTATGATATTTCATTAAAAATGCGAATTTTGCTTCACTTTTTATCGAAGCTTAAAATTATCGCCTATAATTATACACGCTAAAAATAAGCATAGATAATTTCAATATTTATGGCTTCCATTTAGTGATAGAGGGTATATATAAGTTTGACATTCCATTTGTAACTCATAGAAATATCGGTCTGGAACCCCATAAAGTATATATGGGGCATTCCATGTCAATTCAGACACTTTGAATTTTTTTTTTTTAGATTTTCCCAATTTGTTTACAGCTTTTAGTACCCTTCGAAAACTCCTTCGTGGTAAATTTTGAGATTTTTTTGATGACCCGTTCAAAAGATATCGAATTTTTAAAAATTGACAGTTTGTTCCTTTACTCAAACTCCTTTTACTCATAACTTCTTCAATAATGGTCCAAATTTAAATTTTTTTTTTTTTTCAAAATTTTTGTTTGTTTACGTACTTTAAAAATAATCCAAAAAAATCTTAAAAGCGCTATATTATGCGATTTTTAAGTTTTAAAATTTAAATCTCATTTTTGAAAATGTAGGTACTCTTTGATTTTTTTTTAAATTTTTTTGTGTAAAACTTCTGTCAATTCCCCAAATTTTTTGCCCAGTAGGATCGTGGGATAACGATTATCACTATTTTTTAAATTTTTTGAAAAAATTTTAATGTAATTTTCCAATCTTAAAATCATTTCTACTGCTCCAATGGTGCATCATAGAGGGGTCATTTCCAAGACCGACCCCCATTAACTTTTACGTCTTAACATTTCTTTGGAACAAACTAATACACTATCTCCAATTTCTTAGGGGGCTCCCTCACAAAACGACATTTTTAAAAATTTGCTCCAACCGCTCTAACTGCCTTAATAGTGCCCTTAGAGCAATAAATGGAGCAGTAGAAATGATTTTAAGATTGGAAAATTACAATAAACTTTTTTCAAAAAATTTAAAAAATTATAATAATCGTTATCCCACGATCTTACTGGGCAAAAAATTTGTGGAATCGATAGAAGTTTTACACATAAAAATTTCAAAAAAAACAAAGAGTACGTACATTTTCAAAAATGAGATTTAAATTTTAAAACTTAAAAATCGCATAATAGAGCACTTTTAAGATTTTTTTTGGATTTTTGTTTAAGAAGTACGTAAGAATAAAAATTTTTTTTAAAAAAATTTTCAATTTGGACCATTATTGAAGAAGTTATGAGTAAAAGAAGTTTGAGTAAAGGAACAAACTACCAATTTTTAATAAATCGATATCTTTTGAACGGGTCATTAAAAAAAATCTGAACCGTTAAACATGCCTTAAAAACATTGGTAGGTCACAAAAATATTTTACAACGTATATTTGTCACTCAAAAATATTTTTCCAAAAAAAAATACACTCGAAAAAAATTTTACACTCAAAAAAAAATTTAGTAAATTATTTTTTTTTTTCAAAAATTTTTTAAACACAAAATAAAATATTTCTAATCAAAAATGCAATTTTTTCACGTTAGAAAATTAACTATCACTTAAAAAAGGCATTGTGGAGGGTACAAATAGATTCGGCCATGTCGAATTTTACTTTTCTACTTGTTTCTATTTTTTTTTTTTTTTTCATAAAATTCTTTTTTCATCAATTTTTTTTTGTTTTTTCAAAAAAAATTATTTTATTAACTTTTTTTCGTCAAAAATTTTATTTTAATCAATTTTTTTCCATTACATAAAGTTTTTTATTACATTTTTTCGTAATTTTTTTTTCATCTATTTTTTTCCATCAAATTGTTTCATCAATTTTTACTCATTTGATTTTAAAGGTTTTTAATTTGAATTTCTTTTCTTCTATTTTCAGGTAAATCATCTTAATATTTTGTGGAAAAATTATAAATAAGTAAGTTCAAATATATAACAAAAACAAATATATATTAACTCTTTCTGCATGTCCATTAGGGCGTCCCGTCAAATTTAAATTTACGAATTTGACGTCGTAATACCTGCCAAACGATGGCTACGTTAGTCCTGATCGTTAAGACCAAAATCGCATTTTTATATTTTTTTAATATTTTTTAGATAACACACTTAACATTTTCCAACTTCTGAGACCAATTTGGATAAAAAAATAATTTTTATGTTAAAAAAGCAGCATCTGGGGACCAAATCGCGGTTTTGGATTTTTTAAAATATTATAAAGTACGCAAAATTTCCGAATTTTTGAGCTGGATTTGGTCAAAAAATTCGGACATGAATTTTGGTCAAAATGCGTAATTTTTTCTAACTTTGCAGACTGAAGATGACCTTGCAAAATTTTTCTATAAATTTTAACACAATCAGCTCTAACGTGGCCATCGTTTGGCAGGTATTACGACATGAAATTCGAAAATTTAAATTTGACAGGACGCTCTAATGTCCATCCGTCTGTCTGCTGAAATGACGATCACTGTAACTTAATATTGTTTCTTGTAATTACTTCGATATGTTTTGTATTGCATTTGACCGAAATCGGTATTCAGCGGTTCAAAAGTTATGAATGAAAATGTAAGGACATCCCAAAAATTTTGGTTCCTTCTACATAACCTTAGCCCTCTAATGCATAAGCTATTTCTTGTAAATTTTTTTTAATCGTATTTATGGCCTCAAAAAACATGCATCAGAAATCAAACAATGCATTGCAGATAAAAAATATAGTATTCCAAAGTGTTTTTCACCGATTCTATGTGGCTCATGCCATTAAGAAGTTCAAATTTGAAAATAAAGCCAAAAAAGTAAGGCCGCCTATAAGCGGCCCTATGAATTAGAGGCTTAAAAAAATATGCTTAAATTCGCTGCATAAGTGAATACAATTGGATACCGAATGGCATTTCTGATATTTTTTGCACGCACAACATTTTTTTTTCTTTCTCATAAATTTGTTTCGTATAATTTTTATTTTTTCACCACAAAATTTTTTCCTCGGAATTATTTAAAAAAAAAAAAGTGTTTTTTCTGAAAATTTATTTCTTATACCAAATTTTTTGCGGATTACACCGGACAACACGAGCTGGATAATATTCGTTTCAAACTAGAGACTAAGGGGCCTATTCAGAAAAAAAGTCATAACTCAATCATAACGAAATTTTTTCCATTTGGTTGTTGTAAACAATCATAAAAAAATTTAAATTTTGTTTGAAAATTTCAAAAAAATAAAGATCTGCTACCCACATCGTCTCAAAATTGACAAATAATTTTAAATTTTTGAGACTTTTTATGATTGTGTTTACAACAAACACAGAGAATATGAAGTTTGAAAATTATAAAACTAGTCATATATATATATATATATTCCCGTCGTTCCTATAAGGAGCATAGGGCCTCAAGAAATGTTCTCCATTCGGATCTATCCATCGCAATAGTTTTTACTTCATTCCACGTTCTTTGCATTTTTCTGGCTTCGTTTTGGATTTGCCTCCGCCATGTGTGAGCTGGTCGACCCTGTCTGCGGCTTCCCTGCGGGTTCCATTCAATAGCATTTCTAGCGATATTTGATGGTTCTTTGCGGATGGTGTGTCCAATCCAATTCCACTTTCTTCTCCGAATTTCTGTAGATATTGGTGTTTGGTGTGTTTCGTTCCACAGGTTTTGATTTGAAATGGTCTGTGGCCAAAAAATTCTTAGAATTCTGCGAAGACACCTATTTACGAACACTTGAAGTGATTGGATGTCCTTAACACTTGCATTCCAGGACTCACAGCCATACAGAAGTGTAGATTTAACGTTGGAATTGAAAATATTTATTTTAACACGGCGGGAAATCGCAGACGATTTCCATACTCTGCTGAGCTGTTCAAATGATTGGGTAGCTTTTTTTATTCGGCTAGAGATGTCTGCACTGGAGCCGCCGGTATTGGTTAAGTAGGCGCCAAGATAGCAGAATGAATCTACCTCCTCCAGAACTTCATTATTTATCAGAAAGGGATTTGTGTTTTCAGAACGAATTCTCATAACCTTTGTTTTATTGATGTTAATTTTTAGTCCGGCTTTCGCTGATATTTCTGATAACTTTTGTAACTTAATAGACATGTCGGTGTAACTGTGGGATAGAAGGCATATGTCATCTGCATACTCGAGGTCCTCCAATCGTTCTTGGAGTCCCCATAAAATTCCGCGATTTTCCACCATGGCGTGACTCATGACAATATCTAGCATGATATTAAAGAGTAATGGTGACATAACGCACCCTTGGCGGACTCCTGTACCAATCTCGATTTTTCGGGAGAGTGTACCATCATGTAAAATGCGGCAGCTTGACCCCGCGTATAGACTCTTTATTAGCTGAATCAATTTCCCTGGTACTCCTTTACATTCAAGTGCCTTCCATATAACGTTATGAGCAAGAGTGTCGAATGCCTTCTCAAAGTCAATAAACACTAGATACAGAGGAGACCTAAATTCAACAGATTGTTCCACGATTATCCTTAGTGCATTTATGTGGTCAATACATGACATATTCGGACGAAAGCCAGCTTGTTGTTTTTAGTGTTGGCATTAAATTTTCTGAAATTCTCTTAGTTATAATGTGAGCTAACACTTTGTTGACCATGCTGAGTAATGTGATCCCTCGCCAGTTGTTCCTATTCGTTAAATCCCCTTTTTTTGGTATTTTAATTATAATACCTTCCTTAAGCTCTTCCGGTATTATTTCTGATTGCCAGATTTTTTAAATAATTGGTAAAATAAGTTCAGCACTAGTTAAAGGATTTGCCTTAAGGAGCTCTGGGGAGATGTTGTCACTTCCAGGGCTTTTGTTGCTTTTTAACGATTTAATGGCATCTGCGATCTCGGTGATTAGGGGAGTAGTGGTACTGATATCTAATTGTGTATCATGGGATGGGCAATTACATATTGTTAGATCATTTTGTGGCCGTGATGAAAGCATATCAGAGTAATGTTCAGCCCAGAGTTCAAGCTGTTCATCCTTAGAAGTAATAAGTATACCTGAGTTGTTCTTAATAGGCTTTTTTGAAACTGAAGTAGATGTGTGTGTCAGTTTTTTGACAAGTCTATATAAGTCGCTGCTACGGTTGGTTTCAGCAGCAGCTTGAGCTTCTGTAGCAATACTATCTGTCCAAGCGCGTTTGTCCCTACGAGCACTGCGCTTTACTTCACGATCTAAGGCAGTATGCTGCATTCGTAGGGTTACTTTGGCGCTGCGCGTTTTTGCGTTATTAAGTTCGGCTTTGAGTTTTTTTCTTTCTTTGACTATTTCCCATGTTTCATCAGATATCCATTGGATATTATCCAATCCTTACGTTTCTGCTCTTTAAAACCAATATGTTCCGATGCAGCATCTGTGATTATGTTTTTTACATTTTTCCAATATTTACGTTGATTAGACACGGACGTCAGTGATTCGTTTAGCGCTTGTATATAATTCGATGCGACCGAGGGGATTTTCAGTCTTTTAACATCGTATTTTCTTGCCACAGATAAAGTTTTCTGTCTAATTGCTGCTATCTTAATGCGGACAGTCGCTACAAGTAAATGATGATCACTAGCTATGTCGGCGCCTCTTTTGTTTCGGACGTCTAATAATGAGCCACGCCATTTTCTGGAGATGGCGATGTGGTCTATTTGGTTCTCCGTTGTGTGATCCGACGATACCCACGTTACCTTGTGTATCGGTTTGTGGGGAAAAAGGGTACCACCAATAACTAAATTGTTAGCTGCACACATATTTACGAACAGCTCTCCATTTTCAGTTTTACGGCCTAACCCATGTTTACCCATGGTGCTTTCTAAACCAGTGTTGATACAGCCAGTTTGTGCATTAAAATCACCCATCACGACGAGAATATCACCACGGTTGGAGGATGTAATTGCTCGATCAAGGAGACTGTAGAATTCTTCTTTAACGGCAAAATCTGAAACTTCAGTGGGGGCATAACATTGGATGCATGTGAGGTTTCGAGCACGTGTACGAAATCTGGCAGTGATAATCCTGTCAGAGTTGGGCTTCCAACAGATTAGAGCTTTACGTGCCTCTTTAGAGAGCAAAAATCCCACGCCTGATGATCTACTTTCGGTTGCAGATTTTCCAGAGTAAATAATATGCAGGCCCTGCATCGTCATTTGCTCGCCCGAATCTGGCCACCTTAATTCGCTTAGACCCAAAAATAATAAATTATAGCTCAAAAACTCCTTGCACAGCTGAGCCAGGCGCGATGGTTCCTATAACGTTATTACATTCCATGTTCCAAATCTTGTCCGTGTTTTCATGCTAAAGGTCGTCATCATTGGATCAGATCGTTTTATTGTATGTTCATTTGCTTCGGTTTCTGTAATCTTTTCATTTTAAGATGAGGTAGCTGATTGGGCTTCCGCATCCGATCCTGGTGCTGGGGCTGCCAGCTGCCTCCAGGCAGGCTATGAGTGGAGTTTATTTCAAAGGGAACTTTTTTCTTCATCCTCCTACTTCCTGAGACGCTGACTTTTGTCAAGCCATTCAGGGTTCTCCGTAGTAAACTAAATTTCCTAAGACGTCGACTTTATAGTTGACCATTAAGGTTATTTAGCCGCCTTCTCACTCTAGCTAGCTATGAACGGATGCCCAAAAGCCATTGCTTTCCTAACTGTGAATAGGCCTATAAATGTAGTAAAACTCCATTTACAGTTTTTCCCTTTGTGATCCTGTTTCCTTTTAAAAAGACTTCAAAGTATTAGAGGATTAAATTTTATAAAATATTTTTTTAATATTTGTACTTGTCCTAGGATATCATTTGCGATAGAAAATGAAAGAGGGGAATCCCCGAATTTTCTATATTATTTTGTTTACATATCAAGAAAAATTAGGTACGTTACGTCCTTATAAATATGTATTCTTCAATATCATTCAAAATTTTTAACAAAATATTTTGTGAAAATTTTCAGATGACTTTATTCGCATTCCATATCAGGCAACATAATAGAATGGAAAAATTAGGGGAGATCCTCCTTGTACATGTGACATCACCAGTGTCATCCTAGGACAAGTAAAAATATTTTAAAAATATTTCTCAAAATGTTTCCTAAAAAAACTTTGAAGTCCTTTTAAATGGAAACAGGATCACGAAATGAAAAACTGTAAATGCTGTTTTACTCCATCTGATCTCTACTTTCAACGTATACTATCGGTTCCTGTTGAATATTGGCTGTCTGACAGTGTCATTTTGTAACAAAAAATGTTTCCGCATAATTTTTTTTTTTTTTTAATTTTTTTAATTTTTTCTATTACCAAAATTTGTTTTAAACTATTTCTTTTTCAACCAAAGTTTTTTTCCAATAATCTTTTTTACATTGTCAAAGGTATCTATACACTCAGCAGGACCCAATTTAACTTTTTTTACTTGTTTCCTTTCCTGTGTTCTCAATTAATTTCATTATTCTAAATTTTATACATATTTTGTATATAAATTTCAAATATTCTGGTTATTTAAAAAAAGCAATATCCGTTTTTTTTCTAAATTTTACATCAAATGCAACAAAACCTTTTAATATAATTTGGGTTTTTTGTTCTCGTTTCATTTAGTTTTTTCCAATATATTTTATATAGAAAGAAAAAATTGACTTTATGTCATGTAGCACATGCATTTTAAAAATGATAAAATTGTTTGTGGCAAAAAAAGCGATTAAAATTACAAAAAAACTGAAACTAAAAAACACTTCAATAACAGGCCTTTTACCATATATCAAAAAACAAAAGCTAAAAACAAGGACAAAATTGTTTATTTTATACAATTTTTTTTAACAAATAAATTATAGTTAAAGTTTTTTTTTTGTAGCAATTTTTAGTAAAAACTTTTTAGAATGGCATAGAAAAAAAATTGTTGTAATATTTTATATTTTTTTTTAAATAAAAAAAAGGACTAATACTAAAACAAAAACTACTACATAGTGTTAGAGGCTGTTTGTCATATAGAGTTTTCGGATTTTTGTGTACAATAGGGAGGGATTAAGTTTTAATGTACTTTTTTTTTAAATAAGTGTGCATTTTAAATTTGACTGTGACAAATCGAAAATATCCCCTGATTTTATCAGATTTTTTCTGAATTTAATGTTTTCAACACACGACCCCTAAGAAAAAAATGTAATTGTGTCAAAAAAAAAAAAAAAAATTACACTTAAAAAAAATACACTCGAAAAAAATTTTACACTCAAAAAAAATTAAATTTTTGCACAAAAAAAAATTTAGTAAATTTTTTTTCAAAATGAGTTAAAAAAACAAAAAATTTTCTTACAAAAAATAAAATATTTCTAATCAAAAATTTATTTTTTTTTCACATTAGAAACATTTTTTATTATTTAAAAAGAGCATTATGGAGGGTATTCATAGATTCGGCCAAGTCGAATTTAACTTTTCTACTTGTTGGTTTTTCAATATTTAAAAAACTGGGCTTAGGAGGCGTGGTCAAATACTGGAAAATGGTTAAATTTGTGTCGATTTGCCTTGTTTAAATATTTATAAAATTAAAACGGAATGCACCACAATCTTAAGAATTTATATTCTCTTATAGTTTTTATATTCTCTTATAGTTTTTATGGGCTATCAATTGAAATTTTTTTTTGAAAAATTTTCAGAACCCGTTCTGAAATTTTCCATTTTTTAAAAAAGTCAATTTATCAAAAATCCGGCCACTTTTGATTTTTTTTAAATATTTTTTTTTAAGTTAGATGTTTTTCTATCCACATAAAACAATTCAGATATGTGTTTTTGTTTTTTTTTTGAGAAAATCGAATTTGAATATTAAATTTCATAACAATTTTGTAAATTACTTGTATTTTCTTGTTTCAATGTAGCGAATGAGTATTAAATATTTGCATAAATATAAGTTATACGCTATGTTGAAACAAGAAAATACAAGAAAATTACTTAATTGTTATGAAATTCAAAATTCAAATGCGATTTTCTCGAAAAAAACGAAAAACACATGTCCGAATTTTTTTTTGTTTGGATAGACAAACATCTAAACTTAAAAAAAAAAAACAAAAGTGGCCGGATTTTTGATAAATTGATTTTAAAAAAATGGAAAATTTCAGAAAGGGCCCTCCAAAACTATACAAGAATGTAAATTTTTGTGATTGTTGGGCACTCCGCTTTAATTTGATAAATATTTAAACAAGGCAACTCGAAACAAATTTGACCATTTTTATAATATTTGACCACGCCTCCTAAGCCCAGTTTTTGAAAAATTTAAAAACCAACAAGTAGAAAAGTTAAACTCGACTTTGCCGAATATATGAATACTCTCCACAATGCCTTTTTTTAAGGATAGCACATTTTTAACGAGAAAAAATTAACAATTTTGATTAGAAATATTTTATTTTGATTTTTACTCATTTTTGTCATTTAAAAAAAAAAAAAAAAGAAAAATTACTATTTATTTTTTTGAGTGTAAAACTTTTTTCGAGTGTAATGTTTTTTTTACTGTAAAAATATTTCTGGGTGAATGCACGTACTTATGTTTTTTATCTCACAAATTCGCGTAAAACCCTTGCCGAAATTTACTCTTTTGCTCATAACTTTTGAACCACCGGACCGATTTGGCTGGATTGCAATACCAACCTGACCATGTAAATGACCAACATTAATGCCAAACTTCAGTAGCCTCTCTAAAGTCTTTCAAAAGTAGCGTGTTTTCTACGGACAGACAGACGGACGGAAATCGCTAGATGGACTTAAAATCGATCGAGGATCTTGAATATATATACTTTATGGGGTCTTAGACCAATATTTCGATGTGTTACAAATGGAATGACAAACTTATATATACCCTCTATCACTAGAGTGGAGGGTATAAAAACGCAATTTTCTGAGCTACATATAGGGCTATTCATACAACCAAGGTTGGCAATCGATACCCACCCAAAATAACGGTATTTGGCTATTGTACCGCAACCAATAAAGATACGGACATTTTTAAAAGCGATTATGAAAGTCAATAAAATTTCTAATATATTTGATGTGTTACTTCGTGTTTGTACCGGTTGCTTTTCGAAATATAGGCCAATACCTTTATAATACCGTTTGAAACGGTATTTTTAAGGTATTGGCCTATATAACGAAAATGAACCGGTACAAACACGAAGTAACACATCAAGAATACTAGAAATTTGATCTACTTTCATAATAGCTTTTAAAAATGTCCATATCTTTATTGGTTGCGGTACAATAGCCAAATACCGTTATTCTGGGTGGGTATCGATTGCCAACCTTGCATACAACATATTCTGCAATTCACGGGACACATGTTTTTCTGTTGCGGGACATTTGGTGTGGATTGCCCCATATCCTTCGAAATCTTTTGAAAAGTCGAAAATAAAAAAACAAATAAAAACTGAAATCGTGAACTTTCGTTTGATACCCATATTGACATTAACTGATGGGTAGAAAATCTTTAATAATTTTTATATCCTTTGAAGTCCTTTAGAAAGCAGAAAATATCAAAGACATAACATCATCAACATTTTTGTGTCCTGGACTTGAAAAATTCTGAAAAAATTATTAAAAATTATACTATCAAGGAACTAAAAAAATTTCAAAAATTCTTGTATCCTTACTTGGATTTTTTTGTCGACAAATGTACTAATGTGGATTTAGGTTTTCAGCACTTGAAAAAAATATTTTGATGACACTATGAAAAAAGTCATCATTTTGAAGAAAAGCTTCATTAAACTGTCATTGTCATCAAAATTGCTGACAGAAAATGATGAAACCGTTTCATCAATATCAAGAAGCATTTTTCTTAGAGAGAACTTAAGTGCAAGAGTCATAATAAATAATTTTGTTTACAGCAATCGTAAGGAAGAGAGTTACCTTAAAATGTCTCAGATTGTATGCACTTTAAAAAAAAAGTCTCAGATGTTGCAACGTCTTATTTTCAAAGAATCTTAGATTTTGCATTTTTTCTGTTCAAATATTTCATTAATAAGGGCTTAAGTTGAAAAAAGTAGAAGAAAATTTAACTTCTTAAAATAATGTCTATTTTCATTAACTGTTGAATTACTAATTTTCAACATACCATATTTTTTTCGCTTTAATCAATTTCAATAGATTAATTCAAAAATATAAAAAATAATCGGATTTTATTTTTACTGATTGCAACGTATTGGAAAGCAAAAAAAAAAGAAATTTTTTGATAGTTTGGTCATAAGCTTACAATTCATTTCTTAAATCAATCATTATTTTGATTGAGTATAAATAAAAAATTTATAAAATTTTTGATTAAAATCTAAAAGATGTTTGTTTAAAAAATTTTCAATCAATCACTACACAATTTGATGATTGGTATAACAATTTTCTTAATTGATTGAAATTCGTTTAAAATTTTTCTGTGAACAGTCGAGAATCGAAACACACATATTTTTGTCAAATTAAATAAACAACATTGGGCGACCGGCACCTTAGATGATACAACCAATGCACTGACACTGCAGTGTCTCAAAGTTTTTGTAGATAAATTCGCGTTTTTACGAAAAATGCAAAAAAAAAAAAGTTTTACACTATTAAAAAGTTAACTTTGAACAGAAAGTGGGTATAAAAATAACGTTTCCGTGCCTCTCAGGTTTTTTAAATCAATTTGCGTTTTTTAAGAAAAATGTATAAAATACATTTTGTCAAATTGTATTTCACAAAATAAGTGTAAAATAAGTCTAATGTTCTCATAGAAAATCACTAAAACTTGCGTTTAAATGGTTAAAATGTTCTGCAAACATTTTCTGCATCAAATTTCTGTAGGAGCTGTCAACGGCCAATAGTTCGTGCGATCTTAGCGATCATACTTTACAATAAGCGATAATACTTTACAATTTGACTTTTTTATGCATTTGCTTATATCGCTCCAAATTTCGACTAAACAATCCCTAGTGAAATATTTCAAATATGACTAAAATGGCCCCTACAAATGGGAGATAGAGGATTAATATTTTTTACGAAAGAAAAATTCCAGTAATCCAATTTTTCCAATATTTGACAGTTTTCCTTGTTTTTTAACCAATCGATATTAAATTTTTTTTTTCAATCGATATTAAATTTTTTTTGGTAATTTTATAATTTTTTTCGTTAATGTCCAAATTTCCAAGGAAATTTTTCAAAAAAATCTTGTTAATTCACGAGAATTCGTAAGTTTACATTTTTATTTGTAAAAAGCTTGTAAAACTACAATAAAGCTCGTTATTTTTACTAGAAATTTTCATAAAATAGAAGGATTCACAAAATCAAGTTAAGTCAAGTAAAGTCAAGAAAAGTCAAGAAAAGTCCTTGTAATTTTTATCGCGTTAAAAAAGTTATACATTTACAATTTTATTGGAAAAAGCTTGTTGTAAATTGTTTGATATTTGACAAGTTTTTATCAATGAAATTGTTAATTTTACTAGGAATTCTCGTAAAATAGAAGATAGCACCGAAAAAAAAAACTTCTTAAAAAATTATTTAAGTGTAATTTTTTAAATTTATCAATTTAAAATTGATTTATTTTGAATTCAACAAACATTTTAATTACTTTTATTTGTCTCTGTTTCCAAATTTTAAAAATATAAATTCCACCCTACCACAACATTTTAAGACTACTTTATAGTGTTGTTTTGGTTGGTCATTTTGTGCATGTTCTACTACTTCTACTACTACTACAATGTTCTCGTTGAAACATGCTGTTGTTAAAGGGAAGTGCAATTTTTTAAATAATAATATTTTTTTGTTTGCTTTTTAAAAATGAAAAATGTTGAAAGTTTTAACATGACATTTAGTTTTGTTTTTAGTCACTCTAATGTTGCCACTAACATACCAGAGTTTTGTGGCACAATTGAAATTTTTTATTTGTAAATTTATTTTTAAAAAGAAATAAGAATGAAAGAAATTACAAATTAAATTTTAAATTATTAAAATGAAAATAATTATATTTTTTGAAACAAAAAATAAAATATACAAGGAAAATAACATAAACCAAACAAAATAACAAATGAAGTCATATTTCAGAAATTTTTTTGTTTATTAGAAGCCACGGTAAATTATTTTTTGTGAGTTGGGTTTTTTAAAAGGGCCACACCTCATAAATGCGCACATAATTGATGCAAAGCTAATCGTTATAATATAAAAATTCTAAATATTGTGTGTATACGTTTATACGGATCGAAGTTACATTATTTTTTTATAATACATGTTATGGTGCCTTGGGTTTTATAAAAGAGCCACGCCTCATAAATGCGCCCATAATTGATGAAGAGCTAACAAAAATCATTATAACATAAAAATTTTAAATATCGTGTGTAGACGTTTTTCCGGATACAAGCTACATCATTTTGTAGTTTTATAATACATGTAAGATGCCACGCCCCATTTTACAATTCTGCTTAAATTTTAAACGAAGATATAAATCACTGCGATCTATGCAGATTGCTCTATGAAAAGTTTCATTAAAACCTTTCATAGATTAAGGTATCATATTCAAAAAAGCTTTATTAAAAGCTTTCGTTGATTAAGCTGTCATATTCTTATCTTACACTTAAAAAAACATAATTTGTGGTCAATTTTGATTAATTTCAAAAATTTTAAAGTTCCTTTGAAAATTTTTTTATCAACTTTTTTTTAATTATGTCTTAGAAAAACAAAACCTTAAAAAAAATTTAATCAGATTATAAAAAAAAAGTTTTGAGACTAAACAAGACCTTCATTTTAATTTAATCTCAAACACAAATTTATAAAAAAGGTTTTTTTTTTTATTTTTCTGCAAAGAAGACCCAAAGATAATTAGATTTTTTGTTTTATCAAAAAAAAAAAAAGAATAAAACAAAACAAATTGTTAAAAAAAATATTTAAAGATGTGACATTAAAAAACGTCTATTAAATAAAACAACATACAACACATTTTAACTAAAAGCAATTTTGTGTCATCTTTAATATCATTGCTAGTTAGTTTTTTTATATGGGTCTTAAAACTAAAATAAATCAGTAAAAGTGCTGGTATACAGAATGGTTGAATTTTTAATGCCCTACTTTTAAAAAGAATACTAAAATGTTCTCTAAGAAAAAAGTCTCAGAATCTGAGACTTTTTCTATAAGAAAAATGTCTCAGAATCTGAGACTTTTTCTATAAGAAAAATGTCTCAGAATCTGAGACTTTTTCTATAAGAAAAATGTCTCAGAATCTAAGACTTTTCTATAAGAAAAATGTCTCAGAATCTAAGACTTTTTCTATAAGAAAAATGTCTCAGAATCTGAGACCTTTTCTATAAGAAAAATGTCTCAGAATCTGAGACTTTTTCTATAAGAAAAATGTCTCAGAATCTGTGACTTTTTCTATAAGAAAAATGTCTCAGAATCTGAGACTTTTTCTATAAGAAAAATGTCTCAGAATCTGAGACTTTTTCTATAAGAAAAATGTCTCAGAATCTGAGACTTTTTCTATAAGAAAAATGTCTCAGAATCTGAGACTTTTTCTATAAGAAAAATGTCTCAGAATCTGAGACTTTTTCTATAAGAAAAATGTCTCAGAATCTGAGACTTTTTCTATAAGAAAAATGTCTCAGAATCTGAGACTTTTTCTATAAGAAAAATGTCTCAGAATCTGAGACTTTTTCTATAAGAAAAATGTCTCAGAATCTGAGACTTTTTCTATAAGAAAAATGTCTCAGAATCTGAGACTTTTTCTATAAGAAAAATGTCTCAGAATCTGAGACTTTTTCTATAAGAAAAATGTCTCAGAATCTGAGACTTTTTCTATAAGAAAAATGTCTCAGAATCTGAGACTTTTTCTATAAGAAAAATGTCTCAGAATCTGAGACTTTTTCTATAAGAAAAATGTCTCAGAATCTGAGACTTTTTCTATAAGAAAAATGTCTCAGAATCTGAGACTTTTTCTATAAGAAAAATGTCTCAGAATCTGAGACTTTTTCTATAAGAAAAATGTCTCAGAATCTGAAATTTTTTTTATGGAAAAATGTATCAGCATTTGTGAAGTTTCTATTAGAAAAATGTCTTAAAATTGCTGTGTTTACTATATTTCCAAGTTTAGTAAATGGAAGGACTTTAAAAATGTACTCGTATGTTGTTAGTGTATGGAATTTTTTTAAACCAATCGTTTGTATATGTGACTGTAAATGCGAATGTATGTTTAAGTGTTTAAAAGTTTTTTTATTTTTATTTTGAGTATAGATATGTTACTGACTTTGACAAGTGTACACTGTGCACGTAATGTATACAAATTTTACAAAATGGAAAAAATAACAAAAAAAAAAAATATCTGATTTGGATAATTTTCTATGTTTTTCAAAATTTTTCAAATAAAAAAAATTAGTTTTTTAATGTTTTATAAGCTTTACCGACATTTTTACATGTTTTAATATTTCTGTAAATAATTTTACCAAAAATTGACCCCCACAAGTAGGTAAAACCTAATAATTTCTCTTTCAAAAATGTGAACAATTTAAAAAAAATAACGTACACAAATCATTAAAAATTAAAGAAGAATCACTTATTTTTACTAAAAACTTACAGAAAAAAAAATAAATGACTTTAAAAATTGAGTGCTAATGTAAGTCTTTATTTTTTATGTTGTTGTTTTTGAAACAAGGAACAGAAATTGTCATTTAAAAAAACTGAACGTTAAAAAACGTGTTTTTTGAGTGTTGTTTTAATTAAAAGAGAAAGATTGGCCTCGAGCTATAATAAACTGTCTAAAAATATAATAATTTAAAGGTAAAACAAACACATTTTATTTTTTTTTTAATTAATCAGAATGTAAACAAACAGTTAAGCAAACCAAGGTGGAATATCCCATATATGAGGAATTCACCACAGAATGTTCAGCAAAAAACCCTATGTCCCATGAATATCGCAATAGGTTGTGTTAATAGCCATATAACGAACTAAGAAAATTGCGTTTTTGGTTTTTTAATTATTCAAAACATGGGCTTAGGAGGCGTGGTTAAATATTAAAAAAAAAATTGTCAAATTTGTGTCGAGTTGACTTTGATTAAATATGGATAAACTTAAAACAGAATGAAACACAATCCCAAAAATTTACATTTTTGTATATTTTTTATGAAATTTTCATTTATTTTAAAAGTCAAATTATTATAAATCCGGCCATTTTTTTTAATTTAGATCCACACAAAAAATCAGATGCCTTTTTTTCAAAAAATCGCATTTGAATTGTTGGGCAAGGGTTTTTGCCCAAATATTAAAAAACGAAGCCAAAAGAAAAATACCAATTTTTCAATAATAAAATTCTTTTGAATTTTATTTATTTTTGTAACAATTTTTAAGTTACAATTCAATTGTTTTAAATTCAATTTTTCAAGGAAAAATACTTTGGTTGCAAACGGGTAAAATAACACGGTTTTATAAAAAAATAGAGACCTTTGCTCAATGGTGGTTAAAAAACGAATAATGGCAAAAATGTATGTATTTGGTTTATGCTGATTCTTCTTCTTCCCTTTGAACATAAGTCAAAAGAAAATTAGCATAAATCAAATCATAAAGATGGCTAATTCAGCAACATTAGCGCGAAATTCAAATTTACACTAACCGACAAGTTTGCAACCAAAAGTACAAAAATTATTAAAAGTATAAATTTATACAATTCAAAATATAAAATACTAAATACTAAATATATAAAATACTACAAAATTTTATAAAACAAAATAGATGAAATTTAAGATTTCATTTAACATGAATATTAAATTTCATAACAATTTTGTAATTTTCTTATATTTTCTTGTTTCAACATAGCGTATGAGTAACATTTATGCAATTAATAATACTCATTCGCAACGTTAAATCAAGAAAATACAAGCAAATTACCAAATTGTTATGAAATTTAAAATTCAAATTCGATTTTCTCGAAAAAAAAAATGAAAAACACCCGCCTGAATTTTTTTTTGTGTGGATCGACAAACACCTTTATTTAAAAAAATAAAAAAGAAATAAAGATGGCCGGATTTTTGATAAATTAACTTTTTAAAAAAAAGGGAAATACAAGAATTTGTTCTGAAAATTTTTCAAAATAAAAATTTTTAATCCATAGCCTAGAGACGGACGCTGGTCATTTGCGTGATTCAAGCGTGAAAAAGTTTAAAAGGAATCTGAGTGATTGATTACACTGTGCAACAAATTTTGGGTCATCGCATTGAGCCTCAATGCCTTCAACACCGTATGAAAGTAGACTATCAAGTGGACAAAATCACCAAAGGGTTTTGCAAAGTCAGTTCGGATTTCTTTTTTATAGCCCACTGAAGTTTTCATATTTTTGACAAAGGCGTTTGGAAAACGTCAAAAATACTATAATAAAAACACATCTGAGCTTCAAAATATGATTTGATGTCTTCAGTGAAATTTTATGGCGATTCTTTTCTTAGAACATTTTAACCCTCTAACTGCCATTTTAAGGGGTCATTTTAGTCCTTTTTCAAAAACTAAACACAGAAGTCTAATAAAACGTCCATTTAGAGGGTTAAAATGTTCTACAAATATTTTCCTCATAAAATTTCACTAGGGGTTGTCAAATGCTCAAAGTTTGTGCGACATGCGCAAAGTGCTTAAAAAGGGTCAAGTATAAATAATCAATGTTTGTTATTTTTTTTACCAAAGCGGTGTTAAAAAATATCGACAAAAAACAGTGCAAATATACTTTTGAGCTTAAAATGATGTTCTGATGTGTTTTATAAAATTTTATGATGATTCTTTTCTTCGACCAAATTAACCCTCTAGCTCCCGTTTTAAGGGGTAATTTTTGTCCTTTTTTAAACGAAATACAAAAAAGTCTATAAAAAAGGCAGTTAGAGGGTTAACATGTTTTACAAATATTTTCTGCATCAAATTTTACTAGGGCACATCTAAGACAGAAAGTTCGTCCAGATATAGAAAATGCTTAAAAATTTTAAAGTATTAAAAAAAATTTTTTATATTTTTTTTTTGGCCCGAAATATAAAAAAAAAAAAAAACAAGTAACAAAGTTAAATTCGACTTTGTCGAATGTATTATTACCCTTCACGATGTAAAAAAGTTTATTTACAAAAAAAAAAAACAAAAATTAAAAAAAAATCCGCGAAAAAAATTTGTTGGTAAAAAAAAAATTTGACGAAAATGTTTTTTTTTTTGTAAAAAATATGTTTGTACTTGTTTAAATACCATTCGGTGATCAATTCTGTTCACATGTGTCAACCAGCAGCCGAATTAAAGCATTTTCTGTTTTTAGGCTATGTTGAATGTACCTCAATTTTCGAGGTGTTCTTACATTTTCGTTCATAACTTTTGAACCGCTTTCGCTCAAATGCAATACCACCAAAAATTAACGGTTTTTTGGTGTCGCGGCATTCTATTATATAACTTTAAGTCTGTCATAAAATCTTACAGATCTAGGACGTCTTAAACCCACATTGGCTGGGGGTCAAAAATGACCCCCGCGGAAAATTTGAAGTTTAGAGCTTAAATTTTGTGCTATAAACAAGTATAAAACGGCCTTTATGTTTTTTACCCCAACTATTATTTTGTATTAATATATTATCTTTAAAAAAATCGTTAACCCAACTTGGTAGGGGGTCAAAAATGACCCATTCAATAAAAAGTATATATTTTTTCATATAAAATTTATTTGTGGCAATATATTAGATAATTTTATATCCGCCCTTAAATCTCTCATATTTAAGGTATCTTTAACCCACATTGGCCAGGGGTCAAAAATGACCCCGACAAAAACTTTTAGGCATAGTGCTTGAATTTTTTTTATATCAACAAAATATATATTATTTATTGAATGGGTCATTTTTGACCCCCTACCAAGAAGGGTTAACGATTTTTTTAAAGATAATATAATAATACGAAATAACAGTTGGGGTTAAAAACACAAAAACCGTTTTATACTTGTTTATAGCACAAAAATTTAGCTCTAAACTTCAAATTTTCCACGGGGGTCATTTTTGACCCCCAGCCAATGTGGGTTTAGGACATCCTAGATCTGCACCCAGAAAAGTTTTACAGTAACTTTTTTTCGGTTATTCAAAAAGTTTTTAGTTAAAGTTGTTTTAAACGTTTTATCGTTTGTTTTTCAAAGAAAATAAAATATTGAATGAATTATACAGTTGTTAAAACAATAAACTACAAAAGTTACGGAAAAATATTTTTATCAGTTAAATTATTTGTGACTGATTATACCGTATAATTTTACAGAAGAACGGTTTTTGTAGTTTGTTATTCAAAAAATTTAATTTTTACTCCACAAAATGAAAAATTGTAAACAGTTAAAATAACTGAAATATCGTTCGTTTTTACGGAATGTCTAGTCATTTATTAACGTTTAAAAATAACTGAAAAAGTCTGTTGTTTCAAATGAAATATAAGTAGTCCGTTTTTTAAAAGGAAAAACGATTGTTTTAAACGTTTTTTCAGTTGAATTTACTTACAAAATATTTTTAGTGTGTAAGATTTCATGACAGACTTAAAGTTATATAATAGAATGCCACGACACCAAAAAATCGTTAATTTGCACAAAAATTAAATTTATAAGATTTTATTAATCCAAATTATTGCTAAAACCAACATTTCCTTGAAATCCGCTAACTTCCCCCCGTGATTCCCGAAAAGTGGCTCGACGGATATCCGCCATATTTCACATTTTTTTTCTCCAAGGTGTTCTTAATGAATTCAGAAAGAAAAAATGGTATATTTAAATTTTTTTTTCAAATAAAATTTTCAAATTTTGAAAAAAGGTGTTTTGAGAACGCCCCCAAAATCATGCCATTTTTTTGGTATCAAGTTTGAACGGGTTAATGATACCGTAAAATCTTTAAATTTCATATTTAAGTATTTACAATCAAATATTATACAAAAATAATTTTTTAATTATTTTAATAAAAACCTTAAATTTTTTTTATTTTTTTTTTTTTAAAGTCCTTTTTTGCGAAAACCCTAATTTTGAGGCTCAAAGTGGAGACAGAAGATAAACTCCGATCGGAGTGATATTTTGCATGTGAGTTACCCTTAGGGGACCGACACTTTTGGCGGGTATTAGAATTTGATCCGAGAGAAAAGCCCAAAAACGAGCCATCCTAGTGAGCACATCCAAAATATTACACGGAGATGAATGAAACTTAACATATTTATTGAAAGTTCTCCCTAGAAGTTTGGTATTGCATTTGCGCAATATCGGTTGAGCGGTTCAAAAGTTGTGAACGAAAATGTAAGGACACCTCATTAATTTTAGTACATTCAACATAACCTAAAAATACAAAATCCTTTAATTCGGCTGCTGGTTGACATATGTGAGCAAAATTGAACCCCAAATGGTATTTAAACTAGTACGAACATAGTTTTGATAAAAAAAGAAAAAAAAAATCGCAGATTTTTTTTCGCGAAATTTTTTTTTTCCAAAAATTTTTTTTTTTAAGTAATTTCTTTTTAAAAAAAGTTTTTTTAAATTATGGAGGGTATCAATCACTACATTCGACAAGGCCGAATTTTTCTTTTTTACTTGTTTTTTATCATTTCTTGTAAAAAAATATTTTTTAGGAGTTTATTTTTTTTGGTAAGAAAATTTTGTTGCGAGAGTAGATTTTGCGTGACTCACGCGTGAGCGTGATTAAATCTTGCATGAGTCACACGTGATCGTGAGTATTTTTTTTATTACTCACGTGACTAGTGAGTTAGCGTGAGTAAAAATGCCTGCGAATTCTGTACTCTTGCCTAAAACATTAAATCATGATAATGTTTTGCGGAAGATTTGGGTGTACTTGCCAAAGCAAAGTTTTTTTAGAAAAAATAATGTTATATTACTTTACTATTCCATGCAAAACGAATTGAAAAACCAAAAGAGCTGTATATTTCGTAAGTGAGTGCAAAAATAAGTGCAAAAAAGTGTTTTTACATTTTGGAGAGTAAAAAAGATTCGGCACCAAAGAATATACCACTCCAACGACGTATGCAGGACTGTTTTTTCAGGGCCCAACAACAACAACAAAAAAAATTTTGTTGTTTTTTTCGCGAGATTCGTGTTTTCCAATACATATAAAAAAAATATTTTTTTGTTGTTGTTGTTGGGCCCCCCCCCCTGTATACGCCGATGTACCACTCTCACTTGTTTTATGTACATTTGATAAACAAATGGAAAATTTTTATGCGAAAAGCTAAGACTTGGTAAAAAAAAACGATTTTATTTTTCACGAAAAACAAAATTATGTTAGTAGTTTTGGTAAAAAAAACGATTTTATTTTTCACGAAAAACAAAATTATGTTAAAAAAAATTTAATGAACCCAAAATTTTTGGTGAAAAAAAATTTTGATGAAAAAAAGTTTTTGATGAATATTTTGATGAAAAGAAAAATTCTTTGATGTAAAAAAAAATTGATGAAAAAAAAAATATGAAAAAAAATTTTTGGTGAGAAAAAAATTGATAATAAAATATTTGATAAACAAATTTGATGAAAAAAAAATTAATGACAAAAAATATGATACAAAAAAATTGATGAAAAAAAAAATTTTTGAAAAAAAAAAATTGAGAGAAAAAAAAATTTGATGAAAAAACAAAAAAAAAAAAATTGATGAAAAAAAATTTTTTTATGAAAAAAAAAAGTTTAATGAAAAAAAAAATTTATAAAAAAAAAAATTGATGAAAAAACAAATTTTGATAAAAAAAAATTTGATAAAAAAAAATGATGAAAAAAAATTTTATAAAAAAAAATATTTTGACGAATAAAGAATATTTGATGTAACAAAAAAAAATTGATGAAAAAAAAATGCTGAAAAAAACAAGAAATTGATGAAAAAAAAAAAATAAATTGATGAAAAACAAATTTTGATAAAAAAAAAATTATGAAAAAAAAATTTTGATGAAAAAAAAAAACAAATTGATGGAAAAAAAATTGATGAAAAAAAAAAAAAAAAAATTGATGAAAAAAATTTTTTTTTTTGTTGATAAATAATTATGTTACTTTTTATTCACCAGCTGGTGAAAAACGGTTTTATTCACCACGAGGTGAATTATTATCCAACATATTAACTCAAGTTATTAAAATTTTTGGTTTTAAGAAAATGAAAAAAGTAATTCTCATTTTCTTTTTCGTTAATTGTTAGCTTATATAGCCAAACTCAGGTGGCGTCCTGCAACTTTTTCAAAATTAGACACCAGCCTAAAAACATTATCATGTTAAAAAAAAGTTTGCGTAAGTGATTAGTGAGTGATATAGTTTTATCCAATGGGTAATCATATGTAAATCCATTTTAATAATTTTTTGTTTGGTTGTTTGATGATTGTGATCAATCTAAAAAATAATTCCCAATTTTCTTCTCGTAATACTCAATTAGTGTAGATTAATATTTTTGTTTAGACATTGCCAATTTTCATTTCCTTATGCTACTTGTATTACAGGGTTTTTACATTTCTAAATAATCTTGACAATGGAATCTGAGAAATTCTGATACAGGTGTCGGATGAGTTTTGCAAAAATGACTATTACATTTAAATTTTAATCAAAAAAATAATTTTCTTAAAAATTTTTCTATGAGAATATCATAGTTTCAATTAGTAAAGGAAATACAGCCTCGAGCTAGAACAAACCTACTAAAAATATTTATTTAATTTAAAAATTCTCACACTTTTTACACATAGTTAACATCTTAAATACCATGAGTGGCTGTTGTCAGTCTGTCCGCCATTTTTTAAAAGTCTTAATGTCTGCATTGTAAAGCATCGTCGTCATCATCATATTCTATTGAACCTGTTGGTCGCGTATATTTCTTTTTAAAACAAAAATATATCAACGTGTATGTGTTTGTCGTATAAAAGTCCTGTCTGTCTTCGTTTTAAAAAGATATGTCTGCATGTGCTTTCCACTTGAATTGTATGTGGAAGGGGTTATATGTTATATGTATCCTATATACTCCTCGATAGAGTTTTTGTTTTTATTTAATTTCTCTTCAAATATTTTTATTTTTTTTTTTGTATAAATTTTTTAAAAGGATACACACTGTTTGGATTTTATTTATACAATATTTTTTTTATTTTTTTTTTATTTGTTGCTCGTTTCATGATGACTTTGACTTAAGCGGATTTTCTTGTTTGCCGTTTTTATTCAACATTGCTGTCATGGATTTTGTCGAACCAATTTTGTTGTTCCCATTTTGTTCTTGCTATATATTCTTTTTTTTTTGTTTGATTTTTTTATGAAACATACATACATATATTTTTTTTATAAAATATTTAATTTCCGTTTAACACATCACTGCTTTTAATGGCAAAGAAAAAACAAACTCAAGGAGATGAAATCAAATACATATAATTTATTGATTTTTTATTGGAAATTAATATAATATATAAATTTAAAGAATATTGTTTAGTTTTAGTTTAAATAAGATAAGAAATTTAAATATTGACTTGGCTGAAACCACGAGTATGCTAAAATTTTGTAAAATGTGATTTTTTTTTGTTTTACTAAACAAAAATTATTTTGACAAATAAACCTTAGCAAGAGATTGACTTTACAGGACTTTAAAGGAATTTGATCCATTCAAAAAAAATTTTTTTGTTTCACTTCTACTCGTTTTATTAAAATTTAAATGTCAAGTATGCTAGCTCGAGGCCCAAAAATAATATTTATAATATTCTAATAATAGATTATTTATTTATTGATTTAAAAATATTTTTATTGTAAAAATAGCAACCACACATATGGGCAAGGCCACCGTCAGTAACGTCACGCTCGCTTACATATTTTGGTCAATATCTTTATAAAATACAATTTTTTCTCCCAACTTGAGAGCGGCATATGAAAGTTCTCGTCATAACTGTTGTTTCATACGCAGACAATTTTGCTGTATCTCGTTTTGTTGTGAAGTTATGACCATTTTAAGCTGTCAGTAACGTCACCGGATTTTGGAAGTGTGTTTGGAGGTAACTGAACGTTTATGTAAAAATGAGCGAATTGAAAGAGTTCATGTTTATTATTGCCCAGTATTTTAAAAAAGGAAGGATGAAAGATGATTTTTATCCAAAAGATGGGCTTAATATTTTATTTTTTAATCAAGTAAATGACATAAAAGCAGTGTCAGTAACGTTACGCAAAATGTCAGTAACGTCACACGTACGAATTTCGTTACGATTTTCGGGTCTTTTTTTTCTTGGGTTAATAGAGGGACCCTACGCGGCGAAAAAATCATATTAGAGGAGTTTTAAGATGCAATTAAATACCAAATTATTAAGCAAAAAAGTAAAAAAACAAAAATAAAAAAAATCCGTCAGTAACGTCACACAATCTTATTTTTCAAAAATACCCTGCTATATGCAAATAATGCTTCATTTAGGCATAGAGGGACCCTACACGGCGAAAAAATCATAGTAGAAGAGTTTAAGATGCAATTAAATACCAAATTATTAAGCAAAAAATTAAAAAAAACAAAAATAAAAAAATCCGTCAGTAATGTCAAACAATCTTATTTTGCAAAAATACTCTGCTATATGCAAATAATGCTTTATTTAAGCATTGATTATGAAAGTACTTCAAAAATACTAAGAAAAAAATCAGCTCATCCAACCTCTTTCTAATTAGTTAATGCATAAAAAAACATTTTATAAAAATTTGTCAGTAACGTCACCATTTATTTGCGGCTGATTACTTTAAGCCCTAATCGGTCCAAAAGCCAAGATTTGTACACAAATTTGCTTGCTCATCAATAGTTTGATTTATATTCTATCCAAAAAAAGTAATCATCTGTCTAAAGCACAAAAAAATAACAACAAAATTTACCTTTTTCGCCGACATTGATATATTTTTCAAATACGCCTTGCACGTGCCACTTATGAAAAGAATGTAAAATGTCAAAGCAGACACAAATTTTTGACTGGCATACAGTGATGCCATATTCTATACATATTTGACATTTCAAATGTAAAAAATATTTTGGGCTTTGTGACAAAAAAAAAAAATCTATGTGGTTTCATTTTTCGTGGCCTTGCCCATATATTATTATTCACCGATTGTGGATTATTATATACAAGTTTTGCTTTAAAATAGTTTTTTTTTTGTTGTGAAACAGATTTTGTGCCTTAATGATAGAATTTCTTATTCAACTTGTGAAACATAAGAAATAATAAGCCTGGTTTCATGCCTGATTAACCAAAAATGATTCTATAAAATCTGAGGAATATCCCCTAGTACGGGTGAAACAGATCTGTACAGACTTAAAGCAATAACTAAATAATCTATTATTAGAATATCATAAATATAATATTGTGGGCTTCGAGCTATAATAATACTTTAATAGGAAACTCTTCAATAAGGCAAAGAAAGATAATACGATGGAAGACTGGAAGAACTATCGTCTTAGTTTTAATGCTTTTAAGAAGGAAACCCGAAAGGCGAAAAGAGAATCCTGGTCCATTTTCTGTGGAGAATTGTAGGGGACTACGGAAGCGGCGAGACTCCGTAAAGTTCTTTCTAAGGACCCCAGCACACTAGGATTTCTTAATAAACCGGACGGATACTTTGCAGAAAGCAGTCAGGAAACCATCGAACTTCTGATGGATACCCATTTTCCGTGTTGCAGAGACGAGGTGAAGAGAGGAATTCCCTTGGGTACACTTTCACCAGCAGCAATTCCAACAAATGAATTCATCAAAACGATGGTAGATGAACGCAAGATAACGTGGGCGGTACGTTCGTTCAAGCCCTACAAATCGGCAGGGGCTGATGGTATTTTTCCGGCACTTTTCCAGGAGTCCCTCGGGATAATCATGCCATGGCTACTGCGTATCTTTACGGGGAGCCTAGCATCGGGATATATACCCTCCGAATGGAGGGAGGTTAGGGTGGTCTTTATTCCCAAAGCGGGAAAAATAAACCACAATACCGCAAAGGATTACAGACCTATAAGTCTGTCATCGTTTCTATTGAAAACACTGGAAAGACTGCTAGATATCTATGTGAGAAGTATCCTCACATCAGACAACTTCAGTGAGGCCCAACACGCCTATCTTAAGGGTAGGTCTGTTGAGACGGCTTTAAGTGATGTTGTCGCGTTTAACAATGTCGATAGAGAAGGCGCGTTTAACAATGTCAAAATATCGTCAATTCTTAATGCCCTACGAAATACAGGCACGGACACACAGATTACTCTATGGACGGTCAACATGCTGAAAAGCAGGGCAATTAACTCGAAGATAGGTGATGGTGAAGCGAGAAAAGTAGTTACATGGGGCACACCACAAGGGGGGGGGGGTGATCTCTCCTCTTTTGTGGAATCTTGTAATAAATGAAATCCTCGAGTCACTCAACGGAATGGGCATCAATGTGGGTGCCTATGCTGATGACGTTGTGATCCTAATCAGAGGTAAGTGTTTACCAACGATTAGTGAACTCATGGAATCAGCACTCAAGATACTCTTAACATGGGCAAGGGACAACGGTCTGGGAGTCAATCCCACCAAAACCGAACCCGTCTTGTTCACGAAAAGGACTAAGATAGACAGGTTTGTTCTTCCCAAACTAGATTTAATCACCCTAGAACTATCTAATGAGGCGAAATACCTGGGTGTAATCCTGGACTCAAAGCTTTCCTGGAAAAGGAATACAGAGGAAATGATGAAAAAGTCGTTATGTGCTTTTACACCTGAAGAAGAACTTTCAGAAGAACTTTCGGAAGAAGGTGGGGTCTAAAACCGTATATTATCCACTGGATGTATGGTGCGATAATTAGACCAATACTTGCCTATGGAGCCCTTGTGTGGTGGAAAGCAGCGGATAAGAAATCATATCTCTGCAACCTACAGAAGGTACTGCGACTGGCGTGCGTGGGTATCACTGGTGCTATTAGATCAGCACCCCAGGCCGGTCTGGAATTGATACTAAACATTCAGCCCGTAGATATCTACATCAAGAGCACAGCAGCAGGTTAAGAGAGTTCTCTGGGACACTTGACCATATTAAGTACGGTAGTCGGGTCGGAATTAGAACGAAAAACCGACTATATCTCACCGCAGACGAACTTAAATAGGAACTTCGAATTCCAAATACCAACTAGAGAAGACTGGGCGGAAAACTCTGTTATAACGGGGAATGCGATCTCAATTTTCACGGACGGATCGAAGATGGTGATGGGTACAGGCTCGGGGGTATACTCTGAATGCCTTGAAATCAAGGCCTCAGTAAGGCTCCCGGACAAGTGTAGTGTTTTCCAGGCCAAGGTTTTTGCAATTGACAAAGCCGCGCAGATGATTATGACAAAGGACCTAAGTCCTTGCGCCATCAACATTTTTGTGGACAGTCTTGCAGCTCACTGTAAAATCGAGAATTGTTAGTAATTGTATACAATCCCTTCATCGAATCAGTCGGCACGCAGTCAAGCTAATCTGGGTCCCTGGACATAGTGGGGTCGATGGTAACGAATTAGCTGATGAATGTGCAAGAAATGGCTCCGAGTCGGTGGGGGAACGTGTCGAACCTGATATCTCGGTTCCTATAGTGGAGTTGATGAACGAAATTGATAGGATATCAGAGAATATGATGAGGGATAGGTGGATATCGCTGACCACGTGCAGGATATCGCGAACCATGTGGCCACTGCCAAATCTTAAGAGGACAGAAAGTCTTCTTACCTTTGACAAACGGACGGTTAGCCTATTAGTAGGAGTACTGACAGGACACTGTATAATCGGCCAAATGGCCGTTCGTATGGGAATTTCTGACAGGGACTTTTGCAGAAGTTGTGGGGAGGTGGAGGAGGAAGAGTCAGTGAAGCACTTGTTGTGTGAATGTCCGAGTCTGATGAAACGTCGTCTTAAGTATTTGTGGCAACGATTTTTTGATGACCTAGATTGCCTAAACAGTGTCCCATTGACATCTCTAGCAGAATACCTTAGGGAATCGGGGTGGTTTGAGAGGTAGAATTTTGTATATCAGAGGGGAGTAGGGAGACAACTTTAGGGGAATCACAATGGGCCTTATGGCCTCCGAGTGAATTCGCGAAATTGGCGGACGCCCATCCAACCTAACCTTAATCGAGTATATATGGGGCATTCCATGTGAAATCGGACACTTTGAAAAACATTTTTTTTAGATTTTCCCAATTTGTTTACAGTTTTTAGTACCCTTCGAAAACTCCTTCGTGGTAAATTTTCAGATTTTTTTGATGACCCGTTCAAAAGATATCGAATTTTGAAAAATTGGTAGTTTGTTCCATTACTCAAACTTCTTTTAATCATAACTTCTTCAATAATGCTCCAAATTTCAATTTTTTTTTTTAAAAATTTTTGTTTTTTTACATACTTTTTAAAAAAAATCCCAAAAAATTCTTAAAAGCGCTCTAGTATGCGAGTTTTAAGTTTTAAATTTTAAATCTCATTTTTGAAAATGTTTGTACTCTTCGATTTTTGTGAAATTTTTTTGTGTAAAACTTCTATCGATTCTTAAAATTTTTTGCCCAGGAGGATCGTGGGATAACGATTATTACTATTTTTTTAAATTTTTTGAAAACAATTTATTGTAATTTTCCAATCTTAAAATCATTTCTACTGCTCCAATGGTGCGTCTTAGAGGGGTCATTTATAAGACCGACCCCCATTAATTTTTACGTCTTAACATTTCTTTGGAACAAACTAATACCCTATCTCCAATTTCTAAGGGGGCTCCCACACAAAACGGATTTTTTTAAAATTTGCTCCAACCGCTCTAACCGCCCTAATAATGGCTTTAGATCAAAAAAATGTATGACCGACCCACAATATTTTTTTAGTCCAAACATTTTCTCCCAACACACCTATCCTCTATTTTTAACTGTTAAGGCGGTCCCCATACAATTATTTTTATTTTTTGTAAATTTGTTTTATTTAATCAGCTTCTACCGGTCCAATGGTGCGTCCGAGAGTGGTCATTAGTGAGACCGTCCCCCATTTATTTTTACCCTACAACATTTTTTTAAAACATACCTACGCCCTATCTCCACTCCCTAAGTAGGCTCTCATACAAAATTACATTTTTATAAAATTTGCTCCAACTGTTATTTGTATTGGAGCCTACTTAGGGAGTGGAGATAGGGCGTAGGTATGTTTTAAAAAAATGTTGTAGGGTAAAAATAAATGGGGGTCGGTCTCACTAATGACCCCTCTCGGACGCTCCATTGGACCGGTAAAAGCTGATTAAATAAAACAAATTTACAAAAAATAAAAAAAATTGTATGGGGACCGCCTTAACAGTTAATGATAGAGGGTAGGTGTGTTCAGAGAAAATGTTTGGACTAAAAAAATATTGTGGGTCGGTCATACATTTTGTTACTCTAAGGGCATTATTAGGGCAGTTAGAGCGGTTGAAGCAAATTTTAAAAATGTCGCTTTGTGTGGGAGCCCCCTTAGAAATTGGAGATAGGTTACTAGTTTGTACTAGAAATGTTAAGACGTAAAAATTAATGGGGGTCGGTCTTATAAATGACCCCTCTAAGACGCACCATTTGAGCAGTAGAAATGATTTTAAGATTGGAAAATTACAAAAAAAAATTTTTCAAAAAATTTTGAAAAATAGTTATAATCGTTATCCCACGATCCTCCTGGGCAAAAAATTTGTAGAATCGATAGAAGTTTTACACAAAAAAATTTCAAAAAAATCGAAGAGTACAAACATTTTCAAAAATGAGATTTAAATTTTAAAACTTAAAAATCGTATTCTAGAGCGCTTTTAAGAATTTTTTGGGATTTTTTTTTTAAAGTACCTAAAAAAACAAAAATTTTGAAAAAAAAGTTTTGAAATTTGGACCATTATTGAAGAAGTTATGATTAAAAGAAGTTTGAGTAAATGAGCAAACTACCAATTTTTAAAAATTCGATATCTTTTGAACAGGTCATCAAAAAAATCTGAAAATTTACCACGAAGGAGTTTTCGAAGGGTACTAAAAACTGTTAACAAATTAGGAAAATCTAAAAAAAAAAAAAATTTCAAAGTGTCCGATTTGACATGAAATGCCCCATATATAAAGGCCGAATAGATATTTTTTATAAAAAAAACATTTCTCAATTTTCTATTAAACATTTCCACAAGGTGACCTTTCTTCATTATTAAAAATTGTTCATTTGACATTTATAATATAACAATATAATTTCATTAAAAGTAATTTATTACATTTAACAATCAATAAATTAATTTATTTTGCTAAAGATGATAGAAAAAGTAAAAAAAAAAAAACTAAAACTACCAGTCACATAGAATTCTAATCAATCAAACTAACAGCACGTTATTTTACCATTTATTTCTAATAAAATACAATAAAAAAAATAAAATAATTGAATATAAGGCTCAAATGAAAGTCATAGTGTGAAATAGAAATGGGACAGTGGGTGAAAAAAAAAATATAAAAAATATCTTTAACATTTTGTCAACAATATTTAACGCGTGACCTCAATGCGAAAAATAACAAAATAAATTTTTCAAAAAAAAAAAAATACATGAAAAACGTGTTAAATATATATCAAAGCTTTCATAACAAAATGGTGTTAAGGGTTCCAAACAGCCCTTTTTTTTGATGTGTGCAAAATTTTTTTTTTTTATAAATGTATTATAATTTGTTATATAATATTATTATATAGCAAAAGGTAACAGTTTATTTTTTTGACAACCTATAACCCAGCAAAGAAAGTTGAAAGTGATTTTTAAGGAAACAAAAAATTTAATTTTATGAATTTTTTAGACCTACAAGTATGCAACAAAATTTTGTTTAATATTTTTAATGGAAATATAACACTGTGCTAAATCACAAAAATTCAGGGGATTTCATATGTAAATTAAGAGTTTTTTGAAGTCCCTACCAATCAGTAGAAAAAACTGCTGAAAATACACCTATTTTGAGCCATATGAGAAATCTGCTGATTTTAGCAGACCAGTTTGCTGAAAATCTGTCATGATTATTAAACTGAAATTAGCAGATAAATCTGTCAAAACAGCACAGAAATCTGTGAAAACATATACTAGAAAATTTCCCAGTTGGCAAAATAATATCACAAGAAAGTTTTTGAAAAAAGGATTACAGCAAACTATTTCTGTAAAATTATAAAAACACTTAAAATTTTGATAGCAAACTATTTCCGAATAATTAAAAAATAATCTGCTAAAAATATTTTGAAATTTAGCAAACAGAATCAGTAAAATTTCTGTTATTTTCTAAAACTGAATGACAGAGATTTTAGTAAAATATACATTTTAGCATAAAAAACTGCTGAAAGTTTGCTAAATTAAATTTAAAGTCGTTTTACAGATTTTTTGACAGAGTTTTTCTTTTGAGTTTAGAGTACGAAAATGCACATTGTTTTTCTTGATCACTTCGTTTAGAACTTTTTTACAAGCAAAGGTGTTGAAAATCAAAATTTCTTGAATTAAATATATTGAAGTGTTTAAAATATTTCACTGATATTTTATTTAACACACAAATTTTTTGTTTTATTTTCTTCATCAACCTGTTTCTGTAAAAACATAACATAAAAGTGTTGATGACATTGTGTCATATCGTTTACAGTGCTAGTTCTGCTGCTGATGATGATACTCCTATGGCGGTGGCTGTTCGTGACAATATCAAAAAAAAATATATAGGCCAGTGAAAAATATGTTTGTCCTAGTAAAAACGTTAGGAATTTAAGCCATAAAATAATTTTATAATTTAATATGATTCTGTTAAATATTTTTTTTAAGCTTTTAAATAGAAAACGAATAAGAGTTAAAACACCTCAATTCAACCGAAAAAAGTTGCATTTTTGACCTTACCACTTTCGAATTTGATGAAACTTGGAATATAGTTGGGCCCTTACAAAAAAATCATAATGCCAAAATTTTGGACTTGTGGCAGTTTTCCTTCCCGAGATATGGGATCTTGAAATTTGACAAAATCGTATATATTTGACAAAAGTGTTCTGAGATAAATAAGGATAACTCGAAAAGTATTAACAATACAGGTCTCAGTCAGGTTGCAAATAATAGGTAATGAGACCGCCTTTAAAATGGCGTTCCCCAAGATTTTTTTTGAAAAAGGTCAAAGGTCATTGGTTTTAACCTTAATTTTTGGAGAGCTATATTCCAAAAAACGATATTTTTAAAATTTTGGAAAAATATATGTTGTTAAGAATCACCTATACTACTTAAGTTTAAATTTTCAGGATGGAGTCGTCATTGGAACTTTTTATATTAATAGAAACATTGTGACAGGATAGAAAATGCGTTGTAATTTCCCTTAGAAAAAAAAAATATTTTTTTCTCTTTGAAATTCTGGTACCAAAATTCGTTTTTCTGAATGTTTTTGACGTGCTGAGTACAAATATGACCTTTGAACTGGCCTATCGCTATTAGTTTTCGAGATATCTGCACATAAATGTGTGAAAATTTATAAAACGCTATTGCTGTGTTTTTTTGAACATTTAGGTGCATATATCTTGAAAAGAAATAGCGATAGACCAGTTCAAAGGTCATATTTGGACTCAGCACGTCAAAAACATTCAGAAAAATTAATTTTGGTACCAGAATTTCAAAGAGAAAAAAATATTTTTTTTTTCTAAGTGAAATTACAACGCTTTTTCTTTCCGTGACAATGTTTCTATTAATATAAAAAGTTCCAATGAAGACTCCATCCTGAAAATTTAAACTTAAGTAGTATAGGTGATTCTTAACAATATATATTTTTTCCAAAATTTTAAAAATATCGTTTTTGAGATATAGCTCTCCAAAAATTAAGGCTAAAACCAATGACCTTTGACCTTTTTCAAAAAAATCTTGAGGAATGTAATTGTAAAGGCTGTCTCATTACCTATTATTTGCAACCTGACTGACCCCTGTATTGTTATTACTCTTCGAGTTATCTTTATTTATCTCAAAACACTTTTGTCAAATATATACGATTTTGTTAATTATCAAGACCGAAAAATTTTCCAGAAGCCTGAAAAATTGGCAAAATCTCTTTTTTATTAAAGTAAGCCCCAGTACTTAATTTCATTAAATTTGGAGGGGGTGTGGTCAACTTCTCGGTAGAATTGATGTGTTTTAGCTCATAAGGGGGTTTTCATCTTAAGTGACACAACTTTTGAAAGCGATGTCTTTCAATCTTGATGGAATTTTTTCTAAGGTTAATCCTATTGGATAGTAGTTTGAACACAATTTTTAAACAAAATCGGCCAAGGACTCTCTGAGTTAGAGAATATGGCCAAACCAGTGTTTTTCTATTTCATGTAACTTACTATCTTTTGCTCTGGACAAAATGACAATTTTCAAACTCCTCTAACTCTGGTATGTGACCAAAAGTTTATCAAAAAAACTCTAAAAATTTACATAGTTTTAATTAAATTTATTTGATTTCAAACTTGAACACACGAAATAATTGGGAACAAAAATAACAATATTCACATTTTTAATAAAAAAAAACTTCTCTAACAAGGGAAGTCTCCCTAGTGTCACCAACGGATCTTTATGGAATTGGTTTTATTTTGTATTCATATACAGGGGGTAAAAAGGAAGGGCCATTTATCAGTTTTTTTCGTTTATCTCCTATATTATGCAAAGAAACCTAGTCATATTACATACCAAATGAAAGGTCTTGGAAAACCTATCTACGTGTGCTAAGAACGTGCCCAAACATGCACAAGTTTTCGTCATATTGAGTAAAATACCAAATTTTTAGGGCATTTTTGTTAATAAGTCGAAAAATATTAAGTTCTTTGGCCCGTTGTTAGCACTACGAGATAGGTATTTTTAATACCTTTAATCTGATACCACACATGCCTATATTAATTTTGTTTAAATAGGCGTAAATCGTAAAAAACTGAAAAAGTTCAATTTCCCCCTAAACAAATCGACCCCCCTAAAAATGAGTTTGGGCCGCTAAAAAAAAATACGGGTCGAATTAATTTTCGTTCTAAACAACATATCCAAATTTCATGAAGATCGGAGGGTGACCACAGGGAGACTTGCCTTGTAAGTTGGCATTCCAACGGCGTTTTTAATTTTGTTTAACTTTGCGTGCATTGTTTAACTTTGCGTGCACTCCATAACTTCTCTGCTTCAAAAACACTAACACCTGACAAACCGTCAAAATTATTCTTTGTGTATTGCTTATATTTTAAACTATTAAAGCTCAAATATTTAGTGGCGCATTTAAGCGGTTGATGTTCACCGAGATTTTTATAAATCAATAAATGACAGCTTGATCAGGGGCTTTTTAAATGTGAAAATTGTGTTTCTTATTATTACTTTCATAAGCTTATTGTTAGTGAAAAAACTAAACTTTAAATGTGCCCGATTAAATGCATTACCCGCTTTAACGGTGCGCACGCGAAACATTATTTTTTACTTCTTGTTTAAATTCAATTTTTAAGCGGCAACTACATATAAGAAATCTTATTTATTTTCTTCGACTGTAATGCACAACAAGCATGGATAAGTAATAATTTAACACAAAATAAAGGCAAATGCCTTCATATAAATGCGCCCGAATAAATGTTTCGCACGCGAATTTTTAACTTTGTAGAAATTATTCATAAACTTAAATGCTAGATGTTTTCACGTTTTTTTTCATAAAGTCCACATTTTCAGTGTCACATTTAAGCGGGGTAATAAAAACTTACAAAATTAAAGAAAATCGTTTAAGAATGCCTTGAATTTCTCATATATTTTTAAAATGCGCGTGATATGGCTTTTACACAACTGTCAATATTTGATTCCTGATCAATTTCTCTTTCATTAACCCATTTCGATCCTCTGTTCGATTTTTCGAATAGTAGTGATCACATTTTTCAAAAAAAATATTTATGTATGAAAAAGATGGAATTTCAGGTCAATATGGTTACGAATGCTAAGTCTCATCTTTCTGCAATTAAAAAAAAAATATCTCCCCCTGACCACCGAAATTTATATGTCCTTGACATGCAACTCAAATCAGCACAGAAATTGTTTCAAGCAAAAGCGAAAATTTAGCATTTTTTATTTTCGGCCTTTAATTTTTTTATTTTTTAGATTTAGTTTATTATTAAATTCCACTGATTTGAATAATTTTGAAACAATTTATTTTTTTTTATTACATAAAATGTTAAAATACAGGCTTTTGTGGAATAACGGAAAAATTTTGACAAGATTTTTGAGATAATCGGGTGCTAATAACCCTAGAAAGTACCTTTTTCCAAAAAAGAAAAAAAAAATAATCTTGGTCCAAAATGGGTTAATATGCAAGTAGTGTTGACAGTTGGGAAATGCCATAAACATAATTTTTGTGAAAATTGTGAGTTTTTTGAGAATACCTGCAATTTTAGATAGTTTGAAAATAATAAAGTTAGTCATAACCAGTCATAACTGTGAATAGGCCTGTAAGTCTATAAACAAAATTACCCAGCAAAAAAAGTGCGGAGTACTTCTATTTGGAGTGCTTTAAAACTATAACAAATGTAATGAAATACAACAAAAATAACAAAAAACACAAGAAAAAAACATACAAACAGTTTTTTGTACTCCTTAAAAAGTTGTTATTCGGCACTTAACTCATTACCTTCCGCGACACGCCCATACAAAAGTAAGTAGATATTCAGTAGATAAGAAGTACTCCGAGCTTTCAAACAACTTCCACGGAGTAGTTCTTATCTACTGAATATCTACTTACATTTGTATGGAGGTGTCGCGATAGGTAATGAGTTAAGTGCTGAATATCTATGTATACTGGAGTAGAAAAAACTGTTTGTGTGTTTTTGTCTTGTGTTTTTGTTATTTTTGTTGTATTTCATTACATTTGTTTACATTTGTGCTTTAAAACTATAAGCACTCCACTGAGAAGTGGTAATGACTTTTTTTGCAGGGTATAATTATTATTTGTTCACATTTTTAATCGGGTTTTCGGCAAGCAACTAATTTTTTTTGCCATCCCTTTTTTACATAGACTTCAGTTATATTCTCCCTATATTATTTATTTAAAGCCTAAAGTTATATTTTGAACTTGGCAGAATTGTTACAATAAGTAGTATATTTTACAATACATTGTAAAAGAAATTTGTTACATGTTTTTTTTTTATTCTGTGTTGAATGTTATTCTATTGCTTAAATTTTAATCTTATTTGCTTTAATTAATAAAAAATTTTATTCTTGTTTACTTTCAGGTAATATTCTCCAAAAGTTTAAGTAGTAAGTATAAATATTAGACACAGTTTAAAAGCGATTTTGTTTTAGTTTTAAAATAAAGCGCAAACCAGCGCAGAAGTGTAAAATTACGTCTCAAATTCTAAAACACTTTTCCTATAGAAAAAGTCCTGAGACATTTTTCCTCAAGGAAATGTCTTAGATTCTGAGATATTTATTTTATGATTCTGATATATTTTTTCTATAGAAAACGTCTCTGATTTGGAAACATTTTTCCTACAGAAAAAGGTTCAGATTCTAAAGTTGAAAATTTTTAGAAGTTTTTCTTATAAAATAGTTTAAGATTCAGAGAAATTCTCATCTGAGTCTCAGATGCTGTGACATTTTTCCTTAAGAAAAAGTCTCAGATTCTGAGACATTTCTCCTACCGAAAAAGTCTCAGACTCTGAGACATTTTTCGTATAGAAAAAAGTTTTAGATGCTACGACATTTTTCCTTCAGAAAAAGTCTCAGATTCTGAGACATTTTTTCTATAGAAAAAGTATCAGATTCTGAGGCATTTTTTCTACAAAAAAGTCAGATATTTTGAGAAATTTTTCCTTTAGGAAAAGGCTCAGATTCTAAGACATTTTTCCTATAGAAAAAGTTTCAGATGTTGTGACATTTTTCCTTTACAGATTCTGAGACATTTTTCTTATAGAAAAAATCTCAGACTCTGATACATTTTTCGTATAGAAAAAGTCTCAGATGCTGTGACATTTTTCCTTTATAAAAAAAATCTCAGATGCTGTGACATTTTTCCTTTAGAAAAAGTCTCAGATTCTGATACATTTTTCCTATAGAAAAAGTCCTAGATTCTGAGACATTTTTTCTACAGAAAAAGTCACAGATTTTGAGACATTTTTCCTATAGAAAAAGTCTCAGATTCTGAGACATTTTTCTTATAGAAACAGTCTCAGATTCTGAGACATTTTTCTTATAGAAAAAGTCTCAGATTCTGCGACATTTTTCTTACAGAAAAAGTCTCAGATTCTGAGACATTTTTTCTATAGAAAAAATCTCAGATTCTGATACATTTTTTCTAAAGAGAAAGTGTCAGATTCTAAGACATTTTTTCTATAGAAAAAGTGTCAGATTCTAAGACATTTTTTCTTACAGATAAAGTCTCAGATGCTGTGACATTTTTCCTTTAGAAAAAGTCTCAGATTCTGAGACATTTTTCCTATAGAAAAAGTCTCGCACTATAGAAAAAGTCTCAGCTTCTAAGACAATTTTACAATAGAAAAAGTATCAGATTCTGAGTCATTTTTTCGATAGATAAAAGCCTCAGATTCTGAAAAACTTTTCCGATGGAAAAAGTCTTAGAATCTGAAACATTTTTCTATGGAAAAAATCTCAGAATCTGAAATATTTTCCTAAAAAAAGTCTTCTGAGACATTTTTCCTTAGAAAAAGTCTTAGATGCGGAAACATTTTTCTTATAGAAAAAGTCTCGTACTCTGAGACATTTTTCCTATAAGAAAAGTTAACTTAAAAACAAGATTGAGAAAAATAAAATTGCGATTTTTTAGGAGTAAATATTTAAATTCTTAGACAAACAATTCAATGTCTTGCAAAATTAATTGTAATCACCGTAAGTTATTATCTAAGACATTATAATATAAAATTTTTAATTAGAATTAAGTTAAACTTTCAAAAGTTACACGGGCCATTCCAGAAAATTTAGCTCAAATTTTAGTCATTTTTGGAAATGGTGTCTCAGATTAATTTGAACCTTGACACATAGATAGCCCTCATAAATATGATATATGTACCATTAGAGTGTCCCTTATTTTGGAAATGTTGGAAATGTTGAGACGGTACCCCCTCATTTTTTTCCTTTTGACTAAAAAATAACTCAGGAAAAATTTTACGCCCCTACGACCACGCCTTCCCTACGCGACGGGGCCTTGAAGAACGGGGCCTTAAAAATAATTTTTCCATACAAACCAAAAAATTTTTTTTTGATTTTTAATTTTTTTGTTATTAATTATAATATTACTTGGTTAGCTTATTCACGACAAAAAATTTGATTTTGGTGGGATGAGGCTTTCAGTTCTAAAAAATTTTTCGGGTCCTACAGTAAAAATTTTTTAAAATTTTTTTTTTTTTTCAGTTTTGACAAGCAACAGTTTTAGTTGTAATGTTGCTTTTAATGATATATATTCATAAAAAAAATATTATTCATATCTGTGACATCTTGATCGTGTATCGAAAAACATTTTTTAGATCACGATAAAGATGTCACAGATAGGAATAATAAAAATTTTTTAGAACTGAAAGCCTCATCCCACCAAAATCAAATTTTTTGTCGTGAATAAGCTAACCAAGTAATATTATAATTAATAACAAAAAAATTAAAAATCAAAAAAAAAATTTTTTGCTTTGTATGGAAAAATGATTTTTAAGGCCCCGCTCTTTACGGCCCATTCGCGTAGGGAAGGCGTGGTCGTAGGGGCGTAAAATTTTTCCTGAGTTATTTTTTAGTCAAAAGGAAAAAAATGAGGGGGTACCGTCTCAACATTTCCAACATTTCCAAAATAAGGGACACTCTAATGTACCATATATCATTTTTTTACACTTAGTGTATTTAACGAATTATGGCGCGTCAAAGATTGACTTTTTAAGCAAAAGTAAGAAAAATACATCACTTTTAAAGAGCTGTAACTTCTTAACCAATGAACCGATTTTCACAAATTTAGGCTCATGTGAAAGCTGGGGATTTTCTTTTAGAAAATATTTTTAAAATAACACAGTTTTTTTTACAGAAATGATGCAAAAATGCAAAAACATTTTTTCTTTTCGAATATTTAAAAAAACACATCTTCGATTTTTTTTAAAAAAATTCTGGTGAAAATAACAATGTTTTGTATAACATATTCAAAATTCAGAGTGGGATCTCCATGGGATCAAAAAATATTATTTTTTAAGTACGAGGTTCTCATATTTTTCCCTTAGAAAATTTAAATTTCTAATGTTTTGAATGTTTTCAAAATTTTAATATTATAATTTTCTTTGAAAATTTAAATTTTTATATTGAAGAAACATAAAGTTTTAATTTTCTAAGGTAAAATTTAAGAACTTCGTACTAAAACCAGAATATTTTTTGATCCCATTGGGATCCCACTCTGAATTTTGGATATGTTGTACAAAACAGTATTGTTTATCACCAAACTTTTTTTAAAAAAAATCGAAGATGTGTTTTTTTAAATATTCGCAAAAAAAAAATGTTTTTGAATTTTTGCAACCCTTCTGAAAAAAACCGTATGCTTTTGAAGACATTTCCTAAAAGAAGAAGAATTAAGCTTTCATATGAGCCATTACTTGTGATAATCGGATTACTAGTTAAAAAGTTAGAGCACGTTAAACATCATGTTTTTTTTCTGACTTTTGCTAAAAAAGTCGAACTTTGACCCGCGATAATTTGAAAACTACAGCAAATTTTGAAAATCCAAAAATGCAACACATCTCATATAAACGTGGATATCTATGAGCCAAATTCTCAGTGGCGTCCAAAGGCATGTTTCCGAACAGTGGGGCGAAAATTTTTGGAATTACCCACATAAATTCTGTTTAAAGCAGTACAAAAATTGTAATTGTTTTTTTTCCAACTCTATTAAAAATTCCCCCCGTGACAACAAATAAAATAATGAAAATAAATAAAAAGTTAGATAAAGTAGATAAAATAATAAATATATCAACACCTTAATGTTTTGTGAAAGATAAAAAGGGTAAAGTATTTATTCTGACAGCTTAGTTGTTTAACTCTTGACTGTTTGGCGTTATAATTGTGGAACATATTCTTTTTCAAGATATGCAGAGAGTGGTTCAAAATAAAATAATGTTTTTTTAGAGTTCTCATCCTCATTTTATGTAATTTGGTGCAAAAAGCTTTGTCTAATTTTTTCAAATTTTTAAAAAAATGTTTAGAACTCTTACGCGCATAATTTTGCATACGTTGTGCATGTAAAAAAACAATATAATTTTTTTTCTTTGAGGCCTCACCCCCGATTTAATTTTATTTGGTGCAAAAATATTTGCCTGATTTTTTTTCAGATTTTTAAAATAAAATTTAAAGGTGTTTTTACCATCATTTTGACTCCGTGTTGCTTTTGGGGGGAAAATTTTATTATCTATCCTCCGCATAACAAAACTTTTTTGGCAACAATTTTGAAAAAAAAAATGTGACCCCCTAAATGAACCATGGATGCAAAATTATGGTAAAAACACCTTTAAATTTTTTTTTAAAAATCTGAAAAATCTGGCAAATATTTTTGACCCAAATAACATTTAAAAAAAACCTTGTCAAATTACAAGAAAAAGTCTCGTAATCCCCTTTACCAATATTTGACAGTTTTTCTTGTTTTTTAACAAAATATTTTCGATCGAAATTTACATTTTTTTTTTAATTTTACAATTATTTTTTTTTTAATTTTACAAATTTTCAAGTTTTTATACAAAAAAATCAAAAATTCCTTGTAAGTTTTATTGTTTTACAAAAACGCTCGTAATTTTTACTAGCAATTCTCGTAAAATAGAAGGTAAAAAATCTAGTCAAATCACGAAACCTCCTAGTTATTTCAGTAGCCTTTAAAAAAATTGAAAATTTACAATTTTTTTAGTAAAAAGCTTGTAAAATTACAAAATTATTGAAAGAAAATCTTGTAAAATTACTTGGAATTCTCGTCAAATAGGAGGTTGAAAAAAAAAAGTTTTTCACGGTTTTTTGTGTGGATAAATATACACACCGAAAAGCTTTATAAATTAAATTTGTTTGCATAATTGAAATTTTCAAAATAATATAAAAAAGTTCTGAAAGATAATAAAAGTAAAAAATTCTCATAAATTGTAAAAACATTTCCTTGGTATAAAGCACATTTAAAAAAAAATGTCATAAAAAATTTTAATTTTGGAGATATGGTCTTTCCAAGTTGTAGCTTTACTTTAATATATTTCCACTAGGGTCCGTGTAGAACAATTTTATAAACACCCAGCAAAAAAAGTGTGGAGTACTTCTATTTGGAGTGCTTTAAAACTATAACAAATGTAATGAAATACAACAAAAACAACAAAAAACACAAGAAAAAAACACACAAACAGTTTTTCTACTCCATAAAAAGTTGTTATTCAGCACTTAACTCATTACCTTCCGCGACACTCCCATACAAAAGTAAGTAGATATTCAGTAGATAAGAAGTACTCCGAGCTTTCAAACAACTTCCAACTACTTACTTCCCCGGAGTACACTCATAAAAGTTTTACAGTTACTGTTTCACAGTCAAACAAATAGTTTTCGTTTCAGTTAATATTAAAAGAAAATTCGTTTGTTTCACATACAAATATTCTAAACAACTTTTTGAACGTTTACTCAAATACATAACTGTCTTTTAAATAAAATTTTCCGTAACGTTTGTTTTTTTCAGTAATTTAAAAAACAAACCACATTATTTTATTTGTCGTTTGCAAACCTGTAAAAAATGTGTACTTAAGTATTTTTAAGTAAATATTGAAATACTTATACTTGAAGAGTTCAAGTTCAAATATTTGTTTTACTTACTTAACATTTTTTTAAAGTAAGTAAAAAAAATATTTGTATTTAACAAATCAAGTACAAGTAAATTCAAATATGTTTATACTTGCTATAAGTAAAATACTTGCTATAAGTAAAATACTTATTACTAGCAGAGTACCCGGCGTTGCCCGAGGAATAAAAATTCGAAATTTTAATCAATAATTATGAAATTTGTGTAAATTTTTTTTTCTAAGAACAATTAAAAAAATCTATTTTTATTGAACAAAATTGAAACATTGAAGAAAATTGTTTTCCCCAAAATCGAATGTTAAAAATTTTATTAATCTTTATAAAGGTATCAAAGTATTTTGATTTAGATTGGATATTTTATTTTAATAAAAATTTATTTCCACGGTTAATATTTTTCAGAACAGAAAATATTTTTATTATTTTGAACATAAGTAGTAAAGATTTTTCAAAAGGGAATGTCTCAAATCCTTAAAATATTTCTATTATCAAAGAAAAATTTTAACACGGAATGTGTTAAACTGAGACTTGTCAAGTTGACCCCAGTGTTTTTGTTAACTTGACCCTACGTATGTGGATCATTCTCCCATCAGACCTTTAAGTTATCTGGAAGGGGAAAAGTAAAAAAAAACAAAATATTGTTATGTATTCATTTCTGAATTATTTTGATTTAATGCCTTTTAATTCAAAAACCCCCATGATATTTAGTTGTTCAAACCCAATGGTTCTTTTTGGTCTATAAATCTTATGTTTAAACTTTTAGACAAATCTGACAAAATTAACCTGTGCCTTTGGGTGGTTAAATTTTTGGCAAAAAAAAAAAATTTTGCCATACAAACTAATTTTTTTTTTCAACTTTTTAATTAATTTATTTTTTTTTAATAATGCTTTACTTGATTAAGCTTAATAATGACTAAAAATTTCATTTTGGAGGGATAACCCCTTCCTCTTCAAAATTTGCTTCGAAAAAAAATGTAGGTTGTTGGAGTCCTACTCTAAGAATTTTTAATTTTTTTTTTCTTAATTTTGACTTGAAAGGATTTTAGCTGAGATGTATTCACATAAAAATATTATTCTTATCTGTGGCATTTTTATCGTGTTCTTAACTGTATAAAAAAATTATGAAAAATGCCTTTACACTTTTTTCAAATTTTATGTATTGTCAAAAAAAATTAATTTTGTAGATAGCCTGGCAAATTATCGTTCGTTTTGGTGTAAAAGCTATATGTTAAAATTTTTAGCCAAATCGGACAATTTTAACCCGTGCCACTGGGTGGTTTAAATTTTTTGTGAAAATAAAAAAAAAAATTTAGGGTTAAACTTTTGCACTTCAGCGGCACATGTTAAAATTGTCCGATTTGGCTAAAAATTTAAATATAGAGTTCTTAGGCAAAAAGCAACCATAATTTGCCCAGCATTTGACGAAATTCGACAAAAGCCATTTTTTGTGATAATAAAATGTGAGAAAGGTAAAAAGTGAATTTTTTGCTATTTTTAGAACGTGATAAAGACGTTACAGAAAGAAATAAGATTTTTGTGTTGATATGTATCATTAAGAGCAACATCTCAAAGAAAAATTCTTTCGAGTCAAAAGTTTTGACTCAAAACTAAATAATTTTTTTTTTAATTTTTTAGAGTATGACTGCAACGTCCCTAAATTTTTTTTCGGAGTCAATTTTGAAGCGTTTATTCCACGAAAATTAAAGTAAAGTAAAATAGTAATTAAAAAAAAAAAATAAAAAATCGAAAAAAAATGTTGTTTGGTTTGTATGGAAAAAACGGTCTAGTTTTGTCCGATTTGGCTAAAAATTTTAACATAGAGTTTTTAGACCAAAACTAACCATAATTTGCCCGGCGATCGACAAAATTCGAAAAAAGTCATTGTTCGTGCCACCCTAATATACATAAACGGAATATCGGTAGTCAAAATTGAATTCGATCGACATAACTGGTTTTAAACTGAAAACTTTTTTATTAAACGTTTGGCTGTAAAAACATAAATTTACAGTTAATTCTCTTCTTCCAAAAAATCTTCTTCCAAAAAGTTGTCCCAAACATTCGGTTTTTTAAATGTTCAGGACGTAAATAAATTCTTTCGAATAGTGTTTTTTATTTTAAATTTGAAATATCGAACCGTGAGTTTTATAATATATGAGGTACAGATCCCCGAACAGTGATAAAACTGAATGCCCAAGGCGTGTTAATAAACTAATTTAAAAAACTGAAAAGGCTAAGTTGTTTGTTAAAAAATGAGCTTTCCAATAGCATTCACATTAAAATCTGACTTATTGTGTCTTTTTAAAAGCGGAAAAACTGATTTTTTTTTTTTCATATTTTGGCATTTTCAAAAGTCCCTCTTAAACGATATAAAAACATTCTATAGCCTATAATCTTAGTTGGAATGAAAGCTTTATTATGGTTTTTATCTCATCAAAATCGGTTCAGTAGTTTCTTCAAACACCGGTGACAAAGAAAATTTTTGCGAAAAGTGCGTTTTATAATATAGTATAGATATAGATAGATGAGGTACAGATCCCCGAACAGTGATAAAACTGAATGCCCAAGGCGTGTTAATGAACTAATTTAAAAAACTGAAAAGGCTAAGTTGTTTGTTAAAAAAAGAGCTTTCCAATAGTGCCATTCACATTAAAATCTGACTTATTGTGTCTTTGTAAAAGCGGAAAAACTGATTTTTTTTTCATATTTTGGCATTTTCAAAAGTCCCTCTTAAACGATATCAAAACATTCTATAGCCTATAATCTTAGTTGGAATGAAAGCTTTATTATGTTTTTTATCTCATCAAAATCGGTTCAGTAGTTTCTTCAAACACCGGTGACAAAGAAAATTTTCGCGAAAAGTGCGTTTTATAATATAGTATAGATGAGGTACAGATCCCCGAACAGTGATAAAACTGAATGCCCAAGGCGTGTTAATAAACTAATTTAAAAAACTGAAAAGGCTAAGTTGTTTGTTAAAAAATGAGCTTTCCAATAGTGCCATTCACATTAAAATCTGACTTATTGTGTCTTTTTAAAAGCGGAAAAACTGATTTTTTTTTTTTCATATTTTGGCATTTTCAAAAGTCCCTCTTAAACGATATAAAAACATTCTATAGCCTATAATCTTAGTTGGAATGAAAGCTTTATTATGGTTTTTATCTCATCAAAATCGGTTCAGTAGTTTCTTCAAACACCGGTGACAAAGAAAATTTTTGCGAAAAGTGCGTTTTATAATATAGTATAGATATAGATAGATGAGGTACAGATCCCCGAACAGTGATAAAACTGAATGCCCAAGGCGTGTTAATGAACTAATTTAAAAAACTGAAAAGGCTAAGTTGTTTGTTAAAAAAAGAGCTTTCCAATAGTGCCATTCACATTAAAATCTGACTTATTGTGTCTTTGTAAAAGCGGAAAAACTGATTTTTTTTTCATATTTTGGCATTTTCAAAAGTCCCTCTTAAACGATATCAAAACATTCTATAGCCTATAATCTTAGTTGGAATGAAAGCTTTATTATGTTTTTTATCTCATCAAAATCGGTTCAGTAGTTTCTTCAAACACCGGTGACAAAGAAAATTTTCGCGAAAAGTGCGTTTTATAATATAGTATAGATGAGGTACAGATCCCCGAACAGTGATAAAACTGAATGCTCAAGGCGTGTTAATGAACTAATTTAAAAAACTGAAAAGGCTAAGTTGTTTGTTAAAAAAAGAGCTTTCCAATAGTGCCATTCACATTAAAATCAGACTTATTGTGTCTTTTTAAAAGCGGAAAAACTGATTTTTTTTTTCATATTTTGGCTTTTTTAAAAGTCCCTCTTAACCGATATCAAAACATTCTATAGCCTATAATCTTAGTTGGAATGAAAGCTTTATTATGGTTTTTATCTCATCAAAATCGGTTCAGTAGTTTCTTCAAACACCGGTGACAAAGAAAATTTTCGAGAAAAGTGCGTTTTATAATATAGTATAGATATAGAATATAGATATAGATGAGGTACAGATCCCCGAACAGTGATAAAACTGAATGCTCAAGGCGTGTTAATGAACTAATTTAAAAAACTGAAAAGGCTAAGTTGTTTGTTAAAAAAAGAGCTTTCCAATAGTGCCATTCACATTAAAATCAGACTTATTGTGTCTTTTTAAAAGCGGAAAAACTGATTTTTTTTTCATATTTTGGCTTTTTTAAAAGTCCCTCTTAACCGATATCAAAACATTCTATAGCCTATAATCTTAGTTGGAATGAAAGCTTTATTATGGTTTTTATCTCATCAAAATCGGTTCAGTAGTTTCTTCAAACACCGGTGACAAAGAAAATTTTCGAGAAAAGTGCGTTTTATAATATAGTATAGATATAGATATAGATAAGTAAAATAATTGAAGATAATGTTTACAAATAAAATATTTGAACTCAAATAAAATATTTGGCAACATTTTTTCAAATAAATTTATTTGTCAAAAATATTTTCTTGTAAAATTCGAAAAACTTTTTTTTTGTTATTTTGTTAATTTTCAAATTTACACTTAAATTTCGACATGCCTTTTCAATTTTAAGGACGGAACTTTTTTGCGATTGCTTTAAGTGGCTCCAAATGAAACCAGCATACTCAATAAATAATCCGATGGACATAGATATGTACATATATGCACAACTTTTTGCCCAGGTCGTAGAGCAAAAACTTTAGGAATTTGTCTCATAAAACTTCGACGGTCTTTCTCGGTCTTAAGGACGCCACTTTTTTGCAGTTGATTCAAAAGGATCTGTATATAACAGGGATTGTCTGGAAAATAATTTCTGATCTACTAACAGCTTTTTGTTCAGGTCGTAGAACAAAAATTTAAAAAAAATGGATGTTAACTCATTAAGTCATGTGATTTCCACGTATTTACGTACATAAAATTGGAACGGTATTTTTTGGTCCCAATGACGTCCATTTTTAGCGGTGGCTTAAAATGGATTCATATGAACCCAGTATATTCTAGACATAAATTTCGGTCTGACTGCAGCCTTTTCTCCAGATCGTAGTCAAATTTTTTTAGTTTTTTTTTTTTGGGTGGAAAGGAAATATGAAGGAAAAATAATTCACGGAAAAAAATCAACTAACACTCACGCAATTCACTACTCACACTCACTCACAATCACGTCAGTTAAATTGAGTTTCAGTCACACTTACGCGTTTGTAAAATAGTTCCAATATTTATATATTTCTGCTGAAAATCCGACATTTTAAACAACATCCTTACAGAACATAATAAAGCTGTATAACAAATACATATGCATTTATGTAAAAAGGTGATTTCAAAAATTGGTTGTTTTCTAATGTTGAATATTTGAAAAATGTGGGCAAATATAAAAATATTTGAAAAATGTGGACAAGTATTAAAATATTTGAAAAAATGTTCTCAAATATTTTATTTGTAAACATTGTTGACAAATATTTTATTTGTAAACATTTTTTTAAATATAAAATTTATTTGAAAATATTTGAACTTGAACTCTTTAAGAAAGTATTTTGTTTTACTTACTTGTAAAAATGTTAAGTAAGTAAACAAATATTTGAATTTGAAATTTTCAAGTACAAATACACAAAATATTTGAAAATTATAGAAATAAGTAAATATATTTTCAAGTATTTACAGGTCTGGTCGTTTGTTATTTGTCAGTTATTTAAAAATTTCTAAAATTAGATTTTTTTTTTGAATTTGAAAATGAAATTTAGTTGCTGAAAATATAAGTAGCTTGTGACACAGAGGGTAGCGTGCTGGGCTATCAGCCAGAAATTATGAGTTCGATTCTGCTCAGGTTCGAAGTTTTTTAAAATTATTTCTATAAAAATAAATAAAAATGAATGTAAATTTCCGTTATTTTAACCGTTTTTTCCGTAAAATTTTGTCAGTCATTTTTTACGGATTTTTAAGTTATTTTTACGGATTTCAACAGTTATTAATTAACATTTAAAAATAACTGAGAAATGTTTTTGTTTTAAATGAAATATAAGTAGTCCGTTTTTTAAATAAAGTTTCATTTGTTTCAAACGTATTTTCTGTTGAATTTACTTACATAATATTTTAAGTGTAGTTCTTATCTACTGAATATCTACTTACATTTGTATGGAAGTGTCGCGATAGGTATGGAGTTAAGAGCTGAATATCTATGTATTCTGGAGTAGAAAAAACTGTTTGTGTGTTTTTGTCTTGTGTTTTTTGTTATTTTTGTTGTTTTCATTACATTTGTTGTAGTTTTAAAGCACTCCACTGACAAGGGAAGTATCTCAACCCTTATGAACCGATTTGCCTGAAACTTAAAACATATAATAAAGAGACAATTCTAAAGTTGGGGTGTCTCGGCTTATCGGCCATATCGGGGACTGAGGGGTTCAAAACATGGGTCAAAAAATGGCGAAAAAATAGTTTTTTGGATTTTTCAGCTATTTCTTTCTAAGAAACTATATGATGTTTACATATGAGAAGAAAGGGTTATTTAATGCCTATCCAACGGTGGCATAACCTTGTGAAAGTTTGACTTTGTAAAATACTTTTTTCATGAAAATGTGTAAATTTTGGGGGGTATTTATATGAAGACATAGACCGACGATGTCCATATGAATACGAAATAATCTTCATTAAATTTAAGTCGACACGTATTTTTGCTCTAGGCGATATTCCTGTTAGTTCGGGAGTTATCGAAATTTTCCCGAAGGTCCACATTGTTTCATAAGGGGACAACGAAATTTTAAAACACCGATATGGCCGAAAAGCCGAAACACCCCAACCTTAAAATCGTCTCTTTTATATATATTTTAAGTTTCAGGCAAATCGGTTCATAAGGGTTGAGATACTTCCCTTGTGAGAAGTGGTAATGACTTTTTTTGCAGGGCACTGAAATATTTCTAAACAACAGGTCCACATTTTCACAAAGTTAAGTTTAAAATGGTCCAGGCAATGAAAACTTGTAGGTAAAGGGTTAATATATCAAACATATTATTTACAATCAAATTATTACAATTTAAGTTAAATTGAATGAAAAAAAAAATCAACAAATTAAAAAGTAAACATAATTAAATATTACAAAAGTTTTGGTTGTTATAAAAATAAATTTAAGATTTATACGATTTTGTAATGTTTTACCCTACATTGAGTAGTGGAGCTTTCATTGTATAGTAGCGCCATCTATTGCGTAAAACTTAAGCTCTGAAATATGCAATAGGTTTTTCTGGTTAGAGTTGTTTGATTAATGAATTTAATTTATTAAATTTTATTACCTATTATGGTAATCTTTCGGAGTTTTATTAAGTCGCTCCTCACTGACTTTTTCATTTTTAATTTTGTTTCTTATTTACATTTATATTTATAACATCCAAAAAAAACAAACTTTTACATTATTTTGAAAAGAAAAATTTTTTTTGATACTAAAATAAACTTGTAAATGTTAAATTGATATAAACACATATTAAGAAAATCCTATAAATATATGCTACATGGACAGACATTCATACATATTTGATGGCGGAAGTCTAAGTAAAAAACTTATAAAAATAAAAAGTCGTAAATGTTTACGATAATTTTTATAATATTCTTTGTACATCTTTAAGAAAAAAAAAAGCTCAACTCAAAGACGTCGAAAAATCCATTTCGAACACACCAAAAAAAAATCGCATTTGGTACAATTATTATTATCATCATCATTTATAAGTGTATTTAGAGCATTTCCTTGTTCACATACACATGGAAATATATACAAATACATAAACAGAATTCATATCAAATTTGAACACATTCTTAAAGAACATATGACATCCGCTTTGGTGATATGTTTTGATCATTGGGGTGGAATTTATTTGAAAATTTAACAAAGAAAAAAATTAAATAGAAGAAGAAGTCAAGAAAATTAAGTAATAAAAAAAACATATCAAGAATTAGGGAAAATATTTTTGATTCGGAAAATGGAGAATATTTTTTATTCGGAAAAATTTAGACAAAAAATAGGAACAGTAATGAAAATATTAACAAAAAATTTATAAAAAAAATGAAAATTCCAAAAAATTTCAGGAAAATTTAGAATAATACAAAAAGCTTATCTAAGCTTATCTCAAAAACATTTTATGTAAGCTGCTGATCCTGTTTTCGAGTTATTGCTTAATAATTACACTGTTCGACAAAAAAAAACTCCCAGTAAAACATCCAACTGATTCTTAAAGATTTTTCTCTCTTGAATCCAAATCTGCCATCCAATTTTTTCTATCACATACTGTTTTTCAGATATTCTCTGTTAAAAAGTCGAAAAAACAATAATTTCGTACTTTTGGTGGTCCTCTGTTACAGATTCTTTCACAAATAGAACTTTATTCATATAAAATGGACTTCTTTATTCCAAAAGTGCAATCCAATTTTTTTCTAGCATGTTCCGTTTTCGAGATATTCGCATTGAAAAATTTTCAAACGCGAATAATTAATTGTTGCAGTTACTATATGACGATGGTTTGTGTAGTAAGTAGTAGTTGTTGTTTTCAATTACATTTTCAGTTGTTTTTGTATGAAAAATCTTTTTTTTTTGTAGTTGTTTTATAAAATAAATACAATAAATTACTACATTGCACAGTGGTAAATTCCGGCCAAAACCCTATAACTCTTTAATTTTTTATGTAAACTCATAACATTTTGTAGGTAGGTCAATAATATAATAATATGCCAATTTCGCGAAAAAAAATTCTGCGGAAATTTTTTTTTCCGCGAAAACTTTTTTTTTCCCGAACAAAATTTTTTTGAAGGTGTCTCAGATGTTGTTTCTCAATCATCAGTATTTTATCCATCATTTGTATCTGTGTGTTTTCCACATCACGAAAAGCTCTTCATTTAATATAAAAGACTCCACTTTAAATTTTTATTTAAAAAAAATGTAAATGCAAATACACAACTTTTCTTCGCTATAAAACCAAAACTAGTCAAAGAATTAGAACAAAACTTTGAAATCGCATGTTCTGCAGTGGTAGCATTTATTTGGCATCAATATAAAAAAAAAAAAAAAAAAAAATTTTTAGTTTTTCCCGGATTTTACCTCTGTGCATTGTAGCAACAGTTGTTTTATGTAGTTGTTTTTAGTCTATAAAAACAAAGTATTTTTCTAGAAATGTTTAGAAAAGCTTATTTGTTGATCGATTTGGAAGTGTGGGATACAGCAGGAACTATAACCAAATAAATAATTCCTAAATTAATTTAATTACAATTTATAAAATGTAATAAAAATATTTTTTATTTTACCGCTTTTAACGTTTTAGAAGGTTTTTTTGTTAATAAAAAAATTGAGAGAATTTCAGTTAGAGTTAAAACAACTGTAATTTGAAGTTGTTTCTACCGTATTCTATAGTTGTTAATCAATAGTTAAAAACAACACCGTAAAATGTAGTAAACGCCTAAAAAACAACAAATATAGTTGTTTTAACTGTCTTTTGAAGTGGTATTTACATTTATAATTTTTTGAGTATGGATTTTTTTATACTCTCCACTCTAGTGATAGAGGGTATTTATAAGTTTGTCATTCCGTGTGTAACACCTCCCAGTTGGCAAAATAAAATCACACCTGACATACTGCTGACTCTCCCTTTATGAAATCGCTGACATCTTCATACAATTTTTCAAAATGTCATCAATGACATGTCAGCAGTGTCCACCAGTATCGATGGCCACTAACAATTCGTTTAAACAACCGCTGACCAACAGCTGACATGTCATTGATGACATTTTGAAAAATTGTATGAAGATGTCAGCAATTTTATAAAGGGAGAGTCAGCAGTATGTCAGGTGTGATTTTTTTTGCCGACCGGGCTCGAGATATTGGTCTTGGACCCCATAAAGTACATATCGCTCCTTTACTTGTATAGTGTCACAACTCAAAATATTTGATTTTGCAGAAAACACGTTTAAAGTTTACTATTGAAACTGGTTCTTAATTGAAAAAGGCCGGTACATAGAAAATGTAATAATGGCGTGTACTCTTCTCCAACGGTGAGTTTAAAAGATATTAATACGAATTTTTGACACAATATGCAGCATGATATAACGAATAATTCTATATCATTTACTCAAAAAACGCATTTTTTGAGTTATGACACTATACAAGTAAAGGAGCGATATATTCATGATCCTCTATCGATTCTAAGTCGATCTAACGATGTCCGTCCGTCCGTCTTTCTGTCTGTCTGTCCGTCTGTAGAAAACACGCTTATTGTTGAAAGACTTAACAGAGACTTCTGAAGTTTGGCATATACATATGTTGGGCATTTACCTGGATGGTATTGCAATCCAGTGAAATCGGTCGAATGGTTAAAAAGTTATGAGCAAAAGACTGATTTTCGGCAAAGGTTTTTCGTGAATTTACGAGATAAAAAACACGCTAACTTTCGAAAGGCAATCTTATGAGGCTGAGGCTTAGCATATATATTTCTCGTTCCTCTGGCCAGGTTCGCATTGAATTTCAGACAAATCGGTCCAGTGGTTCAAAAGTTATCAGGAAAACCGTGAATTTCAGATTAGCTTCACCTTAAATCCACGTGTTGAAAACCCGTTAAACATGTTTTAAAAACATTGATAAGTCACAAAAATATTTTACAACGTATTTTTTTCACTTAAAAATATTTTTACACTAATAAAAAAAAAATACACTCGAAAAAAATTTTACACTCAAAAATAATTTAGTAAATTATTTTTTTTATTTCAAAAATTTGTTAAAAAGTCACAAAAATATTTTACAACGTATTTTTGTCACTTAAAAATATTTTTACACTAACAAAAAAAAAAAAGTACACTCGAAAAAAATTTTACACTCAAAAAAAATTTTACACTCAAAAAAAATTTAGTAAATTATTTTTTTTTTTGTCAAAGATTTGTTAAAAAAATAGTTTTTTACACAAAATAAAATATTTCTAATGAAATTTTTTTTTTTTCACGTTAGAAAATTAACTATCACTTAAAAAGGGTATTGTGGAGGGTATATTTACATAGAGCAGTATTTTTGTAATTACATATGGCCCCTTGGGCTCAGTTATTTTTGAAGAATAATAAAATAAATAAATAAATTCATAGATTCGGTCAAGTCGAATTTAACTTATCTTCTTTTTTTATTTTTTACACGCACTTAAAGTTTGTGATTTTAAAGCATTTAAAGTTTTTGTGTACTAAACAGTCCTACTTAAGGGACCCCTGGTGGTACCATTATTGGGCATATGGGGTCCAGGGTCAAAACTTAAGTTCGAAGTTTCGTCAGCTATAACCGGTATGAATTTCGCTGCAATTGGTCCAGTACCTAATTACTAAATGGCCAAATTATTAAAAATAAACCACTGTGCACCGTTGCGTTATTAAAAAGCAATTACAAATTTAAGTATACCCCGCATACAGTTTTCCAGCAATTATTATTTTAATTATAATAACAGGTCATCAACTTCAAATGCGTGTAAAAAAAATCTAGCGCTGAAAAAAGCCTTGAGAATTTTTTTAGGAATTATGTCACCTTTCATATGCTTTTGGTTTCATCCCATTCCAATTTTGGTTGTTGCACTGTGTTACTAAACTTCTATAATAGATCCCCTAAATATATTTGCCACCCTAAAATAGCGTGACTGCTAATGTTCCATATTTTTTGCCTAAAGGGAGTCGTTTTGTCATTTGTTTGTCTGCGCGTTTTATTTTCTTTTGTAACAAGAACTCGAAATTCCATGCTGTTAGTAGATTTTTTTTTATTACATATTTCATTTACGAAAAATTCTTTTAAGCTAAAGTTTTAAGACGTCACCGTTTTCTTTTTACCCTTACATACATAATTTCCTCTTTCTTTCATTTTTGCTATAAATGTCTGTAAGTATGTTACGAAAATATGCGCTAAAATGTTATTAGATTGTAATAAAATGGTTGCTAAATGGAAACGGATATTGTTATGTTGAATATCGAATGATTTTTATTGTTATTTTACAAAAGGTACGAGTATTTTTTATTATTATTATTCCTTTCTATTCGTTTTTTTTATATTGCAGTTTTAAGTTAACAAAATGGTATTGTGAAGTTTTATTATTTTGGATAAGGAAAGAAATAGAGATCTTTGTTGTGAAAAACAACTCGAATACAATATGCTGGAACATCTAAAAGTGTTAAGAAGTCTGTTTCTTTATGTTGGTTGGGGGGGGAGGGAGGATGATAATGTGTTGGAAATTACTTTTCTTTATCCCTTTTCATTTTTTTGTGTGTTCTTTGAAAAGGTATTTAAAGTTGAAAAGACATTTGCAATTTTTATTTAAATGATAATAAAAAAATTTAACGTGTTTTTTAATAAAAAAGTATTAAAAAAAGTTTTTTTATGTGTAGAAATGTGTAAAATTTCAAGATGTGGAAATTTGTTTTTAATTTTTAATTAATATATTTAAAAGCAGTAAAAAAATCTTTAGGAAGCAACTTTCAGGTCATTGACATTTTTGAAGAAATATATTAAACAGCATTTTTTTGCAAAGTTCGTTAATTTTTTTTTGTGTGAAGATTTTGTAGTTTTTTAAGTTTTGTGGAAAACGTCCAAAAAACTATAATATTCTGATACTTTATATTTTTCAATTTTGAAGTATTTTTCGCATACCGCACGAACTTTAAACCATTGACAGGCGCTAATAAAATTTTGTGAGGAAAATGTTTGTAAACCATTTACTACAGTTGTCAAATAATCGCCTTTCAACTTTGTTTGAATAATTCAAATATTTTTTTTTCTTCGTTCGATCAAACGATTAAATCTAAAAAAATATTCCATTAATCGACGAGAATAACGAATAAAAAATTGGTTATTAAAAAAATATTTTTATTAACAAAAAAATATTTTAATTAACAAAAAAATAAACAATTCATTCAAAAAACTTAAAAATAAAATAATTAATATTTTTATAACAAAAAATTAGTAAAAATCTTATAAATTGCATAACTAAATTTACTTTTTTGTATTAAAAATGAATAAAAAACATGAAATTTTAATAATGTTAAGTTTTAATTTGGTGGGAGTCGGTGGTGGACGATAAGAATTCTTTCCCTCTTCATAAAGGTTTACAAATTCATTTTTATGATATTTGCGCCTTAAACAACACTTTTGTCATTATTTTGAATTATTTTCTATAGCCACGCCCTTAAAAGGGGAAGGGCCGAAAAAATAGCATTTCCTAATCATCTTGGTCCAAATTAACTTCATATGTCATACAAATATTTCATTTGTTGAACAAATATACAAAAGATGGTGTTTTTCTGTTGATGTTTTAGTTCTTTAAGGGGGAAAATTATTCCCCTCGTCCGATTTTGCCACCGAACCAGCCAATGACCATAAGACATAATCTTGCCAAACTTCAGGAGTATAGCCCTTTTATTTTGGACTGTATCGCACCCTCCACAGAAGGACATCGCTAGAATGGCTTAGAATCGTTCACTGATCAAAAATATATTTCGTTAAACTATATTCAATTACCTTATGGGGTCCTAGACCAACATTTCGATACAGTAGTTGGAGGGTATAAAAAAAATAACTGTTCGATTAATTGACATAAATTAATCGATTTATTTCATATTTGACAATCGTCATTTTTAAATTAATCGAACAAGAGATTGGTTTTGTTTGATCGATTAGTCGAATTATTCTTACTCGGTTGACAACTCTATCATTTACCCTTTTAATGGACGCTTGTTTTATTAGAACTCTGAGTTTAATTTTGGAAAATGGACTAAAATGTCCCCTAAAATGACAGCTAAAGGGTTAATGTGTTCTAAAAAAAGAACCGCCGTACAATTGTACAAGTTCACTGAAGATGTTTAAACATATTTTTAAGATCAGATGTATATTTATTACAGTTCCTTTTACTTTTTCAAACGCCTTTCATAAAAAATAAAAAATTTCAGTGGGCCATAGAAACTAAATTTTGAACTAACTTAACAAAATCCTTGGTGGTTTTCTATATCCAATGGCCTACTTTTATTTTGCATTAGAGCCATACCATAAAAAAAATTTAAAGTTACTAGAAAAAGTGTCGTAATACCATTTTACCAAAATTTAACAGTTTTCCTTGTTTTTAGCAAAAATTTTCGATCGAAATTTACATTTTTTTGGTAATTTAAAAATTTTTTTCGTAAATGTCCAAATTTTCAAGGTAGTTTTACAAAAAAAACCTAATGAAGTCACGAGAACTCCTTGTAAGTTTTATCGTTTCAAAAAAAAAATAATTGTAAATTTAAAATTTTATTGGTAAAATGCTTGTAAAATTAGAAAATAGCTCTTAATTTTGACTAGAAATTCTCATAAAATATGTGGTAGCGAGAAATATAGAAAAGTCACGAGAATTCCTTGTAAGTTTTATTGCATTAAAAAAGTTGTAAATTTACAACTTTATTGGTAAAAAGCTTGTAAAATTACAAAACTGCTCGTGATTTTTACTAGGAATTCTCGTTAAATAAATAATCGATAATCGATAAATGTGATTTTTAAGAGATCTAAAGTATGTCAAATTGGAAGGAGGGTGTTCTCTCTTTCAATCAATACTTTACAGCCGCTGTTCCGACTCCATTAAAAAGCTATACCAACTTGATCGAGAGCATAAAATATATATGTGCCAATAGTGTGGAATTTTTTCTTTAACATTCGATTTTCCCAAGTGTCCAGGCAAATTTTTATTCTAGTGGACCTAAAAAATATATGGCTCAAATTTAAAGTCAATCGGATTAAATTAACCCGTGGAGCACGACGATCAAAGTTTTGGCTTTTTTAAAATTAAAAAAAATATGTCTTGCGACACATCATACTTATTAATTTTGATGCGCTAAACGCGAGTATCAAAAAATTTTTAAAATCGGTCAAAGGGTTTTCGGGATACCTTTTTTTTTTAAATGTGCCTTTGCCTTTATCCTTTTAAAGAGCTTGAGATAATCTTTCATTTAAAAATAATTTGGGCTTAATCCGATCATTTTATCCTGTGGCGTCTTTCGATCAATATTTTGTTTTTTTACAAATTTTTTAACAAAAACTATGAACTTTGATCAAAGGGCACTATGGGTTAAAATTTAATTTCATTAAATTTAAATGAAAGCGCTATAAAATTATCAAAGGACATACAATTTTTACATTTTTTTTTTAATTTCTAGGACGTAGAAAAAAACAGCAATTTTTGGAATTTCTTTAAAAACTTTCAAATGGCGATAACTCAAAAACGGTTTGACAGATTTTTGATATTTTTTAAATATTCGTATTCAGCATGTCAAAATTAAAATGATGTATCACCAGAATTTTTTTAAAATTGTGAAGCAAAGACACTACAAAAATTAAATTTATATGCTTTTGGGATAGTTTTTAAATATAAATTAAGAAAATGCATTGTTTTTTTCGCAAAAAAAAAATTTTCCGCGGAAATTAAAAAAATCCGCGAAAAAAAATTCGAAAAATTTTGTGTATGAAACGCATCGTATTCTAATAATTTTCACAAATTAATAGCAAAAAAAATCCCCAAATAAAAATTTCGTGAACAAAATTTTTTTTTTTTTTTGGTATATTCAAGTGAGTTTAAGTGATAAAAATTCAGCAATTGTCTTAATCAGCGGTTACCAATCTATGGTTAGCGTACCACTAGGGGTACGCAAAACTGCCCGCGGGGGTACGCGAAATTTTGATTATTTTTTTCTTAATTTTTTTTTTTTTAATTCTTTTTAAGTAATTAAATTTTGTTTAGTTTTTATAGTATGTAAAGTTTTTTGACAAAGAGAAAAACACCTCAATTCAACCGAAGTTTGACTTTACCCTCTCCAAATTTAATAAAATTTAGGAATGAAGTTTAACGAAAAAGATATTGTGCCAATTTTTCAGGCTTCTGCTCGTTCTAGTATTCGCGGTATATTTGACAAAAGTGTTTTGAAATAAATGTCGTTATCTCAAAAAGTACTTAAGATACAGGTCTTATTCAGGTTTCTAAGTATAGGTAACGAGACTGCCTTTAAAACGGCATGCGATATGATTTTTCTTAGAAAAAGATCAATGGTCATTGTTCTAACCCCAAAAGCTACATCTCAAAAAATGATATTTTAAAAAATTTGGAAAACAATATATATAAATCAGGGACGTCTATACTACTTCAGTTTAACTTTTCAGGATGGAGACCTGATTGGAAAGACAGGAAAGAAAAACGGTGTATTTTTTATAAATCTTTTTCTTCGAGATCCTGGTATCAAAATAAACTTTCCTGAATTTTTTGGCGTGCTACATTCAAAAATGTCCTTTGAACTGGCCTATCGCTCTTAGTTTTTATGAAATTTGCACGTAAAGGTGCGGAAATAGTTAAAATTTCTGTGTTTTTTGAATATTTAAGTGCTGATATCTTGAATACTAATAGTGATAGGCCAGTTTAAAGGTCATATTTAGACAAAGAACACCAAAAACATCAAAAAATGTACTTTGGTACTAGGATTTTGAAGACAAAAAAAAAAAAAAAATTTCTAATAAAAAATTAATATCTCAAGATCCAATCACTTGTTTGGATCTCCATCCCGAAAATTTGAACTAAAGTGAATTAGGGGTTCCTTATTACAACATATTTTTTCCAAGACACCCCATTTTTAAGGCGGTCCGACTACCTATTATTTCACACCTGAATGAAGCCAGTATCTTTAGTACTTTTTGGGATTTGGCATTTGTGACATATCACTTTTGTCAAACTTAAAAGATTTTACCAATTTTCAAGATCCCATATCTCTGGAAGAAAATGTACCAGAAGTCCAAAATTGTATCACTATATTTTTAATATATATGGGGCAAAACGCGTCAAAGGTCCACACCAAAAAACAAATGTTGTCCAATTTAAGTATAATTTTGGTAAAATAGTAGGTTAATGATAGGTATTCTAAATTACAAATATAAAATTTTTTGATGAAATATTGGCAGAGTTAAAGGGTTGGAAAGTTTTGATGTTTTTGAAAAGAACATATTTTGGTGAATTTTAATTAACATTTTGATGAAACAAAAATTATAATTTAAAAAACGAATTTTACAGTATTTTTGACGGCCTTTAAAATGGCATTTGTGTTTTTTTTGAAAAAAATAAATTTGACCTTAAAATTCAAGGTCAAAATATTAAATTGAAATTATCTTATAAGGGTCGCACTTTTAGATTTTTTTCACTAAGCCCACAGGAAGGGTTGACATTTTTTTTAATTTCGGTTTTTTTAAAAAAAATGATACTTTATGAGAAATCAATTTTTTAACGAGTGCAACGTTTGTTGTGTGTGTTTACAACGCACACTTTACCTAAGCATTGATTTTTGTTGTTGTTATTATATGCAGATTAAAGCGATTTCAGTACAATTTGAGTGTTATATACTCCTAAAAAATTTATTTTTCATAAAGTATCATACATACCATTTAAAAAAAAAAAACCGAAATTAAAAAAAATGTAAGGCTTTTTAATGGGCTTAGTGAAAAAAATTTAAAAGTGCGACCCTTATAAGATAATTACAATTTAATATTTTGACCTTGAATTTTAAGGTCAAATTTATTTTTTTCATAAAAACCACAAATGCCATTTTAAAGGCCATCAAAAATACATTAAAATTAGTTTTTTAAATTATAATTTTTGTTTCATCAAAGTGTTAATTAAAGTTCACCAAAATATATTCTTTTCAAAAACATCAAAACTTCCCAACCCTGTAACTCTGCCAATATTTCATCAAAAAATTTTATATTTGTAATTTATACTACCTATCATTAACCTAATATTTTGCCAAAATTATACTTGAATCGGACAATATTTGTTTTTTGGTGTGGACCGTTGACGCGTTTTGCCCCATATATATTTAAGAAGGACATGTTTAGTACACAAAAACTTTAAATTCTTTAAATTCACCATACTTTAAAAAGTGTAAAAAAAATCTAGCGCTAAACTAAATAAAACGTTGAGGGTTTTGTTACACACAGAAAATAGATTCAGTTGTTGCAACTGAATTGTTTGCCAACTGAATTTTTGCGGTTGCACCAACTATCACAATATTCAGTTGCCTCTACTGCCAATTCAGTTGTCTCTACCGGTAAATATCTATCATAAGAACCGAATATTTTCATGTTAAAATTGACATTGGTTAGAGTGATCGAATTTTAAAAAGCGTTATATAGTTGTACCAATCAATATTTTTTTAAACTGTTTCTTTTGAAATAAAAATTTTTAATATTTTTTTAAAGCAATTTTACTAATTTATTTGATTGTAAGAATTTTAAAATTTAAAAAGTGAAATAAATACATACAATAGAAAAAATAAATTAAAACTGGAAATAAATAAAAAATAAAATAGAAAAAATTTAACATCTAAGAATTTTTCTAAAAAAAAGGTCTCAGAATCTGAAAGACTTTCTAGAGCAAAAATAAATCGAAGTCAAAATATGTCTCTTAAGAAAACATGTCAATGAAAAAATCAAAAAAATATCTCAGACTTTTAGAATTTTTTATGGGAACATATATCAGAATCCTAGGATTTTTTAATAGAAAAAAAGGAAAGTCTCAAATTCTGAAATTTTTCCTATACAAAAAATCTCAGATTTGGAGAAAACGTTTCAGGTTCTGAAAAATTTTTCCTACAGAAAAAGTCTCAGATTTTGAGTAATTTTTCCTATAGAAAATGTCTCCGATTCTGAGAATAGTTTTGGATGAAACTTTCCTAATTTCAATATTCTGGCATTTACAAACCTTAAATTTGTAACCACTCTCTGGACACTTTGGACTCTAAGGATTTCTTGGAAACTGCACCAAAGTTTTTTATAGTTGGCTCAAAAAACGATTTTATTGTCGACTTCTGGGTAAAATATCATCTTTAGCATCTGCATTAAAGTTGCGTATGCAAATACCTAAAATAAGATTTATTAATTTAAATTGATTGTATTTCGGCAGTGGTATCAACTTACCGTAACATTTTTTACGAAATTTTACATGAATTTTATTTAAAAATTTAAAAAACGTCTGAGCACAATAACATTTTAGTTTTAAATGATTACTATTTTCATTTTTTTTGACGCAAAACGTTTAGTAATTGAAATGAAAGCCTAACGACCAATTATTAGTTAAGAATACCAATACAAATTTATAATTTAGTAAAATTTTTCAAAAATAAAAAAATATTGAAAATTTGGTTAAGTTAACCAACATTTTCAGTTGTGGATACTATTACCTAATGTTTTTGGAATTTATTAATTTAAACAAATGATTATTGGTCGAGAGGGAAAATAAAGACTAAAAGAAACGGTTGTACTTACTAAATATTTTTCAAAAACTTTATTAGTTTTTAGTTTGGGTATATTAACCAAATTATTAGTTGTTGATACATCCATTCGGTCACGATTCAAAATTAATTATTACTACTGTTATTTATTTGGTATGGTGATAAAAAATTTACAATCAAAACTAAAAATTTATAAGATTTATCAAAATTCCGTTTTCATAATGGAATTCCAACTAAACATTTCTCTGTGTGTATGTAAAATGTCAACTTTCATTTGCTTTTGATTTCATCCCATTCCGATGCAGAATTTTATAAACTTACACTTGCGATGCGAATATTTTAAAAATGTAAAGAAAATCCTAAAATATTTTCAGAGGCGTAACTTTGATAAAAATTTAATATATTACTCAAATTTAACAATAAAATTTAATTTATAGACTTTTCTTTATTAAAAACATTTTCCCTTACTGCACATTGGTTCAAAAATAATATACAATCAATCTTTCTTAAAAATTTCGTTTACCATCCATTTACTACAAATTGTTTTAAATTACTTGAATATTTTTGTAGATCTTTTTGCATTCGTCATTTAATAGTTTAACTTAAATTCCATTATTTTTTTATACCCTCCAGTTATTGGTAGAGGGTGATTGTCACTTTGTTTGTAACAACTGGAAATCGTAAAACATAAAATTTATTAATTTGAATACAAACGGTTTTGGTCGAAAGGTTTTCGAGATATCGGTGATTGAAATTTGCAAAAAATAGAAGTTTTGTGCAACTTACCAGAAATTAAAAAAAAAAACTCTTAAAATTTCTTTTCCTTGACTGAAACTCTCATTTAAAATTTTTTCCCTTGAGTTAAACTTTCTAATGCAGGGTATTACAAAATCGGTTGACATCAACTTTTTTACTTATTTTTTTTTATATTCATTTTGTCATCCACAAAATTTGTATAGTTTCCCATTTCAGATGACTTGGTTCAGCAGGTAAAGCGACATCGTTGGCATTTTCCTTTTTTTTATTTGACTGCATTTTTTTGTAGGTGGTTTATTTGTTTTACTATAGAGTTTTATTCCGATTTTTTTTTCTGCATGCAATTATTTGTATTCATTTGTCTTGCAATTTGTCCAAACACAAGTTTGTACAAAAAAAAGTTAAAAAATGATATAAGAAAAATGGTAAAAAAAAACAAAAACACTCAAAATGAAAACATTTTTTGGAAAACAAAGTAAAATTAGGTAAAATAAAGTTAAATTGAAATTTTTAACTTAAAGTTTGCTGTTAGTTAAAAATGTTGTAGTATACTTTAAGGAGTTTAGAAAACATGTTTTTGAAGCTTTATTTAAGGGGAAAGTTTGTTAAGGCTTATTTTTTTTAAATAAAGTCAGATTCATAACAAAATGCAATAAAAAATTCCCATTTTTTAAATCCGAGTCCAAATTAAATAATATTTAAACAAGTATTTATAACTTGATCGTAGTTATGTCTCTATTTGGCTTTATCAATTCACACTAAAAATATTTTATTCAATGCATTTTACTATAGATTATTTGATAGTTTTTGTTGCCTACCTTATGGGTCTAAAATAAAATTCCAAATAAAAAAGCTTCTCCTGGCTTATTTTGTTAAAAATACTATAGCATTCTTTTAGGAGTTTTAAAAAATATTTTAAAAGCATTTTTATTCTTTTTTTGGCACTGTAGCCCTAATGGTTGTTACTCTTTTTAGAAAAAAATAGGCTTATATGAATATTAAATTTAATATGTCATCAACATGCTTTTTTTAAAAGAATTGCCATTGTATTGCTTAACTTTTATTTGTTTTTCAAATATTACACCGAACAACAAAATTAAGATTTTCTCCATTAAGATGTCCTTTTACAAAAATGAAAAACCAATTCTAAGAATTTAACTTTATCCAAAATTTTAGTTTTTATGATCCACACTTAAAATTTTATAAAAATTTTACCGCACGAAAAAATAATGTTTAATTCTATCGTTGTGTAAAATTTGGGTTACGTTCACGTTTTAAATCACGAGAAATAAAATTTACCAGCAATACTTTTTTTATGTTTTTAAAACCATGACGGACAGTGTTCTATAGTACATTGAGTATTCAACAAACAAAGAACAATAGAAATTTAAAAAAAGGATAATCCCGCGCCAAAACAGCTGTATTGAGCAACAGCTGATCGAATACACTTTGATTCAGATTTTGTGCCTATCCAAATTCATGCGATTGTATATGATTACATTATATATTACACTATGCAACAAGAATAATGAGCCTCAATGCCTTCTATGCCAAGTGAAAGTAGACCATTGAATAAATAAAATCATTAAAGGGTTTTGCCAAGTTAGTTCGAATTCATTTTTAATGGCCCAATGAAATTTTTAAGCTTTTATCAAAGGCGTTTGGAAATGTTAAAACCCTATATAGGGTTTTAACATTTCCAAACGTTACCATTTCCAAACGTTAACATTTCCAAACATTTAACATTTCCAAACATTTTTTTTACCAAAACTACTTTTTCACCAAGTCTAAGCTTTTCGCATAAAAATTTTCCATTTGTTTTTCAAATGTAAATAAAACAAGTGAGAGTTTTATATTCTTTGGTGCCGAATCTTTTATACTCTCCAAAATGTAAAAGGGTCAGTCTTAGTGAAATCAATCAAAAATAGCTAAAAATTTTCGTGACCCCCTCCGATTTTGATGAAATTTGGTTTAGTTGTAACACTAAGTGATAAACTAACGTACACTTATTTTCAGCCCTCTAAGTAAACAGTGGGCGAAAACACGGAGTGTCAAAATTTCCCCCAAAATCTCCCAGTCGCGACACTTTGCACCGTAAAAACTTAATATCGTTGGTTCTATTATAGCTAGAAAGCCCATTTTTGGTTTGTTTTGAAGCTCATAATATGCTCTACAAGACTTACCATAACCAAAAAATTTTCGAAAAAAATAAGGGTTTCCTCCCTTATTTTTAGGTCGTGATATACGGAGGAGAAAATGGGGAGGATGGTATCCCCCGATTTTTTTTTTACTTGCTGATCTTTTAGAGAAAGTCCTAAAGAATATATTCTAAAATTTTTATGTTGGGACAACAACGGGATCGCTCAAAATCAAAATTTTTCACAATTTTCCCCAAAATCTCCAAATCGCAACACTCTTTAACCTTAAAAATTACATATCAGAAGTGCTTTTGTAGCTACAGAGCCCATTTTTTTTGTTTTAAAGCTTATAATACGCTCTACAAGACATACCAAAACCAAAAAATTTTCCGAAAAAAGGAATTGGTGCCCCCCTTATTTGAAGGTCGTGGCAAAGGGTAGAGGAAATGGGGGGAAAGTATCCCCCGATTTTTTTTTTTACTTGGTATTCTCAAAGTGCAAGTCCTAGTGAACAGAGTCTACAATTTTTATGTTGGAACAACAATGGGGTCGACTAAAATCAAAATTTTTCAAAATTTTCCCCCAAAATCAACAAATCGCGACATTCTTGCGCCTCCCATTGGACTCCCAAGATAAAAATTTCAGGATATGCTCTCTAGAACTTACTCTTTAAAAAAAAAAAAAACAAGATGAAAAAAAATTGGGGGATACTATCTCCCAATTTCCCCAACCTCTTGCCACGATATTTTAATACAAGAGGCACCCCTCATTTTTTTTATTTTTTTTTTTGTGATAGTAATATTGTAGGGCATATTAAGAGCTTTAAAACAAGCCAAAAATGGACTCTGTAGCTGCAATACAGTCCACGATATTAAATTTGTAATGTGCAAGATTGTCGCGATTTGGAGATTTTGGGGGAAATTGTCATTTTGGTCGATGTGATTGTTGTCCCAACATAAAAATTTTAGGATATGTTCACTAGGACTTGCACTTTGAGAATACCAAGTAAAAAAAAAATCGGGGGATACTTTCCCCCCATTTCCTCCACCCTTTGCCTCGACTTTTAAATAATGGGGGCACCCTTCCTTTTTTTCTAAAATTTTTTGGTTAAGGTAGGTATTGTAGAGCGTACTATAAGCTTTAAAACAAACTAAAATGTAGCTACAATAGCACTTATGATATTAAATTTTTAAGGTTCAACAGTGTTGCGATTTGGAGATTTTAGGGAAAATTGTGAAAAATTTTGATTTTGAGTGATCCCATTGTTGTCCCAACTTTAAAATTTTAGAATATATTCTTTAGGACTTTCTCTATAAGATTATCAAGTAAAAAAAAAAACGGGGGATACCATCCTCCCCATTTTCTCCTCCCTTTATCACGACCTTAAAATAAGGGAGGTAACCCTTATTTTTTTTCGAAAATTTTTTGAATATGGTAGGTATTGTAGGGCATATTATGAGCTTCAAAACAAACCCAAAATGGGCTTTCTAGCTATAATAGAACCAACGATATTAAGTTTTTACGGTGTAAAGTGCCGCGACTGGGAGATTTTGGGGGAAATTTTGACCCTTCGTATTTTCGGCCCCTGTTGACTTATAGGGCTGAAAATTTGCATTTGTTAGTTTTTTATGTAGTGTAAAAACTTAACCAAATTTCATCAATATCGGAGGGGGGCAAAAATATTCTTGATTGATTTCACTAATAATGACCCTATAATAAATGCACTTCTGATCATAAAAATATGGTGGGACATGTTCAGTGAAACTATATGGTGGCTCTTTTCCTAGAACATATTAACCCTCTAACTGCCATTTAAAAGGGTCATTTTAGTCCTTTTTTAAAAATTGAACACAGAAGTCTTATAAAGAGTCCATTTAATGGTCTATAATGTTCTACAAATATTTTCGTTAAAAATTTCACTAGGGGTTGTCAAAGGTATAAATGCTTAAAAATTAATCAAATTTGGTCAAAGAAAAAAATCATCATAAAATTAAAAAAAAAAAAAAAAAAAAACACACCATTTTTTGACGTTGGGGCCATAAAAAAGAAATCCAAACAGACTTTGCAAAACTTTTCGGTAATTTTGTTTATTTGATGGACAACTTTTATATGGCATTGAAGTCATTGGTCTCATTGACCATAAATTGGGCTCATTGAACATATATTGGGCTCATAAATTACCTCGAACTAGAATTAATCTTTTTCATTGCAGAATTAAAAGGTCAAGTAACTAATTTTTATTTTTAATAAAAATTAAACAAATTTAATAAAACAAATAATGTATTAAAACTTTTTTACTCCGGTTGTATATAAAATATGTATGTATGTATGTATTATACAAAAAATACAATTGGCCCAACAAACATCAATTCCAGCCTTTGAAAAAAAATCAAACTGGCACTAAATATCAAGGGTGTTTTTCAAATTGTTTTCAGTGACAAAATTTAAACATTTGAACTAAATTTGAAACATGTTGGAAATATTTGTTTTTTCCTATGCTATTAATTCTTTTCAAAAAAATATAAACATCAAATTGATTTGTAATGTTTCTCAAACCTAATATCAAACATTGATTATGGGTGGAAATAGTTTTGTTTTCAAATGTTGTTGAATTCCGAATTTCAAATTGTCAGAAAACTTAAAATTTTGTTTTAAAAATTAAGATGAAAAATATAGAAATTTTATGTATTTTTATGCATTTTTATGCATTATAAAAACTTGCATAAACGTTTAAAAAGTAAGTACACATGAGTTTATCAAAAAAAAAGTTATACATTTAATAACGTCTTTTCTTTTCTTTTCTTTTCTTTAAAGATTTCGAATTTTAAAGAGCAGACGGCTGAAGAAGAAGACCTGGAAGGAGACGACCTCAAAAATGGCATTCGATGTAGTTTTTTTATTAACAATTTTTAGTGCAAATAAATAGCAAAAATTATTAAAATTGGTATTTACATTTTTTTTATAAAAAATAGTATCGAGGTTCATTTGAAAAATAATGTTAAATTATCATTATAAATAAGGCTGAGAATTCTTTGAAAACTACACTAAAATTCAATTAGATAGTAAGCATATTTTCAAGCTAAAAATATTTGTGTACATTGGAGAAACATTATACATTCAAAAAATCTCAAACTATATATCAAATCTAAATAAACTTGAAAATTTTACTTGAGAACTAACATGCCGTTTTCTTTGAGAATGCTATTGTTTTCACGTTGAGAACTATGTTATTCTCAACTCGTTTTCAAGGCTAAGGTTTAAATTTTAAACTTGCTATCAATATAATATTCAATGTATTTCAAAGGTAAATGTTTGTTGGGGGATGTCATATGCCAACAAAAAATAAAATACTAAATCAAAGAGTTGGGAAATTGAATTCCTTTTGCTAACACTATACACACTCTTCAGAGTCTATAGAGTCTACTCTACTTGTCTGCATACCAAAATACACAAGCGTGTGTGAAAACACATACACATACATACACACCCATTCATTGTCACATACACAAATGTATGTGTTTTACGCACAATCCCGCATAAGATTTGATTTTAAATTTGGTTTGTTTAAGGAATTATGACAAAAAATAGAGATTTTAAACTGAAAATGAGTTAACAGGTTTAAATTAAACTCTTTTTTGGAAATGATTTGCAAAACAAAATAATATTAGCCTACACTAAAAAAAAAAGAATAAACTTAAACTTTGGAAAATTTTTCTTCAAAATAGTTCATAAATTTTCCCACAATTTAGTTAAAATTATCTAAAATTTTCCTAACTTTTAGGAAAATATTTTAGTTCATGGACTGTTAAATGGGCCATAACTTTCCTCAAATGGAATTCCCTAATACGTGGAAGAAATTCTTACCGCCAATGAAATTTTCCCTAAATAATTGAAAAAAAAATCTTTATTTTTAAGACATATTTCTAAAAACAAAATTTAGTTCAAAAAATTCAGATTTAGGACGTAATTTCCTACCAATTAGTTCATCATATTTATCTTCTTTAATTTGAGGAAGTTTTTTCACAAGCTTAGTAAATTTTTCATAACTTAAAATTGATTTTTTGATTTACTTTTTTCTGGAATTCACATTTTGTTTATTATTTGTAGTACATGAATACAAAAAGTTTGATCTTGTATAACAAGTAATAAATTTAATATTTACATTTTTTTTCTACACATGTATGTGTTGGAAAAAAAATAATATTTTAATCACAACAAAGACCTTGGCTTTGGGGTGTTTTCCCATAGTCTGGGAACAAACGTCAAAGACAAAGTCTTTGTTGTAATTTAACTTTACAAATTAATGAAATTTATTACCTGACTATAAAAAACATTTTTTTTTTTTTATATTTATGATAAAAAATTAACCTAATGAGAATTCTGTGTGTATTCACATGCTCTTTTTAAAATAAACCATTAAAAAATATGAAATTAACTATTTTTTTTAAAAAATGCCCTCATCAGAAATGTTTTTTTTAACAAAAAAATGGGATATTTTTCCCATTTTCTAGTTCAAATTGATCCTTATTTTTAAGAAAAATATTGACTAAAAAGTAGGAATACATGACAATGGAGCTAAATCATTTGCTGTGTTTTTCAATAAGTGGATTTATTTTCTGATTAATCTTATTTTGTTTAAAAAAAAAATATTTTAAAATATCAAAACAAATTTGGAATATTTTTTTCCGCAATCTTCGATAAATTAGCAATTATAATCCGAAAAAATAATAAAAAAATTTGAAAAATGAAAAAAGTTATAAATAAATCAAAATTAATCCAAAACGGATTTATTAATTCTTAAAATTTAGTTGGATTAATTTTGATTTATTTGTAATTTTTTTTGCATTTTTCAAATTTTTTTATTATTATTTCGGATTATAATTGCTAATTTATTGTACATTACGGAAAAAAATATTCCAAATTTGTTTTGGCATGTTAAAATATTTATTTTAAACTAAATAAAATTAATCCGAAAATAAATCCACTTATTGAAACACAGCAATTATCAATTTTTCTTGAGTTTAGTTAATTTTCCATTTTTAGTTAGTTTTTTTTTCTGAGTGCACTTGTAATATAGGGTTTTTATATTTGCTAAATAGTTTTAACAAGATCGGAAAACGTATCGACAAGAAATTATCCTATATGAATATCATGGTATAATTAGTAAAGAAAATGACCTCGAGCTTAAATAAGCCTGCTCAAAACTTTTCTAATGATATTCATAAATATTTGAGGTATATTTTTAGGGCTATATTTCATTTTATTAATGCATATTGTGATTTTTTGCATAAAGCACAATATGATTTAATAAGTTTTATAGACCTATATATTAACCGTTTTCAAATTTTCACCGTATTCCTGTTTTTAAATTCAGAATCAGCCTATTAGAATTTCAGACTTAAAAATATAGTATGTGTTCAGGAGATTCTAAAAAAAACGTTGACATTATATATTTTGAGTAGTTTTATTCTAGCTCGATGTCATTATTTCCATTACTTATTAAAACTATGATATTCTCATAGAATAATTTTCAAGAAATTATTTTTCTGTTTTAAATTTATTTATGTTGCTCGTTTTTGCAAGACTTAGGCGACATGTGTTTCGGAATTGGTCAGATTTCATTTTCAAGACTATTTAGCAATTTTTAATTCATTACTTTACTACAAGTAGCAAGGGGAATTTAAATGACAAATCGCTAATGTTCAAACTAAAATATTAATACATATTTTACTCTACTCTCATTGAGAATTAGGAGAAGAAAATTGTACCAACTTAGTACCCACCAAAAACTACTGCTTCGCCGTAAGCAGGTTTGTAAGGGAATGTTGAGTTGACATTCCCTTACAAACCTGCTTACGTATGGCATGATATTTGGTCGCAATGTCCCACTTTAGAGCATTTCATCCGAGCGCTTATTTCAGCGCAATATAAATGTAATGAAATCATACCTTCTTAGAAGCTTACTAGGTGCATTTTTGTAAGCATATTGGATGCTCAGAAATCATTGCTCCAATAAAGCACAAAAATAATGTGTTACCATCACAAAAGTCTTCATGCCTGAAAAGTTTGTATGAAGGAAGTGCTCCTCGAAGGCACACAAATAACACTACAGTTTTAATGTCTGAATAGTGTGTAGTCGAAACTTTTGTTTTCACTTTTGCACATGCGTACACGTCCGTTCACAAAAACACAAAATATCAACTGAATTAAAATTGTATTTTTTTATTATGTCATCCAAATTTTCGTTTTGCTGTTTGATGCTCGTAAGTCGTCGTATATTTCATAGTTTTTTTCTCTCTGCCTTACGGTAGTGCATACTAGATGCACTACTGTAAGCGAATGTATTTAAAAATGTCTATTTACATTCGTTATTTATCGAAAAATTTATATTTCTATCTCTGCCTTACAATAGTGCATCTAGTATGCACTACTGTAAGGCAGAAATATCTATGTGCTGAAGACGAAGCGCTTGTGTATGCCAGAAAAATTATGAACTGCTTCCACAATCTCGATTATTTTTTGCTGGGTAAGTTCACGATGGACTAACAAGGGAAGTCTCCCCAGTGTCACCCGCGGATCTTTATGGAATTGGTTTTATTTTGTAGAGCAGAGAAAAACACGTATTTTTTAGCTTCCCAAATTCAAATTTAGGGAGTAAAAAGGAGGGTGAAGAAAAGGTAATTTTTCAGTTCTTTTCGTTTATCTCCTATATTATGCAAAGAAACCTAGTCATGTTACATACCAAATGAAAAGTCTTTGAAAAGCCTATCTACGTGTGTTAAGAACGTGTCCAAACATGAACAACTTTTCGTCATATTGAGTAAATTACCAAAATTTTAGGACATTTTTGTTAATAAGTCGCAAAATATTAACTTCTTTGGCCCGCTAGTAGCACCACGAGATAGGTATTTTTAATACCTTTAATCTGATACCACATTTGACAATACTTTTTTTTTTAAATATGCGTAAATCGTAAAAAACTGAAAAAGGTCAATTTCCCCCCATACAAATCGACCCCCCTAAAAATGAGTTTCGGCCGCTAAAAAAAATATGTGTCGAATTAATTTTCGTTCTTAACAACATATTCAAATTTAATGTAGATCGGAGGGTGACACCAGGGAGACTTCCCTTATAAGTCTTGCAAAATGACCAACATAAATAAATTTAAAACAGAAAAATAATTTTCTTGAAAATTATTCTATAAGACTATCTTATTTTTAATTAGTAAAGGAAATAATGACCTCAAGTTAGAATTAACCTACTTAAAATGTAATATTTTAAAGGTCAAATAAAAAAAATTTTAATAAAAATGAATCAGAAGTTGACATTTTATTTGTTATATTTTTCAATTTTTAAACATTTTAATATATAAATGCAAAAATTCTGATTAATTTAATTTTTCAAGGAAAATATGTATTTGACAAACATAATAAGATCGTCAACGCAACAAACAAAATAAATAAAATTCGTTTGATATTTTCTTCCAAAATAAATTAATTTAAATTACTACTTAAGTTTAGGAAAAATTTTATTATTCTTTAAACTTTTATTAAAATTAAAGTCTATAAAATTCTTTTATGAATTCAAATATACAAAAAAAAAAACTTTACAACTTTTGTTAATAAAGAATTATATGAAACTGGATTATAAAAAAGGGAAAAAAAACTGAAAAACATTTACATCAAATACAACTTTGATGTTTGTTAAAAGCTAAAAGCAAAACAGAACTACCAGGACATTAACAAAAAAACAAAAGTATAAAAAAACAAAAGGATAAAAATTGAGTTAATCATAAAACAGGATAATAATTTACTAATGACACACATGTGAAAGAGAAAAAAAAAATTAAAGCATCTAAAAACACAGGAAAATCTGGAAACAAAAGAAAGGTATTAAAATAAATCTAATGGCTGGCTGTGAGAAAAGTCTAACTAGAAAAATGATTATTACAAAACATTTAGTGTTATTAAAAAAAAAAAACTTGAAATAATTTTTTAAACATTTAATTATTTTGTTATTCCAATTGTAAGATTTGGAATTAAATAACAACTTTAAGAATAATTAATTAATTATAATTAAGAAAAAATTTACCATGTAAAAAGGACTAAACTAATATTTTCAGCAACAAAAAATGTACAGTATTTTTATACCCTACACCACTCTGTGGTACAGGGTATAATGAGTTTGTGCTGATGTTTGTAACTACCCGAAATATTGGTCCTAGACCTACCTTCAACTATACCGATGGACTCAGAATGAATTTTTGAGTCGATTTAGCGATGTCCGTCCGTATGTCCGTCTGTCCATCTATCGGTTTAAGCACGATACAGGTCAATTGACTTGAAATTTGAAACTTAAGCATCTATTGGCCCAAGGACGAAGCCTATTGAAATTGGAGAAAATCGGACCATGTTAACCCCTAGCCCCCATACAAACGCCCCCTTTGAATTCGGCTTAAATGACTCTAATAACCGTATTATAATAGATATCACTTTGAAATTTAGCAGGTAATCAAATTTTGTATGCCCGAATCTTCATTCCAAAGGAATTTCAAAGGAATCGGCGGTCCTTCTGGTAGTCCCCATACAAACCACCCTCCCGATATTCACATAAATTCCTCAAAATTCATGAAAATGGAAATATTTAATAAAAATTGTATTTTTAGGTGTTATAATTGTACAACTTTTGGATTTAGTCCCCCATATAAAAATTTCCACCGATATTCAGTTAAATCGGCCTATTGACAAAAAAATAAACCAATTCCACAAAAATTTGATCTGTGTGTGTTTTCTACACTAAATAAAGATCTTACAAAAGACAGATCCAATCGGTCCATGTTTGGCCTTGGGACCCATTTTCCGGAAAACACTGGTGTAGGGTATCATATGGTCGGTCTTGACCGACTATAACTTTCTTACTTGTTTTTTTTTTAATTTTTTTGGAGTTTCCTGATTTTGCAAAAAAAAAAAGAAACCCAAAGACATTGCCCAACAGGCCCAATATTTTTTTTGTTAATATTGACCCAAAAAGTCAAGTGTTCCAACCACAACGATTAGTGAAATCGAAAAAACGAAAAACTGCTCCACCCTAATTCATATATAAAACCATTTAAACTTATAAAAATGATAGTACCCAATAAACCAAAATACGCAAAAATAATATCCTAACAAAATCTCTTAAAATTGTCAGATTCATTCTAAATTGTAACATTCCTTGTAACATTTTGACAATAATGTATTTTTAACCAAAACGATTAAGTAATTTTATGCATATTGGGTTGGTAAAATATGTGTAAAGTAATGTTCTATCAAAAGGCAAAGATTCACTCATTTACTAAAACATTATGTTTAAAAAAAAAATCATAACATAAAGTTGCAATCAAGCATATAGAAAATTGAGAAAAAAAATTGTTCATAAAAAATTAAAAGTTGTGATTTTTTGAATGTTGAGAAATATGACAAAAAAGGAAAATGTGCAAAGGTGTGAAGAAATGGAAGTTAAAAGAGTCCTTATAGAATTTATGAATGTGTCAACACAAATTTATGTATGTCTCAAAGGGTGCTGTGGGTTAATTGTTAGAGCTTTGTGTTATTATCCAGTGTAAGACTCGATTTCTAGCAAAAGTATAAAATAATAATTTTAGATATTTTCTAGTTATACCCTACAACACTCTGTGGTACTTGGTTCGAAAGAACTCTAAATATTGGTGGACTGTACTCACCGTTAAACATACCAATAGACTCGGGATTATTTTTTTCGTAATTGAGTCCGTGTCCGATTAAACTCTGTCCATCTGTCCATCTGTTCGATACGGGTTGCAATTACACAGCGGAACAACAAAAATCGGAATAGGATAAACTCAAAAGCAAATCAAAGTAAATATTCCATAACAAAACCCTAAATGTTTTTTTTTAGTTCAGTGATAAAATTTTTATTGCACGCATTTGAAGTCGGTAAACTTTCTGAAGCTTTAAATTACGTTAGCTATAACCGGTATAAATTTTACTGCAATCGGTCCAGTACCTACTTATTGAAAAGCCAAATTGGTTAAAATAAACCACTGTGCACCGTTGCGTATGATTGTTATTTAAAGACAGTTACAAAGTTAAGTATACGCCACTTATACAGTTTTTAGGTAATTATAATTACACTGGCCTTCACACTTTTGTTCTCATGGACCAGACCGATAAATTCTGAAAGTAGGGCCGAACATAAAATATACGTGTCTCCCAGTTTTTCAAGATCAATTCGCGTTTTTGCAAAAAACGTCAATAAAAAGAGTGTTTCTCCAAAGAAATGTGATATAAGTCGAAAATTGTAATAAATCTACTTCTGACCTAAACAGTCCTCAAACATTTCTGTAGTGAAATTTGAAGGCGGTTATTTTTGTGGAACACATTAACTCTCTATCTGCCATTTTTAGGGGTCACTTTGGTCCTTTTTATCAAATATTCTCATTAAACACCACCAAAACGTGCTTTTAAATGGTTGAAATGTTCCACAAAAATATTCTGCATCAAATTTCCTTAGCGTGCGATGTTAGCAAAATGCTTGAAAAAGTAAAATTGTGAAGCATCTTTGGTAAAACACAATTTAATAACACTGTGCAACACGATTTTGTATTTTGGATGGGACAAAAAAAAAGAAAGTATACCAATAGTAGACCTAAAACTCCGAAGGGTTTTCAAAACTTAACTCGAGTTATTTTTTATGGCCCACTGAAGTTTTCAAAATTTTTTCAAAGGTGTTTTGAATAAGTCAAAAAGTATTAAATCAAATTCTAAGGTTAATAATGTTAAAAGATGTTGTCAGTGGATGTTGTCAATTGGAAAATATGTTGTTTTTTGGTTCTTTTTTCAAATATCTTCTTAGAACACCACTAAAACGTGCATTTATAAAGTTAAAATGTTCTACAACAATTTTCTGCATCAAACTTCACTAGGGGTTGTCACAGACTAAGAGTTCATACGAAAAGTGCAAAATCCTTTAAAAAAGTGAAATTTTAAATTAACACAAATGTTTAATTGATTTTCGCCAAGGTCGTGGGAATTTAGTCGCAAAAATGTTACAAATCAGCAACTGATCTCTTCAGTCAAATTTGATGGTGGTTCTTTCCTTAAGAAATATTAACCCTCTAATGACCCCTAAAATAGAAGATAGAGGGTTAATATGTTCTAAGAAAATAATCACCATCAAATTTCACTGAAGAGATTTTTTAACAGATTTGTAAAATTTGTTCGACTTAATACACACGACTTTGGTGAAAATTTTTTAAGCATTTTGTACTTTTCGTACGAACTTTTGATAATTGACAACGCCCAGTGATATTTGATACAGAAAATTTGTGCGGAAAGTTTTAACATTTTAATGGTTTTCTATAAGAATATTTAAAAAAAGCACAAAACGACTCCTAGAAATCGTAGATAGGGGGTTAAGACGTTCGAAGAAATGAACCGCAATAAAATACCAATGAAGACATTAATGAACATTTTTTCTCAGATGTACATTTAATATATTTTTTCGACTTATTACACACTTCTTATGTTGAACACAATTTAACAATATATAGTTTTGTTTGCTTTTTTCGGGGAAAATGCGAATTGATTTTCAAAACTTAAGAGACACAGGAATTATAATTTCATACCCCACTATCTGAACAGAGTTAACTTTTTCTATAGAGCGAAAAAAAAATTTGGCGTTTTTCGCAAAAACGCAAATTGATATAGAAAAACTGGAAGACACGGTCATGCTCTCAGAATTTTTTGGTTCGGTTCATGTGTACAGCCAAAATTTGAGATTAGTCGGACGGAAGTTCACCAACTTCAAATGCGTGTTAAAAAATCCTTGAGGGTTTTGTTATGTAAAATGACAACTTTAATTTGCTTTTGGTTTCATCTAGAGTTTGCAAATAATCGAGATATTTCATAATCGCGATTACGATTAAAATAATCGCTAATAATCGCGATTATCGATTATTCGAATTTTTTATATATGTAATTTGAATTGGAATAGCTTTATTAAAAAACTCTTTTAAAATTTACATTTCAGAACAAACGAAAATACAGAAATTAATATTTTTAACAAATAAAACTATAAACTTTCTAATTTCCCTAGCAAAAATAAATCAAGATTTTGACATTTTTTGAGAATACAGCAAATCTAAGGGAGATTTTTATTTTTAAACTTATAATTCCTTGTTGAAAAAATTTCACACATGCTGTCCTTTTTAAAATCTTTATCATTTTTTGAATGATAAAATATGATTTTTGGAGAAATAAACAAGATTTCCCTGCATCTTAATTGCGTTTATATCAACTCTTCAGAGAGTGTTTAAATCAGTGCTAAAAAGATAAACAGGTTTCATTTCGTCTTAATAGCGCTTTATCTGTGCTACCAAAGAGTGCTCTAAACTGTGACATCGCCAACAAAAATCATTTCTAAATTTATGTGCCCTTGTGACTCGTGATTACTTTTCAAAATTCAAAAATTTTTCCTGGTTGGTGTCGGAATACCTGCCGATGGCCAGTGAAGAGATGATTGTGTGAAAATTTATTTCAAAGTTTTGAAAGGGCATTTACGGTCGGCAACTAACGGTTTCATGTTAGAATTTCTCGACCAAATCCGGCCAAAAGCCTTCAAATTTAAGGGGTTACTAACAAGGGAAATCTCCCTGGTGTCACCCTCCGATCTTCATGAAATTTGGACATATTGTTAAGAACGAAAATTAATTCGACACGTATTTTTTTTTAGCGGCCCAAACTCATTTTTAGGGGGCGGTCGATTTGTATAAGGGGAAATTGACCTTTTTCAGTTTTTTACGATTTACGCCTATTTAAACCAAAATTGTGTTGTGTTGTATCAGATTAAAGGTATTAAAAATACCTATCTCGTGGTGCTAACAACGATCCAAAGAAGTTAATATTTTTCGACTTATTAACAAAAATGTCCTAAAATTTTGGTATTTTACTCAATATGACGAAAAGTTGTGCATGTTTGGACACGTTCTTAGCACACGTAGATAGGTTTGCCAAAGACCTTTCATTTGGTATGTAACATGACTAGGTTTCTTTGTAGAGATAAACGAAAAACTGAAAAATGGCCTTGTCTTCCCCCCTCCTTTTTACCCGCTAAATATGAATTTGGGCCGCTAAAAAAAATACGTGTCCCTTTATTTTTTCTGCTCTACAAAATAAAACCAATTCCATAAAGATCCGCGGGTGACACTAGGGAGACTTCCCTTGTAAGATCAGAATTTAAAATTTACTTTAAATTTAAATGACTTTTACGAGAAAAAAATTGCAAACGAGTAAAAGAATCATGGCCCAAGATTGTTTATATTTTAAATTCGTTATGAAAACAGAGTATTTCATAGAAAATGATTAATCGTAATCGCATGATTTTTTTGTCGATTACGATTAATTGGTGATATTAATCGCGATTACGATTACGATTTTAATCGTTTTGCAAAGTCCAATTTCATCCCATTCCGATTCGGAAAGTTTCACTGAATATTAATCAATTTGTCTGAAATTTTAAACTTATGTGTCTCTAGATCCAAAGACAAATGTTAATACCTATCCCCCATTTATCCATTTTGTTTCTATTTTTTGGAAGCTCGTTTTAATTAATCATTGATTTATACTGTTTTTTTTATTAAAATTTTTGTTAAATTTCACTTTTTCATTTCCTATTTAGTGACAGTAAGTGGTGGAAATTTTTTCCCTTTATTCCAAGAAAATTTTTTTATGGATTTGAATAATTTTTTTCTTTTTCTGTTCCTTTGACTTATATATTTCCCTTTATTCTTTTCGTTAACTTCAAGGTGCTCATTTATGTTAAGTATTATCTACAAAACGTGTTAAGCTAATATTTTAAGTTTACTTTCTTTCCATCCTATGTGTTGAAGAGTCTTTACACTTCATATGTTCTAAGAAAAGTAAAAAAAAAAAGACTCCATTACCATTCCTTTTGTAATGCATGATTAGTTTCTTGGCAGTAGCAAAAATTTATTCTTTTTTTCTTGTTCCATCAATTTGTTCAATTTTGCATTTTATAACGTCGTAGTCTCGTGACGTTTTTTCTTCTGTATAGTTAAGGTAGTAGCTGTGATTTTCTGTTAGTTAATAAAATGGTAATATTTATTTAAGAGATTAGTTTAAATTAGTATAATGTAACAAGTCATTATTACGTTACAGAGAGACGTGACAATGTCATTGAGATGTTGTGATGAAGTAAGCTTAAGCAAAAAGAAAGTATTTGCAATTTAAAATAAGTGAAGTTTTGAAATTAACAAAAATGTTATTTGGTGGGAAGATGATAATGTAAGTTTTACATATACAATATACAGTGGTTGTCAATTTATTATAAACATTTCTATAGTATAACTAATTAGAAACGCTTCTATAGTATAATACTCAACGTTATTATTATCAAACGAGTATAATTTAAAAAAATATGTTATATAGGTAGTTCCTAAAGCTTGAATTTAAGCTTGATAGTGTCCTGATTGAGTAAATATTAAATGTACTACGAGGGTCGATCTGGAAAAAGAAATTATTTATAGACATTTTTCAGAAAATTTTTTAAAAATATTTTTAAGTTGAATTTTTCTAACAAGGGAAATATCTCAACCCATATGAACCAATTTGCATGAAACGTAAAATATATATAAAATGGACAATTCTAAGGTTGGGGTGTCTCGGCTTATCGGACATATCGGGGATTTAAGGGTTCAAAACATGGGTCAAAAAATGGAGAAAAAAAAAGTTTTTTGGATTTTTCAGCCATTTTTTTCGAAGAAACTATATGATGTTTACATATGAGAGGAAAGGTTTTTTTAATGCCTATCCAACTGTGGCATAACATTGTAAAAGTTCGGCTTTCTTAAATACTTTTTTCACGAAAATGTGTAAATTTTGGGGGGTATTTATATGAAGACATAGACTTACGATGTCCATATGAATACGAAATAATCTTTATTAAATTTAAGTCGACACGTATTTTTGCCCTAGAGGATATTCCTATTAGTTCGGGAGTTATCGAAATTTTCACGAAGGTCCTCTTTGTTTCATAAGGGGACAACGAAATTTTAAAACTCTGATATGGCCGATAAGCCGAGACACCCCAACCTTAAAATCGTCTCTTTTATATATATTTTAAGTTTCAGGCAAATCGGTTCATAAGGGTTGAGATACTTCCCTTGTAAGTTAAAACATAAAAATTTTTAAAAATGGTCCAATAGTTTTTGTTCGGTTATCAACTAATTTTTCCATCAACCCAAACAAAAAATAAAATTGTTTAAATACAGTAGAAAAATTCACATTTTGGACCTAAAATTCGTTTGACCACCAAATTTTTGTAAACAAAGAAAATATGTTATTGTTTATTAATATTAGTAAGTGTATGGTAATGAGTAGGGATGAGATTTCCATGCAAATGCATGTTTTTTGTCGATAGTCTAAAAACGACATCAACCAACCATCTTTCCGAATCAAGAAATTTGCGTTAAAATGGCATCGAGTTGTTTTTGCATATTTGTGGACATTTTGGTGAAAATTAACATTTTTGCATATTTTGGTTTTAAATGCATATTTTTCGCATATTTCCAACTATTAAGTGCATATTTTTGCATATTTTGGCATAAATAAGCAAAAACACAAATTGAAATTTATTTGTTTCGAAAACTATTTTAAATTTTAGAAATTTATTTCTATTTTTTTCTATTTTTTGTTTCTTTTTAAATTTTTTTTATAAATATTCTTTATTTATAAAAAAATCTTGCTTATATAAAGTTTTAAATGTTTCTATTTAAACACGGCGTTATTTTTTGCTTTTTAAGAAGTTTTTCTTATAAAAACAATATTTTTATTGCACACATTTTATTTTTTAGTGCATATTTTGAATTTTTCAGCGCATATTATAAGCGCATATTTTCGATTTTTTAGTGTATGAAAATCTCATCCCTAGTAATGAGATATTAATATAATTTAAATTTCTCTTTGTTTACAAAAAAAAGTGGTCAAAAGAATTGGAGGTTAAAAAAATCGTATTTCTTCCACTGTATTAAAAAAACTTAATTTTCGTTTAGGTTGTTGGAAAAATTAGTTTATTACTGAATAAAAACAATTGGATAACATTTTAAATTGTAAGTGTTTGAACTTAGAAAAATCGAATTAGAAATATTTGTAAAAAATGTTCAGAAAAAATTTTATAAATAATTTTATTTTCTAGATCGACCCTCGCACATTTATTATTTACTCAACCTTGACGCTATTAAGCTTAAATTAAAGCTTTCCTAATTATATACATAACATTTTTTAAAATTATACTCGTTTGATAATAATAACGTTGAGTTTAATACTATAGAAGAGTTTCTAATAAGTCTGTAAAATGACTTTCAATTTGAATAAGCCAACTTCCAGCAGATTGTTCTGCTGAAAAGTATATTTTTACTAAAATCTTTGTCATTCAGTTATTGAAAATAAGAGATATTTTGAAAATAACAGAAAATTAACAGACATTTAGTGCGTTTTTACTGATTTTGTTTGCTGAATTTTAAAATATTTTTAGCAGATAATTTTTTAATTATAAAGAAATAGTTTGCTATCATTCTTTTTTCAAGAAAATATTCTAAGATTTTTTTTTTTCAAAGTGATAATTTTTTTTTTTCGTTTTTTATACAATTGAATAGGTACATATTTTGAAAATATTTTTAATCAAATTTTTAGCAGATTTTTTTGAAATTTTACAGAAATAGCACTGCGTGACAAAACTAACCACTATTTTAGAAAACAAGAGGTACAACCATCATTTCAATATATTTCGGACATGCTGAATCGAATGGCGTACTCCGTTTTTTGATGTATGGTACAGTTTTCTTGTAAAATGTCATTAAAGATTGGCTGATTTTCAGTTGCAGTTTTAACAAAAAAAAAAAAAAATTCCAAAGCTAATGATTTTTAAATTTTATGGCATGGAAAGCAAAGATATAACTTGTAGCAATATTTCTAATATATATTTGGTTTAAAGCTTTTCATCTTAAGCCCTTAAATTCGCGGGTTTCTTAATTTTTTTAAGTTTTCGCGAAATTAACCGCTAAATTGGTCTCTGATAAATAATGACACTACGAATAGTGGACAAAAAACATCTATGTTATATGGACCATCATGATGAAAATCGCGAAAAACCGTTTTTTTGTATATGTCAGCATCACTTTAGGAGATGATTTGAGGCTTCATCTTTTAGTATATAATGTGAGAACCTTAAAAAATGAACTGACCCAAAATTTGTCCAAAAAAGTTTTCATTTGCAAAAGTATTTCGCAAACACTGAAATAATAGTTTTTGTTAAGATAACTTTTGCAAATGAAAACTTTTTTGGCCGAATTTTTGGTCAGTTAATTGTTTAAGGTTCCCACATTATATACTAAAAGATGGAACCTTAAATCATCTCGTAAAGTGATGCTGGCATGTACAAAAAAACGGTTTTTCGCGATTTTCATCATGATGGTCCATATAACATAGCTGTTTTTTGTCCACTATTCGTATTGTTAGGGACGCATTTTTGATTCATTAAAAGCAAGTTTTTTATCAAAGACCAATTTGGCTGTTAATTTCGCGAAAACCTAAAAAAATTAAGAAATTCGCGAATTTAAGGGCTTAAATTGAAAAGCTTTAAACCAAATTTGCATACGAAATGTTGCTACAAGTCATATCTTTGTTTTCCATGCCATAAAATTTATACACTAAGAAAATTATGTCATTAACTGTTTGTAGGTTATTTTTAAACGTAATCAGTAAAGTTATTTTAAAAGAAAAATCATTAATTTTATTATGGACTTCATATTTTCTACTGTTTCTGTAGTTTAAAAAAAAAATAATTTACTGTATTAAAAACGAATTTTCTGTTACATTTAATTTCGGCAGTAAAAAATTTCTTCTATAGTTTTACTGTTTTTCAATACAAAATAACTGAATATTCACTAGTTTTTTAATGTTTTGGTTAGTCATTAAATTAACATTTAAAATTGACTGTATTGTGTTTTTATTTTAAAAGAAAAAACACTGGAATGGTTTTTAAATAAAAGTTCATTTATTTTAAGTGAATATTCACTGGAATTTACCTACATAATTTTTTGAGTGTAAACCATTTACTTTGCAAATTTTTTTGTTAAAAAACTGGCTCGAAATCAGCAAATATTTAACGACATTTTTCAAGAAAACTGTACCATACATCGAAAAACGGAGTACGCCATTCGAATCAGCATGTCCGAAATATATAGAAATGATGGTCGTAACTCTTGTTTATTTTTAAGTGTTCCGCAGTGTAGTTTGCGGTCATTATTTTTTCAAAAAATTTTTTTAAGTTTTTTTTCAAATTGTTAATTTTTTTTTCGTTTTTTATTTGATATTTTGATTTTACTAACTTAAATCGTTTTTTTTTTCTTGCCAAAACAATATTTTTTATAATTTTAGCGCGAGTAGAGCTTGCGTGATTCACGCATGAGCGGGATTGAATTTGGCGTAAGTCAAGCGTTATTGTGAGCATATATCTGCTCACGTGATTAAACAAACATATTGCAAGATTAATTCGATTATTGTTTTCGTGAGTAAGTGTAAGTCAAAATCCACTCACGCGCCCATCTCTAGCTCTAAGCTTTGCACTTGGACTTAGGGGTTTTGAAAATGTCGTTTTTCTTACAATTCTAAATTTTTTATTGCACAATACAGAGTCTTAGCATACTGAGTATGCTAAAATCAGCAGATTTATCATATGGCTCAAACTCGATGTAGTTTTAGAAGATTTCTCTGCTGATTTCACCTAGATAATCATGACAAAAATTTAGCAAACTGCGTCTGCTAAAATCAGCAGATTTCTCCTATGGCTCAAAATGGGTGTACTCTCAGCAGATTTTTCTGCTGATTGGACAGAGAATTTATTTTGAGTGTAGAAATGTTTCTAATTAGTTGACAACCACTGTATGTATATAAGCCAAAAATTGTGAATCCCTTGTATCCGTTTGAGCTTTGTAAATACCCAGCAGAAATTTTGCTGAACTGGCAGCAGCTTTTGGAAAGGAGTTCCGAGTCAAGGAGCGCATCAAAACCACCTGAATTCATGCATGATTCCCTAAGGCAATGTCACAGTATAGACTGCTAGTTGGTAGCACTGAAAAAGTGTACATGACAATAATGAAAATCTTCATTAATGTTATGAAAAATGACGTTAAAAAGAAACCTATGTAGGGTTTCATTGAATTAATGAAATAGGTATCTTAAAATGTAATTGCAAGAACAAGTTTCATTAAATTAATGAAAATTGGTCATACCAAATATAAATTGTATTTTATGAAAATTTTTCATTACTTTAATGAAAAAAGCATTTAATTCTTATGAAATACTTTCATTGAATAAATCCTGCCTTTTATTTTTAAAATGAAATATATGTATGAATTTGTAAAAATCTTTTTATAGAATTAAAAATAACAAAGAATGGTATTCACTTAGGGCCTAATTTTGTAAAACGCAACGCGCATTTTTGTCTCGCGTTGGACAATTTTCTATTTTGTAAAACGCGAGCACTGAACAGCTGTTTTTTCGCGTTGACTTACGTGTTTGTAGAACAAATTGTATGGAAAATGGAATTTTGTAAAACGCAAGAGAGTGTTTTTTCATCACTTGAAGTGTCAAAATGATCACTTGAAATTTTGGGGCGTTGATGTAACAAATATGCTTTTAAATAGCAAAAAATAAATAAATAATGTTGAAATATGTAATAAATGTGTAAAAAAAACTTCTCCGGCAGAAGAAAAACATCGAAAATAGCAAAGCGTCGCGTTGTGATTTATATTGCTTTTTTCAACTAATTTATGTTACTTTTTTTTTTGTTCTATTTTTTCTCAAATATTCTCGTTGCCTTGTCATATATAAATATGTGTTTCCCCACGATAATGGGGGTGTATCCCCTACAAAATGGGTGGCCAATATTATTAATTTTAGAATGTCTGGCAACACTGATTCAAATATAATTGACATTTCAAGTGATGACGTAAAAATTGAACGCAATAACGTAGTGATTTACAAAACTGCACTTTTTGAGCCTCGCGTTCACGTAAACGTTGGTGATGCGTTCAACGCGAGTGATTTACAAAATTAGGCCCTTAGTTTTCTCGCACAAAATTTTACTTCAAGCTTAAATTGTAATACACCATTTAAACCACGAAGTAATATAAAACACCACGAATTTAGTAAATATAAAATTAATAATTAAATTTTTATTTCAAATTTCATAAAAAAGTCTAAAAAATCATAAAATAACCAAGTTAAAAAAAAAACTTTCACAATTTTTTTTTTATTTTATCTGTAGATTTCATTCAGTTTTCTCACACAAAATTTCACTATAACATTTACTTTGAATACAAAAGTAAAACCACGAAATAATATAAAACAACGCGAGTTTAATAAATACTTATAACACTGCGGAACACCAAAAAATAAACAAGAGTTGCGACCATCATTTCTATATATTTTTCGCGATTTTCATCATAATGGTCCATATAACATAGATGTTTTTTGTCCACTATTCGTAGTGTCATTGACGCCTTTATGATCCACAAAATGCTAGTTTTTTATCAGAGACCAATTTAGCGGTTTTCCATGCTATAAAATTTAAAAATCATTAGCTTTCGATTTTTTTGTTAAAAAAGCAGCTGAAAATCAGCCAATCTTTAATGACATTTTACAAGAAAACTGTACCATACATCGAAAAACGGAGTACGTCATTCGATTCAGCATGTCCGAAATATCGTCGCTGCTCCGTCGTGATTTGGTATGTGACATTTTTGGATTTTTTTTTTATTGCATAATATGAAACCTCTATAGGGCATCCGTCTGCCCACTAAACCGTTTAGCGATATCTTGAATGGTTTGGAAGTTAGCAAAAGTAGCTATGTGAAATCCATATGAAAATGTTCCAAAAAAAGTGGAATGTGTAGTTAAAAACCAGTTTTTGTTAAGAAAACTTTTGCAAATACAAACATTTTTGCTTAAAATTTTTAACATAATGGTTTTAGGCATGCTTACATACTATACTAAAAAATGAAGTATGAGATCACATTTTGAAGGGATGCTGCCATTATAAAAAAACGATTTTTCGCGATTTTCAAAAAAAGTTATATGTATCTAAAAAGTTTTTTTGCAGAAATTAATTACATACATTAGTCTTTTCATACACATGAAATCAATTCGGAAAATTAATTATAGAGTTGCAAAAAAATCGCAAAATCATTAAAATATGAGAAAAATCGCGATTTTCAACATTTTAACGCAAACATTTTTATCCAAATTTGTACTATTATATCGTTAAGAGTCTAATTCCCATTTCCCATACCAAACAAATTTGCATTTGTAAAAGAAGAATTTTTTTAATAAAAAAACTGCAACAAAATGTGCATAACTTTAACGATGATTTCCATGAAAAATGTTCCATTGATTCAAAAACGGACTTCACCATTGAAATAAGCATGCCCCAATTATATAGAAATGATGGTCAGATCTCATGGCACAAATTTCAGGAACATTTTTTTGAGTAAAATTTGTTCGCTAAAAAAAAAAAACAAAATTCATTGAAGCAACAGCACTTGGATGCAGATTTGTACAAAATATGGTATTTAAAAGTGTATTAACTATCACTTTAATGAATATGACAATTTTTTGCACTATTATTAAATTTTATAACTTAAGTTTTATGAACAAAAACGGTCATGTGTATAAAAATGTCCAAAAATGAAAAAAATAATACCAAAAATGTTCCAACAAAATATGTTATGTGTAGTTTTTTATGTAATTCGTTAATATCTTCGTTTTAGCTAAAAAATCATTCTTTTTTTTGTGGTACACATCTATAAAACATATTTATGTATTTTAAAGACGCTTGACTTTAATAAAATATGGCAAAATGGCAAAATAAAACGGTTTTTTTTGCTCTCCTGAAAACTTCATTAAAAACACATACCAAATTTCGACGGAGCAGCGACGATATATTGAAATGATGGTCGTACCTCTTGTTTTCTAAAATAGTAGTTAGTTTTGTCACGCAGTGTAATTAATCAATAACATTTCATTTTAAAATTCGTATAAATATTCTTAAAAAAAATCATAAATTATTTCGTTCCGCTTTGATCAGCTGTTTTTTGCGTGCGTTAACTAACAGACTAAGCAGATGCGACACGACAGGTGTCAAAAATTAGCAGATTTTATAAACAAAACTTAATGACATTTTTAATGAAACTACGAAATCTAATGAATCAAAATTACTGAAAATCTTGCACAATATGTATGAAATTTCATTCAGCATGTGAAATATTTAATTTTTGTAATAAAACAACGTTAATGAATTCCTTTCATTAGTGACATGAAGCGCTTTTCTATCAATTTAAGATGCAGTTAAGTGTCTCTTCGGCGCTTATTGGTGTTTTCTTTCGTATAATTTTTGAAAATTTACTGTTTTCGGTTTAAAGCTTTAAGCCATGAGTTTTATCTGTTAGTGCTTTAAAATATTCTTTAACAACTATTTAAGCACTTTAGTTGCTATAAAATTAGAAATAAAAACTAAATACAAAACAACCGTATACAAAAACTTTTTCTTAAAATAGCAGTAGTATTATAACTAAAAACAGTAAAAAAAATTTTATATATTTTCTTCTGCTGTTTAACAACTTCAATATGCTATTTAAGTGTCAAATATACTCGTTAGTGCATGCTAAATGTATGTTGTGTATTGAATTATATGTGTATGTATGTGCATAACATACATACACCTACGAGTGTTTGTATAGAGGTAGTCATGTGTGTGTTTAGGTGTTTTTCTCTTTTTTTTTTTTGTTTTTGTTATATATAAGTAGGTAATCTACAAAGAACATTCACCTTTTGTAACGCATATGAACAATCTCATATTAAATGTGTGGTTGTGTGTGTGTGTGTTTGAGTGTTTGTGTTTTAATATCAAATGTATGTTTTGTTAATGTACACATGTGTGTGTCAGCAAAGTGTTGTATGAAAAAAAAATAACGTTGTCTTTTATTATTTTTGGATAAGTTCGTACATTAGACCGCCATTTTTTTTAAATTTTGATTTTCCCAAGTGTCCGGGAAAATTTTTTATTCTCTTAGGATTTAAACTTATATGGTAAAAATTAAAGGCCAATTGGATTAAATTAATTCCTATCGCCCAGATATCAAAGGTTTGGATTTTTAAAAGATAAAAAAGTGGTTTTCGAGACCTTAAATTATTAAAAAAATTAAAACAATTTTTTTTTTAATTTTGCTTGCGAACACGAATATCAAAAAAAAATAAAAAAAAATAAAAACACAGTGACACAAAATCGAACTTTGAAATTTTACATAACAAAACCTTCAAGACTTTTTTAGTTCAGAGCGCTAGATTTCTTTTACACGCATTTAAAGGTAAAGCATTTAAAGTTTTCGTGTTCTTAATATGTACTACTTTATTGGCCCCTGGTGGTGCCCTTATTGGACATGTGAGGTCAAGCGTCCAAACTTGAGCTAGAAATTATGTTAGCTATAACCGGTATGAATTTCGCTGCAATCGGTCCAGTACCTACTTACTGAATAGCCATTAATCATTAATTAGAAACCATTGTGAATCGTTGCGTATGATTGTTATTTAATGAAAATTACAAAATTAATCATACGCCACTCGTACAGTTTTCAAGCAATGACTATTATAATTATAATAAAAGTTCACCAACTTCAAATGCGTGTAAAAAAAATCTATAACTGATCTAGGAAAAAAGATTGGTTTCATCCCACTCCTATTTTGGTTGTTGCACTGTAAAGTCGGTCGAACGGTTTTCAATAGATCGCTATTTGAAATTTGCAAAGAATTTCGAATTTTTCCTACGCTCAATAAATTTTTTAAATAAAATCTAAAAATTTCATTCCCTTAACCCTTTCATAGAGCTTAAGAAACCCTATCATCTAAACTAAATTTTAACTCGTAGAGCCCTTCGATCAAAAAATTTTGAATTTTGAAAATTTTTGGAATATGTAAAACTTTGAACGAAAACTGCACAGGTGAAGATTATCTGAGAATAAAAATTTGCCCGGACGTTTAAAATCGAAAAAAAAAATGTTTTACCATACAAAAAAATGCGGGTCTAATAAGCATACAAATATAAATATTGCTAACAATGTCTGTCGATTTGTCTGTATTTCTATATGTAGGTAATAACAATAATAATGACAGTATTATACACTCAAAATAATAACTCTGTAAAATACTCTGTAAAATGACTGTAATCCCAATTCAACAGATATTTGACAGAGTTTTCTGTCAAAATACAGATTTAAAGGAAATACTTTGTATTTTGTTGTGACAAAAAAACAAAGTTTTCTCTGATATATTACTTTTTTACTTTGTAATCCTAATTTTACAGATAATTAACAGAGTTTTCTGCTAAAATACAGATTTAAGCCAAATACCTTGTATTTTTTTATAACCAAAAAAGTTTTCTGTTTTCAGTAGTTTTTGTTTTTGTTACCAAACAACAAAATTTTATCTGTATATTTTTTTTTGAGAAAAAGTTGAAAAAGTAGCAAAAAAAGTTATCAAAAAAATCTTTTAAGAAATCTTATAAAAATTTTACAAAATAACATGCATTTAACTAAATTCTGTAAATTTACAAAGTTTTTTCTGTATTTTTTTTTTGCATCAGATGCATTTTACAAATATATGTAAATTTACATAGTTTTCTTTGCAAAATGATGTTTAATTTAACCAATATTTTACTAGAAACTCTGTAAATTAACAGTTTTTTTTTGTCCAAATCATTTTACAGAGTTTTAAAGTAAAATTACAGAGTTTTCTCTGTCAAAAAGATTTTAAAAAGCTTTCATAATTAGCCAATATTTTACTATAAACTCTGTAAATTAACAGTTTTTTTTTGTCAAAATCATTTTACAGAGTTTTTTTAGTAAAATTACAAAGAAATGTTGTTAGCTGGAAAAGTATGGTGTACTCTGTTAAATTAGCAGAGTTTTTCTGTAATTTAACAGAGTTATTATTTTGAGTGTACCACTTCCCTATTTCATTTATAAGCGTATGTATGCGTGTGAAAAAAAAAAACTTCTTAAGTAGATATGTTAATTAGCACGTCCCGAATTATAATTTTTTTGCTTGGCCCTCCAAATTATTCCTGATTTACGGAATAAGCGGTCCTGACCGACTATGATTTACTTAATTGTTTTAAATTTATTTCAAAAAATGCACTCAAAGAAAACGCTTTTCCATATTGATTGAAAGCTACATCAATATGATGAAGAGCTGCATCAATTTACGTCTAATGTAACGTGTCATCAATATAATGAAATGTATCATCAATAACAAGAATTTATTTTTATGTGAAAAATAAGACAAAAAATATTCAATTTTATTTCGATTTATTATTTTGTTAGGTTAGACTTAGCCTCTAGACACTTACCAAGAGCATATCAACAAATTATTACGATAGAAATACATTTTACTAATTGTGTGCTATATTATTCAAAGTTTGTATGTCACCATGCTCTACCAAAATCTGTGAAAGAGAAAGATAAAATTAAAATGCTTGAGTCTTTACAATTCTACATTATCAAAATTTATCAAAGTAAGCGAAAGCCAATTATTTTGCTTAAAAAAAACATTTTAAAAATACCAATTAGCAAACGTTACCTAGGCTTCGATAACAAACACTTCAAGTGGGAGGCCGTGGTTTTAAGTACCAGTCAAGCACATTGATTAAATTTGTTGATGAAATGATACAATGGGCGTGTTCTGCAGAGAAACCTGCTACTCAACAGTTGAGATGTAGCACGTTTTGATTAGTTGATTCTGCTGAACGCACTTTTTTATAAATGTTTAAAAATATTAAAATTATTTTTTTTGTTTTTTTATATTTTCATTTATTTTTTCTGTGGAATATACTTTTTTATATATTTTTTGTTTATTTCCTTGAACAACGTCAAAAAAATAAATAATTTCAATAAAACAGCTTATGTATCAGTTTGTGATTAAATGTAGCATAAATTTATTTCGCTACTAGTGATGAGAAGCGCTCACTCAACATGTTGGCTGAAATGTCAAAAATCAAACCGTTCAGCAGAATGTTGAGGAGCAGTTGAGTAGCAGCTTTCTCTGCTGAACTACATCAATGTGTCATCACTTGATTCTTAAACTTTGATGACATGTTTCAGTCATATTAAAGAAAAGCTTCATCAATATGATGAAATTTGTCATCAAAATTGACAAAAACTAGTGATAAAACAGTTTCATCAATATGATGAAACATTTTTCTTAAAGTATAAGAACTTAAAAATAAAATATAACAACTTATGCGCTACTTTTTGTTTCAAGTTTTTGAAAAACAAAAAAAAAATAAAAAAGCACTAAGGTTGAAGACATCGGAATCTGGTACGAAACTCCGTAAAAGGCTTCTAGTTATGCATCGTTTTCATGGGAAAGCATTTTTATATTAAAAAAACGAATTCAGGACTCGCTAATGAACATAGAAATGAGCCATTCCCAGCAAAATTTTCGGTTGCAAAGAACCGATTGTGGAACAACTTATACTTCCCTAGAACCTGTTCTAATTCTTGTGCAACACCGATTCTTTTTACAAAGGGATTGTCCCAAAAGCAACAGGTGTTTGTAAGCAAAATTGGAACACATTTTTGTTCTTCGGAACTGGTTCTAGAAGTAAAATTTAGAACAGAAATGAGAATTAAAGAAATATTTTGAATTGCATTAATTTATTAAAAAAAGATAAAGATAATCCTATATGACATCGTATATTAATTTTTTATACAGACATACATCCTTTTTCGCCTCCAAAATTGCATTTTGGGCCTTGCAATAAAGATACATCAGAACATGAATTTTCTGCAAACAAAAATGAAAAACATTATTTTATTAGTATTTGTCCCGACCCACACAATCAAAATTTAATTTACTTACCTTCGTATCAACAATTTTCGCGATTATATCCTGATATTCTCATAGAATTTCGTGTTTTTTCTTGGTGAACACAAAAAAAAATGTTATTTATTTTTTAATTTTTTTGACACATAATTTTTTGTAATTCCTGAGAACCAAAATGGTTTGAAATTTAGATTGTATAGAACAAGCTTCACAATAATATTCACTTAACTTGTTCTGAATAATTAAAGTGTAATAGTTTTTGATTACCGAAGAACCTGTTCTAGAACAAGTGTTATCGGAATCGGTTCTGAAAAATTTTCCTGGGTTGTTTATGCCAGCAAAAAAAAAACTAATTATCCCCAACAAGCATTTAAAGGTTCTGTGAAAAACACATATTTTAAATCTTATTGTTGTTTTTACACAAACAAAATTAATTCGTAATTATTAATTTTAGAAAAGAAAACATAATAATTAATCAATTCTTTAATTGATTTTATTAAAATAACAATTTATTAGTCCGAACAAGTACTGAATTGATCTTTGATTAGATCTTTAATTAGCGTAGAAAATACAATCAAACCAAAATTGTTTAACACAGACTTTACAAAATAGACCGATTTAAATGAATATCTTGTGAAAATTTTACATCAAAAATTAACCTGATTATAATCAGATTTAATTAGGTTTCAGTAAAAGACATGACCAACATACAGACAAATTTTTACAAAAAATTACAGTTTTTTTCCGCATTCAAGAAATTTCAAATAAAAAAAAAAAACAAAATTTCTTTTCCTTGACACTTTTATAGAGTTCAAACGAAAATTTTAGATTTTTAAACTGGTAGAAAAACGCTTCATGTCACTAATGAATGGAATTCATTAATGTTGTTTCATTACAACAATAAAATATTTCATCTGCTAAATGATATTTCATACATATTGTGCAAGATTTTTATTAATTTTGATTCATTAGATTTCGTAGTTTCATTAAAAAATTTCATTAAATTTTGTTTATAAAATTTGCTGTTTTTTGAAACCTGTCGTGTCGCGTCTGTTTAGTCTGTTAGTTTACGCGCGGAAAAAACTGCTGATCAGAGCGGCACGAATTAATTTGTGATTTTTTTTTTAATTTTTATACGAAATTTAAAATGAAATGTTATTAATTAATTATAAGTATTTATTAAACTCGCGTTGTTTTATATTATTTCGTGGTTTTACTTATGTTTTAAAAGTTAATGTTATAGTAAAATTTTGTGTGAGAAAACTGAGTAAAATCTATAGATAAAACAAAAAATATGTGAACGTGTTTTTTAACTTGGTTATTTTGTGATTTTTTCAGACTTTTTTTATTAACTTTGAAATAAAAAGTAAGTTATTAATTTTATGTTTACTAAATTCTCACTGTTTTATGTCACCTTGTGGTTGCAATAATGTATTACAATTTAAGGTTGGAGTAAAATATTGTGCGAGAAAACTAAGTGAAAACCATTTTTTATTACTCTTAATTATATAATTAAAGATCTTTATAATTTTATACATATATGTATTTCATTTTGAAAATAAAAGTAAAATTTGTTCAATGAAAGTATTTTATTTCAAAAATAAAAAAAAGGATTTATCATTAATTTTTCATTAAAGTAATGAAAAATTTTCATAAAATACAATTAATATTTTGTATGAATAATTTTCATTAATTTAATGAAACTTGTTCTTGCAATTACATTTTATGATACCTGTTTCATTAATTCAATGAAACCCTACATAGGTTCCTTTTTAACGTCAATTTTCATAACATTAATGTAGATTTTCATTATTGTTATGTACATCAGTGTGCGATACATTATTTTATTAATCTTTGAATGCTAACATGGATATCCAAAAAAAAAATCTGAAATCTGTCGAGCGGTTCTTGATATATCACCATTTAAAATTTGTCGAAATTTACGTTCAAGAAATTTGTAAATCTCAAAATTGTTTCCCACTAACTTTTGCATAGAGCTTAAGACGAACTTTTATTTTAACTTAATGAAAACCTACATATGTAAGCCAAATCAAAACATTTTAATCTATGGCACCCTTTGATCAAAGTTTAGAATTTTTGGAAAAAATTTTCTAAAAACCAAAACTTTGACCGATGGACACCACGGGTTAGCCTAATCGGATGAAAGGGTCAAGGGAAAGGGTCAAGGGGAAACATTTTTTGATGTTTTTTGAAACATTTATTGAACGTAGAAAAAAACACATTTTTTTCAAATTTCAAGTAATGATATCTCGAAAACCGTTCAAATTATTTTATTTATTTTTTGATAGTCGTGTTCAGTACATCTCAATTAAAAAATATGATGTGTCGCAGAACATATTTTTTTTGAAGGTCAAAACATGAACCGAAACATTTCTGGTACTTTTTGCAGCTTTTTTGGTACTTTCTGTTTCAACTATTTGCAATAACGATACGATGTTTGTAGGGATATTAAAAAACAGTAGTCAGATGTAGAACACATACAACAGGTATTATATAAAAATATAACAAAAAATAAAATGAATGAATTCAAAAAACTAAAGCCAATGGCCTATATAGTACATACATGACTTGTTCTTTTTCCATTCTTTCAAAATCATATGCAACAATGTGATTTAACATATCAAAAGGCCAATGGCTTAGTTGAACAATACCTTAGAGTATTTAGAAGCATTTAAAGATTTTTATTCATATTTAAAAACTAACATCATATTTATATTTAAATATGTATTTTATTTTAAATTCCTTTTAATCTTTAACAAAAAAAATGATGAAAAAATAAAAATATATTTCTTTTGTAAAGGATTTTTTATGATATTCTCTTAGGCATTTAATAAAATTTACAATTCAAATTTTTATATCGTCCATTCCACCAAACATTTGGTGATTTTAGGCATTTTTTGACCGAGGGTCTTCGGATTTTTGTTATTTTTTTCATACAGATACTCTATGGAGCCAATTTCAAATTTCATCCATCAGATCGAAAATATTCGAAAAACTCGCGATTTTATTCACGATTTTCGTTTTTAAAAAAGTCAAAAAATTGCAAAATCTGTGTAACTTTGAGCAGCTGTATTTTCTAAACTACTTATCGCTTTATATCTATAGCGCATTCGAATGGTATGTATGTCTATTTTAATATCTAGTAAACTGAAAAAATATCGGTGGTTTAAAAGTGCGTTTTATATGCAAATGCACTTTTGAAGTGCATTTTGCGAAACTTTTACCCCTTTTATTTTTTTTTAATTAGCATATTTGGAAAATTTAGAATTTTCGCTACAAAAAAATGTTTTCATTACAATGGACCGAGAATGTATGCTATTTTTAATATTTTTTTTTTTAAAATACTTCCTTAAGTTTCCCTTATAAAAATTTTTATTTTTTTAATTATACCAAAATCATGTAAAAAGACATGTTTTTCAAACGTTATATTTTCGAAAGTACTAATCGTATCTTATTGTTTTTATGCACATTAGAAAGGCATTTTTGTCTATTTTTTACATTTAATGACCGCAAATATGTTGGTGTTTCAAAAATGCATTTTAAATGAAAATGCAGTTTTAAAGTGCATTTTTCAAAACTTTTACCCCCTTGAATTTCTTTTTAGTTATCATATTCGAAAAGTTTAAAATTTTTACTACAAAATAATGTCCTCCCAATAATGGTCCCACTGTGTGTGATATTTTTTTAAAAATTTTTAAAAAATCATGCTAAATCAGATTTTTTTGGTTTTATTTAAAATATTGAAATTTTTTTAAGGAAATTTAAAAAAATAATAAAAAATAGCACACACAGTGGGTCCATTATTAGAAGGACATTATTTTGAAGTAAAACTTAAAAACTTTTCGAATATGATAACAAAAAAAAATTCAAAGGGGTAAAAGTTTTGAAAAATGCACTTCAAAACTGCATTTGCATTTAAAATCCATTTTTGAAACACCAACATTTTTGCGGTCATTAAATGCAAAAAATAGACAAAAATACCTTTCTAATGTGTATTAAAACAATGAGATACGACTAGTACTTTTGAAAATACCCTAGTAAAAATTTTCTGATATAATCATATATAATTTGATACAATCTTATATGAGTTAATAGGCTTCCGTATAAATTTATATAAAACTATATCTATCATTTTGATACGGTTGATCCACTATATATGGTTAGATATTGCTCCATATATGATTAGATTCGTATTTTGGTTTTGCTCATAAAATTGTATAAAAATAGATATTATAAGATCAATTTGATATAATTAGATTTGACCAAATTCAGGATCAAATTGTATCAATTTTTATATTTACTGATCTAAAGTAATACAATTAGATATTATTTGATACAACCATTTTACGGATCAAATTAGATCTATTTAGTAAAATTAACATAATATTTTTACTAGGGTATAACGGTTTATATACATGTCTTTTTACATGATTTTGGTATAATTTAAAAAATAAAAATTTTTATAAGGGAAACTTACGGAAGTATTTTTTTAAAAAAATATTAAAAATATCATACATTCTCGGTCCATTGTAATGAAAACATTTTTTTGTAGCAAAAATTCTAAATATGCTAATTAAAAAAAAATTAAAAGGGGTAAAAGTTTCGCAAAATGCACTTCAAAATTGCATTTGCATATAAAATGCACTTTTAAACCACCAATAATTTTTGAGTTTCTTAGATATTAAAATAGACTTAAATACCATTCGTATGCGCTATAGATTGTTTAAATGCGATAAGTAGTTTAGGAAATACAGCAGCTCAAAGTTACACAGATTTTGCATTTTTTTGACTTTTTTAAAAACGAAAATCGTGAATAAAATCGCGAGTTGTTCGAATATTTTCGATCTTATGGATGAAATTTGAAATTGGCTCCGTATAGAATCTGTATGAAAAATATAACAAAAATCGGATGACCCTCGGTCAGATTTTTTAAAATGTCTCATGGAATGGACGATATATAGAAAATTGATAGAGTTCAAATATACAAAATCTTTTCATTTCTTATTTGGGTTTTTTTTGTTAGAAAATCCTTAACACTTTTTCCTTTAAAATCATATGAATATTTTTATATCTTACATTGGATGTTAAGGTGGTTAATATTTTGAAGTGTATGTTATGCTTGTCATACTAAATTTTAGATAAAAAAATATAAAGAATGCATATTCCAAAATAATTTTTAAGGTTAGCGCAACCATCCCATCCTGTTTTTAGAACCGAATTTAAAAAATATCAATTGAGGAGTCGCAGAACAAAACGTACTTTTTCGAATTTTTTGACAAATTGATTTTTTGTTCTTTTTATATTATTTGGTTCGAAATCTATCAGAAAAAATTTCCATAGCGTGAATTATTTTTGTTTTTCATCAAGAAAATGGATTCCTTAAAAATTGGTGTGTAACAAAACGTACTTTTTTGTTAATTTTTTTATCAAAACGTACTTTTTTCATTGTATTTCATATGCAAGATTTTTCGTAATTTTATAATATGCCATTTTACTCTTATATTCCATATACATTAGAGTGTCCCTTATTTTGGAAATGTTGGAAATGTTGAGACGGTACCCCCTCATTTTTTTCCTTTTGACTAAAAAATAACTCAGGAAAAATTTTACGCCCCTACGACCACGCCTTCCCTACGCGACGGGGCCGTAAAGAGCGGGGCCTTAAAATTCATTTTTCCATACAAAGCAAAAAAATTTTTTTTATATTTTAAATTTTTTTGTTATTAATTATAATATTACTTGGTTAGCTTATTCACGACAAAAAATTTTATTTTGGTGGGATAAGGCTTTCAGTTCTAAAAAATTTATAGCTTTTGGGGTCCTACAGTAAAAATTTTTTAAAAAATATTTTTTTTTAGTTTTGACAAGCAACCGTTTTAGTTGAATTGTTGCTTTTAATGATATATTTTCATAAAAAAATATTATTCCTATCTGTGACATCTTTATCGTGATCTAAAAAAGGGTAAAAAATGCATTTTTGATGTTTTTCGATACACGATCAAGATGTCACAGATATGAATAATATTTTTTTATGAATATATATCATTAAAAGCAACATTACAACTAAAACCGTTGCTTGTCAAAACTAAAAAAAAAAAATTTTTAAAAAATTTTTACTGTAGGACCCCAAAAGCTCTAAATTTTTTTTTTTCGAAAAAAAAGAAAAAAAGCTAACCAAGTAATATTATAATTAATAACAAAAAATTTAAAATCAAAAAAAAATGTTTTTGCTTTGTATGGAAAAATGATTTTTAAGGCCCCGCTCTTTATGGCCCCGTCGCGTAGGGAAGGCGTGGTCGTAGGGGCGTAAAATTTTTCCTGAGTTATTTTTTAGTCAAAAGGAAAAAAATGAGGGGGTACCGTCTCAACATTTCCAACATTTCCAAAATAAGGGACACTCTAATATACATATAAATGCCCACAAAGATTTTTTGAGGCCTTCTAGCAGGCCAGCGAAGGATTTCCCCCTTACCCAGCAAAACTTACCTTACCATATAAGGTATCAAATAAGGTATAAGATCTCTTATTTTATACATTGCAGCATTGATGATTTTAACAGGCGATGAGACTAAAAGTAATGCATATACATTATCACAAAGAATACCAGTAAGGTATAAAATAAGTCATAAATTTATAACAAAGAATACGAGTAAGGTGTAAAATATATGATATTTTATAGGTTACGAGTAAGGTATATAATATAGCATACCAGAACGTAATATATAAGGTGTTACGAGTAGTGAAAAAGTAATTTTGTATTAAATTTACTCACGTGATTGTAAGCGAGATAAAATATACTCCTGGGTGAGTGTGTGTCATTAATAAATTTCTGTCGTGAATCCATCTCTGGTTTAAACTTATTCATTTTTTTATAAAATATTTATTTTTTATGTTATTGTAATGCATTATGTATTCAATTATAAATAATGCATTATTTCAAACTTTGAAATAATACATAATGTAACCAAATATAAGTCATCCATGATTTAATGTTTAGAAATAATAAATATGAAATACATTTTTTCCAATAATCATGCATTACGTAGCTAATTATTAGTAATGTATTATTTTTCACTTTAAAATAATACGTTGTGGAACAAATGTTTGGTAAGACATCATAAAATAATGCTACAAATAAGATATATACATTACCTGGTAATGTGTTATATAATCACCACCCATTACCAAAGTTTTGCTGGGTATTCTTGTTATTGGTCTATTTACACCCCATAACTACAGCATGGGGGTACATTAACTTTGCCAATTCGTGTGTAACGTATCTAAATATGAGCCAATGAGGCTTTTTTGTAGTTTTTAATAAATAAGAACATTTTTAAAACACTCGATCAAAATAGTATCGTCTAAAAAAATACGCACATCAAAACGTCGTTTTTCAATTATTTTTAAACAAAACGTACTTTTTTCAAAGTAAAAGTGGTTTTATATTAAACATCCTTAACATATAATGTGGTGACTTATGGCAGTTTGATGCATCTCTTGATAAGCAAAAAACTTGTTACCATATTCAGGTTCATGCAGTTTTTTAAAGGGGCGAAATAAATAAACCTCAATTTCCCAAAAAAATTTAATATGCGAAAAAGTACGTTTTGTTCTGCGACTCCTCAATTGTAACTCGAAAAAATCAAACGTAATTCGAATATTTTAATTGTAATTCGAAAAATATCAACTAAATTTTCATTGAAACTTTTAAATTACAATTGATTTTTTCAATCTTTTTCAAATAACAATTAATCTTTTTCGAATTTCAATTGATCTTTTTCGAATAATAATTGATATTTTTCAAATATCAATTGATGTTTTTTGAGTTACAATTAATCTTTTCCGAATTGCAATTGACCTATTTCGAATTACACTTGATCTTACAGTTGATCTTTTTCGAACTACAATTGATCTATCTCGAATTACAATTAATATTTTTTGAATTACAATTGATTTGGTTTCGAAATACAATTGGAATCTACAAGTTACAGTTGAAGATTTTGGAATTACAACTCATCGATTTCGAATTACAATTAATATTTTTCGAATTAAAATTGATCTTTTTCAAATCACAATTCTTATTTATCGAATTACAATTAGAATTTTCGAATTAAAAATGGGATTTTCAAATTGCAATTGATCTTTGTCGAATTACAATTAGAATTTTTGAATTACAAATGGAATTTTCTAATAACAAATGAAATTTTCGAATTACAAGTAGAATCTTCGAATTGCAATTGACCTATTTCGAATAAAAAATGCTGTAGTTTCTAACTGTTGTTTGTGCTTGCTATAACTTTTTTTTAGCGAGTGTTACATGTTTTAATAAAATTCAAAGACTTTTTTCTAAGTTTTCCTAGTGCCTATTTAAAAGTTAGAAATAGTGTTTATAAAAAACCGACATTTTCGAAAACCGGTTTCTCGGTTAACCGAAATTCAGCTTTTTCGGTTAACCGGTTTTCTCGGTTAAACCGGAATAAAAAAACCGGTTAACCGGTTTTTTTTCTTTAACTGAAAAACCCAAAAAATACTTTAAAATTGCTAATTTTTATTAAATAAAAAATCGAATGTAACTAAAGTTAACATATTTGTTTCTTTCAGCAAAGTTAGCAACTGTTATCCTTTAAAAATAGCGGTATTTAAATACGGTGCTTTATTTTCCTATATTCACCGGAGCTTTATTTTAATTTTTATTGGTTTTATTTCAAAAACAAATGCATCAATTCGTTATAAATTGCATCAATTCGTTATAAATTGTAGTGCGTATTTTATATTAATGTTCTTTTATTGACATTTTCTCCATTAATAAGAATTTTAGTACCTGGTTAACAGTCACTTATTAAGTTTTCAATGAAACTGTCCAAAAAACGCTTATAACGGGGATAATTCAAATATTAACCAGATTAAAATTCCTATTTGGAAAATTGTTTCTTGAAGACAAAAGGTATTTTAGACTTCCTTCTCACGGATTTTCAAGGTCTTTTTAATGAAATTTTGAAAATATCATTAAAAAAAAGTGCAAACCCTTAATATTTGCAAAATACTCCGTTTGAATGTATTTAAAAAACCGGTTAACCGGTTGAACTAATAATTTTTTAGTATCTGATAATTTTCTTTTACGAAATATAATCTAATAATATTTTTATACGAAAAAGTTCTTAGAATTACTTTAAAATATGAGCATTATTTCAGAGATTTTTTATAAGAAAGATACATTAGAATTTGAAAATTTTTTTATATAAATAATGCCTCAGAATCTCAGATTATAGAAAAAAGTTTAAAAATCGGAGACATTTTCTATAAGAAAATGTTGAATCTGAGAGTTTTTCTTAAGAAAATACTATCTGAGAATTTAAGCACTTTTTTATATCAAAGTTTTAGAATCTGAACATTTTTCTAAAGACAAAAATCTCAGAAATGGGTTATTTTTCTATATGAAAACTATTTTAGAATTTAAAAGTTTTTCTGTAAGAAAAATGTCTCAACATCTGAGAAATTTTTTAAAGGAAATATTTATAAAAAACTAAGAATATGGTTAATTTTTTCTTCGAAATATTTCAGTTTTTATATAGAATTTTTATATAAAAGTTTACAGGTCTTTTCACATTTGGGACTAGCTATGACTGAGTATTTGTCCGTTTATTTGACTATAAGATAAGGAAGTAAATCGGTCCGTCAGGACCCCTCGAGAATTTCTTCTTGAGTTAAAAAAGTTCCCCCAGATCCAAAAGGTGAAATCCGCGCCTGATTTAAATACTATATCTTTAAGTTGATTTGTTTTTTGTTTTTCATTTGGTACTCAATATTAAAAATATTCACAAAAATATACAACAAAAAAAAAAAAATAAAAAAAAAATATTCACAAAAATATACAACACACAAAAATAATTAACACCAGAACGAGACCATATACACTTGAAAGTAGAGCTCCTCTGGAGTAAAACTGCATTTACAGTTTTTCATTCGGTGATCATTTGTCCTTTTTAGAGGACTTTAAAGTTTTCAAGGACATTTAAAGTAAAAAAAAAAAAAAATATTTCTACTTATCCTACGATGCTGAGATAAAAAGCAAATGAAAGAAGAAAGTCTTCTCAAATTTTTAAACATGTCCGTTTTGTCATATCTGGTTAAAAGGATGTCAATAAGGTCCTTTCAAAATTTTGTCCTTTAATATCCTTTAGAATTTCCAGCCATTTCTTCCGGAAAAAATGTATGTTAATGACATTGATATGCACTAACACATTGTTAAATTTCATCCTTCTCACTTTGTTAGTTTAGTGTAAAAAAAAAAAATAAGTTTTTATATATAACTGAAAATATATTTTTTATTTACACATAGCCTCCCAAATATTAACCCATTTTCTTGGAAAAAAAAATGTAACACATGAATAAATGGATATACATGTGAAACTGGACCCTGCATGGAGTAAAAGTAAGTTCACAGTTTTTTATTCGGTGATCCGGTCTCCTTTTAAATAAACTTTTAAGTTACAAATGACATATAAAATTCAAAAACTTTTTAAAATTACTTCTATTAGTTTGTTGCGGAAATGGTGATATAAAGTCAAACTCAAGAATTTCAGAGGAAGTTTTTCGGCTTTGCCTTAATTTTAGGTTGTTGTTTAAAGCAAGAGTTAAAATAATTTATTTGCTGTGTTTTTCAATAAGTGGATTTATTTTCTGATTAATCTTGTTTTGCTTAAAAAAAATATTTTAACATACTAAAACTAATTTGGAATATTTTTTTCCGTAACCTACAATAAATTTGCAATTATAATCCGAAAACAATAATGAACAAATTTGGAAAATGAGAAAAGTTATAAATAAAACAAAATTAATCCAAAACGGATTTATTAAATCCTAAAATTTATTTGGATTTATTTTGATTTATTTATAACTTTTTTAAGTTTCCAGATTTTTTTATTATTTTTTAGGATAATAATTGCTTATTTATCGTAGATTATGGAAAAAAAATATTCCAAATTTGTTTTGGCATTTTAATTTATTTATTTTGAACTAAATAAGATTAATCCGAAAATAAATCCACTTATTGAAAAACACAGCAATTGTCATACATATAGCATATACTTGCATAAGTAAAAGTACAAATAAGTAAACACGTGTTTTTTATACGATTTATTTACATATAGACTTCAAATGATGCATTTTAATATTAGTTAACAAAATTATAAAGACAATCCATTAGATTGTTAATAAAACTATTAAAAAAAAATGTAAAATCTAAAAACTAAACCAAACAAAAAAAAAACATAAATTATTAACCCAAAGAAACAAATTCATTTGTTTTTTTAAATCTCTCACTTTGGTTAACATTGTACATGGTATTTAAAGGAGACCGGATCACCGAATAAAAAACTATGAACGTACTTTTACTCCATGGAGGGTCCAGTTTCACATGTATATCCATTTATTCATGTGTTAGATTTTTTTCCAAGAAAATTGGTTAATATTTGGGAGGCTATGTGTAAACAAAAAAATATATTTTCAGTTATATATAAAAACTTATTTTTTTTTCACTAAACTAACAAAGTGAGAAGGATGAAATTTAACAATGTGTTAGTGCATATCAATGTCCCTAACATATATTTTTTCCGGAAGAAATGGCTGGAAATTCTCAAGGATATTAAAGGACAAAGTTTTGAAAGGACCTTATTGATATCCTTTTAACCTGATATGACAAAACGAACATGTTTAAAAAATTGAGGAAGCTTTCCTCTTTCATTTGATTTTTATCTCAGTATCGTAGGATAAGTAGAAATATTTTTTTTTTTTTTTTACTTTAAATGTCCTTCAAAACTTTAAAGTCCTCTAAAAAGGACAAATGATCACCGAATGAAAAACTGTAAATGCAGTTTTACTCCAGAGGGGCTCTACTTTCAAGTGTATAAGGTCTCGTTCTGGTGTTAAAAAAAAAGTTGAAATTTGTCTTACAGTGCTATTATTAGTCAAAGATCACGACAATAAACAGAAAATAAAAATTCAATAGAAAATGTATGGTCGTCAAAGGGTTAAGAAGAAGTGGTTAAAAAAAACAAAATAAATATTTTTCGCCGTTTTTAGACCCATTTTTTTATGGGTTTATGGGTCCAAAAGTTATGAGCTAAACTGTTAAATATAGATTTTGTTTTCGCGAAATCACGTATTGAGAACACATGGAAAACGCTTTATTAAATGATTTTCGTAAGCCTCAAAAATACTTTACAGTGATTTTGTCACTCAACAAAAAAATTTTACAATCAAAAAATTTTTTTTACTAACATTTCCAAAAAAAAATATTTGCATTAATATGAAAATTTTCTTCTCAGAGTTTTTTTTAACTATAGAAAACCTAAAATGACTTAAATGACTATTCGTGGGTTCGGCCATGTCTCACTTAACTTGTTTTCTTGTTAAGATTTGTATTTATATTAAGAATTAAAAATAAAACACTTTTTTACTCTATTAACTATAAACAACCATTCTAAATTTATGCCATTTTTCTTTTTTAATTACAGATTTTCTATATATAAAACTCATCAAAATGACGGTCTAAACTAACTATTCTTAACTCAAAAAATACTTTAAACTACATTTAAAAAAACTCTCCATGTTTTCGGTATTGTCATCCACAAGTAAAATAAAAACTATACACATAAACTCTAATAAAACTAACCTACAAAATTCCTAAAAATTTTATTGAGGAAAAAAAATATCCAACTAATTTTCCTCTTCCCCCGGAAGGCAACCCTCTCTTAAAACGCAGTATAAACCAAACAAAATAAATTCCCAAAATACAACCATAACATAACCACAAAATCTAACTAGCTATGAATTTACATCATAATCCAAATAACGATGATGAATGTGACAATTCAATATCATCACAAAAGCAACAACAGCACGAACAACAACAACAGCAGCAGCAGCAGCAATATGCCAGCAGCAATAACAAAAATAACTCCACAATATGTTATGGTCAAAAGCAGCAACAACATTTACAACAAATGGAGAAAAATAAATTTATCACTACTAAATCTACAAAAATATCAGCAAATTCTAATATTATAACAACAACTACAGCAACAACATTTATACCACCTGCAACATCAGCAACAACAACAGAATTATTTAGTATATGGAATAATATTAACAATACCTGCCCACCAGTAGTTGTAATAGATGATGAAAAATCGTCATCATCATCATCACACCAACAACATGATGTTCATCAAAATTTACAAAAATGGCGTCAGAGACCACGGGGGCAACAGGCAGCAAACAACGTAATTTTAATTAATGAAAATAAACCAGTGATATGGAATTTACTAAAATATATGAAAATGTTTTTCACACAACAACAATTATGTACATATTTCCTAGCGATGATAGTGATATTAACTAGTTTTCCAATGGCCACTGTTATGGCTTTACCCAATCAAGAACAGCAGTTACCAAACAATTCTAATGTATTATTACAACAACAACAGACTACTCCTGCACATAATTCTTCTTCTATTTCTGATTTTTCTCACACTGGCTACAATGATAAAATTACAACAATTAGTCAAATTGTAAATAAAACTAGTAATTACAAAAATATTCTTCCTAGCAACAGCAACATTCCCAACAACATTCCCAACAACAACAACAACGATGTGTATATAACAACAACTGCAACAAATAATTCTGATCCCACAAATTTGGCTGTTAAAATTATTTTAAACGATTATAATGATGCCTTTACACAAATGTTAAATACCGAGGAGGAAACAACGTTGAAATCTAAAAATCATTCATTGGATTCTACATTATTACATGATGAACTTTTGGATAGCTTTCGTGGTACTCATAGTTTACCCAGACAGCCCATGTATTCAAATGAATTTGCTGTTCATATACCAGCTGGTACCGAAATTGCTGATGTTATAGCTGATAAATATGGATTTAGCAATATGGGTCAGGTAAGAGGAATATTTTTTTTTTTTTTTTTTTAATTGTTATTTTAATTTAATTTTAAAGAAAGTGTTAAAAGTTTGAGAAAATTCAAAGTTTAATAAAATAAACAGAACCCTGTCAAAAAAAGTAAGGGAATTCTTATACACAGGAGGATCGTGGATAACGATTATTACTATTTTTTTAAATTTTTTGAAAAAAATTTATTGTAATTTTCCAATCTTAAAATCATTTCTACTGCTCCAATGGTGCATCATAGAGGGGTCATTTATAAGACTGACCTCCATTAATTTTTACGTCTTAACATTTCTTTGGAACAAACTAATGCCCTATCTTCAATTTCTAAGGGGGCTCCAACACAAAACGAAATTTTTTAAAATTTGCTCCAACCGCTCTAACTGCCCTAATAATGCCTTAGAGCAACAAAATGTATAACCGACCGACAATATTTTTTTAGTCCAAACATTTTCTCTGAACATACCTACCCTCTATCTTTAACTTTTAAGGCGGTCCCCATAATTTTTTTTATTTTTTGTAAATTTGTTTTATTTGATCAGCTTCTACCGGTCCAATGGTGCGTCCGAGAGGGGTCATTAGTGAGACCAACCCCCATTTATTTTTACCCTACAACATTTTTTTAGAATATACCTACGCCCTATCTCCACTCCCTAAGTAGGCTCCCATACAAAATTAAATTTTTATAAAATTTGCTCCAACTGTTATTTGTATGGGAGCCTACTTAGGGAGTGCAGATAGGGCGTAGGTATGTTTTAAAAAAATGTTGTAGGGTAAAAATTAATGGAGGTCGGTCTCACTAATGACCCCTCTCGGACGCAACATTGGACCGGTAGAAGCTGATTAAATAAAACAAATTTACAAAAAATAAAAAAAATTGTATGGGGACCGCCTTAACAATTAGAGATAGAGTGTAGGTGATTCAGAGAAAATGTTTGGACTAAAAAAATATTGTGGGTAGGTTATATATTTTGTTGCTCTAAGGGCACTATCAAAAGCTGTGGAATATATGGCAAAGGAAAAAGGTGCCACCCTTAATTTCTACGTGGATAGTCAAGCTGCTCTAAAGGCACTCTTGAGCTACCAAATTAAATCGAAAACGGTTTTAAAGTGTTACGAGAATTTAAAACAACTTAGCTTAAATAATGAAGTTACCTTATTATGGGTACCAGGGCACGAACGAATAGAAGGAAACGAGAAAGCAGATGAACTCGCGAAACTTGGAGCAGATGGCATAGGTACCACCATAATGCTTTCACCGCCACTCCAGCATTTCAAACTAAAACGAAATCCCCTTACTGTCGCCAAAGCAAATCGAAGATGGACGGAACTTGGGACAAGTCGTATCAGCAGAATTTTATGGCCACGCTATGATTTAGGAAGAACTAAATTCTTACTTACACTTACGAGAATAGAATGTCGTATGTTGACAGGTTTAATAACGGGACACTGTCTTGTCGGAAAACATGCCAAGAACATGAATCTTATTACGGACGCAAGCTGTAAAAGGTGCGAGACACCAGACGTCGAAGAGACCATTGAACACATCCTGTGTCACTGCCCGGCTTTGGCACGAACTCGACTATCAATTATACGAAGTTCACAGTTCGAGACTTTGGAGGAAATTACGAGGATAGACCTGAAGAGCTTGAAACAATTCGCAATGAAGGTCAATGTATTTAGTTTACATCGATAAGCGGAAAAAGTTTTGTGGTATCGCTATGGACCAATTGGTCTATGCGGAGTGCCCATCTGGCACCGCCACCCTAACCTAACCTAACCTAAGGGCACTATTAGGGCAGTTAGAGCGGTTGGAGCAAATTTTAAAAATGTCGTTTTGTGTGGGAGCCCCTTAGAAATTGGAGATAGGGTATTAGTTTGTTCCAAAGAAATGTTAAGACGTAAAAATTAAAGGGGGTCGGTCTTATAAAGGGCCCCTCTATGAAGCACCATTCGAGCAGTAGAAATGATTTTAAGATTGGAAAATTACAATAAAATTTTTTCAAAAAATTTAAAAAAATAGTAATAATCGTTATCCCACGATCCGCCTGGGCAAAAACTTTGTAGAATCGGTAGATGTTTTACACAAAAAAAAATCGAAAAAAATCGAAGAGTACAAACATTTACAAAAATGAGATTTAAATTTTAAAACTTAAAAATCGCTTACTAAAGCGATTTTAAGAATTTTTTAGGATTTTTTTTTCCCAAAGTACGTAAAAAAACAAAAATTTTGAAAAAAAAAAAATTGAAATTTGGACCATTATTGAAGAAGTTATGAGTAAAAGAAGTTTGAGAAAAGGAACAAACTACCAATTTTAAAAATTCGATATCTTTTGAACGGGTCACCAAAAAAATCTGAAAATTTACAACGAAGGAGTTTTAGAAGGGTACTAAAAACAGTAAACAAATTGGGAAAACCTAAAAAAAATTTTTTCAAAGTGTCCGATTTGTCATGGAATGTCCCATATATTCTTTATATATCAGTAATCGATTCTAAGACATTCTAGCGATGTCTGTGTGTGGAGGGCATGATACATTCCAAAATAAAAGACTCCTGAAGTTTGGCATGATAATGTCTTATGGTCATAGGCTGGTTATGTTCGGGGGCAAAATCGGACAAGGGGAAAATGTTCCCCCTTAAAGCACTAAAACACTACCAGAAAAGCAAAAACTTTTTATATTGTATATTTGTTTAACAAATGAAATATTTTTATGCCATATGAAGTTCATTGACCTGCATTTGGACCAAGATGATTAGGAAATGCTATTTTCGGCACGCCCCCTTTTAAGGGCGTAGGTTAGGTTAGGTTAGGGTGGCGGTGTCCGATTGACACCTCGCATAGACCTCTTGGCCCATAGCGGTACCACAAAACTTCTTCCGCTAGCGGTGCAAGTTAAACACGTTCAAAGTCATTGCGAATCTTTTCAATATCCTAAGATCCATTTGCGTTATATCCTCCAAAGTACCGAAACTTATCTGACCGGTAATGGATCGGGGACTCCTTGCCACAGCTGGGCAGTGACAAAGTATGTGTTCCATCGTTTCATCTACTCCTGGTGAAGCGCATCTTTTACAACTGGCGTCTGAAGTAAGTCCAATATTCTTGGCATGGATGCCGATAAGACAATGACCAGTTATTATCCCACTCAGAGTTCGGCATTCCCTTCTCGTAAGTGATAGTACTTAGATATTTAGATTTCCCTTGATCATAAGTTGGCCACAAAGTTCTGCTGATTTTGCATGTTGTCAGTTCTCTCCACCTCCTGTTTGCCTTTGCAACATTGATGGAATTCCGTTTAAGTTTATAGTGTTGAAGTGGTGGTAAAACTGGCACCATGGTACCTAAACCATCAGCTCCAAGTTTTGCGAGTTGATCTGCCTTTTCATTTCCCTATATTCCGTTGTGTCCTGGTACCCATAATAAATTAACCTGGTTGTTTAGACACAGCATCTGCAAGTTCTCGTAACATTGTAAAACTATTTTAGATTTACCCCCAGTTTCTGTAATACGAACGCCATTCGTTCGTGACGAATTTGTGTGTATTTTGTTATTATAACAAAAACAAAATACATGCAAATTCGTCGCAGACGAATGGCGTTCGTATTACAGAAACTGGGGGTTAATATAATATCCTTGAAGAGCCTTCAAGGCGGCCTGACTATCTACGTAAAAATTTATGGTTGTTCCCTTGGTTTCCCTGATATGTTCCACAGCTTTAGTTATGGCAACTATTTCAGCCTGAAATATGCTCGAGTCCAAAGGTAGGTTAAAAGTTAAGGTAGGTTAAGGGCGTATATATCGTAAAAATTAATATGTAAACATTTATGAAAAGGGAAAGGGTATCCTCCAATGTCCCCCGCCGACTCCCAACAACTTAAAAATTAAAATTATTCAAATTTAAGTTTTTCAGTTATTCAATTTATACTTTTTTACTTATTTTTTGTTAATAAAATATTAATTATTTAATTTTTGTATGTATTATTTATTTTTTTGTTAATAAAAATATTGTTTAATAACCAATTTTTTATTCGTTATTCTCATCAATTAATCGAATTTTTTTGTAGATGTAATCGTTTGATCGAACGAACAAAAACAATTATTTGAATTAATCGAACAGAGTTAAAGGGCGAATAATTTACAACTCAAGTGTAAATATTTTTAATGGGATCAGCGACCGATATTCCGATGAGTTACAAACGTTAAAATTTCCCACTGTTTATCCATATTTATTTTCAATTGCCTACTTATAGGCTTACACGATATATAAAACATATAACATACTTTGAGGTTTCACGAAATTAAACCACAAAAAATAAAACCATAATATTTCAATAAAACCATTAAAAATTGGTAAAAAATTTAATAAAAATCCAATTATTATAAATTTATTGAAACGGAATTGCCATTGCGTACCCACCTTTTTAAATATTTAAAATCACTAAAAAACATCCAAAAAAAAAAATTGTTTCACTTACGTATAAAATAATCTATTTTCGATTTAATAAAAAAGAAAATATTATTTATATCAATAATAAAAACATATGCTTTCCACAATATTTATATGACCGGATTTATAAGGAAGTACACAAACACATAAAAAATATACACAAACATATAAATGTGAACAAATATATAAATGTGAAGCATATTAATTTGATTGCCTTTAACATTAAGAAAATGACCAATGAATTTTTATTTATATAACAAATTGTTTAAGGCATTCCATAAACTATACACCTTAATATAAGGGTGGCATGCAATTGAAATCAGAGATATTTTTTTTTTTACAGCAAAGGTAAAGTGACATTTGCTTTGGGGAACATTTTTTTAAAAAGAAAAATTTTTAGATTCTGAACCATTTCTTAAGGTATCAGAAAATTTTAGATTCTGATATGTTTTTATATCATCTACTCTTTGGATATTGTGTAAATATAAGTTTGTCATTAAGTTTGTAACATATTCAAATATTGGCCTAGGAGCACATAAAGTATATAGAGGTCTTATATTCAAAACTTGCCATTTGCAATATTTTCGAAAAAGAGTTTTTGATAGAAATATGTTCACTGATTTACTTAAAATTTAACATTATTTAAAATATTATTTCAAAAACCATTGTTTTAAATAATATTGATGATGAAAGAAAAATTATAACTTCTAGAATTATCTAAAAATATAATTATTTTCATTATGCAGATAGCAAAGTTTTGAATAGAGGCCCTCGATATATATTCGTGATCATTACTCGATTTTAAGTCGGTCTAGCGATGGTCATATGTCCGTCCGTTGAAATCCTTATTTTGGGGATAATACTAAACCGATTTAAATGATTGAGACACCAAAACCTCAGATGGCTTATTTTTTTAAGAAATGGGTTAAGTTGGTCAATATTTATGAGCGAAAATGTAAAAAAGTCCTGGCTCTCAAAATAACCCTAAATTAAGTGATCCTAAGGGTTCAAGTTGAAAAAATGCAGAAGAAAAATTGAATTTCTAAAACTTACAGACATTTTTGGTATTCCAATACCGGTTTAAACACCCCAGTTAGTGTCATCATCAGTAGGATTTTAAATGTCGGTTTGTCTTGTTAATGAAAACTGTTTTTTATATATATGAATATTTATAGTTTCTACAGAATAAATTTTGACAGTTTCCAACACTACAATTCTATTTCTAGCAATCTCAACCTCACTTCATACTTTCTTTCAACTTTTTTGTCTCTTACATTATTTCGCAAGGGTTACCAACATGATCTGGAATTGCAGACACAAATGAAGGAATTTGCATTTTCAGTTTCGGAGACGTGCCTAATGGCGACATATTTTGTCAGTAATTTTATTTGATTTTTTCTGTAAGTACAGATCGAGCACGGGCTCTAATTATATTTGTTATAAGGGTTCAAGTTGAAAAAATGCAGAAGAAAAATTGAGTGTATGACTTGTTTTTTTAACATTTTTATGTTTGAAGAACTTCAGACTTAGTTTTGGTGCAAAAAATCTAAAAAAAAGTACTTATGTATGATAAAAACAAACTTGTGATAAGAAACAAGTAAGAGTTTTAAATTCGGCTGTGCCGAATCTTTTTATGAAAAAAATAAAAATAAAAAACAAAATGCAGGGGCGTATTTTTTTTTTTGGTGGGGGGGGGGGGGGGTTCGGTCGTGGTAATTGTGGAGAGAAAATTTTCTCTCGTAATATATGTTTAAAAATTAATTTTTTTGCTAAAAAAATACAATTTTATCAATATTTAAACATTTTTTTTAATCCCTCCCACAAAAAGGGGGGGTCGGACAAAACAAAAAACACATTTTCTAATACTTGAACTTCTTGAAGCATAAAAATGTTGCATTTGTTAAACAAAAACACAAAATATCATGTAAAAAAGTGGTATTTTTCAGAGGTTGGTTTAGTTCTTCAAGGGGGAACTTTTTTCCCCCTAACCCGATTTTGCTCGTTTACGAACTTAACCTGCCTAGGAGCATAAGACATATTGGTGCCAAATTTTGGGAGTCTAGCTCTTTTATTTTGGACTGTATCGTGTTAACTACAGACGAACAGTCGGACAGACAGACGGACGGACATCGCTAGAATGTCCTAGAATCGATCACTGATCAATAATATACACACATTATGGGGTCCCAGACCGATATTTCGATGAGTTACAAACGGAATGACAAACTTATATATACCCTCTATCACTAAGTGAAGGGTATAAAAAATTTTTTGTAAAAAAAAAAAAAAAAATTTGAAGAAAAAAATTTTATGGAAACAAAGTTTTTGAAGAAAAATTTTTTAAGGAAAAAAATTTTTCTTTAAAAACTTTTTTTTTATGAAAAATCAAAATTTTTAATGAAAAAACATTGCTGAAAAAAATGTTAATGAAAAAACTAAATTTTAATTAAAACAAGTGAAAAAGTTAAATTCGGCCTAGCCGAATGTATTGATACCCTCTACAATTTCAAAAGATTATTCCAATAAACTTTATTTAAAAGGAAATTCTTTTGAAAAAAAAAAAAAAAATTAAAAAAAAAATTCCCGCGAAAAAAAAAAAACCTGCGATTTTTTTCTTTTTTTGTCAAAAAATATGTTCGTACTTGTTTAAACACCATTTAGTGTTCAATTATGTTCACATATGTCAACCAGCAGCCGAATTAAAGCATTTTGTATTTTTAGGTTATGTTGAATGTTCTAAAATTTTTGAGGTGTCCTTACATTTTCATTCATAACTTTTAAACCGCTGAACCGATATCGCTCAAATGCAATACCAAACTTCTCGGGAGAACTTCAAATAAATATGCTAAGTTTCAGTCATCTCCGTGTAATAGTTTGGCCGTGATCACCATTTCCACACACAGACAGACAGACGGACAGACGGACATCGTTAGAATGTCTTAAAATCGATCGGGGATCATGAATATATATACTTTATAGGGTCCCAGACCGATATTTCGATGAGTTACAAGCGGAATGACAAACTTATATATACCTCTGTCACTAAGTGGAGGGTATAAAAAGTATTCAAACATTTTTTTTTACATTTTAAAGGGCTTAAAAGATTCGGCACACTATCACTTAGTTTGGAACTAATGTTAAACAAATAGAATATTTTTATGTCAAAAGAACTTCAGACTTGGTAAAAAGGTAATTTTGAAAAAAAAAAAAATGTTTTGGATTTTTTTTTTTATTAAAAAATTTTTTGACGAAAAATAAAAATTTTTTGAAAAATAAAAGGTTGTGGTAAAACGAGATTTTGATTAAAAAAATATTTCGATGAAAAATACATATTGCTAGATAAAATTGATATAAAACAAATTTATGAGGAAATAAAATTTTTGAGGAAAAAAAAAGTTTTTGATTAAAAAAATATGTTGCAAAAAAGTTGATAAAAAAATTTTAAGCAAAAATTAATTTTGTAAAAAAAATATAATGAAACAAAATGTTTAAAGAAAAAAAATTTTGATGAAAAAATTGGGAAAAGAAAAAAAATTAGAGAAAAAAAAAATATTGATGAAAATAATTAGAAACTTTTAAAAAAAATTTGTTGATTCGCCAGCTGGTGAATAAGCAAATTCAACTTTTTTTTAGTTCTCTAAAGCCAAACTGGGGTGGGTTCCTGCATTACTTTTGAAATTAAAATCCAACCTTAAAAACAATCTTGTTAAAAAAAAATCTAACATCAAAATTTCAAAATCCATTGTTCTAACCTCATGGTAAACATATTTGAACGAAATTTGAAAAAAAACATATATTTTACTTTTCGAAAGATTACTCCAGCTTGAGGTCACGTTTCTTTACTAATTATTATGATGATATTGTCAAAGTAACAATTTTCACAAAAATATTTATAAATTTTGTTTTAAATTGATTGGTATGGTCATTTTGCAAGACTTACTCGACACGTTTTTCGGAATTTGTCAAGAATATTTAGCAAATTGACAATTAGTGGCAAACATAAAATTCTTATATTTGTATGTAAACTAGTGCCCCCCATTTCCCGGTTCTCGGTATTCCCGGGAATACCGGTATTCCCGGTTCTGGTACCGGTTTCCCGGTTCTAGATATATTCCCGGGAATACCGGTATTCCCGGTTCTGATCTTGGTACCGGTTCTCAAAAAAACAAAAAAATACTAAACCACAAAATATTTAAATTACACCATTTAATCGGTATTTCAGAAATATTTAGTTGTGTTTGTAAAATTATTTAAAAATCATTAACTATTTTTTCCTTAAATTCATAAAAAAAATTGAAATGGTGTTTTTCACATGTTTTGTATTTTTTTTTTTGGTAAAAGCGTTGAAAAATATTGATTGTACAAAATTTTACAAAATATACATACCGGTAGTCCCGGGAATACCGTCAGAACCGGAACCGGGAATACCGGTATTCCCGGGAATACCGGGAACAATTCAAGAACCGGGAAACCGGTACAATTTCCCGGTAATACCGAGAACCGGGAATACCGGTATTCCCGCTACTACGGTACTGACCGTAGGCACTAATGTAAACAGACATAATGAAATTTATGTACTACATACACAACATTATACAGCTCTAAACTTAAAACGAAATGCCCAACCATACCATCTCCATTTAAAATAATAATTAGTAAAGAAACGTGACCTCGAGCTGGAGTAATCTTTCTCAATAGAATTTAGAGGTCGAATAATAAATAATTTTTATTAATTTAAAAATTAAACCAGAATTTACTTTTCTTAATATCTATCAGATCATTTTGGTATAAATTATGGCAAATTTATCCAGGGGTTATGAAGTTACACAGTCCGACAAAAATGAAAAAAAATCGTTGAACACGAACTGTAGTAAAACTTTCATTTACAGTTTTTCATTTCGTGATATTGTTTCCTTTTAAAAGGACTTCAAAGTTTTAAAGGATTAAATTTTATAAAATATTTTTTTTTTTAAATTTGTACTTGTCCTAGGATGTCACTATTGATAGGAAATGAAAGAAGAGGATCTCCCCTAATTTTCCTATTTTATTATTTTTACATATCAGGAAAAATGAGGTAAGTTACGTCCATTTTAAAAGTTGTCCTTCAATATTATTAAAAAATTTCATCAAAATATTTTGATAAAGTTTTCAAATGACTTTATTCGCATCCTTTTATCCTGATATGGCAAAATATAAAAATGGAAAAGTTAGGGGAGATCCTCCTCTTTCATCTGCCGTCACCAGTGTCATCCTAGGACAATTAAAAATATTTTACAAAAGCTTTGAAGTCCTTTTAAAAGGAATTAGGATCACGATATGAAAAACTGAAAAAAAATCTCTGTTTCGTAGCTGTTACTCCTGTTATTTTGAAATAAAGTCCTCCTTAATTCCATAATATATAAAAAAAATATCATAATGATAAAGCCAAAAAAATAAAATTAGTTAAGGTTTTTTTCAAACATTCCTAATTCGTATGTTTTTTTGGCTGAAGTTTTTTTTTATTTCTTTGGTTAAATGAGCCATATTATGTGGTAGGTGGTTGTTAACATGAAAATAAAAATATTATCAAATAAAAATTTATGACTTTATATTTATAGGTCATTTGTTAAGCTAAATTTGATTTCCTTTATATTTTGTATATACTTGTATCTATACGAATTCTCCTTTTAAAGGTATTCTTAGTATTGGTTAAAGCCAAAGTCCTAATTACTGAAATTGTAATTTTATGGCTTTTTTGTTTATATTTTCTCCCTTTCGTTTGCTATAACTGGCTTTATTTAGACAATTCGTTACGTTAAGCGAAAACTTTTAATAACATAACGAGAAAATTATTGTTTAATTAGCGTGAAATTAAAACATTTCGCACCTTAAAGGACATTAAAAATATTTATGAAGTGTTTTTTGTTTGTGGTGGGGGTGGGTGAAAGAGGCTTAAAGTCTTAAGTGTTGTTAATCACGTGATTATGGCTTAATAATTATGAGAATTTGAAGTTTATTTAATTTGTAATTGAAAATAAATGAGTTTAAGTATTAGGGAAATTTACAATAAGAATTAAATGAAGGTACAATTAAAAAAAATGCCACCCGTGTAAAAAAATAATTGGATCAAAACATATCTCTTTTGATAAAAACATATATGGGTCATATCTAAATGGATATAATCAGATCTACTCCATATATATTCATATCTGCTTCAGATATGTTTTGATCCGTAAATTGAGTCTATCTGACAATTTTACATATATGAACATATCTGAAAATGTCTGATCATATATGTCATATATGCCAGATAGACTCAATTTACGGATCAAAACATATCTGAAGCAGATATGAGTATATATGGAGTAGATCTGATTATATCCATTTAGATATGATCCATATATGTTTTTATCAAAAGAGATATGTTTTGATCCAATTATTTTTTTACACGGGCAGTAATGGATAATGAAAAATTTTATTCTGCCCTTAAGTTTTTTATACCCTCCAACTACAGTATGGGGGTATACTCACTTTGTCATTCCGTGTGTAACGCATCGAAATATCGGCCTAGGACCCCATAAAGTATATATATTATTGATCAGTGATCGATTCTAAGACATTCTAGCAATGTCCGTCCGTCTGTAGAGAACACGATACAGTCCAAAATAAAGGAGCTAGGCTTTCGAAGTTTGGCACGAATATGTATTATATTCCTAGGCAGGTTAAGGTCGGAAATGGGCAAAATCGGACCAAGGGGAAAAAGTTCCCCCTTGGAGAACTAAACCAAACTCTGAAAAACGGTATTTTTTGCAGTATTTTTTGTATTTGTTTTTTAAGCAAATGCAACATTTTAATGTCGGAGAAAGCTCAAAACCCTGTATGTGGACTCAGCGGATAAAAAAAATAAAAATAAAGTTTGACCCGCCCCTTATGTGGGCGTGGATATAAAAAATGTGTTTTAATAATGATTAATTTGATAAAATAATTACATGAATCATAATAAATCCATTTGATAACATCTATCGCAAGGGGAAGGTGTCCCCCAATGACTCCCACCAAACCCCCAAACCACACCCCTCCCCACACAAAAAAAGACGCCCCTGAAAATTTTTTTGTTTTTTTTACATTTTGGAGGGTATTAAAGATTCGGCACAGCCAAATTTAACACTCTCACTTGTTTTAAGTTTAAATTACAATATTTTACAAAACATTTTTTTTTAACATTTTTTGTATAGAAAAAGTCTTTAAGACATTTTGCGCATAAGAAAGTCTCAGATTCTGAGACATGTTTCGTATAGGAAAAGTCTCAGATGCTGAGACATTTTTCGTATAGAAAAAGTCTCAGATTCTGAGACATTTTTCTATAGAAAATGTCTCAGATTCTGAGACATTTTTCGAATAGAAATAGTCCCAGATTCTGAGACATTTTTCGTATAAAAAAAGTCTCAGATTCTGAGACATTTTTCGTACAAAAATATTCTCAGATTCTGAGACATTCTTCGTCTCTGATTCTGAGACATTTTTCGTATAGAAAAAGTCTTAGATTCTGAGACATTTTTCGTGTAGATAAAGTCTCAGATTCTGGGTCATTTTTCGTATTGAGGAATTTGTAACAAAAAAAGTTTTTTTTTTGTCATGCAACTTTTTACTTTCCAGCAGGGCCCCGCTATACCTTAAAGCAGCCCTGCTTAAAATCCTGCACTTGGACCTAGTGAATCCGAAATATCATTTAGCAGCAAAATCTGACAATTTCAGCAGAAAAATCTCATGAAATTACATAGAGTTTGAGTCTGATAATAAATCTGTTGGTTTTAGCAAACCTTATTTGCTAACTTAACAAAATTTTTTTAGTTTTTCTTTAAAGCGTTAATTTTGTTTTATGTTATTCTACTGTTTTCTTGGAATAAAATTTCTGAATTTTTTTTACCATTATGTTTTTTGGCTGGTGTCGATTTTTTTTTTTAATAAGAAAAAAAATTTTTGCATCAAAAATTTTTTTTATCAAAAAAAAATTTTTTTTTTCTTAGATTTTTTTTATACATATATATTTTTTAACAAACAAAAACCTATTTTCAAAAAACATTTATTTTTTCTTCGTTTTTTTTTTTGTTTTCACCAAAATTTATTTTCGTTCCCCAAACATTTTTATACCCTCTAACCACAGTATGGGGGTATACTCACTTTGTCATTCCGTTTGTAACGCACCGAAATATTGGTCGGGGACCCCAAAAAGTATATATTAGAGTGTCCCTTATTTTGGAAATGTTGGAAATCTTGAGACGGTACCCGCTCATTTTTTTCCTTTTGACTTAAAAATAACTCAGGAAAAATTTTACGCCCCTAGGACCACGCCTTCCCTACGCGACGGGCCCTTAAAGAGCGGGGCCTAAAAAATCATTTTTCCATACAAACCAAAAAATTTTTTTTTTGATTTTTAATTTTTTTGTTATTATTTATTATATTACTTGGTTTGCTTATTCACAACAAAAAATTTGATTTTGGTGGGATAAGTCTTTCAGCGCTAAAAAATTTTTCGCAAAAAAAAATTTTGAGCCGCCGGGGTCCTACAGTAAAAAATTTTTAAAAAATATTTTTTTTTAGTTTTGACCAGCAACGGTTTTAGCTGCTATGTTGCTTTAAATGATATATATTCATAAAAAAATATTTTTTGTATCTGTGACATCTTAATCGTGTTCTAAAAAAGGGTAAAAAATGCATTGATGATTTTTTTCGATACACGATAAAAATGTCACAAATATGAATAATATTTTTTTTGGAATATATATCATTAAAAACAACATAAAAACTAAAACCATTGCTTTTCAAAACTAAAAAAAAATATTTTTTAAAAATTTTTTACCGTAGGATTCCTACGGCTCAAAATTTTTTTTTTCGAAAAAGATAAAGATGTCACAGATATGAATAATTTTTTTTTTGGAATATATATCATTTAAAGCAACATAGCAGCTAAAACCGTTGCTGGTCAAAACTAAAAAAAAATATTTTTTAAAAATTTTTTACTGTAGGACCCCGGCCGCCCAAATTTTTTTTTTGCGAAAAATTTTTTAGCGCTGAAAGACTTATCCCTCCAAAATCAAATTTTTTGTCGTGAATAAGCAAACTAAGTGATATAATAATTAATAACAAAAAAATTAAAAATCAAAAAAAAATTTTTTTGGTTTGTATGGAAAAATGATTTTTTAGGCCCCGCTCTTTAAGGCCCCGTCGCGTAGGGAAGGCGTGGTCCTAGGGGCGTAAAATTTTTCCTGAGTTATTTTTAAGTCAAAAGGAAAAAAATGAGCGGGTACCGTCTCAAGATTTCCAACATTTCCAAAATAAGGGACACTCTAGTATATATATTATTGATCCATGTTCGATTCTAAGACATTCTATGAATGTCCGTCTGTACGTCCGTCCGTCTTTCTGTAGACAACACAATGCAGTCCAAAATAAAACCGCTAGACTCCTGAAGTTAGGCACAAATATGTCTCATATTCATAGGCAGGTCAAGTTTGTGAATGGGCAAAATCGGGCCAGGGGGAAAAAAGTTCCCCCTTTAAGAACTGAACCAACCCCTGAAAAAAAAAACTTTTTTACATGTTTTTTGTGTTTTTGTTAAATAAATGAAACATTTGCTACAGTTATCGCGATGAGAAGAAGCTCTCACCTACGGACCACATTAACTCCCCCCCCCCCCCCCCTTCACAAAAAAAACCCCTGACAAAAATTTAATTTTTATTTTTTTTTTACATTTTGGAGGGTATAAAAGATTTGGCACAGCCGAATTTAACACTCTCACTTGTTTTTTACATAGTTTTTTTTTTTTACAAAAACTTTTTTTTGCATAATTTTTTTTATATCATCAAAAAACTTTTTTTGTTATCAAAAAATTGATTTTTTTTCCTCCCAATTTTTTTTTTTCATCAAACAAAAAAAATTTTTTTAATCTTTTTTTATCAAAAAATAAATTTTTTCATTAATTTTTTTTCATCAAACATTTTTTTTTTAATTTTTTTTTTCATCATTTCATTTATTTTCATGTTTTGGAAAGAAAAAAGTAAAAGCGAGGGTGTTAAATGCGTATGTTTAGATTTTTTTTTGCACTTGAGTAGTAAAATTTTTATTTTTTTTATATTCCACAAAAGGGACAAAAAAAAAGTTCAGTTTTTAAGTGGCGTTTTTTAGAGGTTGGTTTTGCTTTCCAAGGAAATCTTTTTTCTCCAGAACTTTACCAGCATATGCACCCAAGACTAATTCGTACCAAATATTGTAATTTTTGCTCTTTTGGGTTGGACTGCAGTGTGATCTCTACAGACGGACGGAAAGACGAACATAGCAAGCATGTCTTTGATGAGATTTTGCTGGTTTACCAAATTTGCAGCTCTTCTCACTTGGGCAGAATCTTACTTTTCATATACTGACCGATCCGATTTTGACCATTTACCAAATTTACGGCTCATTTGGTTTGGACTATATCTTGCTCTCCACAAACAGACTTGTCAAACATTATGAGACAATAACATGTTACAACAGTAGGGGTTTTATATTTTACAAAAATCAAAAAAAAATACATCTTTATTTTTTTTTTAAATGCCTTAACACTATTTTTGTAAAACAACAAAATAGGCTTCTAAAAATCTTCGCAAAATTTTTTTTGAAATTTAAAAACATTATCAGCTAAATTGCAGAAAAATTTCTCAATGACACAGAATTTACTTAAAACCTATGTACATTTCAACAGAAAAATCTGCTTAAAATTAGCTTATTCAAATTAAAAGGCATCTTACAATTTTTTAGCAGAATTTTTCTTTTAACGTATGAACTTGGTGTCTGTTGATATAGATCGGAGTTTGGTACAAAAGATACTTCCCTTGTTAGTTTTTTTTTCTGTTATGATTTGTTTATAGCTTACATTTGGGAAACATTTGTAAATGTTAAAAATTCTACATAAATTTTAAATTCTGTTTTTTTATCTATGACAACATTATTTACCTTGATTGCAATTTTTATTGTGCTTTTATAGACATCAGCATTTAACAAAAAATATTTACAAAAAAGCTTTAAAAAAATAATTGTTAAAAAAAAATTATTCATATTAAAAACATTGAATTCCCTGAAGTGGAAAAATATGTTTTAGGTAACAATATTTTTTTAAATTTTTTTTTTTAGTTTTTTTGAAAATATAAATTACAGAATTTTTATTTTAATTTCAGGAAATCATATTAGTAAAAAATTAATAAATAAATATAGAACTAAAAGAAAAATAAATTGTAAAACAAATCAAATGATTGTTTTTTTTTCGGCTAAAAACTATTTATTTACTTTTTGCAATAAATTTTGTTGCAGGTGCACAGTGGGGAAAATGGACTTTTTTTTTGTCCGATTTTGCCTACAGGTCGCAATTCTTAACCGATTTTAGTTTTTCTTTTTTTGAAATTTAGCTTATAAAATTCCTCATTGGTCTGTCTGGATTTCTAAAAATCGTTTTTGTTTTATTTGAATATTTATTTAAAGTTCAGAAAATATTATTTTTTTTTAGAATTTTTGCTCTAAAAAATGTAATAGGGAGGGAACGAATAAGCTGTATGGACAAAATTAAAGGTATTTGAACCCCTTATAAATGACATTAATAGCATTTGTTAATTTATTATTATTTTTTTTTATAAACATATGAAAACTTAAAAATTTTCACTTTTAAGTACCTATATCAATTTAAATAATGTACCAATTCCAATGAAATTTTTTTTAGATTGAAGCTTATCATTTTCTTAATCATTATTGGTAAATAAAGTATTTTTGAAAAACTGTTTCTCTTTTTTTCGAATTAACAATGTAACAACTTTTTTTTTTTTTTTTAACAGACTAAAAATAATTTTAAAATTTTAAAAAATAAGGTAAAATTTAAGCAAAAAATAATATATTAAAAAAAAAATATGTACCAATTATAACTAAGCGAAACATAAGCTTTAATTTAAAAAAGATTTCATTGAAATTGGTACATTATTTTTAAAGATGTAGGCTTTTAAAAGTGAAAATTCCTGAATATTTGTCTGGTTATAAAAACCAAAATAATAATATATTTTCAAATACTAATCACGTCCTTGATAATGGGTTCCAATACCTTTAATTTAGACTATAAAGCATATTCGTCCCATGCCTAATACATCTTTTATTGCAAAAATACTGAAAAAATTAAAATTTTTTGAACTTTAGGAAAATATAAAAAGTAATCCTAATTTTTTTTCACAAATCCACCATGACAGATCGATGCGGAATTTTATTAGCTAAAATGCAAAAAAAGAAAACCCAAAATCGGTTAAGAATTGCGACCTGTAGGCAAAATTGTGCAAAAAAGTCCATTTTTCGCGGGGTCAGGGTCACTTACAGAAATTTTTAGTTTGCAGAAATTTTTAAAGAGAAACACGGCATGCTGGTATTATTATAATATAAAAATTGTTTTATTGATTTTTACTTAGAAATAAAATTAATTAATTAATCTAAAGTATCATAAAGAGAGATTGGAAAAATAACTGGATTAGAGTACAAGGCTGGAACGGAGATCTGTCGTACCTCCTACGTTTCAGAGCATGATGGAAAGCCCGCGCGGTGGCTCGGTGCGGCTCAGTGGCGGCGCTCTTCCATCACCTCCTACTGATCAGAGCGTATGAAGAGGAGAAGATGTTACTGCAGCTGTATGGCGATGGCTTTGCTATGTTGGCAAGGCGTTGATGGCGTAGCAGCGCAGTTATGGGGTAACATGACGTTGTCGATACGATGAGTGTATCGTCTTGTTGGTTATACGCATGGAGAGAAACCGTCGGAGGCACTTCTCTTATATACTCGTGGACGAGAACCTGCGTAGGCACTTCGTTAAAAAAAATTGCCAGCGTCGTTCTGCGGCGTGAGAGGTACCTTTCGGTCGGAACACCTCTATGGGAAAATTAGCGGCGACGTCTATATTGTCGGAGAGACAGAGGTACCATTAAATCGGAACACCTCCATAAAACGCGCAGGGGATACGCGGAGAGTTCGAGGGCAACGCACGGAGAAATTGAGGCACCTGTGATAAGGCACGCCTCAGTTGCTCTGCATGGAGGTACCTTTTAATCGGAACACCTCTGCGAGAAAGTGAGGTACCCTTTTTCGGACCTCCTCTCTTCGATTGAAGGTACCTTTGAGTCGGAACTCCTTCATCGATAAGAGGTACCTTATAGGCACACCTGTGAGTCATTGATAACTTACAATTGGAATGCGCTTAGCGGCACTCATTCCAATTGCGCCTTACCATGGTGTGATCGCCTTGACGGCCACACACTGACTGCCTTATTATATGCAGAGTCCCTTCTTATATAGGACAATGACATACACAAAGGCGAAGAGAGCGGGAGAGGGAGAGGGAGAGAGAGAAAGAGAAAGAGAGAACAATTTCTGCTATTTGTTTTCTTGCTCCTTCCATCTTCCACTCCTTTTGTTGTATTTCTTTTTTATTTTATTTTCTTTTCTTAGAGTGTTTTTATTTTTAAAGATATAGAAGAAGCAACAAAAAATAAAAATAATTAATTTTTAAAATAAAACAAAACAATTCATTTAGAACAAAAAATAAAAAAATATATCATAATAAAAAACGTGTAGGCAAAATTGAGGGCAGCGATTTTTGCGGCTTTACAATACGAACAGCGAGTTCGTGCTAAAGTTCTTTCCGCTCCTAAGGGCAGTAAGAGCTTTTGGTCTTTCATTAAAAGAGTCAGAGAAAATGCTAGTTCTTCTATTCCGAATCTTTTAAAAGATGACCAAGTGTTCACTGAACCGGTTGACAAAGCTAACCTGTTGGCTGGCCTTTTTGCAAGAAATTCTTTCTTGCCGGAAAGCAATCAATCACTGCCAGAAATCGAGAGGGTATACCATACTATGCCTTAGATATTTTTTCGAGCTTGTGCAGTTAAAAGGGTTCTTGCGGATCTTAACGTAAATAAGTCACCGGGACCGGATGGTATACCAGCACTGGTGCTTAAACAGTGCTCTTCGACATTGGCGCGTCCACTGGCTAATCTTTTCATTTCGTCTTACCGTGCGGGAGTTTTTCCCTCTTGTTGGAAGGTTGCCAATGTGCAGCCAATCCCTAAAAAGGGTGCTGCTAATAACCTTGCTAACTATCGGCCAATCACAATATGTTCTGCGCTCTCGAATGTGATGGAGAGCATAGTAAATTGCCATCAAGTTAGGTATCTGTAGGCTAACTCACTTTTAAACCATAGACAGTTTGGTTTTCGGAGGACTCGTTCTTCCGGGGATCTGTTGGCGTTCCTTTCGGAACGTTGGAGTCGATCGATCCACCATTTTGGTAAGAGTAAGGTAGTTGCTCTGGATATTTCCAAGGCGTTTGATTTTGTGTGGCACGGTGCGCTCATATCTAAGCTTAATGCCTTTGGTGTCGGTAATGACTTCTTTCGATTTGTTTCGAGTTTCCTCAGGGATCGTTCTATACGTGTTGTTATAGATGGGTTCTCATCAGATGAGTTCCAGCTCCAATCGGGGGTACCGCAAGGTTCTGTTCTTTCTCCTACCCTTGTTCTTATTTTTCTTAACGACCTTCTAAGTCAAACTTCAAATCCTATCTACTCTTTTACAGATAACAGCAACATTTGTCATTCATTTTCCTTTGATCGTAGGCCAAGCCTTATTGAGGTTGAGGGCAAAAGGGAGATTATGAATGACAAACTTAATCAAGACCTGTTGACAATCTCTAAGTGGGGTCTTGCGAATAGGGTCAAGTTTAATGCACGCAAGACCCAATGTTGTATGTTGACTCACAGAAATGTTGAACCAACAGCGTCATCTGTACATATGGGTGGTATTGGTATTGAGGAATCAGACACTCTTGATGTTCTGGGCATGAAAATTCAGTGTGATGTCCGTTGGAATAAGCACGTTTTTCAAGTGTCGAAAGAAGCATTCAACTGTCTCGGTTTTATAAACCGGTGTAAGAAATACTTCACCTCATCCGATCTCCTTACTATTTATACCACCTACATCCGACCGAAGATGGAATACAACTTCCATATATGGGCAGGGGCTTCAAAGTTTATTTTGGAGCTCTTGGACCGTGTGCAAAGGAGGGCGTTGATGATTATCAATGACACTAGGGTATCCAACTCTATTGACTCATTGGAGCATCGTCAGAATATGGGTTGTGTGACTCTGTTCTATCGATATTACCATGGAAAGTGTTCTGCTGAGATAAGTGAACTTATCCCTAGAGCCCGAGTTTTTGTTCGTAACACTCGGTTGTCTAGTAGATCACATCCGTTTGTCGTCGATTGTCCAGTTGATCGCACAGCGCATTACAGAGAAGGTTCGTTTATCAGTCGAACTAGCCGAATGTGGAATAATCTCCCCGCAGAGGTCTTTCCAGTTTCTTTCAATGTAGATAAATTCAAGTCAAATATACACAAATACTACTCCCTCTTTCCTCCTCCTCATAACCTATTTTCCTGTTATCAACACAATGCATTTGAATTAGTAGGGGCATCCCCTGAGTGTTGGTTCATCGTAAAAAAAAAATATTTCCTTGTAATTTTACAATTTCTTTCGTGAATATACAAATTTTTAAGAGAATTCCTTATAAGTACTATCGCATCAAAAAAGTTGTAAATCTACAATTTTATTGGTAAAAAACTTGTAAAATTGCAAAAAAGCTCTTAATTTCTACTAGAAATTCTCGTAAAATAGGAGGTAGTACAAAATCAAGTACAGTCACGAGAAGTCTTTGTAATTTTATCGCGTCAAGAATGTTGTAAATTTACAATGTTTTTGGTAAATTTACAACTTATTGCTTTAATCAAATATTCACTAAAAAAAACCCTTTAAAATTACAGGAGAAGTTTGTAACTTTTTTTTCTTGCTACCTCCTATTTGACAAGAATACCTTGTTATTTTACAAGCTTTTTACCAATAATTTTGTAATTTTACAAGCTTTTTACCAAAAAAATTGTAAATTTAAAATTTTTTTGACGCGATAAAACTTACAAGGATGTTTCGTGATTTTACTAAATTTTTTGCTACCTCCAATTTTTCGAGAATTCCTAGTAAAATTTATGAACTTTTTTGTAATTTTACAAGATTTTTACCAATAAAATTGTAAATTTACAACTTTTTTGGCGAAATATAACTTACAATAAATTCTCATAAATTTACTAGTTTTTTTGTAAAAAAGCTTGAAAATTTGTAAAATTACAAGAAAAACAGTAAAATTACAAAAAAAAAATGTAAATTTCGATCGAAAATTATTTGTTAAAAAACAAGAAAATAGCTCAAATATTGGTTAAATGGGGTTATGAGACTTTTTCTAGTAATTTTACAAGGTTTTTTTTTTAGAGCGTTGTAATCGAAAGTTTATCACGAACAATTATCAAGTTTAAAAGTGTTATTCGATTAATTATCAAATTATAATCGATTGAACACCCTATTACATATTTTTCTAGCATACTCGTGTCATTGGTTTATTTTACAGAAGCATTTCATAAAATAATATTTTCCAAAAAAAAAAAAACACTTTAATATTAATTGTTTATATTTTAGTAGTAATTTTATAAACATTATTACACATTTTATAAAAATGTATTTCAGCATAATTGTTCGATATTTACAATTTGTTGCAATTTACATGCATAAAACTAAGCGGGCTAGAGTTAATTGTTTAGAGGGTAATAAGTTTGATATATTAAATTCTATAATAATGTTATTTATAATAATTTGTTGAATAATTTATGAGTTTGGATAATAATTATAAACAATTTGTTGAAATAAAAATAATTTGCAATTTTACTTATTGCTTTTTTTAGGCTGATATTTAATAATAATATTAATGTTATATTTTAGGAAGCCTAAAAGTATGCAATACTTTTTGAAAAAAAATACATCCTTAATTTACACAACATTACTCAAAATTAAAAAAAAAATTATATAAAGGAAATATATTTTAAAGTCTAAGAATTTTTTTACAGCAAAAAATCTTTAAATCTAAAATTTTTTCTGCTGCAAAAAGTGACTCAGAATCTAAGACTTTTTCTATAAGAAAAATGCCTCAGAATCGATAATTTTTCAAAAGAAAAAATATCTCAGAATCTGAGACTTTTTCTAAAGGAAAAATGTCTCAGAATTAGAAGAATATTTAAAAATCTGAGAAAATGTAGAAAAAAAATGTCTCAGAATCTGAGACTTTTTCTATATAGAAAAAATGTCTCAGAATCTGAGACTTTTTCTGTATAGAAAAAATGTCTCAGAATCTGAGACTTTTTCTATATAGAAAAAATGTCTCAGAATCTGAGACTTTTTCTGTATAGAAAAAATGTCTCAGAATCTGAGACTTTTTCTATATAGAAAAAATGTCTCAGAATCTGAGACTTTTTCTATATAGAAAAAATGTCTCAGAATCTGAGACTTTTTCTATATAGAAAAAATGTCTCAGAATCTGAGACTTTTTCTATATAGAAAAAATGTCTCAGAATCTGAGACTTTTTCTATATAGAAAAAATGTCTCAGAATCTGAGACTTTTTCTATATAGAAAAAATGTCTCAGAATCTGAGACTTTTTCTATATAGAAAAAATGTCTCAGAATCTGAGACTTTTTCTATATAGAAAAAATGTCTCAGAATCTGAGACTTTTTCTATATAGAAAAAATGTCTCAGAATCTGAGACTTTTTCTATATAGAAAAAATGTCTCAGAATCTGAGACTTTTTCTATATAGAAAAAATGTCTCAGAATCTGAGACTTTTTCTATATAGAAAAAATGTCTCAGAATCTGAGACTTTTTCTATATAGAAAAAATGTCTCAGAATCTGAGACTTTTTCTATATAGAAAAAATGTCTCAGAATCTGAGACTTTTTCTATATAGAAAAAATGTCTCAGAATCTGAGACTTTTTCTATATAGAAAAAATGTCTCAGAATCTGAGACTTTTTCTATATAGAAAAAATGTCTCAGAATCTGAGACTTTTTCTATATAGAAAAAATGTCTCAGAATCTGAGACTTTTTCTATATAGAAAAAATGTCTCAGAATCTGAGACTTTTTCTATATAGAAAAAATGTCTCAGAATCTGAGACTTTTTCTATATAGAAAAAATGTCTCAGAATCTGAGACTTTTTCTATATAGAAAAAATGTCTCAGAATCTGAGACTTTTTCTATATGGGGCATTCCAAGCCAAATCACTCACTTTTAGACCCGACCCCTTTCGATTTATTTTATTTTTGGATATGTTTTAGTCCTTATTAAATGCAACTTGGACACCAATTTTCAGCCTTTTATTCCAAGATGGTGTTGAGTAATCAATTTTTAAAAATTGTGATTTTCTCCAAAAATTAAAAAATTTAAATTTTTAATTAATTTTGACCATTAAAAAATATGGATATTTTAAAAAACGTTGGACAACGTTTTGTTGGTATTTAAATGTAGTTTTAGAAAAAAAATATGAAAAAATTATTCGAAGTAATTATCACTTATTTTTTGACGTTTAAAAATTAAAATCGACTTTTTGAAAAAGTCTGAAACCTTCGATTTTTTTGTAAAAAACTATAAAAATTCTACTCTAAATTACGCAACTTTTAAGCCATAACTCGAGATGTGATCACAATTCTTTCTATTTTTTTTTTTAATTTTTAAAATTGCACCTTTTATGTTTTGGCTCTGATTTATTTTATATGGAGTTCCAAAAAAAAATTGGTAGATACTGACCCTAACTTACCCTAAATATATTCATTTGGAGGTTAATATACGTCTCACAAAAATTTAGGACGATCGGACATGTGTAAGGCGTTTAGCATGGTCCTTGAAGTTTAAAAAACGGATTACAAGGAAAAATATGAATTTTTTTCTGTTTTCGCAATTTTTTTGGTATTTTAAGTTAAGTTTTAATTCAAGTGATTACAGAATTATAATACGGAGTAAAATGCCTTTCTAAAAAGGTACTAAAAACTAAAATCGGTTGAAAATCAGCCAAGTTATTACAACTTCCCCAGGCATCTAGCGTGTGCCATACAACTTGATTAAAAAATACGAGTCCCTTTTTTTAAATTTATTGAAATTTTCTACTGTAATAACATTATTCATGTTTCAGTGTAATATTTTTTTGGCTTTTCCAAATTTTAAAACAAAAAAAAGAATTTTTTTTTTTAAATAGAGATTTCAAAAGGGTGTTGAAAATGCAGGCATTTTTAGCACTAATTTAAAAAATGTTAGCAAAACACAATATGAAAAATACTTGTCATCTAATTACATTTGAACTTGAAGAATAAAAAAATGTTATTACAGTAGGAAATTTCAATGAATTTCAAAAATCGGATTGTATTGCTTAATCAAGTGTTCTGCCATACGTTAGATGCCTGGGGAAGTTGTAATAACTTGGCCGATTTTCAACCGATTTCAGTCTTTGGTACCTTATTAGAGAGGTATTTTACTCCGTATTATAATTCTGTAACCACTTGCATTAAAACTTTATTTAAAATACCAAAAAAATTGAGAAAACAGAAAAAAAATCTTATTTTTCCTTGTAATCCGTTTTCTAAACTTCAAGGCACATGCGGAACACCTTATCCATGCCCGATCGTTCTTAATTTTTGTGAGACGTATTTTTGCCTCGAAATGAATATATCTAGGGTAAGTTAGGGTCAGTATCTACCAATTTAGTTTTTTTGGAGCACCATATAAAATAAATCAGAGTCAAAAAATAAAAGGTGCAATTTTCAAAATTTGAAAAAAAATAGAACAAATTGCGATCAAATCTCGAATTATGGCTTAAAAGTTGCGTAATTAAGAGTAGAACTTTTAGACGTTTGTAAAAAAAAATCAAAGGTTTCGGACTTTTTCAAAAAGTCGATTTTAATTTTAAAACGTTAAAAAATAAGTGATAATTACTTCGAATAATTTTTTTAATATTTTTTTCTAAAACTACATTTAAATACCAACAAAACGTTGTCCAACTTTTTTTAAGATATCTATATTTTTAACTGGTCAAAATTAATTGAAAATTTTAATTTTTCCATTTTTTTGAAAAAATCGCCATTTTGAAAAATTGATTACTCAACACCATTTTGGAATAAAAGGCTGAAAATTGGTGTCCAAGTTACATTTAATAAGAACTAAAACATATCCAAAAATAAAATAAATCGGAAGGGGTCGGGTCTAAAAGTGAGTGATTTGGCCTGGAATGCCCCATATAGAAAAAATGTCTCAGAATCTGAGACTTTTTCTATATAGAAAAAATGTCTCAGAATCTGAGATTTTTTCTATATATAGAAAAAAAAATGTCTCAGAATCTGAGACTTTTTCTAAAAAAGAAATTTTTTTTTTTAAGTTGGAAAATTTAAAATAACTAAAAATTAATTTTCAAGTATTTTTTTTTTTTGTATTCTTTGTGGATGGAATTCATGGATTCGTTCAATTCGATTTTTACTTTTCCACATGTTATTAAAAATATTGTGTCTTAAAATTCTTTGAAGAAATCTATTTTTCTTTTCCATAAACTAACATCACTTTTCAATTAAAAACGTATGCAAAAGTCCAGAAAAAGACAACAGTTTGTTGAAATTTTTTTTGTAAAGTTTAACAAATTTCAAAATCCAAAAAAATGTTTAAGGAAATATTGTTTACCAACACATATGCAAACATTGGAGTAGTAGGAGTACTGGTAAACAATCACATTTGGCAATGGAAATAAATTTTAGAAAATATAAAATGACACATACCAATAAATATTTTTTTTTAGTCAATAAATACAAATTTTAAGAGTGTGTTTGTAAAACTATTGGGGGAAACTTACAAAAAAAAACAAAAAAAAAATATATTAAAACCATAAGAGAGCATGTTTTTAGGAAACAATACAATGGACCTAAACAAGCTGGCAAGTATTATTTGTATACATGTTAATGTATGTGTAATAGTATTTAGTAGGATGTACCTATACATAGAAAATGCCTGTTTGTATATGTGTGTGTGTGTGTGTGCATGTCCTGTTTATCAAACCAACATTTAAAGTTGCATATGCAGTCATAACTGGTATGCAAATATGTATGATTGTTGACATATTCAACAGTAAATATACACATATGTACGTACATACATACAAATGCATATAAACAGAAACTGTTAACACACACACACACATACACACACATATAAACTTTCAACATAATAACAATGATATACAAATACATACATACACTACGTATGGCTATTTACATATTTAACAAACAACTATGAAAACAGAACAATTTAACATGCACATTTTGCCTATACAACAATATTGTATGCATAGATGTATGCAAATGTGTATGAGTGCAGCTGTTTACATGTGTGTGTATGTGATTGTGTGTGCATTCATGTAAAAGTAATATAAAGTAGTGTCCTTGTAGTATGTTGCTGCTTTTGTTGTTGCTGCTTTTGTTGTTGCTGTTAGTATGGAGAGTTGTTAAAAAAAGGAAAATACATTTAAACAAATACTAACCGGAAATACTACAAAACTATAGAGAATTTTGCAAATATTTATTAGAAACTGCACACATTATTCTCGAACTGAATATGTACATACTCAAGGGTCGATTTGGGATAATTGGATAAGGGCAGATACTTTGAGATAATTTTTTAGATTAAGAAAACTGAAATTTTAAAATCTAAGATTTTTTTCTTCAGGAAAAGTATTTCCGAATCTGTGAACTTTTGAAAAAAATATTTAAAGCAAGTAAACAATTTTAGTACTTGACTTTTTTTTAGCGGCCCAAATTCTTATTTAGGGGGTGGAAATGAGGGGGAAGTGACGGTCATTTTTCAGTTTTTTGTGTATATCTCCTGTATTATACAAAGAAACCTAGTCATGTTACATACCAAATCAAAGGTCTTTGGAAAACCTATCTTCGTGTGCGAAGAACCTGCACAAATTTCGTGATATTGAGTAAAATGTCCAAATTTTAAGACATTTTTGTTAATAAGGTGAAAAATATTTACTTTTTTGGCACGATTTTAAAATACCTATCTCATATATGTATTTTAAATACCTTTTATCTGATACCAAATATGCCTGTATTAATTTGAGTTAATAGGCGTGTATCGTAAATGCCTGAAAAGGTCAATTTCTCCCCATACAAATCGAACCCCCTAAAAAAGAGTTTGGGCCGCTAAATAAAATATGTGTCGAATTAGTTTTCCTTCTGAACAACATAAAGCCACATTTGACTAGATATCTGATCAGCAGAAAAATTTTTAAAATTTAAAAATATATTTTAATAAATACAGGAATAAAAATGATAATTTCTAAGTAATAATTTAAAATGGTACACTCAAAATATTTTGTAGGCAAAAACAAATGAAAAACACACTTAAAACCAGTGAATAAACAATTGAAAACCATCACAGTAATTATTCATTTGTTTTAACAAACATCAACATTTATTTTTTACTGTTGACAAAATTTTCTAAAATAAATAACATTAAACATTAAAAAATAACATTTTTTCACTCTTTTTTACCAACAAATTCGAAAAAATAACCTACGAAAACATTAAAAATTAATGATAGTTCTGTTATTTTTACCAACAAATTTCAAAAAAATAACCTACGAAAACAATAAAAATTAATGTTTCGTAGGTAATTTTTTACAATTTTTTATTGAAATATTTTTTTAAAAATTTTTAATAAAATTTTTGGGGAATCGATCCCGCAATCAACTACATTCTGGCCAGACACTCTACCCATCGTGCCAAAGTCACTTGATACAAACATGTTTTTATATTTCTATAAATAATTTTTTGATTTTTTTTCTACAAAAAAATAACTGACTTGTGTAGGTAAAAACTAATGATATTTCATTAAAAAATACCAACAATTTAAAAAATCATTACTTACACAACTCATTAAAAATCAAAAGAATAATCAGTAGTTTTAACTTACAGAACAAAAATAAATGACTTTAAAAATTGAATATTTATGAAAGTCTTTATTTTTTAGTGTGTTATTTTTGAAACAAAGGACTGAAGTAGTCATTAATAAAAACTGAACATCAAACAAATGTTTTTTCTTTTAAAAACGACTAAACGGAAAACTTTTTAAATAAACTACAAACAGTTAATGACATAATTTTTTGAGTGTATAGTTTTGGTGAAAACGAAGATTTTTTTAACAAAATTTGTCAGAGAGTTTGTGATTTTTTTTGCCAAATAATGTTTCATTACGCATAGCAAATTGTGTCGTCTACTATACACGTATTTTAATACACTTTGAAATGTTAAGTTTAACCAAATCCAACAAATTTTAAATCGAAAAATCAGCTCTGAATCTGTAATTTTCGTACACAAAAAGTTATTCAAAGTTTTAGTTTTCTTCAAAATATCTATAACAAACTGGAATTTTTTTATCGACAAAAAATATTGTGAATTTAAGAACTTTTCTTTACAAAAATGTCTCAGAATCTATAAATTTTCTCATTCAATAAATATATAAGAGATTTTTTAAGATTATATTTTTTTCAGACTTTTTTATACGAAAAATGTTTCAGAATCAAAGAATTTGTCTATACAAAAAATGTCTCATAATCTGAGTATTTTCTTTAAAAATGACTCAGAATCGGAGAAATCTATTCGAAAAATGTATCAGAATCTGAGAATTTTTCCATACGAATTTGAGACATTTTTTTTACAAGACATTATTCTTTCGGAAAATGTCTCAGGACCACGGAGTTTGTTTATACAAATCTGAGAAATTTTTTGTGAAGAAAAATTTACTATACGAAAAATGTTTCAGAACCTAAGAATATATTCAACATGAAAAATTTTTCAGAATCTGAGAATTTTTCAATACGAAAAATGTCTCAGAGAATTTTAGAATTTTTCAATACAAAAAATGTCTCAGAGTCTGAAATTGTTTTTTAAACGAAAAGTGTTTCAGATACTAAGAACTTTTTACTTATATACGAGAAATGTCTCTGAATTTGAGAGTGTCTAAGAATCTAAGAATTTTTCTATATGAAAAATGTCTCAGAAATTAATAATTTTACTAAAAGTAAACTGTCTCAAAATCAAACAACTTTTTCTTACAATCTGAGAGTTTTTCTACACGAAAATTTTTCAGAGTTATATAGTTTTTCTGTATAAAAAATATTTCAAAATTTAAGAATTTTACGAAAAATGTCTTATAATCTGAGAATTTTTCTACGCAAAAATTTTTCAGAGCTAAAGAGATTTTCTGTATAAAAAATATCTCAAAATTTTAGAATTTTCTAAGCGAACAATGTTTTAAATCGTGAGTATAGTAAAAATCTTTCTATAGTTAAAATATCTTGAAATTTAAAAAAAAATTTTATTCAAAAACTGTAAAACTAAAAAAAAATTCCTCAATATAAGGAGTTTTTCGTTCTAAAAATGTCTCAAAATCTTTAAATTTATTATGAACCGAAGAATTTTCTATTCCAAAATTTTTTTTAGAAGTTTTCTACATAAATATTATTTACAATCCAAAAACTTTTAAAAAGTATATGGACAATTCAAAAGATATGCCTCTGGGACATGCGTAAAGTTTACTTGAAAATTTTCAAAGAAAAGTTGCATAAATTTTAAAATTCTTTTAAAAATGTAAAAAAAATGTAGGCGAAAAAACATTGATGCGAAAAAACGAAATTAAAAAAAAAATCGGCCCCCTCCACAAAATAAACTCCTGCGTACGTGCCTGGTTGGAGGGTATAAAAATATTGGACATGTAGGGAAAAACCAAAGTACCTTTGCTTTTTTATACCCTTCAGTCTAGTGATAGACGGCATGCGCGGGTACAAGAGGGGAGAAAGGGGAAATTTCCCCCCAGACAAAATTTTCAAAAGAAAAAAAAGAGGAAAAAAAAAAAAAGAAGAAAAAAGAATTAAGGAAGAAGGAAATTTTCTAAAAAAAAATCAAATAAAAATTATCTCAAAATCCGAAAATTTTTTATAGAAAAAATCTGAAAGTTTCTAAAGGGAATATGAGAAAATGTTTAAAGGAAAAATGTGAGTCAATCTGAACGTTTTCTGTAAAAATTATCTGTCAATCTTATTATGAATTCTGGTATCTTTTAATGGTACTTATATGTTGAGAATTTTTCTACAAAAATCCGCAAAAGAAAATGTTTGAGGATTGAAAAATTTTTCTTTATGTAAAATCTGAGACTTTTTCTATAGAAAAAATGTGTCGGAGTTCGAGACTTATTCTATAGGAAAAACGTCTTAGAGTCTGAGACTTATTCTATATTACAAAGGTCTCAGAATCTGAGACTTTTTTTTATAGAAAAAATGCAGAAAAACTCTAAAATTTTTCACATTCTCAAAAATTTTCCTTTTCTGATTTTTGTAGAAGAATTCCTAAATTCTAAAAGTCTCAGAATCTGAGACTTTTTATGAAGGAAAAAGGCGCAGAATCTGAGACTTTTTCGAAAGGAAAATATAAGAATCTGAGACCTTTTTCCCATAGAAATCTCTTAATTTCAGACATATTTTAAGGAAAAGGTAATAGAATCTTAGTCGTTTTTAAAAAGAAAAATGTCTGAAAGTCTGAGACTTTTTATTGTTGAAAAAAAGTTTCAGAAGTTTAAACTTTCTCAATTGGAAGAAGGTCACAGAATATGAGACTTTTTCTATAGGAAAAAGGTCATAGAATCTCAAAATTTTTATATAGGGATGAGGTCTCAGAATCTCAAAATTTTAAAATTTTTCTATAGGGAAAATGTCTCAGAATGTGAGACTTTTTCTATAGGAAACAGGTCTCAGAATCTATGACTTTTTCTATAGGAAAAAGGTCTCAAAATCTGCGAAATTTTTTTTGGAAAAAAAGTGCCAGAATCTTAAGACATTTTTTTATATACCTAAGAAATGGTCTCTTTTTCTATAGGAAAAACGTCTCAGAATCTGTGAAATTTTCTTTTGGAAGGAGTCTCACAATATCAGACTTTTTCTATAGGAAAAGGGTCTTAGAATTTGAGACTTTTTCTATAGGAAAATGTTTCAGAATCGATACTTTTTTTGAAGAAAAAAGGTCTGACAATTAAAAACTTTTGATAATGGAAAAATCTATCACTTTTTCTTTAGGGATACAAGTGCCAGAATTTTAGGCTTTTTCTATATAAGAAAAAGCTCTCAGAATCTAAGTCCTTTTCTATGGAATTTTTTCTGAGAATCTGAGACTTTTTCTAAAAAGAAAAAGGTCTAAGAATCTGAAAATTTTTCTAAAGGAAAAAGGTCAGAGAATTTTAAACTTTTTCTTTAGGAAAAAGGTCTCAGAATCTGAGGCTTTTTCTATAGAAAAAGGTCTCAGAATCTAAATTTTGTTTCAGTACGAAACAAATCTACTAACCTGAGACCTTTTCTATAAGAAAAATATAATAAACATGCTTTAAAATATGAGACACTTAAGTATTACAGTAAAAGGTTTCAGAATCTTAGACTTTTGTGTGGAAAAAAGTTCTTAGAATCTGAAAAATTTTCTACACAAAAAAAGTCTCAGATTTTGAGACATTTTTTTGTAAAGAAGAAGTCTTAGAATTAGACTTTTTATACATCAAATGTGTTAGAATCTGAGACTTTTTCTATGTATACGAATATGTACAATTTTCTTTAAAGACAAATTAAAAAAAACTAAATTTGATGATTTTATAGGTTTCCATCACCTTTTTTTCAAAAAAAAAAGAATCCCTGTTTTTGCTCGTCCAATAAAGGTGAATTTATGATTTTTTTTTTTCGAATTAAAAAAAAAATGTCCCCCCCAAAACCAAAAGCTGTACCCGCCACTGTAGAGGGTATATATATGTTTGTCATTCCGTTTGTAACATCACGAAATATTGGTCTAGGACCCCATAAAGTATATATATTCATGATCCTCGATCGATTTTAAGACGATCTAGCGATGTCCGTCCGTCGGTCTCTCTGTCTGTTGAAAACACGCTAACTTTTGAAAGACTTTACGGAGGCTCCTGAAGTTTGGCATATATGTTGGGCATTTACCTGGTCAGGTTGGTATTACAATCCAGCGAAATCGGTCAAAAGTTATGAGCAAAAGACTGAATTTCGGCAAGTGTTTTTTCTTAATTTACGAGATAAATAACACGCTAACTTTCGAAAGGCAATCCTGACGATGCTGAAGCTTGGCATTTATATTTGTTGTTCCCCTGTCCTTAAATTCAATTGTTTAAAATCCGTTAAACATGTTTTAAAAACATTGGTAAGTCACAAAAATATTTTACAACGTATTATTGTCACTCAAAAATAATATTAAACTAAAAAAAAAAAAATTACACTTCAAAAAACAATTTTCTATCACCTAAAAAGGGCATTGTTGAGGGTATTCATAGTTTCGGCATAGCCGAATTTAATTTTTCAACTAAGCAATACATTCAAAAATTATCTATTATAAGGATATCATAAATAGAAATATTTTTAAGCCTCGAGCTAGAATAATTCTCTAATCGAATATTTCTCAAACTCTTAAAAAGCGTTAAGATTTCTTACTTTTTAACTATTTGTGACAAAGTTTTTCTTTAGTACTGATTGAATCTTAACAAGAAATTAGTTTTCCTCATGGCTAATATTAACATAAATGACAACTAGTTTTGTTTTCCTCACATTGTAAAGTTTTGTTTTCTTATTCCACTATGTTCCGATAAATGTATTTCTGTGATACTAATGAAAGATGGTATCCTATGTCCGAAACTTGAATTTTTATAATCACTTTTCTAATTAGAAATGTTTTTAGATTTTAAAATTAATTTATATGTAATTTTTTTTTTATATGGCAAAAAAAGTTTTTTTTTGATTTTAACCGTCTAGGCAAATTAAAATTTTCCTAGGCCTACATGGTAAATGGCACATTTTTGAAGGGCAATCGGATTAAATAAACCCGTAGCGCCAGCCGATCAAAGTTTCGGATTTTTAAAAATTAAAAAAAAAAAAAAAAAAAAAAAAACTGTGCCTTGGGACACAACAACTTTATTAATTTTGATGCGGTGAACACGAATATAAAAAAATAAAATCGGTCGATCGGTTTTCGAGATATCGCTATTAGAAATTTTGCGAAAAAGCGAAATTTTTTCCTATTTTAATGAAATTTTTTAAAAAAATTTCAAAATTTCTTTTCCTTGGCCATTTCATAGCTCTTGAGACAGTATTTCATTTAATTTTAATTAAAGCCAAATCCGACCATTTAAACTCGTGGCGTCCTTCGATCAAAAGTTTAGATTTTTGGAAAATGTCCACCAAATTTTTGGATTTTTGAAAAACTAAAAAATAAATATCTTCCAATAAATATATTTTTTTTAATTTTGGCATGCTGAATGTAATATCAAAAAATGTCTAAAATTAGTTAAGCGGTTTTCGAAATATCGCCAATTGAAATTTGGGGAAAAAATATCCAAAAATGGCGGCCCTACGTTCACATTGTAAATTTTAAATAAAATTTTGGCTTTTTCTTGGCTGTTTTTAAAATATTCAAAATTTTTTTATGAAACTTAAATGTGTCACTTTTTCAATATTGCTGGAATACCGTCCCTTCTATTTACTGCACTAGCTATGCTAGTAATTCAAATTTATAAAATTTAGTGAGTTAAAAAAGAAAGACAACAATACGAGAATATGTAAAGAGCAAACTTTAGTTGTAATTTGGTATGTAACGGAAATGTAATTAAATATTATGCATATTAAACACACACAGACATACACAAATGTTTTATTATTCTTAGCAAATACAAAGAAGAAAATGAAATATTAGAAAATTAGAAAATTTGAATATTTTTGTATGTACGAGTATATTAGAATTTACAATTTGTTTTTTTTTTCACTCAAAAAACTCATTTTATAAATTAATAAAAATTCCAAAAAATGTGTCTTTTGTAAAATTAATGTTTCGGAAGTGTTGCATATTTATATGCATAAACACTTTTGCATTATAAATATATGCAAACACACACACACATACAGAAAAACCAACAATTTTATATACACATATGAAAAACTTTCTTTCATTTATATTTTATGTGTGATTACTTGACATGTCTCTCAGTGGGTGTATAGTATGTCTGTGTGTGTTTGTGTTTTTATGAATGTCTGCTAGGCAAGTTAAAGTTTTTGAGTGAGTTCTAGTTTATACATACTGAAAAGTTGCTTTTTTTGTTGGAAAATTTTAAAATCCTTTAGCATGTGACAGTTTTAATTATGAAATATTTTTTTTTGTTTTTCTAAAAAATATTTTTTTTACGCATGCATAGTGTGTCTATGTCATTTTTGAAAGAAAAGTTGACTATTTAACAAAAAAAAAAAAAGAGAATGGAAATATATAATAAAACGTGTTTATTTTTATTTATTAGGATTTTTTTTTTTTGTTTTGGTTAACAAAAAAATATTAATCAAAAAATTCTCACGTTAAACTATCAAAAAATTCTTTTTTTATTTTTAAGGTTAATTTATCATCATATTTTTAATTTCAAATCTAAAAAGGTTCAACATGCCGTATAAGTGATAATATTAAGTATACGTAGATGCGTACCCAGATCTAAAATTATCATACGCACCATTGCACAGTTGGGTAGTGCAAAAAAAAATCGATTTTCTTTTAACTTAAAATATTAGTTTATATTCGTACATCACAGAGAATGTGTTTTTATGGTAAAAATTTTGTTTTTTGGTCTGTAAAAAAATATATTTAATTAGTTTTTCAATGAAAATGAAGCGTTTAATTGGCACAGTATTAAATAGATATATATTTTTATACCCTCCAACTACAGTATGGTGGTATACTCACTGTTTCATTCCGTGCGTAACGCATCGAAATATCGGTCGGGGACCCCATAAAGTATAAATATTATTGATCAGTGATCGATTCTACACTAAAAAAAATACGTTAGTAGATTTACTAATTTTTTTTTGCTAATGCTAGTTAGCTAACATTTAGCAAATTTTTAGTTGAGATTAGCATGTTAGCAAAAAATTCTTGTAAACTTCATTTAGCACATTAGCAATTTTAAACAAACTGAACTAATTTCTTTTGCTAAATTTGAAATTGAGTTGACAACATTTTTACAAGATTTTTTGCTAACATTAGCAAAAATAAATGGTAATTTTTTTTTTATTTTCAGAAAACTTAAAATGGCGCTATCTCGGAAACTAAGCCAGATAGCGCAAAATGGAGGGCATTTTTGGTTCTTAGAATCCCCACACTTTCGCGGGTCCTCTTCACATGTGTGGACCCTAATAGGACCTAACTTTGGATCCAAAAAAGTTAGCATTCCCGAAAATTTTAAAATGCTCATATCTCGGTAAATATTGCCGACACAACAAAAAGTCCAAAAGAATTTTTGTAGCTCTCAACACGTAGAACAAGAAAAATAACCAAAAGCTCTCCGAGTAATATTTTTGAAGTTATCGAGTTTTTTAATTCTCAAGACCCCAGTGATCCCCTAAATTCAAGTATCTCAAAAACTAAGCAAGGTAGAGCGAAACGCACACAAATTTTGGATCAAAAACTATGACGATTTTTAACGAACCCAACTAGGTCTAGGCCCATCGGGGTCTGGACCTATTGGGTCCGAACCCAATGGGGTCCTCAAATGTGTATAAACTAAGTTGAAATAAAAATTATTTCATTTAACTAATTTTTAGCAAAACGTTTTTGCTAACTTTACCAAAAAAATTGTGGGTTCAAAATCAGCAAATTTTCTTGTAGGTTTACAAGCTTTTTTTGCTAACTTTACAGTTTTTTTTTTGAGTGTAAGACATTCTAGCGATGTCTGTCCGTCTGTAGTTAACACGATGCAGTCCAAAATAAAATACCTAGACCCCTCAACTTTGTCTAAAATATGTCTTCTGGTCCTAGGCAGGCTAAGTTCGGAAATGGGCCAAATCGGACCAGGAGGAAAAAAGTTCCCCCTTGAAGAACTAAACCAATCCCTGAAAAATGCAATACCCTCCAACTACAGTATGGGAGTATACTCACTTTGTCATTCCCTGTGTAACGCATCGAAATATCGGTCGGCGACCCCATAAAGTATAAATATTATTGATCAGTGATCGATTCTATGACATTCTAGCGATGTCCGTCCGTCCGTCTGTCTGTCCGTCCGGCCGTCTGTCTGTCCGTCCGGCCGTCTGTAGTTAACAAGATGCAAAAATATGATATCCAAAATAAAAGAGCTAGACCCCTCAAGATTGGCACAAATATGTCTTATGGTCCTAGCCAGGTTTTGTTCGGATATGGACCAAATCGGACCAGGGGGGAAAAATTTCATCTTTGAAGAACTAAACCAAAATCTGAAAAATGCCATTTTTAGACGTTTTTTATATTTTTGTGAAACAAATAAAACATTTTTATGATCGCAGAAGTTAAAATCCTGCACTTGGGCCCAGGAGATTAAAAATATAAATTTTTCGCCCCTCCCCCTTTTTACGGCGTGGAAAAAAGTTAATTTAAATAATAATAAAACTTTAATACTTTAGTGCACATACACTCACAGCAAAATACGGTTGTCTCAACCGTAAAAGGTTCCAACCTCAGATTGAGGTTGCGGCAACCGGTAAATATACGGTTGTAGCAACCGAAAATTTACAGTTGTGGCAACCGACAAATGCCGGTTGCAGCAACCTCAAATAACGGCATTTGCCGGTTATGGCGACCCAACCGTATGTCCCAACCGTAGCTGTGTTTAATAAATTTTCAATATTATACCAAATTACAAAGAAAACACGTTTTTTTTATTTTTTTTTTTGTTTTTTTTATTGTTTTTTTTATTGTTTGTAAAAAAATATATTAATACATATGATTAAGATCCCATGCAACGAATTATTCTCCTCAAAATTTGAGACTTTTTCTATAGGAGAATGTTTCAGAATCTGAGACTTTTTCTACAGGAAAACTGTCTCAGGATCTGAGACTTTTTGTATAGGAAAAATTTTAAAAAATCTATATCATATATCCTATATATTTCAGATTCTGAGACATTTTTTCTATAGAAAAAGTTTCAGATTCTGAGACATTTTTTCTATAGAAAAAGTCTCAGATTCTGAGACATTTTTTCTATAGAAAAAGTCTCAGATTTTGAGATTTTTTCTATAGAAAAAATTTTAGAATCGGAGACAGTTTTTCTATAGAAAAAGTCTCAGAATCTGAGACATTTTTTTATAGAAAAAGTCCCAGAATCTGAGACAGTTTTTCTATACAAAAAGTCTCAGAAGTTTTCTATACAAAAAGTCTCAGAATCAGACAGTTTTTCTATAGAAAAAGCCTCAGAATCTGTAACAGTTTTTCTATAGAAAAATTCTCAGAATCTGAAACAGTTTTTCTATAGAAAAAGTCTCAGAATTTGAGACAGATTCTCAGATTCTAAGACATTTTTTCTATAGAAAAGTCTCAGATTCTGAGACATTTTTTCTATGGAAAAAGTCTCAGATTCTGAGACATTTTTTCAATATAAAAAGTCTCAGATTCTGAGACACATTTTCTACAGAAAATGTCTCAGATTCTTAAACATTTTTTCTACAGAAAAATTCTCAGAATCTGAGACATTTTTTCTTTAGAAAAAGTCTCAGATTTGGAGACATTTTTGTAGAGAAAAAGTCTCAGATTCTGAGACATTTTTTCTATAGAAAAAGTCTCAGATTCTGAGACATTTTTCTACAGAAAAAGTCTCAGATTCTGAGACATTTTTTCTACAGAAAAAGTCTCAGATTCTGACACATTTGTTTTTATAGAAAAAGTCTCAGATTCAAAGACATCTTTTTTATAGAAAAGGTCTCAGATTCTGAGACATTTTTTATAGAAAAAGTCTCAGATTCCGAAAATTTTTTGTAGAAAAGGTCTCAGATTTGAAGAAATTCTTTCTATACAAAAAGGCTTTGATTGTGAGACAATTTTTCTATAGAAAAAGGCTCAGGTTTTGAGAAATTTTTCTATAACAAAAATCACAGATTTTGAGAAATGTTTTTTTTTTAGAAAAAGTCTTAGATTCTCAAAACTTTTTCCATAGAAAAAGTCTCAGATTCTAAGATATTTTTTTTTCACTTTTTTTATATCACCTTTTTCTTTTCTGCAGAATTCAAATTTGAGGGCTTCCATCTCATGGCGTAAATGTTTGAGTTTAACGTATTCCACTATTTCTGCAAATTAAAATAAGAACAAGTAAGAAAGCTATATTCGGCTGTGCCGAATCTTTAAATACCCTCCACCAATGTATTGATTTAAAAAACAAAAAAGTTTGTTTTATTTATACCTCAGGAAATAAAAAAGTACCAAAAAGTGTACTTCCGGTACTTTTAATAAAAGGTACTTTTTATAAAAGGTACTTTTATAAAAAGTACTTTATATAAAAGGTACTTTTTATAAAAGGTACTTTTTATAAAAGGTACTTTTTATAAAAAGTACTTTTTATAAAAGGTACTTTTTATAAAAGGTACTTTTTATAAAAGGTACTTTTTATAAAAGGTACTTTTTATAAAAGGTACTTTTTATAAAATGTACTTTTTATAAAAGGTACTTTTTATAAAAGGTACTTTTTATAAAAGGTACTATTTATAAAAGGTACTTTTTATAAAAGGTACTTTTTATAAAAGGTACTTTTTATAAAAGGTACTTTTTATAAAGGGTACTTTTTATAAAATGTACTTTTTATAAAAGGTACTTTTTATAAAAGGTACTTTTTATAAAAGGTACTTTTTATAAAATGTACTTTTTATAAAAGGTACTTTTTATAAAATGTACTTTTTATAAAAGGGCGTGGATAACAAAATAATATGAATAACAATAAAATATTAATAATTTAGTGCACAATACAGAAAAAATGAACTTATATACAAACACCGAGGGCTAAGGAGTTCCCAACTCACCCCCCATTGCCCACTAAAAAACGTTCCTGTCAAAAAAAAAATAAAAATTATTTTTTTTTTACATATTGGAGGGTATAAAAATTTGGCACAGCCGAGTTTAACACTATAACCTGTAAATTTTCGGAGAATTTTTTTATGCCTTTGATATAATTTGAAATTAAAAATAATAAGTAGAAAGTTAAATACAACTAACAATAAGCCGAATCTATGAGGGTATTCATCCACATGCCCTTTTTAAATGATAACAAAACTTTCGAACGTAAAAAAAATTAAATGTAAAATTTATTTGAGTGTATTTTTTTTTTATTTTAAGTGTAAAAAATTTTTTAATTGACAAAATACGTTGTAAAATATTTTTGTGACTTACTAATGTTGTCAAAACTTGTTTAACGGTTTTTTAATAAGTGAATTTAAGGTCCGAAATTCACGGTTTTGATAATTGCTTTTAAACCACTGGACCGCTTTTGCGGAAATTCAATACCAACTAGACCAGGGGAACGATAAATATATATGCCAAGCTTTAGCAGCCTCAAAATTCTCTTTCAAAAGATAGCGTGTTTTTTATCTTGTAAATTCGCAAAAAACCCTTGCCGAAATTCATGCTTTTGCTTATAACTTTTGAACCACTAGACCAATTTCGCTGAATTGCAATACCAACCTGACCAGGTAAATGACCAACATATATGCCAAACTTCAACAGCCTCAGTAATTTCTTTCAAAAGTTAGCGTGTTTTCAACAGATAGACAAATAGACAAACGGACGGACGGACTAATTAGATGGTCTTAAAATCGATCGAGGATCATGAATATATATACTTTATGGGGGGTCCTAGACCAACATTTCGAGGTGCTACAAACGAAAGAAAAAACTTTTATATACCCTCTATCACTAGATTGAAGGGTATAAAAATCTAAAAAATAATTCATTAACTAAAATGCTCCCATAAGTATACAAACACCATCTTTTTCTAATCAACTAAAATATTATGACACTCTTTTTTTGCTAGTGTTTAATAAATTTATCACAGATTTTTTTTTTGTTTTCATTGCTTAACTATCGCTCCCTTTTTATTTGCCTTTCACTTTTCCATTAAATGTAAATAATTGCTAAAGTTTTAAGAATGATAAAAAAATATATATTTTCAATTTCTACTTTTGTAAACACTTCCAGCAATTCCATTTTTTTTTTGTGATGAGTTTTTCCCACTTTTAACTAACATATTCACATATAAAACTAATACATTCAAACATTATATATTGCACAAACACACACACACATACAAAACATACATATAAAGTGTTATAATATTTATGCCACAATATTATATTCTGTTCGTTGCATATTCCCTAAACATTTGAATGGTTGTGTGACTGTGTTTTAGAACTATGTATGTGTGTGTGGCATGCAACATACTATTCATATAAAACTCGTAAAGTAGAACTTTTGTAATAGATATAAAATAAATTTACTGAACTCACTCATATGATTGAGAAGTTGAATGGAAAAACAAGTAAGAGTGTTGTATTTTACGTTTTCAACGAATCGTAGAATATGCTACACGTTATACTTAGTTTTAAGGAAAAACGTTTTTTTATATGTAACTTCAGATACATTCTGAACCAGAGCATGAAAACGATTTCACTACCAAGATTCTGAATGCACTGACAAATTTTTCTGTGGAAAAAATCAACAACTACCACTTTTGGTCGTTATCATCATATCCACAGATCGGTAGATAGTATTTGTATAAAAAAGGTTTAAGAATATTATATATTTATAGATCCGTAGACCCCTATTCCGTTTTTTTTTGTTTTGCAAACATCATGAACAAGTAACGCAAGCCATACAATTTTTTTTAAGCTGCATGTGTTATAAAAATGTTGTCATTTACATTTCATATTGATTCTCTAGAGTTTATTGAAGTTTATTTTAGTATTTTATAAATGCAAAAAGAAACAAAAGAATAAGTTAAAACAAATATGTGCAAAAAATTTTTATAAATATAAATAATAATTCTTTTTGTATTGCTGAAGTATTGTAAAATTCATGTTACTCTTATATCACGTAGACAAATCAACATGGAAACAATTCAGTGGAATTAAAAAAATATATTTTAAATTATTCTTGCAACACACGTGTCACTGGATGTATTGTATTTTTATAACCTCCACTTATTGTTAGTGTGAGTGGGTTCCGTTTTTAAGTTATCGAAATATCGGACTGGAACCCCATAAACTTTTATGTATTTTCGTGTTTGTCGATCGATTTTAAGCCGATCTTGCAATGTCCGTCTATCTGTTGAAATGTCCAACAATGTAAAATACGATACAGAGATAACTGATGATGTTTCAAGCAATTTTTAGTGTAGGTAATCATGTGCACTTTGGTAATCTGATAAAATCTGTAAATAAGTAATCTGATAAAAACTGTAATAAGACAATTTTTAGACTAACAAGGGAAGTCTCCCTGGTGTCACCCTCCGATCTTCATGAAATTTGGATATGTTGTTAAGATATAAAATTAATTCGACACAAATTTTTTTTTGCGCCCCAAACTCATTTTTAGGGGGGGTCGATTTGTATGGGGGGAAATTTACCTTTTTCAGTTTTTTACGATTTATGTCTATTTAAACAAAATTAATATAGGCATGTGTAGTATCAGATTAAAGGTATTAAAAATACCTATCTCGTGGTGCTAACAACGGGCCAAAGAAGTTAATATTTTTCAACATATTACAAAAATGTTCTAAAATTTTGGTATTTTACTCAATATGACGAAAAGTTGTGCATTAGACCACCCAAAAAATGTATGGGATTTGCAAAAGTATTTTTTTGTTCGCTCCACCGGCAGTTTCTGATAGATTGGCCATAAAAAATAATATCTGTGCAAGAACTGGATCTCTCGGTTGCATACAGGCCAGTCGATTTGAACTTTTGACCCCAAAAGTGACATAAAAGCAATACAAAGCTTTTAAGTGACATAACTCTTAAAATATGCGTTTTTCCAAAAAATACTATATAAGTTTTATTTTGCAGAATAAGAAAGCAAACATTTCCTTCATACAAATTTTTGGCCTAAGTCTAAGACATCGTGGTGTTTTTGGCGGTTAAAATAAAAATTTATGTGAAGACTTCATTTAAAACGACCCTCGTTAAAATTTGGACGGAGACTCAAATAGTCGGTATCCATTATTTTGTAGAGTAAGATATGTAGTTTTCATAAACCAATTACATTTGGAATTTATATGGATGATTTCATTACAGAAGAGGCCAAAGCTGACTTTGAAGTTCAGAATTTTCAAATGCTGTATACAAATTTGTGAAATTACTTTATTTTAAACGACCCTCGTTAAAATTTTAGTGGATACAATCGGTTTCCATGATTTTGAAGAGTTAGATGTGTACTTTTTGGAAAATATTTGGGGAATTCCAGGCCAAATCACTCACTTTTAGACCCGACCCCCTTCGATTAATTTTTTTGGATATATTTTAGTACGTATTAAATGCAACTTTCACTCAAATTTTCAAACTTTTATACCAAGTTGGTGTTTAGGAATCAATTAAGGAATCAAAATAAAAATTTATGTGAAGACTTCATTTAAAACGACCCTCGTTAAAATTTGGACGGAGACTCAAATAGTCGGTATCCATTATTTTGTAGAGTAAGATATGTAGTTTTCATAAACCAATTACATTTGGAATTTATATGGATGATTTCATTACAGAAGAGGCCAAAGCTGACTTTGAAGTTCAGAATTTTCAAATGCTGTATACAAATTTGTGAAATTACTTTATTTTAAACGACCCTCGTTAAAATTTTAGTGGATACAATCGGTTTCCATGATTTTGAAGAGTTAGATGTGTACTTTTTGGAAAATATTTGGGGAATTCCAGGCCAAATCACTCACTTTTAGACCCGACCCCCTTCGATTAATTTTTTTGGATATATTTTAGTACGTATTAAATGCAACTTTCACTCAAATTTTCAAACTTTTATACCAAGTTGGTGTTTAGGAATCAATTAAGGAATCAAAATAAAAATTTATGTGAAGACTTCATTTAAAACGACCCTCGTTAAAATTTGGACGGAGACTCAAATAGTCGGTATCCATTATTTTGTAGAGCAAGATATGTAGTTTTCATAAACCAATTACATTTGGAATTTATATGGATGATTTCATTACAGAAGAGGCCAAAGCTGACTTTGAAGTTCAGAATTTTCAAATGCTGTATACAAATTTGTGAAATTACTTTATTTTAAACGACCCTCGTTAAAATTTTAGTGGATACAATCGGTTTCCATGATTTTGAAGAGTTAGATGTGTACTTTTTGGAAAATATTTGGGGAATTCCAGGCCAAATCACTCACTTTTAGACCCGACCCCCTTCGATTAATTTTTTTGGATATATTTTAGTACGTATTAAATGCAACTTTCACTCAAATTTTCAAACTTTTATACCAAGTTGGTGTTTAGGAATCAATTTTTTAAAATGGCGTTTTTTTTTTCAAAAAAAATATAAAAAATTTAAATTTTCCATTAATTTTGACCAGTAAAAAATATAGATATCTTACAATAAGTTGGACGACGTTTTGTTGGTATTTAAATGTAGTTTTAGAAAAAAAATATTTAAAAATTATTCGAATTAATTATCACTTATTTTTTAACGTATAAAATTAAAATCGAATTTTTGAAAAAGTCCGAAACCTTCGATTTTTTTTTTAAAGTCTAAAAATTCTACTCTAAATTACACAATTTTTAATCCATAATTCGAGATGTGAGCACAATTAGTTCTATTTTTTTTTTCAAATTTTGAAAATTGCAGTTTTTTTTAGACTGGTGTATTTTATATGGTGCTCCAAAATAATTAAATTGGAAGACATTAACCATAACTTACCCTAGATACATTCATTTGTTGGTAAAAATATGTCTCATAAAAATTTAGGTTTTTTGGACATGGGTAAGGCGTCCCGCATCGGCCTTGAATTTTAAAAAATGGATTACAAGGAAAAATATGATTTTTTTCTGTTTTCTCATTTTTTTTGTATTTTAAGTTAAATTTGAATTCAGGTGGTTAAAGAATTTTGATTTGGAGTAAAATGCCTCTCTAATAAGGTACTAAAAACTAAAATCGGTTGAAAATCAGCCAAGTTATTAAAACTTCCCCAAGCATCTAACGTATGGCAGACCACTTGAATACAATCCGAATCATGAAATTCATTGAAATTTTCTACTGTAATAACATTTTTTTATTCTTCAAGTTCAAAAGTAATAAGATGCCAAGTATTTTTCATATAGTATTTTGCTAACATGTTTTCAATTAATGCTAAAAATGCCTGTACTTTTCAACACTTGTTTGAAATCTGCATTTTTAACTCTTCAAAATCATGGAAACCGATTGTAATGCATTAAAATTTTAACGAGGGTCGTTTAAAATAAAGTAATTTTACAAATTTGTATACAGCATTTGGATAATCAAAACTTCAAAGTCAGCTTTGGGCTCTTCTGTAATGAAATTACCCATATAAATTCCAAATGTAATTGGTTTATGAAAACTACATATCTTACTCTACAAAATAATGGATACCGACTATTTGAGTCTCCGTCCAAATTTTAACGAGGGTCGTTTTAAATGAAGTCTTCACATAAATTTTTATTTTAACCGCCAAAAACACCACGATGTCTTAGACTTAGGCCAAAAATTTGTATGAAGGCCAAAAATTCTTATTCTGCAAAATAAAACTTATATAGCATTTTTTGGAAAAACGTATATTTTAAGAGTTATGGCTCTTAAAAGCTTTGTAGTGCTTTTAGGTCACTTTTGGGGTCAAAAGTTCAAATCGACTGGCCTGTATGCAACCGAGAGATCCAGTTCTTGCACAGATATTATTTTTTATGGCCGATCTATCAGAAACTGCCGGTGGAGCGAACAAAAATTTGGGTGGTCTATTGTGCATGTTTGGATACGTTCTTAGCACACGTAGATAGGATTTCCAAAGACCTTTCATTTGGTATGTAACGTGACTAGGTTTCTTTGCATAAATTTGGAGATATACGAAAAAAACTGAAAAATGGCCTTGTCTTCCCCCCCTCCTTTTTACCCCCTAAATATGAATTTGGGCCGCTAAAAAAAAATACATGTCCCTTTATTTTTCCTGCTCTACAAAATAAAACCAATTCCATAAAGATCCGCGGGTGACACTAGGGAGACTTCCCTTGTAAGTCCCCATGGAAAAATTTTGCCCAATATTCTGTTAAATCGATCCAATATTCAGTTAAATCGTTCATAAAACGGAGTCTATTTTTATTTGTGTGGGTTTTTTCACTTATTAAAAATCTAACAAAATAAATGTGCAATCGGTTCATGTTTAGTCTTCGGAACTTTTTTCCGACCAAAACTGTATTATATGATCGGTATTGACCGACTCTTACTTCTTTACTTGCTTAACTTTTGTTGTTGATTTTTAATTATTAAATATTTTAAATTCTAATAAATAAACTTAATTTAAAATCACAAAAAATGCAGCAAACCCAGCAAAACCTTAGACAATTTTAAATGTCATAAAAAAGTGCATTCATTACATAAATAAGCATAAAAGTATAAAAAAATGCATTGTCTTTTCTCTCCTTCTCCCTGCCACTTGCATTACGTTTTGTTTTTTTTTTTCATGCATTATGTAATCCAGAATAGATAAGTTTAAAATGGAAGATGAGACTCAATTTCATAGGTATGGACATACCCTTGCATTATATGATAATGTATTTTGTAAGTCATTTTTATACCTAAAGTTTTGCTGGGCAGTTTAAAGTCAATTTTAAAGATTTTAATAAAGTTTATGCATTTCAGTAATTTGACACTTGCAAAGTGTTGAATGTTTATAATTACTTTTCACAATAATTTTAATGAAAATTTAATATGTTTTCTAAATACTTGAAATTGTTGATTTACAACTCTCTTAAACTTTTTAATGTCTATTAGACAGACAAAAAAAAAATTAATATGAAAAAATTAAGAGCTCCATCACCATTTTAAATAACTGGAGTTGATATACTGAAAAGTTTAAAGAAAAGTTTGCAAAAATTCGGATTAGAAAAATTGTGATTTTATAAATTAAGTTAAGATTTCTTATTTTGGGTTATTTGATGATCGTGGTCTTACTACGATGGCACAATTTTTGTCTTCTAATTACACTGTGCTAGTCGCAAAAATTAACAACCTGGGCACCCTGCTGGTAAATCTAATTCGGGTACGCTGAATTCAATGGTGCTAGCCGTTTTTCGAAGTTTTTTCGCAAAAAAAAATCCGCGAGTTTTTTTTTTTTTCAAAAATTTTGTGTCTGTAATGTATCGTTTTCTATACATTTTCATTAATTAGTAGCAAAATAAAAAAAATTTCACGAAAAAAAAATTTCCGCGAATAATTTTTTTTTTTTGTATATTTAATAGAGTTTAGATCAATGGTTCCCAAGCTTTTTTACGCCACGCCCCACTTTTAAGTTAAAAAAATTGCCTTGTCCCCCTACACTCAAGAAAAATTTGTGTAATTTTTCTAATTTTTGTTTTATAATGAAAAATTACTACTGGTTTAGCAAAGAGCCCCCCTGGAACCTTCAAATTTCCTCCCAGTGCACAGTGCCACATTTGGCCAATCTAGCACGACAAAAATCAAAAAAAAATGTTCCCCGATTTTTATGATTTGTTTGTATGTATTAAAAAACATTCCTAATAACACGGAAATACTCACATAAGAACTATAATTCTATTCGTTATAAGGGTTCAAATTGAAAAAATGCAGAAGAAAAATTTAATTTCTAAAAATTATAGACATTTCTGGTATTTCCTATACCGGTTTCAAACACCCCAGTTAGTGTCATCATAAGTAGGATTTTAAATGTCGGTTTGTCTTGTTAATGAAAACTGTTTTTTATATATGTGAATATTTTTAGTTTCTACAGAATAAATTTTGACAGTTTCCAACACTACAATTCTATTTCTAGCAATCTCAACCTCACTTCATACTTTCTTTCAACTTTTTTGTCTCTTACACTATTTCGCAAGGGTTACCAACATGATCTGGAATTGCAGACACAAATGAAGGAATTTGCATTTTCTGTTTTGGAGACGTGCCTAATGGCGACAAATTTTGTCAGTAATTTTATTTGACTTTTTCTGTAAGTACAGATCGAGCACGGGCTCTAATTATAATTATAATTATATTTGTTATAAGGGTTCAAGTTGAAAAAATACAGAAGACCCTTATAACAAATATAATTAGAGCCCGTGCTCGATCTGTACTTACAGAAAAAATCAAATATAATTCTATTCGTTATTAAGATGTGGGTGCATAAAGTTGCATCTTGTAAAATCCTGAAAGTAGTGTTCATTATTTCGCATTAATTAAGTCGATTTTAAACTGTTGTAACTTTTTCACAAAAAAAGATATTTATACACCCTTTTTTGGTAATTTTAAAGGATATTTTAAGGCTTTAAGTCATAACTTTTCTTCTTTTTTTAAACAATTTTTTCTATTTTTATTAAATTTTTAACATAATAAAAATTTTTGAAAAGAAAATTATGTATATTTTTTTTAATGGAATAGAACTTTTGTGTTTGGTCTCTATTGGTCGCCGGACTTTTTCAGACATATTGACCAATATCCATATCGCCCCACGACTACAGTAGGGCGATATGTAAACCTTGTTTTTACATATTTTTTGAACATATTTTTAAAAAGTGGGCGTGGGAGTTCTCTGACCGCCCCTTTTTTGTGATATTATTTCTAGAGTCCTTCAGAGTATATATACCAAGTTTAAAGAAATTACAACCAAAATTAAAATTTTTTTAAAAAGTGGGCGTGGCCGTTAACTGGCTTCCCATATTTTTCATAATGTTGTTTTTGAAGTCAAAACGAACATTTATACCGAATTTCCAGTAAATATAAATAAAATTGGTTTTTTGTCGTCCTAGATTGGCGATCTAGCACTGTCCGTGTGTACGTTAGGGTGGCACGAATAATGACATTTTTCGATTTCGTTGATCGCCGGACAAATTATGGTTCGTTTGGGTGTAAAAACTTTATTTTTTAATTTTTAGTCAAATCGAACAAAACTAACCATTGCCATACAAACCAAAAATTTTTTTTTTCGATTCTTTATTTTTTTAATTATTATTATTTTACGTGATTAGCTTGTTTCACGACTAAAAATTTCATGTTGGTGGAATAAACCTTTCCGCTTCCAAATTGACTTTGAAAAAAAATACTCTCAAATTTTTTTATTTTTTTTGTAGTTTTGTATCAAAAACAGAAAAATGCAGCTTTTACCCTGTTTTCGCATTTTATGTATTGTCACTAAAATTAACTTTTGTCGATTGCCGGGAAAACTTTGCTTCGTTTTTGTCTAAAAACTGTATATATAAGTTTTTAGACAAATCGGTCAATTTAAATCTGTGCCGCTGGGGGTTAAAGTTTAGCACTAAAATTTTTTTTTTGGTATGTACAAGAAACGTTAATCCGCCAGTGGCACGGGCTAAAATTAACCGATATGGCTCAAAATTTTAACATAGAGTTTTTAGGCCAAAACAAACGATATTATGCCAGGCAATCGATAAAAGTAATTTTTTGTATTGAAACATAAAATTTGAAAAAAATGGTAAAAAAAACGTCTTTTTATACCATCCAACTGCAGTACTCACTCACTTTGTCATTTCGTGTGTAACGCATCAAAATATCGGTCTAGGACCCCATAAAGTATATATATTTATGATCAGAGATCGATTCTAAGACATTCTAGCGATCCCTGTCCGTCTGTAGTTAACACGATGCAGTCCAAACTAAAAGAGCTAGCCTCCCGACATTTGGCACGAATATGTCTTATGTTCTTAGGCAGGTTAAATTTGGAAATGAGCAAAATCAGACGAGGGGGAAAAACTTCCCCCTTGAAGAACTAAACCAACCTCTGAAAAATACAATTTTTTTACGTGATTTTTTGTGTTTTTTTTTACAAATGCAACATTTTTATACTACAAGAAGTTCAAAGTCCTACATTTAGACCCAAAGAATTAGAAAATGTAGTTTTTTCGGTCTGCCCCCCTTTTATGGGCGTGTAATACATTTTTTTTAAATACTTATTAACTTGTATTTCTTTAGCGGAAAAAGCATAAGAATGAATTTTTAAACACATATTCGAGAGGAAATTTGCCCCCTCCAAATAACCACTAACGCCCCCCCCCAAAAAGTATACGCTCTGCATTTTTTTTTTATTTTTTTGCATGTTGGAGGGTATAAAAGATTCGGCACAGCCGAATATAACACTCTAACTTGTTTTCTGTTTTTTTGATACGTTTCAGAGCACGATAAAGATGTCACGGATAGATATAATATTTTTTTGTGGATTAAAAAATAGATATTTTGGTTTGTGTGGGAAAATTTTTTTTGGGACAAAACTTTAACCCCCAAACGCACTGGTTAATTTTGCCCGATTTAGCTAAAATTTTAATCATAGAGTTTTTAGACCAAAACAAACCATAATTTGCCCCGATCGACGAAATTCGAAAAAAGCCACCCTTTTATACTGGCAGACATAAGGACGAACCATTAAACACTAATTCCTCCCCCCCCCCCCCCAACTTTTAGATTTAAATATTTTTTTTTGCACTTACAATTAGATCTGCAAAGCCAGATACTCATATATCCATATTAATTTTCTTAAAAAAAATTAAATTAATTTATAGAGATGAAAGGATTTTACATACATACTTCTTTTAAAAGTAAATTTGCACAACCAAAATAACTAACATATTTTCATTACTATTGCCTTGGTAATAAACATACAACATTGCTAACAAAACTATTTGAAAGTAAACAAGAAAAAAAATTAAACTCGGCCTGGCCGAATATGTTAACACCCACCACAATAAAAAACAAAATTAAAAAAAAAAATTGTTAAAAAAAAAATTTTGCGGTGGAGGGAACAAAAAAAAAATTAGGTAGTTGGGCAAAAACGAATCATATGAAGCAATGTATACTATTCTCCCCAAAAAGCGAAAGAGAACTGCCATTATAAATAAATTTATTTAGAAGGATCCTCACTACATACATTCTAAAACAGGTTAATTTTAAGGATCTGTAATTTAAATATCCTCTTTCTATAGTGTAGCGTATAGCAATAAGTTAACAGAGAACAAAATAAATGTTTTCTTAAAAAAATAATTGTGAAGTTTACAGAAAACTATCCTACTAAACCACTATGGCATGTAACACTAAACCTATCGAAACATTTTTAATACCAGTGTGACTTTTCCCTCTTACAAACTGAATCTTGGCCTTTTTTACTAAAAATTTTCAGAATTTTTGAATGAATTTTAAAATATTTTCTACAAAAAAAAAAAACCCGGCTGACAGAACATTTCTAAATATGGGCAAAATCAGAATTTTAAATGCTGCAAAAGCATTGCAACAGAAAACTGAAAACAAAAGTATTTTTACAAATGTGGAGTACATTTAATTTTTTTTCTTGTTATTAATTACCATAAAAATTCTTTGATTTTCTTCACTTTTTTTGTAAAAAAAAGAAACATTTCAAAATTTTAGCCCATAGTGCACACGAATATTTCTGCATGCAACATACGTTTGTAAATATTTTGTATAAACTACATTCAAAAATAAACACAAATACATGAACATATCTGTAATCAAACATATACAAACACATGTATAAGAATATACACAACCAGATTCACTTATATACCCTGTTGAGCAAGTTCTTAAACACACGTTTAGACTTCCTTAAAAAAATAATGGTTTAATCTAAACTGACAACATTTATTAAATTTAATGCGCTAATCGCGAATATCAAATAAATTTTGATCGTTCTAACGGTTTTCGAGATATCGTCATTTGATATTTGCAATAAAAATTGATTTTTTTTTTTAAAGAAAAAATATTATTTAAAAATAATATAAGAAAAATCTAATCATTTTATTGCGTGGCGCACTTCGAGGTAAATTTTGGCTTTTTAGAAAGCTTTCAACAAATAGTCTTAACTTTGATCGAAAACGCCATTAGTCAAAATGGTCTGATTTGGCTGAAATAAAGTTAAAATGATAGTTTGTTAGTTATGCACTAGGGTGGCTTGTTTTTGGGCTTTTCTCTCTGATCAAATTCTAATTCCCGCCAAAAGTGTCGGTACCCTAAGGGTAACTCACATGCGAAATATCGGAGTTCATCTTCTGTCTCCACTTTGAGCCTCAAAATTGGTGTTTTTGCAAAAAAAAAAACAAGTGAGAGTGTTACATTCGGCTGTGCCGAATCTTTTATACCCTCCAAAATGTAAAAAAAAAAAAAATCCAGGGGCGTATTTTTTTTTTTTTTTTGAGGGGGGGGGGTTGGTGTAGACGTTAGGGGGCACCTTCCCTTTGCGATTTTGAACTTGTTCTGAGATAAGAATGTTGCATTTGCTTACCAAAAGTACAAAAAACTCTGCAAAATATGCGGTTTTTCTTGGGTTGGTTTAGTTCTCCAAGGGGGAACTTTTTTCCCCTTTGTCCGATTTTGCCCATTTCCGAACTTAACCTGCCTAGGAATATAAGACATATTCGTGCCAAACTTCGGAAGTCTAGCTCTTTTATTTTGGACTGTATCGTGTCCTCTACAGACGGACAGACGGACGGACGGACGGACGGACGGACATCGCTAGAATGTCTTAGAATCGATCACTGATCAATAAAATATATACTTTATGGGGTCCTAGACCGATATTTCGATGCGTTACACACGGAATGACAAAGTGAGTATACCCCCATACTGTGGTTGGAGGGTATAAAAAAATATGTTAATTTTTTTTATTAAAATAATTAAAAAATTATTTTTGTATAATATTTGATCGTAAATACTTTAATATGAAATTTAAAGATTTTACGGTATCATTAACCTCTTCAAACTTGATACCAAAAAAAATGCATGACCTTGGGGGCGTTCTCAAAACACCTTTTTTCAAAATTTGCAAATTTTATTAAAAAAAAATTTTAAATTAATTCTGTTTAATTTATTAATGGACTTCATATTTTATAACTGAAGTTTTTATTAATTTCGGTTTGAGTCCATATTAATTATTTCTGAGAAATAATAATTTTTGTTGTACAATGAGAAAATCTGAAAAAAATAATTGACAGCACAGGCTAAGTAGAGATGTCGACAGCTTTCGGAAGAAGCCGCCCTTCCTTCGTCAGCACTCTTTGATTGTGACTGTAGGTGTGTAAGATTAAAATCATCTATTTGATTAAGTTCGTGCTAAACGTAACATATGGGTGATGAAATATGATATAATTCCCGTCCGCTTTTTCACCTTAATGTACGTTTAAATAGCTTACACACCTACAGTGACAATCGAAGATTGCTGACGAAGGAAGGGTGGCTTCTTCCGAAAGCTGTCGATATCTCTACTTAGCCTGTGCTCTCAATTAATTTTTTCAGATTTTCTCATTGTTCAACAAAAATAATTATTTCTCAGAAATTTTTAATATGGACTCAAACCGAAATAAATAAAAACTTCAATTAAAAAATTTTAAATATACCATTTTTTCTTTCTGAGTTCATTAAGAACGCCTTGGAGAAGAAAAATGTGAAATATGACGGATATCCGTCGAGCCACTTTACGGGAATCGCGGGGGGAAGTTAGCTGATTTCAAGGAAATGTTGGTTTTATCAATAATTTGGATTAATAAAATCTTATAAATTTAATTTTTGGGCAATTTAACTGTTTTTTGGTGTCGTGGCATTCTATTAAATAACTTTAAGTCTGTCATGAAATCTTACCGATCTAGGATGTCTTTAACCCACATTGGCTGGGGGTAAAAAATGACCACCGATGAAAATTTTAAGTTTAGAGCTAAAATTTTGTGTTATAAACAAGTATTAAACGGCTTTTGTGATTTTTACTCCAACTATTATTTCGTATTAATATGTTATCTTTAAAAAAATCGTTAAACTTTCTTGGTAGGGGGTCAAAAATGACCCATGAAATAAAAAATATATATTTTGTTGATATCAAAAAATTCAAGCACTATGCCAAAAAGTTTTTGCCGGAGCCATTTTTGACCCCTGGCCGATGTGGGTTAAAGATATCTTAGGTAGGTAAGATTCTAGGGCTGATTTAAAGTTATCTAATAGATTGCCACAAATTAATTTTCTATAAAAAATATATACTTTTTATTGAATGGGTCATTTTTGACCCCTACCAAGAAGGGTTAACGATTTTTTTTTAGATAATATATTAATACGAAACAGTTGGGGTAAAAAACACAAAAGCCGTTTAATATATATGAAATTTATAAGATTTTATTAAACAAATTATTGATAAAACCAACATTTCCTTTAAATCCGCTGAATTTCCCCCGCGATTCCCGAAAAGTGGCTCGACGGATATCCGCCATATTTTACATTTTTCTTCCCCAAGGTGTTCTTAATGAATTCTAAAAGAAAAAATGGTATATTTAAAATTTTTTTTAATAAAATTAGCAAATTTTGAAAAAAGGTGTTTTGAGAACGAACCCAAAATCATGCCATTTTTTTGGCATCAAGTTTGAACGGGTTAATGATACCGTAAAATCTTTAAATTTCATATTTAAGTATTTACGATCAAATATTATACAAAAATAATTTTTTAATTATTTTAGTAAAAACAAGTAGAAAAGTTAAATTCGACTTGGTCGAATCTATGAATACCCTCCACAATGCCCATTTTAAGTGATAGTAAATTTTCTAACGTGAAAAAAATAACAGTTTTGATTAGAAATATTTTATTTTGTGTAAAAAAAATTTTTTTTAGTAGTTTTTGAAAAAAAAAAAAAATAATTTACTATTTTTTTTTTTGGAGTGTAAAATTTTTTTTAAGTGAAAAATTTTTTTCGATTGTATTTTTTTTTGTTTTGGCATAAAAATATTTTTGAATGACAAAAATACGTTGTAAAATATTTTTGTGACTTACCAATGTTTTTAAAACAGGTTTAACGGTTTTTCAACACGTGAATTTAAGGTGAAGCTAATCTGAAATTCACGGTTTTGCTAATAACTTTGGAACCACTGGACCGATTTGGGTGAAATTTAATACGAACTAGGAAAGAGGAACGAAAAATATATATGCCAAGCTTCAGCATCCTCAGAGTTGCCTTTCGAAAGTTATAGTGCTTTTTATCTCATAAATTCACGAAAAACCCTTGCCGATTTTCAGTCTTTTGCTCATAACTTTTGAACCACTTAACCGATTTCGCTGGATTGCAATACCAACCTGACCAACATATGTGCCGCCTCCGTAAAGCCTTTCAAAAGTTACCGTGTTTTCAACAGACAGACAGACGGACAGACGGACGGACGGACGGACGGACATCACTAGATCGTCTTAAAATCGATCGAGGATCATGAATATATATACTTTATGGGGTCCTAGACCAATATTTCGAGGTGTTACAAACGGAATGACAAACTTATATATACCCTCTATCACTAGAGTGGAGAGTATAAAAATTATTTTTTTTTTTTTAAAGACCTTTTTTGCAAAAACCCTAATTTGAGGCTCAAAATAGAAACAGAAGATAATCTCCGATCGGAGTGATATTTTGCATGTGAGTTACCCTTAGGAGACCGACTCCTTTGGAGGGGATTAGAATTTGATCAGAGAGAAAAGCCCAAAAACGAGCCACCCTATTATGCACACAAAAAAAAAAACAATTTTACCAATATTTGACAGTTTTCCTTGTTTTTTAACAAAAAAAAAATCGATAGAAATTTAAATTTTTTTGTAATTTAAATTTTTTTTTTTTGTTATTTTACATATTTCCAAGTTTTTTTTTTACAAAAAAAAAAAAATCTGGTAAATTCGCGTCAAAAAAATTTAAATTTTACAATTTTATTAGTAAAAAGCTTGTAAACTTACTAGAAATTCTCGTCAAATAGGAAGTTGCAAAAAAAGTTATAAATTTTTCTTGTCGTTTTACATGTTTTTTTTTTGTTGAGTGTATTATTGTCCGGGAAAAACAACGTTTGTCGAGACAGCTTACTTTTTCCAAATTTTTCCAAAAAGTTTTCCTTGTGGTGTGGTCTAACCAAGGTGAACACTTAAATTTCTTATCATTGCATATTGTCGAAAAAAAAAATACACATGAACATTTACAAAAATATTTCCCCCCTCCCGTATGGTATGTAAATTGTTATGAAAAAAAAAATGTTTATTTACACAAAAGAATTTTATTGTTCACTATATAAATTCACAGGTAGCTATTATTACAAAAAAAAAAACACAAGCACACATACATAAAAATTGTTGAGTTATCTTACAACAAAAAAAAAAATATTATATGCATCTTAACAAACTGCTACACATACAGTGAGCAGCAAAAGAAAGTCTACAGGTCTATAGAAGATGTAGTTTGGCAACGACAAAGTTGACAATAAAAGCTCTATTATAATCTATCGACTATTATTCGAAAAAATGCTTTATACAAAAATTTGGCAAGCTTTAATTTAAGCTTGATATCGTCCAGATTGAGTAAATACTAAATGAGATACGGGGGTCGCGCTGGAAAATGAAATTATATTTGTAGACGTTTTTTTAAAAAAAATTTTTAAAAAATATTTCTGAGTTGACTTTTTCCAAGTTTAAACATTTAAAATTAAAAAAATTGTCCTGTTACTTAAATTCAGTTACCAACTCATTTTTCTGATGAACCACACAAAAATCAAAATTTTTTAAATGCAGTAAAAAAATATGCATTTCTTGATCTCCAACTCTTTAGATCTTTACACAGGTTGACAAAATTTGAACTTTTTCAATTTGCCTGACCTATGACAACTGATTTATATGGATTTTAGTGTGCTGATTCCAAATCTGTTATCCAATTGTTTCCATCAGCTCGCGTTCGCAAGCAAATCGCTGATAAAAAGTCGAAAAAGTGCGTTTTTTACCCATTTTGCTTGTCTATAATTTCCAAAAAAAAATTTTAGTGCCTCAGTTTCAACTATAAGATTTAACTATATAAGATGCCAGGATTCCAAAACTGGTATTTGGTTTTTTCTGATAGCTTTAGTTTTCGAGTTATTAAAAAGGGCATAAATATTCAGTCAAAATTAAAGGGGTCATAAATTTAAAAATTTTATTTTAGCGATATCTCAAAAACTAAAGATGACTCAACAAAAGTAAGAGCATTTTTGGAATCAGCATATCCAACATACCTAAAATCGTCATTCACTTTTTGGATGTAAGACAAGTGTTGGTAAATATAGACTCACAAACATGCCAAAAACAGCCTATTTTCAAAGTTTCCTTAGGCTATATCTCGAAAACTTGAGCTGACCCAAAAAAACGGTAGCCAGATTTGAAATAAGCGTACCCCTAATACCCAAAATTAACTATCAGAACCCGGGCAAAAAAAAAAGTGTTGCCCTGTGTTATCTATCCGAATCAAGAAATTTGCTCTAAAATGGCATCGATTTGTTTTTGCATATTTTTGCATATTTTGGTGAAAATGCATATTTTTGCATATTTTAATTTGAAATGCATATTTTGTGCATATTTCCAACTTTTAAGTGCATATTTTGGCATAGATTAGCAAAAACACAAATTGAAATTTATTTGTTTCATATAGTGTTTAAAATTTGAAACATTTATTTTTTTTATTATTTTATTTTTTTTTTTTAGATTGTTTTAGTTCCTAAAAAATCTAGATTACTTTCATACGATTTTAAATGTTACTGTTGAAACCCGGCGTTATTTTTTACTTTTTTAGAAGTTTTTCGCATGAAAACAAGATTATTATTGCACAAATTTAATTTTTGGTGCATATTTTTAGGTTTTTAGTGCATATTATGCATTTTTTAGCGCATATTTTAGATTTTTTAGTGCATGAAAATCTCATCCCTACTCATTACTATACACTTAATTGTACTTATATTAGTAATCAATAAAATAATTTCTTTGTTTACAAAAAATTGGGAGTTAAAAGAATTGGAGGTCAAAAATGCATATTTTTTTTACTGCATTTAAAAAATTTGTTTGGATCGTTGGAAAAATTAGTTGATAATTGAATATAAACTTTTAAACTATTTTTAAAATTTTGAATGTTTTAACTTGAAAAAATCATCTTAGAAATATTTTTTAAAAATTTTCTAAAAAAGGTCTACAAATAAATACATTTTCCAGCACGAACTTCGTATCTCATTTAATAATTGCTCAACCTGGATGATATCAAGCTTAGACTAAAGCTTGGAAAATTTACTATAAAGCGATTTCCAAACTAATAATCGATTGATAATAAGAATTTTTATTGTCAACTTTGTCGTTAACGAATTTTATCTACTATACACCTAGGTGATAATTCTAGGAGTCGATCGAAATTCTACTCGAATGATCAATTTGCTAATTTTTCAGTATTCCTAAAATTATGCTATGATAAATACATGCTTTTTATATCTTTCTCTTGCTACACTAAAATACAAAATATATAACATGCTTTGTTTTTATCAACGCATAATTTTAGGCATACAGAAAAATTTACAGATCACACGTTCGAGTAGAATTTCGATCGCTATCGGCTCCGAGAATCAGCTGCCTGTACACTTTCTTTTGACGCTCAATGTACATACATATGTATGTGTTATTTTAACTGTTGGTTAAAAAAGCAAAAAAGAAGACAAAATATTTGAAAACCCTACAAAAGATTTAAATGCATTTTTCTGGAAAGAAGAATTTCAACAAGAAAAACTATTAAGTATTTTGTTGGTATATGACTGGCAGTAAATATATTTATTTTCTTGTTTTCTTTTGGTTTTAAGTATTAATTAATGATAGTGTTAAAAAAGAATTTGTTAAGGTTTTTCTTTTTGTTTTTTTACATATAAAATGTTTTAACTTAATTAAAATGAAGACAGATTTCAAGAGATAAATATTCAATTTGTTGGTGCAGTTATAAATGTAAATTGCATTTTTGGATAAAATAAATTGTAAAAGTCAACATTAAGAATGCAGAAATTAATTAATGTTGAGGTAAATTGTTTAGGAGAATATTGAATATAATTGTTAGATTAATAAAGTAGGCTAGATGATTTGTTAATATAAAATTCTTAGAATTATTATAATACTCCTGAAAGTATGCTACATATTGCAATATGTTATACATTGCAATATGTTATATGTTATAAAACTAGCAGTTATGAATTTCAAATTCTGATAATTTTTTTTTTTAAAAATTGGTTTATTCGACCTTTTAAAATATTATATTTTGAGTAGGTTTATTCTAGCTCGAGATCATTTTCTAGCTCATAGAATAATTTTTAAGAAAATTTTTTTTCTGTTTTAAATTATTATTTTTTTTTTTTTTGTTGGTTAGTTGATGATTGTGATCTTACTGCGATGGTACAATATTCGTCTTTTAATTCCTAATGGGAGTAGAGTCGAATATGTATAAATATTTAGATCATCAGTTAGATCATTGACGATTTGCCATTAATCCTTTGCTACTTGTAGTATAGGGTTTTTATTTTTGCTAAATAATCTTGACAACGGAATCTGACAAATTCCGAAACACGTCTCGATTAAGTCTTGCAAAAAATTACCAACATAAATAAATTTAAAACAGAAAAATAATTTTTTTGAAAATAATTCTATGAGAATATCATAGTTTTAATTAGTAAAGAAAATAATGACCTCGAGCTAGAAAAAACTTAATCAAAAAGTTTTAAATTTATTTTGAAGCCTAATACTATGCTGTATAAAATAAATGTGTCGTAAAATTAAATAAATAAAAGGAAATGATTTTTATTGTAGTAACTACCCAAGCAGAAATTGACGACGGTTCTAAAAAAAAAGCGTTCTGAAAGCACTGTAACAAAAAAAAAGCATTCTCAAAACGCTATTTCCAAACGCTTTGCGAGCGTTTTTGAAAAGTGTTCTAAAAGCTCTATAACAAAAAAAAAAGCAATCTCAAAACGTTTTTTTGGAACGCTTTGCGAGCGTATTCGAAAAGCGTTGTAAGAGTTCTTTATATTTATATTTTTTTTTTTTGAAAAAAATTTCTAAGTTCCGAAACTATTTTTGAATAACAATTTTTTGACATTTTTTTTTTTGTTTTTTAAGTAAAAAAAATCATAAAAAATGTTTTTACAAATTTTTTTTTTTTAATTTTCTAAGTTTCGAAAATTTTTTTGAAAAATTTTCTAAGTTTTTTTTGGGTACAAAAACATTTTTTTTTTCGGATTTCACTTTGTATCAAACAAATTATTATAACTAGTGCCCCCCATTTCCCGGTTCTCGGTATTCCCGGGAATACCGGTATTCCCGGTTCTGGTACCGGTTTCCCGGTACTAGATATATTCCCGGGAATACCGGTATTCCCGGTTCTGATTCTGGTACCGGTTCTCAAAAAACAAAAAAATTCTATACCATAAAATATTTAAATTACACAATTTAATCAGTATTTCAAAAGTATTAGGTTGTGTTTGTAAAATTATTTTAAAATAATGTAACTATTTTTTCTTAAATTCAAAAAATAAAATGGAAATGGTGTTTTTCACATGTTTTGTATTTTTTTTTTGTAAAAGCAAAGAAAAAATTTTAATTGTACAAAATTTTACAAAATATGCATACCGGTAGTCCCGGGAATACCGTCAGAACCGGAACCGGGAATACCGGTATTCCCGGGAATACCGGGAATGATTCAAGAACCGGGAAACCGGTACCATTTCCCGGTAATACCGAGAACCGGGAATACCGGTATTCCCGGTACTACGGTACTGACCGTAGGCGCTAATTATAACCGAACTAAAACAGAAATTCTTTACTTTGGGTTTTTAAAGCGCTTTGATGACTTTAAAAAAAACGTTCTCAAAGCACTTTTTTACAGCGCTTTTAAAACGCTTTTAACCTAGCGTAGATCGATGTTATCATTCGGATCATCTGAAGGCGCTTTAAAGTTGGTATACAGAACGCTCGTACAACGGTTCACAACGCTTTCACAACGCTTTTGCGATTGTATTTTTCTGACTGGGTAGTCCTATAACCTTCAAGAGGAGAAAATCAGGACAATCCTTCATAGTTCTTTATTGTTTTAAATCAAATTTCAATAAAATTATGTTTAATTTCTGACTACTGTTTCAAATATGTTGTTGTATAGTTTTAGGCCTCAAAATAAATTCATAACTGCTAGTTTTTTGTTGCTTAAGTTATATGTATAACTAGACTAAGAAGAACCACTTAACCCATCTTTTGTCTCTTTTTACCGATACAAATTGGAGTTTCCAAATTGTCCTGTTATCTGAACTTCTAATCTGCGGGAGGATCCTACTTGTCAAATTGTGAGATTTTGGGGGGGGGGGGGGGGGGGGCACAACCTCAATTGTTTTAAAAAACAACCGACTTTGTCTTGTTTTACCGACTTTTTGCCTTTTTGCAATTGAAATTTAAAAAAAAAAACAAATATGTATATATTTTTTAGCAATTTTTTCCGCTGAAGAAAAAATTCTAATTTTCAACGATCGAAAAATCAAAAAATAAGCAAGGTATCATATTTATCATAGAAAAAGGAGCATCCAAACAGTATTATTTTCAAAATGATTTTTTTTTTTTTCTTTCTATAATACTTTGCAAATCTCGACTTTTTATCACCATTATTTCAGAAATCGAAAATAGTACCAAAGAACACTCTTCTAGCCTCCTAGAATTGGTACTTTCCAAAAAGTGCTTCGGTCAGAATAGTCTTCTAGTCAGTTGACTATCGTTCATTTAAAATTGCAATTTTCTAGAACCATTTTTTCAGGTTTTAGAAAATGGTGCTGTTATTACTATTACCATTATTTCAAAAGATCGAAAAAAGTACCAAAAAAAGTACGCACTCTTAGCTTCCTATTAAAAAAAAAAAATTGCTTGTGTTATTTAGTATATTTTTTTCCACTGGATTATGCTACATTCTAAATTTCAAGATTCTAGAACTATTATTAACAAAGGTACCAAAGTAAAATTTGTTTACCCTGTGTATCCAAACAAAATCTAAATTTCTAAAAGGTAATTTATTTAGAATGTTTTACTCTAAAATTTTCACGTTCCTAGGACCATTGCTTGAAGCATATCGAAAAAGTATCGAAGTCCACTCTTGTACCGTTTATTTCTCTTAATAATTCGAATTTTCTAAATGTACATTTCTTGAGAATGTTTCCACGTCTTTACACGTTTTAGCTAAAAAATTTTAGTTTCCCAAAATTTCATTCTCGTGAATGAATGTGGAAGATACTGCTTGTCAAATTCGGGGGCACATTTTAGTGCTTTTTAGAAAGTACAAATCCCAGCAAAACTTAGATTACGAAATAAGGTATAAAATAAGGTATAGGATCTCTTACTTTATACATTGCAGCATTGATGCAATGTATAACAGGCGATGGGACTCAAAGTAATGCATCCACATTATCACAAAGAATACCAGTAAGGTATAAAATAAGTCATAAATTTATAACGAAGAATACGAGTAAGGTGTAAAATATATGATATTTTATAGGTTACGAGAAATGAAATATAGCATACCAGAAGATAATATATAAGGTGTTACGAGTAGTGAAAAAGTAATTTTGTATTAAATTTACTCACGTGATTGTAAGTGAGAGTAAGTAGATAAAATATGCTCGTGAGTGTGTGTCGTTAGAAATTTCCTGTCGTGAGCCCGTCTCTAGTTTAAACTTATGCATTTTTTTATAAAATAATTATTTTTATGTTATTGTAATGCCTTATGCATCCAATTATAAATAATACATTATTTCAAACTTTCAAATAATACATAATGTAACCAAATATAAGTCATCCATGATTTAATGTTTAGAAATAACAAATGTGAAATACATTTTTTCCAATAATCATGCATTACGTAGCAAATTATTAGTAATGCATTATTTCTCACTTGAAAATAATACGTTGTGGAACAAATGTTTGGTAAGACATCATAAAATAATGCTACAAATAAGTAATATGCATTACCTGGTAATGTGTTATATAATCACTACCCATTACCAAAGTTTTGCTGGGATTGCCTCTTTTTTAGTCACTTTTTGTATCCTTTAGAAACGGAATTAAAAAAAAGAAGTTTAAAAGTATAATTTTCGTGCTGTTTTTTCAACTGAAGGATAATACTTTTAAAAAATCAAGATTTTATGAGCATTATTTCAGATGATCGAAAAAAGTGCCAGATTTCACTTGATTATATTTCTAGAATCAGAACTTTCTATAATGTATCTTTGGCAAAATACTTTATTACATTATTTTAGAAGAAAAAAAAACTATCAAAGAACAATTTTTTACTCTTCGTACTCCGTTAAAATCGACTTTTCAAAAATGTACCTAATGTTTTATGCCACCTCAGAATCGAAATTTTTAAAAAGTACATTTCTTGAATTTTTTTTCAGGTTTCTTTACTCTTTTTTAGCCATAAAAATAGAGTTTTAAAAATCTGCTGGGAGATCTTACTTGTCAAATTGTCAGATTCTGGGGCATAAGTTTAATAGTTTTAAAAAAGTACCAGTTTCCTCTTTTAAATTCTCTTTTTGTAGCATTTAGAATAGGAATTTAAAAAAAATGTTTTTTCAGTTCGTTTTTTCTTCTGGAGATTCAAAATTTTAAGGGTCATTGTTTGAGGAGATCGAAAAGTACTAAAAAATAACTTTTTACCCTTTTTACAGTCTTAGACTCAAATCTTTTATTTTTAAAATGTTTCTTCCGCCGTAGAGTATTATCTTCAAATATTAAGTTTTTATGGACACTATTTCAGGTGATCGCCAAAAGTTTTAAAATACACTTTTTTAGCATCCTAGAATACGAATCTTTAAAAATCATTTTTCCATTTCATAATGTTTAGATATGAATATTTTTGTTCCGCAGGATGATTTTGCATTCCAAATATCACCTTTCTAGAACCATTAATTCTGGAGATAGAAAAAGGTACTAAAGTAAATTTTTTTGTACTTTGTACCCCAATAAAATCGGATTTTCCAAAAAATATTTCATTTGGAATGTTTTTATACCTCCCAGTTAATGGTAGAAGGTATAATAATTTTGCCGTTCCGTTTGAAACTTATTAAAATATCAGTCTGGGACCCCTTTAAGAATCTATATCAGTGATGGATTCTAAGACATTCTAGCGATGTTCGTCTGTCTGCTGAAATAGCAATCACGGCAAACATAATAAATACATGTCACTAAAACTTAACGTAGTTAGTTGTTGTAGCGCTGTTCAGTTTGGTATTGCATTTAAGCGATATCGGTTCAGCCGTTCAAATGTTATGAGCGAAAATGTAAGGATACCTCGATACCTGTTTTAATTCGGCTGCAGGTTGTTTAATGTGAACAAAATTGTATACCGAATGGTATTTAAACAAGTACAACCATATTTTTCCCCAAATTTTTTGTTTTCGTATTTTTTTTTTCACCAAAATTTTTTCCGCTCATTTTTTTTGCAAATAATATATTTAGGAAAGCCGAATTTTAGTTTTTTACTTGTTTTTTCTGCTGGAGGAGTAATAAAAAGTACAAAATTATACTCTTTTATTCTTTATGTCGCCTTAAATTCAGAATTTCCTAAAACTACATTTCTTGAGAACTTTATTTTGCAAGGGGATTTTATTTCCAAACTTCAAGTGGCTATGACAATTATATCAAGAAATATAAAAATCTGATTTTCCAAAAACCCAGTCTTATTTAATCTATATTCCAGGTGGTAAACCAATATTCCAATTTGCATGTCTCTAATTTCAGTGATTTGGCATGTGGTATTATTGTTTTAGCTTTAATGTATGCTTTAAATATTTTTTATAAAAAAACAGAGTGATTCGTGGATGCCTAGATTGTTTTTATAGTAATTTCTTGTCCACGATATCCGTTTTTAACAATAAAATTTCAAGATTTTTGTCATAAATTATAATGAAGTTTTTATTTTGCAATAACTTTTTCAAACCTCTTAAGAGCCTTTAATAACTTGTTACTTTATTATTTTCAACGAAAATCTTAAAAAAAAAAACTATACCAAAACTTAACTGAAAATACCAGAAAATCTTATTGATTAAGAAAGCGAGAAAATACAAGATTTTTAAAACTAAAAAAAAAACTAAATACACAAAATCCCTCAACAACTGCAAAGTTTTGACTGCATATCCTTTTAAGTAAAGTAGAAAAACTAACTCCACTAGAATCACGAACTTGGCTTAAAAAGGATTGGAAAAAAATAGCATATTACATGGAAAGTAAAAAAAAAGTTTTTTACAACTATACTCCAACTATTGACAGTAAAAGTATTCAGTATTCAGTAAAAACTAAAAATATCAATGCTACTCGTATAGATGCTAAAGGTCAATGTAGTGTATTACCAAAGTAAAGTTCTACTTAAAATAAGACATCCTTAGAGTATTAAATTATAAAGAAAAAAAATGGAAATGAAGTTACTAAAATGGAAACCACAAACAAATCACGGAAACGTTTTTTCTATTGGTTTCATTCAAGAAAACTCAGTAAAAAAGAAAACTTTAAAGATTTCTGTTTTCTACGGATTTCTTCTGTGAAAATCAATACAACTGTGTGTAAAACCTCTTAAGTTATAAATACAAGTAAATAACAAAGTTTGTCTACTTCAGTTTCAATAATGCGTATGACATATTGGAAAAGAGGAAGTTTTAGTTTTCGTTTTGAGATTAGTTTTTTAGCTTAAAAAGAATCCAAATCTGATTTTATGCTTTACTTTTTTTTTTGAAAAATTTTAAACGGATATTCAAGTTTGTTTTTCCTATTAAATGCAATTGAAAATATAAAAATTTTTGATTTTTGTTATTTGTTATAACTCGTGTATTGAATTATTGATGAGTTGTTGTAATAATATCGCTACAACTTATTTTTTTTTCGCCTTAAGATATGCTACACATTTAGTTTATTGTGCCATATCAATAAATCTATTTTGCCTTAAGGTATGCTACATATTTAAAGTCAGACACATTTATTAAGAATACATTTTTTAATCTGTTGGATTTCTGAATAAATAGTGCTTATTTCGGAGACTATAATGGGCAGAAATGCACTTTTAAAGCACATTTTTATTTTTTTTTTTAAAGAAAAACGAAAATAAGTGAGACTGTTTCAAAAGGATGTGCAGACTCCTTTATCCAAAATGCAAGAAAAATTCAAGAGATTGACGGGGAACGAAGGGGACATCTGTCCTCCAATACACGCCCACAATACGAGTCGGGTAAAAAGAAGGATCTTTGTATTCCTTTTGATGTAGTTGCAGATTTTTGAACCTATGCTGTAATAAAAATGTTTCATTTCTTAGCGTCCACAATAGGGCGGATTAAAAAAACCGATTTTCTTAATTCTTAAAAAAAGTACAGGACTTAGAATTTCTTTTGTCATAAAAATGTCTTAATTGTTAAAATAAAGTACAAAAAAAACTTTAAGCAAGTAAGAGTGTTAAAGTCGGCTGTGGCGAATCTTTTATACCTTCCAACATGCAAAAAAATAAATTGCAGAGGCGTTTTTTTTTGGTGGGTGGTCGGTAGTGCTAATTGGGGGGGGGGGGCAAATTTTCTTTAGAAATATATGTTTGAAAATTCATTCTTATGCTTTTAGCACTAAAAACTACAAATTTATCATTATTTAAACAATTTTTTTTAATCCACGTCCACAAAAGGAGAGCGTACCGAAAAAACCGACATTTTCTAGTCCTTTGGGTCCAAATGCAGGACTTTGAACTTCTTGTAGCTTAAAAATTTTGCATTTGTTAAACAAAAACACAAAAAATCATGTAAAAAAATGGTATTTTTCAGAGGTTAGTTTAGTTCTTCATGTGGGAACTTTTTTCCCACTTTTCCGATTTTGCATAAGATATATTCGTGTCTAGCTCTATTATTTTGGACTGCATCGTGTTAACTACATACGGACGGACAGACGGGCGGACATCGCTAGAATGTCTAAGAATCGATCACTAATCATAAATATATATACTTTATGGGGTCCTAAACCGATATTTTGATGCGTTACATACGGAATGCCAAAGCTTCCATACTGTAGTTGAAAGGTAAAAAAATTGGGTTTTGAGATGTTTTTTTAGTTCTTTAAGCAGAAACTTTTTCCCTCAGTCCAATTTTTCTCATTTACGAACTTAAGAAGCCTATGAAAACGAAACAAGTTCATGTCAAACTTCAGGGGTGTAGACCTCTTGGTTCGAACTGCATAGTGATTTCCATAGACAGGTGGACGGACATCGCTACACAGGATCAATAACACAGTACAACAACCAAAAACGGAATGAAATGAAAACAATAGCAAATGAAAGTGGACATTTTCCATTTCAAAACCCTAAAGGCTTTTTTAGTTCAGCTATGTATAGATTTTTTTTACACTTAAACTTATTTTGGTGAACTTTTATTATAATTATTATAATTACTTTAAAACTGTATAAGTTGCGTATGCTTAATTTTTAATTTGCCTTTAAATAACAATGATACGCAACGTTGCACAGTGCTTTTTTTATAATAATAATTTGGCTTTTCAGTAACCAGAGTCATTTTCAGTTGAGGTGTCATTACATTTGAGGTGTTATTACATTTTCGTTCATAACTTTTGAAGCGCTGAACCGATATCGCTTAAATGCAATACCAAACTTCTCGGGAGAACTTCCAATAAATATGTTAAGTTTCAGTCATCTCCATGTAATATTTTGGCCGTGATCACCATTTCACAGACAGACAGACGGAGAGACGGACAGGCGGAAATCGCTAGAATATCTTAAAATCGATCGGGGATCATGAATATATACTCTTTATGGGGTCCCAGACCGATATTTCGATGAGTTGCAAACGGAATGATAAACTTATATATCGTCCATTCCATGAGACATTTTAAAAAATCTGACCGAGGGTCTTCTGATTTTTGTTATATTTTCATACAGATTCTCTATGGAGCCCATTTCAAATTTCATCCATCAGATCTAAAATATTCGAAAAACTCGCTATTTTATTCACGGTTTTCGTTTTTAAAAAAGGCAAAAAAATGCAAAATCTGTGTAACTTTGAGCAGCTGTATTTTCTAAACTACTTATCGCATTTTAACAATCTATAGCGCATACGAATGGTATGAAAGTCTATTTTAATATCTAATAAACTGAAAAAATATTTGTGGTTTAAAAGTGCATTTTATATGCAAATGCAGTTTTGAAGTGCATTTTGCGAAACTTTTACCCCTTTTAATTTTTTTAGATAGCTTATTTGAAAAATTTAGAATTTTTGCTACAAAAAAATGTTTTCATTATAATGGACCGAGAATGTTTGCTATTTTTAATATTTTCTTTTAAAAATACTTCCTTAAGTTTCCCTTATAAAAATTTTTATTTTTTAAATTATACCAAAATCATGTAAAAAGACATGTTTATAAACAGTTATATTTTCAAAAGTACTAATTGTATATTAATGCTTTTATGCACATTAGAAAGGTATTTTTGTCTATTTTTTGCATATATTGGCCGCAAAAATTTTAGTGTTTCGAAAATGCATTTTAAATGCAAATGCAGTTTTGAAGTGCATTTTTCAAAACTTTTACCCCTTTGATTTTTTTTATTATCATATTCGAAAAGTTTACAATTTTTACTACAAAATAATGTCCTCCTAATAATGGACCCACAGTGTGTGCTAATCAAAGGGGTAAATGTTTTGAAAAATGCACTTCAAAACTGCATTTTGGAGGGTAAAAAAAAAACCACTGGAGGTCAGCTAAAAATAATTTACACCAACTGGGGGTACAAAATTAAAAAAAAAAGTGTTTTTGCCAAGCTTCCTTTAACTTTGCTTATCGCTAACATTTTACAGCGACTGCTTTTTATCTTTCGATTCGAATACCTTGAGTCCAAAATGATTAAAGAATTTGCAATAATTTTAAAACTAAAAACCTAACAACTTTTTGGCGCCCATTGTTGGGCTCCAATCGAAAGAATAGAAATGAACTGATGCGGAAAATCTTCAGCAACGAAATTATTGTATTAGATATACTGCAGTCATCGGAAAGTTTAGCTGCATTAGCAATAATAAGTTTCTGGAATAAACCGCTGATCCAACACCACTGTGCCATTTGGAAACATCCGCGAAGAAAGTTAAAGTTTTTGTGAGCGGAGTTGAGCTCTGCTTTAAGAAACTTTACAATTTTTAATTCAAAAAATACACATCTTATTGGCGCCCAATTTAGGAGCTCTGTTAACAAGCCTTAGTTCTCCAGATTAGCAAGTGTCTTTCTATTGAAATTCATTGAACCAAGTGGTAACTTCATTTAAAATTACAAATAATTTGCTAAATTATTATTTCAATTAATAATATATAAATTCAGAAGAATTTTGAATTCAAAAGAAACACATCTTACTGCTGCCCAACGTTGGGCCTAAGGCGAAAGAATTTTTACAAAACGTTGCTTGAATTCTACATCATTTATATTTTAAGATCCAATATACTGTAATAACCAGGAAGTTTTCTAAACAAATATATCTTTTGTAATAACCTACCGCTCGACAGCCCTGTGCATTTTCAAAACATCCGCGAAAAAATTATAATTTCAATGAACGGAGTGGAGTTTTGTTAACAAGCGGCAAGTCGTTTTCTGTTGAAATTTATTGAACCAAGTGTTGGCATCATTAAAAATTTCCAAAAATTTGCTTATTTTAATTAATAATGAATAAATTTTAACAATTTTTGAATTTTAAAGAAACACATCTTATTGGCGCCCAACTTAGGGCCGAAATGGAAAGAATTAAAAAAAAATTGCTTAAATTCTGCAGTATTAAAATTTTAAGGTGAAATATATCGCAGTCATCATAAAGTTTTTATGTTTCCGAATAATAAAGTCTCTGGTAAAAAACCGCAGCTCTAACATCCCATGCAATTTAAAAACATTTGTGAAAAAATGGAAGTTTTTATGAGCGGTTGGCTTTCCACATTGGCCACCAAAAAAAATTATATCTTTTAAGCTACAAATTTTTCTGATATTATTTATTTTTTTAATTATAACAAATAAATTTTAAATAATTTTGTTAATAAAAGACACACATCTTTTTGGCGCCTAGCTGAGGGCCTTAAACCGAAGTTTTTTAAAAAACGAAAAACTTTTTGGCTAAAATTTGATCTTAAAAATCTTTCATTAAAAATGAGCATTGACTGTGCTGTCAACTTTCCCAATTCTAAACTGTAGGGTATTTCTAATTCAGTTTTGTTTTTTCCCCTCAGTTTTATCACATTAAAATTCTATAGAGAGAATATAAATAAATTGATTTTCAAGTAAATGTTAACAAGCTCGTAACGGAAATATAGTGTGTATTTTTTTAAAGGTTTCTTTAAGTAAAAAAATATATATATTTTCCCTTTTTAGTTACACTCAAAAAAAAAGACTGGCAATCAACTCTAGTAAACGAAAAACAGTTCAAATGCAGATTTGTAAAAAAAAAATTGAAATCATAGAAAAATTATCGAAAGAGTTTAAAACAAAATCAAAAAAAATTAGCCAGCAATTTCTTTTGATTATTTTAGAAGTAAAAAATATGAAGCATACTTTGAAGCACACGCTTTTTATATGAAAAAATAGGCCTACTATTACACTACTACACTCAAAATATTTTGTAGACAAAAACAAATGAAAAACACACTTAAAACCAGTGAATAAACAATTGAAAACCATCCCAGTAATTATTCATTTGTTTTAACAAACATCAACATTTATTTTTTACTGTTGACAAAATTTTTAAAAATAAATAACATTAAACATTAAGAAATTACGTTTTTTCACTCTTTTTTACCAACAAATTCGAAAAAAATGACCAACGAAAACATTAAAAATTAATGATAGTTCTGTTATTTTTACCAACAAATTTCAAAAAAATAACCTACGAAAACAATAAAAATTAATGATTTCGCAGGTTTTTTTATTGAAATATTTTTTTTTAAATTTTTAATAAAATTTTTGGGGAATCGATCCCGCAATCAACTACATTCTGGCCAGACACTCTACCCTTTGTGCCAAAGTCACTTGATACAAACATGTTTTTATATTTCTATAAACAATTTTTTGATTTTTTTTTTACAAAAAAATAACTGACTTGTGTAGGTAAAAACAAATGATATTTCATTAAAAAATACCAACAATTTAAAAAAAAAAATTACTTACACAAATCATTAAAAATCAAAAGAATAATCAGTAGTTTTTACTTACAGAACAAAAATAAATGACTTTAAAAATTAAATGTTAATGAAAGTCTTTATTTTTTAGTGTGTTATTTTTGAAACAAAGGACTGAAGTAGTCATTAATAAAAACTGAACATCAAACAAATGTTTTTTCTTTTAAAAACAACTAAACGGAAAACTTTTTAAATAAACTACAAACAGTTAATGACATAATTTTTGGAGTGTAAACATTTTCAAAAAACTTGATGCGACTGGGACGCGACCTCACGTAGTTAATTGCAATTGTTCTACTTAGCGATCACAAATCTGGTCTCCAAACTTTTCCATCACATCAGGTTTTTGAGAAAAATGAGGTCAAAGTTAAAAAAAATCGCCGTTTTGGGCATTTTTGACAACTCATAGCGGATAAACCCGATATGATATCGACTTTAAAATAAGTCGAGGATAAAGCTTAAACATTGCTCTTAAGGATGCTCAACTCATTTCGTCAAACGTCTTAGCCCTTAGGGCACCAATTGTCTATCAATGATGTCTTATTTCCAAAAAAAGTTTTTTTTTGGTTCAAATCATATAAAAAAAAAAAATTATGTGAATGGAATGCCACCTTATACACATGATTACAATTATTTTCCTGATCGCAAATCCGGTCTCCAAAGTTTTCCATAACATCATGTTTTTGTGAATTTTGACATACAAAAAATCTCGTTTTCGGACATATTTGACAACTCATAGCGGATGAACTTGAAATTTTTTTTATAAATTAATAAATTTCGATAAGACGCTTGAGTTTACTAGTTGGTTACGTGCTCACCTATGAGCATGGTTCGTGGGTTCGATTTTCTTCAGAGTCCTTGGGCTGTTATCCGATGCAAAAACATCGGAAACAAGTGCTGATTAACAAAAGAAAATTAATTCTACAGAACAGTAAAAGGTTTTGTTAAAGACCCTAAAAGTATGATATTTTTTTCTTTAATTTAGTTTTAATTAATAAATATAAATTTTAAAGCATACTTTTATGTGATTACTGTTACTATTGTGAGCACTAAAAAAAGTACTCGAAAATTGTTCTATAAATTAAATAAAGTCCCATTAGCCGCACGAATAGCGTGCCAGCATGTGAGAGTGGGGTTCGAATCCCACCAGAGGCCTGGACATGTTTCGCTACAACGAGACAATTGTCATCGTTACCCATTCTCGTTCAGATTAAATTAGTATATGATTTGTAATATGTTAAAGTCAATAAATAAAGTTCAATGAAAATTTACTGCAAATTATCTAACTAATAATGCATTTCTTTGAGTGTATACCAAAAAATGCGGGAAAAACTAAATAAAAAAAAAATATGTGGAATTGTTTGCTAAGAATTTCTATGATTTTTGTGGTTTTTATATAACGTTTACATTCCTTTGGTGCTTATTTGAAGAAAATTACCTGACGTCTTATATACAATTTAATTAAATTTCATGTTATTTCCTTTGTTGTGTGCTGGTTGTTATGTTGCTTTTAAAAAAAATGTTTGTAGCAACTTTTTATTTTATTGAATTTAAAAAGAAAAAAACAATCATATTATATGGCTTCATTTAATATGAAATTGATGGCAGTGGCTTTAATTCTTTTTTTTTACGGATAATTATAAGTTAATTAAAAAAAAAACGGAAATTAAAGAAAATTTTTCGATAATTAAAAAAATTTATATAAATCAGAAAAATGTTAGCATACTTTAGGGGTTCATGAAATAATAAAAATTAAAGCATAGTGTAAGGGATTTGAATTAATCGATTATGACTACAAGAGACGATTTAGAAGTAAATCGTCCTCTTTTTAGAGAGAAAAAATATTATTACTAAATCGTAGAGGTCGTGGAAATGCATTAATCTCAGTGAAATAAGTAATTTTCCAGAAAGTGTTATGAATTGGGCGGGATAAGTAAACCCTAACTCTGAACACTTTCTGGACAAAAGTTGTTTCACTGAAATTTATGCATTTCCATGATCTCTCCGATTTAGGGATAAAAATTCTATTTTCTTAAAAGAGGAAGATTTACCACTAAATCGTCTCATGAAGTCATGAGTCTAATCGATTATTTTAAATCCCTCAAACTATGCTTTAATTTTAGTCGATTAATTTACCTCCCTTAAACTATGCTTCAATTTGTGGACGTGATAACGCAAAATAGCTTTAATTGTCATAATATGGTCTTTGGGGATCATAACATAATATTGGTTCTAATTTGTTGTGTTCCTCTTATATTTTACTTCCATTTTTTTTTTTATTCAAAAATATTATAAAATATTGTTTTTAAACTAATTAAGTATTTTATTTCACACTTATTAAAATTTCCAAATATTTTTCTATTTCCAGATTGGTTCTCTAAAAGACTATTATTTATTCCACCACAAACGTATATCAAAACGTTCATTAAAAGCAAGTGATGAACACCATAGCGCCTTAAATTCTGAACCAGAGGTAAGTAAAATTTTACAAAAAAAAAAAAAAAAATCTTTCAAAAATTTTATTTAAAATTTCCTATAAATTCTCTCCCCCCTTAGGTCAGATGGCTGCAACAGCAACATGAAAAAATACGCCATAAACGTGATGGTTCCTATAGCAGTTTAGCCGGTTATAGTCCTTATGATGTTGTACGTCCTTCAACTGGTTTTGGTAGTTTACCACCAACAACACGTCTATCATATCATCCTACCTCTGTATATCGTCCGATAGTACCACGGGCACCACGTATACAATATCGTGATGCTGGTCCCCATAATATATTTCCCGATCCTTTGTTCAAGGAACAATGGTACTTGGTGAGTAAAGTATGTGTAAGAATTTTTTTTTTTTGTCTTATCTATAGTAGTTACATGAGTAATGGAGTTGATACTAAAAAGTAATGGGTGCCCAAACAAAATATTTGGTAATTGACAACAACTAATCCAGCTAAGTAGAAAGTTGTAGTTTAAACGGGTATGGCGTAAAAAAGAAATTAATCTAAAAACTGATACTAAAAAATTTAATTAACAATATATAAAAATATTTAACAATTTATTTAAAAGCCTAAAAGTAAATAATAAAGAGTAAAACAACACCTTAAAATATCTAAAATATTTTTTTTAAATAAAAGCCTAAAAGTATGCTACATTTTTTTTTTTAAATTTAATTAAAGATTTAAAAATATAAAATATTAAAATTGTGTAATTAAAAAAATCTGTATGCAAAACACTCTCAAAAAATTTGTTTTGATATATAGCAAATAAAGATTTTTTTATAAGTTGCCCAAAAGTATGCTACAAAATTTAAGTAATCTAAGGCATACAAATAAACAACAATTTAGAAAATTGAATTTAAAGCCTTATTTAAGTACAGGGATTGAATTTACTTTTAAAATTTAAAATAATCAAATTAAATTTATAAAAGAAAAAATGTTTTGAGAAATATTTGTTGTCAATGACTTCTGTCAAAGGACGTACAAAGGGAATTTTTCTATATCAACGATGATACTGAATCGAAAACTTTCTTTAGGAAAATTGTCTAAGAATATAAAAGTTTTCCTATATAGAAAAATATAGAAAAAATTTTTGAAGAATCTAAGATATTTTGTATATAGAAAAAATGTCTCAGAAGAAATGTGGAAAAAATGTCTCAGAATCTGAAACTTTTTCTATATAGAAAAAATGTCTCAGAATCTTAGACTTTTTCTATATAGGAAAAATTTCTCAGAATCCGAGACTTTTTCTATTAAGAAAAAATGTCTCAGAATCTGAGACTTTTTCTATATAGAAAAATGTCTCAGAATTGGAGGCTTTTCTATGTAGAAAAATGTCTTAGAATTGGAGACTTTTTCTATATCGAAAAAATGTCTCAGAATCTGAGACTTTTTTCTATATAGAAAAAATGTCTCAGAATCTGAGACTTTTTCTATATAGAAAAAATGTCTCATATAGAAAAAATGTCTCAGTATCTGAGACTTTTTCTATATAAAAAAAATGTCTCAGAATCTGAGCCTTTTTTGTATGGAAAAAATGTCCCAGAATCTGGGACGTTTGTCTCAGAGTCTGAGACTTTTTTTATATAGGAAAAATGTCTCAGAATCTGAGACTTTTTCTATAAAGAAAAATTGTCTCAAAATCTGTCTCAGATTCTGAGACTTTTTTTATATAGAAAAAATGTCTCAGAATCTGAGACTTTTGCTTTATAAATATAAAAAATATCCCTTTATGTGTAATATTTTCTATAGGAAAAATTGCTCAGAGTCTAAAACAAAATCTATAGCAAAAATTTTACATAGTCTGTGTTTTCGTATTATCCGTCCTAAAAAAACATGTTAAGTCCAAAACAGATTCCTGTGACTCATCTGATTGCAGATCATAAAATATTAAAAAACAATGTGTTGATATTTAAAAAAAAGGAAAAATATTGTGCAAAACGCATAAAAGTATACTTTAAAATAAAAATCCTAAAAGTATGCTTTATAAATAAAAATTTATTTTGCTGTGTTTACTACTTCTAAATATTTTTTTAGTACAAAAAACAATGTAAATATTTTCCTAGTAATTTTATTTAAAAATATAAAAAATCTCTAAATGTGCAATATTTTCTATAGGAAAAATTGTTTAGAGTCTAACACAAAATCTATAGCAAAAATTTTAAATACTCTGTGTTTCCTTATTATTCGTCTTAAAAAAACATGTTTAATCCAAAATAAATTCCTGCGAATCACCTGATTGCAGATCTTAAAATATCAGAAAACAGTATGTTGATATTTTGAAAAAAATTTTTAAAAATATTATACAAAACGCCTAAAAGTATACTTTAAAATAAAAATCCTAAAAGTATGCGTTATACATAAAAAATTATTTTGATATGTTTTTCTACATCTAAATATTTGTTTAGTACAAAAAACAATGTAAATATTTTCCTAGTAATTTTATTTTAAAATATAAAAAATATCTCTAAATGTGCAATATTTTCTAAAGGAAAAATTGCTCAGAATTGCACAAAATCTATATCAAAAATTTTACATACTCTGTTTTCGTATTATCCGTCTTAAAAAATATATTAAGTTCAAAACAAATTCCTTTGACTCACCTGACTGCAGATCATAATATATAAGAAAACAATATGTTGATATTTAAAAGAAATTGAAAAATATTATACAAAACGCCTAAAAGTATACTTTAAAATAAAAATCCTTAAAGTGTGCTTTATACATGAAAATTTGTTTTGATATGTATGTAAGTATTTGTTTTGTACAAAAAAACAATGTAAATATTTTCCTAGTAATTTTGTTTAAAATTGTGGTATACTTTAAGGCTTAAAAATATTTTCAAATTCTTTTAAAGTATTATTTTTTTTTTGTTGTAGGTACTTTTTTATGTAGTTAATTTTTTTATTTATGACTGGTACACCAACAGTCATAAATAAAAAATTTTACATAATTTTTTTTATTACTTTTATGTGTAGAAACTAAAACAATATTTATAAACACAATACTAACATGATGTTTAGTATCTTGACTTTCATAAATTCCATATGAAATCATTTCATGACAGTAGAGTATTAAACAAAAACAAAGTTTTGTTTTCTTAAAAGAAAATACCAACAGCAAGATATGCAAAAAAAAGAAAATTATAATAGTTTTTATATGCTTCCTTGGAAACATAGACTAATTTATGGGCTTCTTCTTAAGATATGCACACATATGTAATATGAAAAAAAAAACAGGACTTTATGTAAAATATTTTCCTTGAAATATGAAAGTGAAGATTTCATTTCTTGGAAAACTTGTTTTTTTTTAATAAACTACAACAGAATGTTTGAGAGAAGAAAATAGATGGCCAACCTTTGGGGGAAAAATGCATTTCAAAACATATTGCCATGCACTGTTTCTAAAAGTGCATTGGCGTTATAAGACGATTGTTTTTGGAAACCGCCACTATAAGAAGACTCTCACAAATCCCACCACAGAATAAAGGATTATGACCGTAGCGATCATCGATCAAAGTTTTGGATTTTTTATAATTAAAAATAACAAAAATACAAGAAAGTCTAGCGTTTCGTCTTTTACTAACAAATAATCCAGTTTCATATAATCCAGTTATTATAATCATCAGAAAAACATTTAATGTCAAATTTATTCAGTTAATAGTCAATTAAGTTCTATATGTGAAAATTATAAACAGATCAGAGCCGCCAAGGATAAGATAAATAATAACTCCCAGGTGGAAAATGTGTCACTGAGGAAATTTACATAGTGATTCCTTGAGGAAATATTGAAAAAAAATTTTATTGAAAAAAAAAACATTAGTAATTTTTCTTTTTTTTTACAAAAATGACTAAAAACAAGTAAAAAAGTTAAATTCGGCCTTGCCGAATGTAGTGATACCCTCCAGAATTTCAAAAAGATTATTGCAAAAAACTTAATTTAAAAGGAAATTACTTTAAAAAAAACAAATTTTTAAAAAAAAGATTTCCGCGAAAAAAATTTTTGGTAAAAAAAAATTCGCGATTTTTTCTTTTTTTTGTAAAAAATATGTTCGTACTTGTTTAAGTACCATTTGGTGTTCAATTATGTTCACTTATGTCAACCAGAAGCCGAATTAAAGCATTTTGTATTTTTAGGTTATGTTGAATGTACTGAAATTTTTGAGGTGTGCTTACATTTTCGTTCATAACTTTTGAACCGCTGAACCGATATCGCTCAAATGCGACACCAAACTTCTCGGGAGAACTTCCAATAAATATGTTAAGTTTCAGTCATCTCTGTGCAATATTTTGTCCGCTACAGCATTTTCCACAGACAGACAGACGGACAGACGGACATCGCTAGAATAGTTTAAAATCCATCGGGCATCATGAATATATATACTTTATGGGGTCCCAGACCGATATTTCGATGAGTTACAAACGGAATGACAAACTTATATATACCCTCTATCACTAAGTGGAGGGTATAAAAAGTTTTTTACTCAAAATCAAATATTTTTAATCAAAATTTTTAATTTTTTTCAAGTAAGAAAATTAAATATCCTTTAAAAAAGGCATTGTGGAGGTATTCATAGATTCGACCAAGTCAAATTAAACTTTTCTACTTGTTTTAAGTTAAATAAATTAAATATTACGTATTCAAAAACTTTGCTGGGTTATTTAAGTACATACCACAAAACTTTATGTGTAGACCATATAATACATGCATTTCAACTAACCAAATATAGAAAATTTTAAGTGTATGTTTTGTGGTCTTGTTGCCAGTATGTAGTGTGTGGTATTTAAATGGAAATGAAGTTTAAGATATTATGGAAAACAAAGGGAAATAATATTATAAAACAAATTTAAATCACTTTTTTTTATAAAATAAGTAAAACATTATTAAATTTAGTAATAAAACCAATTTTCTGTAACATTTTAAAGAAATTTTTTAAATGGGAATGTTTTTGTGAAATCACAGAGAAGGTCTAATAACGATAGAAGCCAATATTGTTGACAGAATAAAAAAAATATTGAGTGAAAACCCATTTGAGAGAACTACAATTAAGTGCCAGTTTACAGAAGTCGAAATCAATATATTTTCATCAAATCTTTTTTTTTTTTCATCAAAATTTTTTTTTTTTTTGAAAAAAAATTTTTTGTATCAATTTTTTACCTTTTTTTTATAAAAAAAAAAAAAATTTTTCCACAGACAGATATGTATATTAAAGTTAATTTTGAATTGGATTTGCGGATATCATAATTTTTTTAACGGATTTAGAGGAGCTAAAAAGAATGCCGGTATTATCTTTTTGAAAAATTTTCACTCCTTGGGGTGGTTCAAAGCATTTGAAATCGCGGATTTTGAGCTGATTCTTCTGCAGAGAAAAATCGGCTGAATATATTGCAAATCTGATTTCACCAGTCGATTATGCAGCAAAAAATAATACATTGGTCGTTTTTCAAACTCTTAAAAAAAGTTCTCAAAAATGGGCAAAAGCACGTTTGTTGAGAACTTTGACCTCAATTTTCTCGAAAACATGACGTGATAGAAAAATTTTAAAAATAGATTCAGAATCAGCATCGAAATGTCAATCGAAAACAAGTTTTATGATCCCAGAATATAATCCAACAAGTGAGAGTGTTAAATTCGGCAGTGCCGAATCTTTGATACCCTCCAACATGTTCAAATGCATAAAAAAAAATCAGAGGCGTTTTTGGGGGGTAGGGGGCTCTGTGGGGGTGCTGGGGGATACCTTCCCCAACGCGATAAATGTTTACTAAATTATTTATTATGCCTTTTGAACTTTAGTTATACCATTTTTTTTTTTTTTTGTTTTTTTTTAATCCACGCCCACAATAGGGGACGGGACAACCAAAAATATTTTGTACTTTTTTGCCCCTTATCCGATTTTACCCATTTCCGAACTTAGCCGGCCTATTACCAAAAGACACATTCTTGCCAATTTTCAGGAGTCTAGCTCTCTTAGTTTGGACTGAATCGTGTTTTATACAGACGGACGGACGGACGGTCGGACATTCATAGAATGACTTATAATCGATCATAGATCAATAATATATATGGGGCATTCCAGGCCAAATTACTCGCTTTTAGACCCGACCCCATTCGATTTATTTTGTTTTTGGATATGTTTTAGTACTTATTAAATGCAACTCGGACACCAATTTTCAGCCTTTTACTCCAAGATGGTGTTGAGTAATCAATTTTTCAAAATGGCGATTTTTTCAAAAAAATTAAAAAATTAAAATTTTCAATTAAATTTGACCAGTTAAAAATATAGATATCTTAAAAAAAGTTGGACAACGTTTTGTTGGTATTTCAATGTAGTTTTAGAAAAAAATATTAAAAAAATTATTCGAAGTAATTATCACTTATTTTTTAATGTTTAAAAATTAAATCGACTTTTTGAAAAAGTTCTAAACCTTCGATTTTTTTGTAGAAAACTATTAAAATTCTACTCTAAATTACGCAACTTTTAAGCCATAACTCGAGATATAATCGCAATTTGTTCTATTTTTTTTTTTTTCAAATTTTGAAAATTGCACCTTTTATTTTTTGACTCTGATTTATTTTATATGGTGCTCCAAAAAAATTAAATTGGTAGATACTGACCCTAACTTACCCTAGATATATTCATTTCGAGGTAAAAATACAAAAATTAAGAACGATCGGACATGGATAAGGTGGTCCGCATGGGCCTTGAAGTTTAGAAAACGGATTACAAGGGAAAAAATGCATTTTTTCTGTTTTCTAAATTTTTTTCGTATTTTAAGTTAAGTTTAAATTCAAATGGTTACAGAATTATAATACGGAGTAAAATGCCTCTCTAATAAGGGACCAAAAACTGAAATCGGTTGAAAATCAGCCAAGTTATTACAACTTCCCCAGGCATCTAACGTATGGCAGATCACTTGATTAAGCAATACAATCCGATTTTTGAAATTCATTGAAATTTTCTACTGTAATAACATTTTTTTATTCTTCAAGTTCAAATGTAATTAGATGACAAGTATTTTTCATTTTGTGTTTTGCTAACATTTTTTAAATTAATGCTAAAAATGCCTGCATTTTCAACACCCTTTTGAAATCTCTATTTTTAAAAAAAAAATTTTGTTTTTGTTTTAAAATTTGGAAAAACCATAACAATATTACACTGAAACATGAATAATGAAAAAATATTATTACCGTAGAAAATTTCAAGAAATTTAAAAAAAGGGACTCGTATTCTTTAATCAAGTGGTATGACACACGCTAGATGCCTGGGGAAGTTGTAATACCTTGGCTGATTTTCAACCGATTTTAGTTTTTAGTACCTTATTAGAAAGGCATTTTACTCCACACTATAATTCTGTAATGACTTAAATTAAAACTTAAATTAAAATACCAAAAAATTTAGAAAACTGAAAAAAATCATATTTTTCCTTGTAATCCGTTTTTTAAACTTCAAGGAACATGCTTAACGCCTTACCCATTTCCGATCGTCCTAAATTTTCGTCAGACGTATTTTTACCTCGAAATGAATATATCTAGGCTAAGCTAGGGTCAATATCTACCAATTTATTTTTTTTGGAGCACCATATAAAATAAGTCAGAGCCAAAAAATAAAAGGTGCAATTTTAAAAATTAAAAAAAATAGAAAGAATTGTGATCACATCTCGAGTTATGGCATAAAAGTTGCGTAATTTAGAGTAGAATTTTTATAGTTTTTTACAAAAAAATCGAAGGTTTCGAACTCCTTCAAAAAGTCGATTATAGTTTTTAAACGTCAAAAATTTAAGTACCAACAAAACGTTGTCCAACTTTTTTTTAAATATCTATATTTTTGAATGGTCAAAATTAATTAAAAATTTCAATTTTTTAATTTTTTGGAGAAAATCGCCATTTTGATTACTCAACACCATCTTGAAATAAAAAGCTGAAAATTGGTGTCCAAGTTGCATTTAATAAATACTATAACATATCCAAAAATAAAATAAATCGAAAGAGGTCGGGTCTAAAAGTGAGTGATTTGGCTTGGAATGCCCCATATACTTTATGGGGTCCCCGACCGATATTTATATGCGTTACAAACGGAATGACAAAGTGAGTATACCCCCATACTGTGGTTGGAGGTTATAAAAACATCACAAAAAATGCTCTCTGACGTTACGGAACATTTTGGAAGCCAGATTTGGAATCAGCATTTAGAGGAAAATCAAAAACGAGTGACCGCTGACCCATCCAAAAAGTTTTTAAATTTCGGTCAGTGTTTTATAATTTTGCCATTAGAAAAACAACTTTGAAGCCTTATAACTTTTTAATGGGTTCTGATAGAAAGATGCTTTTTGTACCAATTTTCTTAGCAAAAACTGCCTCGTATGATTAAAAAAATAATTTTATTTTTTTTTTAAATCGATTTTTCCGCCCCCTGCTGTGGGTTATTGGAACTTTTTTTAAGAGTTCAAAAAACTACTATTGTATTAATTTTTGCTGTAGAATCGACTGGTGAAATCAGATTTGCAATATATTCAGCCGTTTTTTTTACTGCAGAAAAATCAGCTCAACATCCGCGTTTTCAGTGCTTTGACCACCCAAAGGAGTGAAAATTTTTCAAAAAAAATACCAGCATTCTTTTCAGCTCCATTAAATCCTTTAAAAAATGATGATATCCGATAAACAGATAAAGTGACATAGTCACCAAACGAACTCTAATGTATATAGCTAGATTGTATTATTTTTTCTAAAAAAAACTTTTCTTTGGCAATGATTTTATGTTTTAGGCTAGAGTACAAAATTCGAAAGCATTTTTCACCTAAAGTTTATCAAAAAAATTGTATTATTGGTCGAACGGCTTTCGAGATATGGCTAAAGTTTGCAAAAAATTGTTTGTACGTTCGCAAAATTATTTTAAAATAAATTTCAAAATTGCAAATGGATTTACAACCATTCGACCAATTTTAATATTATTTTGAAATTCGTGTTCAGAATTTCAGGGCAAACGTTTGGTGCCTATTAAGTCCACTTCTTCCTTATCCAACTGATTAAAAAACAATTAAAATTATATTTTGAAACTCAAGATTTACTATCAAACAAATACATTTTTGTAACCATAACCATAAAAGAATTGATGCCAAGAAATTAGAAATTTTTACATAAAAGTTATGTTGACCAATCAGCTTCTGGACAATCTATAACCCAAGCACACAAAGTGCTAAGTAAACTATTAGCTAAGGTCCTAGGACTCGCCACTAATGGATTTTCTTCGCATACATAACCAAATTTATTACGTACACAATTATTATCATTCCATTGATGGAAATTCAAATGTACGCAATTCTCTTCACCATTACCATTTGGTTCACCCTTACTCCAGTCTGTATAATCAAATTCATCACCTGATGTCAACCAATGGAACTTGCGGGAGCCACTAGCCTTACTATCGACAGCATTTATCCAATAGCGAGCGAAGCCTATAATTGTAGTGAAGAAAATTAAATATTAAAATAATATTATATATTAAATATTTTTTGAAAACTAACCATGTTTTTTCAATTCATTCACTAAAGCTTTATTCTTTACCTCACTATCCAAAGTCACTAGTCTTAAGTTTCTTGAGGTGCACTGAAGAGCTGCTTCAAACCAGTTGTACTAGAAAGAATTTTAGAGATTTTGTAGTATTTTGTTGGGGTTTTTTTGAGAAATAACACTTATAATAGAGCGGAGTCACCGATAACTGTAGGGAGTTTATATTTTTTTTATGTTAAACCAACACTCAGGGGATGCCTCTATTAATGCAGTGCATTGTGTTGATTTCAGGAAAATATGTTATGAGGAGGAGGAAAGAGGAAGTAGTGTTTGTGAATTTTTGCCTTGAATTTATCTACATTGATAGAAACTGGCAAGACCTCTGCGGGGAGATTATTTCACTTACAGCTAGTTCGACTGATAAACGCAACTTCTTTGGATACTAAAATTTTGAAATTAGAGACTAAATGTAGTAAAACTGCATTTACAGTTTTCCATTTCGTGATCCTGTTTAATTTTAAAAGGACTTCAAAGTTTTGGAGGATTCAATTTCTGTAAAATATTTTTTTTTAATTCTAATAAATTTTTATTAAAAAATAAAAATTGTTTTTATTCGACCTTTAAAATATTATATTTTGAGGAGGTTTATTTTAGCTCGAGGTCATTATTTTCTTTACTAATTAAAACTATGATATTCTCATAGAAATATAATTAAAACAATGATATTCTCATAGTTTGATCATTAACGATTTGTCAGTAAAATCCCTTTGCTACTTGTAAGTAGTATAGGTTTTTTATTTTGCTAAATAATCTTGAATAGGAATTACAAAAATGCGCATGACTGCTCTCATGAACAAACTTAAGTTCAATTTTTTAACACAAAATTGGCGTGCAATTTTGAAACATATAAGCTTTAAATTCCCCCATACATTTATTTTTGTTTACTTTTTTTATTTTTTTTTACCTTTTGGAGGTAATAAAACTTAAGGTACAACCGAACTTACCTCTAACTTGTTTAATTACATGCTTTTTTATCGAACCAACTTACTTTTTTTTTTAAATTTTGTCCATTTCAGGGCAATCGTTTGGTGCCTATTAAGTCCACTTCTTTCTAAAGTAAATTCTTAACCAAGTGAAAACACATAAAAATATTTTTTGAAACTCAAGATTTACTATCAAACAAATACATTTTTGTAACCATAACCATAAAAGAATTGATGCCAAGAAACTAAAAATTAGAAATTTTAAAATAAAAGTTATGTTGACCAATCAGCTTCTGGACAATCTATAACCCAAGTACACAGAGTGCTAAGTAAACTATTAACTCAGGTACTAGGACCAGCCACTAATGGATTTTCTTCGCATACATAACCAAATTTATTACGTACACAATTATTATCATTCCATTGATGGAAATTCAAATGTACACAATTCTCGTTACCATTACCATTTGGTTCACCCGAACTCCAGTCTGTATAATCAAATTCTTTACCTGAGGTAAACCAATGGAACTTGCGGGAACCACTAGCGTTACTATCGACAGCATTAATCCAATAGCGAGCGAAGCCTATAATTGCAATGAAGAAAATTAAATATTAAAATAATATTATATCGAGGGCCTATATTCAAAACCCTCTATCTAAAAAAACACAACTTTTCAGGAGAGCAGAAAAACTGTTTATATCGCGTATTGTTAGAGTAATTAAAATTCAATATTCTACAATATTTTTTAAATTAACTACTGAATCTCACATATATGTCGTTTTAAAAATTTTGCACTATTGGGGATTTTATGAATGAAAATGATCATACACTCAAAAAAAAAAGTTTGTATAATTACAAGCAAAAGGTCTTGTAATTCTATTTTACTAATATTTTTGTCTATTTACAAAAATTCTTGTATTTTTAATAAAACAAAAACTACCGTGCGCTTTGTAATTTTACTATAATATGTTGGTAAATTTATTTAAAAATTTTTTTAGGTAAATTAACAAAAAAAATAATTATTTTACAAATTAAAAAAAAATTTCAAGGTGTTTAGTTGTTTTACACAAGAAAATTGTAATTGTACAACAACATTTTATTTGATAGTATTTAGTCTTTCTACCAAAAAATGTTTTATTACAAACAATTTTTTTTTAAAGATTTTTTAGTTTACAAGGTTTTCAGTATTTTGACACAAAAAAATGTAATTAAACAAAAATTTGTATTGAAAAATAATTATGCAACAATAGGAGACGCAAAAATTTTCTAAGTCCATATTTTGTTAAAAATTATTTCTTACACAGAAAAAAATATGGAGGAAACAAATTTGAGTAATCACTTGTTTAATTTTTAAAAAAAAATTTGAGTAATTTTTTAATTGACGCAATTAAAAATTTACTCAAAAATTGAAAATAAAATTTGAGTAAATAATTTAATACAAATTCAATATTTTTTTTTTATTTATTTTTTTTTCTCATGGTGTTTTGAATTCTCATTTAGTTTATTGTTTTTTGTATATGTATATTAGAGTGTCCCTTATTTTGGAAATGTTGGAAATCTTGAGACGGTACCCGCTCATTTTTTTCCTTTTGACTTAAAAATAACTCAGGAAAAATTTTACGCCCCTAGGACCACGCCTTCCCTACGCGACGGGGCCTTAAAGAGCGGGGCCTAAAAAATCATTTTTCCATACAAACCAAAAAAATTTTTTTTTTATTTTTAATTTTTTTGTTATTAATTATTATATTACTTGGTTTGCTTATTCACGACAAAAAATTTGATTTTGGAGGGATAAGTCTTTCAGCGCTAAAAAATTTTTCGCAAAAAAAAAATTTGGGCGGCCGGGGTCCTACAGTAAAAAATTTTTAAAAAATATTTTTTTTTAGTTTTGACCAGCAACGGTTTTAGTTGCTATGTTGCTTTAAATGATATATATTCCAAAAAAAAAATTATTCATATCTGTGACATCTTTATCTTTTTCGAAAAAAAAAATTTTGAGCCGTAGGAATCCTACGGTAAAAAATTTTTAAAAAATATTTTTTTTTAGTTTTGAAAAGCAATGGTTTTAGTTTTTATGTTGTTTTTAATGATATATATTCCAAAAAAAATATTATTCATATTTGTGACATTTTTATCGTGTATCGAAAAAAATCATCAATGCATTTTTTACCCTTTTTTAGAACACGATTAAGATGTCACAGATACAAAAAATATTTTTTTATGAATATATATCATTTAAAGCAACATAGCAGCTAAAACCGTTGCTGGTCAAAACTAAAAAAAAATATTTTTTAAAAATTTTTTACTGTAGGACCCCGGCGGCTCAAAATTTTTTTTTGCGAAAAATTTTTTAGCGCTGAAAGACTTATCCCACCAAAATCAAATTTTTTGTTGTGAATAAGCAAACCAAGTAATATAATAAATAATAACAAAAAAATTAAAAATCAAAAAAAATATTTTTGGTTTGTATGGAAAAATGATTTTTTAGGCCCCGCTCTTTAAGGGCCCGTCGCGTAGGGAAGGCGTGGTCCTAGGGGCGTAAAATTTTTCCTGAGTTATTTTTAAGTCAAAAGGAAAAAAATGAGCGGGTACCGTCTCAAGATTTCCAACATTTCCAAAATAAGGGACACTCTAATGTATATGAAAGTTTAAAATCATCTTTATAAAATTTTACTTTGTCTTGAAGACATAAGTATATTTGGTAAAGTTTGTAAAAGCAATTTTTTTGGAAAAAAAAATTAGAAACTTTTTAGACTTTTAAAAAAAATAATTTGATACATTTTGAGTAAATTTTTACTTGACACAATTAAAAAGTTACTTAAAAATATTAAAAAATTTTAAGTAAAGATTTAATTGTGTGAATTAATAATTTACTCAAATTTTTTATTAAGCATTTAATAATTTTTTATTAAAAGTTTACTCAATACTATTAAATCGTTTACTGGTGGAAAATTGAGTAATTTTTTACTCAATAGTATTAAAAATTTACTCAAATTTTTTTTTTATTTTTTTCTGTGTATAAATAAAAAATTTCATAAAAAAATTTTCAAAATTTTTTAAGTTCCGGATACAAACATTTTTCAATTAGTTGTAAGCTTTATCAAAAAAATTGAATATCAAGACAATTTTTTGGTAACTTGCTTTAAGTAAAATACCACAATTTTTATATGTTTTTACTATATTATTGTTCTAGTTTTTTTGTTTGTATTTTTACCATTTATTGGTAATTTTACCATATTTTTTTGGTACTTTTTTTTAAATCTGGCACTAAAATGTCAATCAAAAGCTGTCAATTATGAAAAATCAAGTTTTTTCTTATTTTATCAGGTACTTAAACGTCCAATCTACATTATCCAAAGTTTTTTTATAATTTTTTAAAAATACTTGCTAAAATAATTAAAAATTTGAAAAAAAGGTAATTTTTTGACTAGTTTTTCTTGAAAATATAAGAAATTTCTTGTGTAGCCTCCTTCGCAATTCTCATATATTCTACTTAAGAAAAACGAAATTCCGAGAAAAAAAAAATAAAAAAGTGCAGTGTTATACTCTAAAAAGTTTGTTAAAAGTGTTCAAGTGAAAAAAAAATCATTTCAGGTTGTTAAAGTGCTACTCCAGCTGCCGAAGAAGGAAAAATAAGATGCACCAATGGAAAAACCTTTAAATTTACAAAACCAATATGTAAATATACAAAATTTTTTGTAAATTTACAAAACAAATATGAAAGTTTAGAAAACAAAATTGTATACTTACAAAAAAAGTTGTAATTTTACAAAAATGAAGTAGAAAATACAAAAACAATATTGTAAATTTACAAATTATTTGGTTAAACTACTGTTTTTACGGCAAAAAATAAGAAATAATGGTATATTTACAATAAAAATTGTAAATTTACCACTTTTTACTGTAAATATACAAGTTTTTTGCCAAAAAAAACTGTAGTTAAACCAAACAATTTGTAAATTTACAATTTTATTTTTTGATTTTCTACTTTATTTCGTAAATTTACAACTTTTTTTGTAAGTCTACAATAATATTTTACAAAAAAAATTGTAAATTTACACTTTCTCCCCGTATTTTTTTTGTTAAATCAATTTACAAATTATCCCCGTAACATTACGGGGATTCTTGCTAGTACATATTTTACAAAACCAGCCCCGTAAAATCACGGGGATTTTATGTCATTTTACAAACTTTTTTTTTGAGTGTATAGAGAAAATGATCATATAGGAGGTTTTTCATTTTGATAAAAATAAATTATTATGATTTCATTTACGATATCGGTAAATTTTTACCGTGATTTATTAATAAAAAATTCCGAAATCGCGGTTTTGGTCCACAAGTGCTAATTTTTAATACAATTTTTATTTTTTTTTTTTACGAAATTCATCTCAAAAGTTGGCAAACTGTGTAGTATGTTCTGTAAAAAATAGTAAAAAAAATTAAAAACGCGATTTTGGTCCATAATTAAGATTAATATTTTTGTTTCATAATCAACACAAGACATCCAAATTTTGAGCCATATTTTCAAACAAGAATTTTCAGCAAAAATTAACATCAGTGGACCAAAATCGTGGTTCTGGAATTTTGTTGTCAAATTCATGTTCAGCATGCAAAAATTAGTATGAAAACATGTATTATGCAATAAAAAAAAAAAAAAATTATTCAAAAAAAAAAAAAAAAAAGTAAATTAAATATTTGAAAAGATAGAGGGTTTTCCATTCAGAAAAATTAATTGTGTAAGATAGAGAAAACCAAAAATGCCAATAAAATAGCAAAAAAAAATATTTTTGTTCTGAATTTTACACCATATATGAGGGCCCTTTTACTGCCATTTTTTTTGCCATCAAAAAGTAATTTTCGTGAAAATGGAAGATACAGGGTTTTGAATATAGGCCCTCGATATATTAAATATTTTTTGAAAACTTACCATTTTTTTTCAATTCATTTACTAAAGCTTTATTCTTTACCTCACTATCCAAAGTCACTAGTCTTAAGTTTCTTGAGTTGCACTGAAGAGCTGCTTCAAACCAGTTGTACTAGAAATAATTTTAGAGATTTTGTTGTTTTTTGTTGGGGTTTTTTGAGAAACAACATTTATATTCGAGCCAAATAAATTTAAAACAGAAAAATAATATTCTTAAGAAAATATAAATTTTAGTTAAGAAAATAATGACCTCGAGCTTGAATTAACCTTCTCAAAATATAATATTTTTTAAATATTTGTACTTGTCTGAGTAATGGCAAATGAAAGAGAAGGATCTCCAATAATTTTCCCACGTTATTATTTTGACATAAATATCAAAAAAAAAGCAGGTAAGTAATGTTCTTTCCAAATTTTATCCTTCAATATCATTAACAGTTAACAGAGTCTTAACAAAATATTTTGATAAAGTTTTGAAAGGACATTATTCACATTCTTTTTTCTGGCAAAATAAAAATAAATACAAAAAATTAGCGAAGATTATCCTTTTTCACTCTCCATCAATAGTGACATTATGAGACAAGTACAAATATTTAACAAAAAATTTAAAAAAAAAATGTTACAAAAATTTATTCGTCAAAAACTTTGAAGTGCTTTTAAAGGAAAACAGTATCGCGAATTATAAAACTGTAAATACAGTCTAATTCCATTTAATCTCTAGATTTTGACGTATATCATCCGTTTCATGTTTAATATTAACTGTCGGACGGTGTAATCTTAACCATCCATACACACATAAGTGTGGAAAGACAAAAAGCGCTGATGTCAATTAAAAAACTACCAAAATTGACGGGGTACCCAACATTTTTATACCCTCCACTCTTTTGATAGAGGGTATATATAAGTTTGTCATTCCGTTTGTAACACAACGAAATATTGGTCTAGGACCCCATAAAGTACAGTGGGCGACAATACATTGGAAACTTTTTTATAGTAGTAGAAATTTGTTAAAGACAAAGTTAACAAAACTAAACGTTATAATTATCAAACAAGTATTATAAAAAATTTGTTATGTAGGTAATTTATCAAGCTTTAATTTATGCTTAATAGCGTCCAGATTGGGAAAATAATGAATGTATTACGAGGGTCGATGTGGAAAATGAAATAATTTATAGACATTTTTCGGAACATTTTTAAAAAATATTTCCGAGTCGATTTTTTCCAAGTTAAAACATTATAAATTTAAAAAAATGTCCAATAGTTTTTATTCAGTGATAAAATAATTTTTCCAACAACCCAAACAAACAGTGGAATTTTTTAAGTACAGTAGCAAAAATCCACATTTTTTGACCTCCAATTATTTGGACCACCAATTTTTTGTTAACAAAGAGAAATTAAAATTATCTTAATATATCCTTAGCATATACTTGAGTGTACTAAAATTAATAAACAATAACATCTTTTCTTTGTTTATAAAAATTTGGTGGTCAAAAGAATTGGAGGTCAAAAAATGTGGATTTTTGCTACTGTACTTAAAAATTCCACTGTTTGTTTGGGTTGTTGGAAAAATTATTTGATCACTGAATAAAAACTATTGGACTTTTTTTTTAATTTCTAATGTTTTAACTTGGAAAAAATCGACTCGCAAATATTTTTTAAAAATGTTCTGAAAAATGTCTATAAATTTTTTCATTTTCCACATCGACCCTCGTAACACATTCATTATTTTCCCAATCTGGACGCTATTAAGCTTAAATTAAAGCTTGATAAACTACCTACATATAATTTTTTTTATAATACTTGTCTGATAATTATAACGTTTAGTATTGTTAACTTTGTCTTTAACAAATTTCATCTACTGTAAAAAAGTTTCCAATGTATTGTCGCCCACTGAATATGGGGCATTCCAGGCCAAATCACTCACTTTTAGACCCGACCCTTTTCGATTTATTTTATTTTTGGATATGTTTTAGTACTTATTAAATGCAACTTGGACACCAATTTTTAGCCTTTTATTCCAAGATGGTGTTGAGTAATCAATTTTTCAAAATGGCGATTTTTTCCAAAAAATGGAAAAATTAAAATTTTCAATTAATTTTGACCAGTTAAAAATATAGATATCTTAAAAAAAGTTGGACAACGTTTTGTTGGTATTTAAATGTAGTTTTAGAAAAAAATATTTAAAAAATTATTCGAAGTAATTATCACTTATTTTTTAACGTTTAAAAATTAAAATCGACTTTTTGATTTTTTTTTTTACAAACGTCTAAAAGTTCTACTCTTAATTACGCAACTTTTAAGCAATAATTCGAGATGTGATCGCAATTTGTTCTATTTTTTTAAAAATTTTGAAAATTGCACCTTTTATTTTTTTACTCTGATTTATTTTATATGGTGCTCCAAAAAATTTAAATTGGTAGATACTGACCCTAACTTACCCTAGATATATTCATTTCGAGGCAAAAATACGCCTCACAAAAATTAAGAACTATCGGACTTGGATAAAGTGTTCCGCATGGGCCTTGAAGTTTAGAAAACGGATTACAAGGAAAAATATGAATTTTTTCTGTTTTCTCAATTTATTTGGTATTTTAAGTTAAGTTTTAATTCAAGTGGTTACAGAATTATATTACGGAGTAAAATGCCTCTCTAATAAGGTACCAAAGACTGAAATCGGTTAAAAATCAGCCAAGTTATTACAACTTCCCCAGGCATCTAACGTATGGCACAACACGTGATTAAGCAATATAATACGATTTTGGAAATTCATTGAAATTTTCTACTGTTATAACATTTTTTTATTCTTCAAGTTCAAATGTAATTAGATGACAAGTATTTTTCATATTGTGTTTTGCTAACATTTTTTAAATTAGTGCTAAAAATGCATACATTTTCAACACCCTATTAAAATCTCCATTTAAAAAAAAAAATTTTTTTTTTTTTTGTTTTAAAATTTGGAAAAACCAAAAATATATTATACTGAAACATGAATAATGAAAAAATGTTATTCCAGTAGAAAATTTCAATAAATTTAAAAAAAGGGACTCGTATTTTTTTATCAAGTGGTATGGCACACGCTAGATGCCTGGGGAAGTTCTAATAACTTGGCTGATTTTCAACCGATTTTAGTTGTTAGTACCTTATTAGAAAGGCATTTTACTCCACATCATAATTCTGTAACCACTTGAATTAAAACTTAACTAAAAATACCAAAAAAATTGCGAAAACAGAAAAAAATCATATTTTTCCTTGTAATCCGTTTTTTAAACTTCAAGGACCATGCTAAACGCCTTACCCATGTCCGGTCGTCCTAAATTTTTGTGAGACGTATATTTACCTCCAAATGAATATATTTAGGGTAAGTTAGGGTCAGTATCTACCAATTTTTTTCCATATAAAATAAATCAGAGCCAAAACATAAAAGGTGCAATTTTTAAAATTAAAAAAAAAAATAGAAGGAATTGTGATCACATCTTGAGTTATGGCTTAAAAGTTGCGTAATTTAGAGTAGAATTTTTATAGTTTTTTACAAAAAAAATCGAAGGTTTCGGACTTTTTCAAAAGTCGATTTTAATTTTTAAACGTCAAAAAATAAGTGATAATTACTTCGAATAATTTTTTCATATTTTTTTTCTAAAACTACATTTAAATACCAACAAAAAGTTGTCCAACTTTTTTTTTAAAATATCTATATTTTTAATGGTCAAAATTAATTAAAAATTTTAATTTTTTAATTTTTTGGAGAAAATTGCCATTTTTTGATTACTCAACACCATCTTGAAATAAAAGGCTGAAAATTGGTGTCCAAGTTGCATTTAAAAAGAACTAAAACATATCCAAAAATAAAATAAATCGAAAGAGGTCGGGTCTAAAAGTGAGTGATTTGGCTTGGAATGCCCCATATTTATTCATGATCCTCGATCGATTTTAAGACGATCTAGCGATGTCCATCCGTCTGTCTGTCTGTTGAAAACACGCTTACTTTTGAAAGACTTCATGGAGGCTCCTGAGTTTTGGCATATATGTTGCGCATTTACCTGGTCAGGTTGGTATTGCAATCCAGCGAAATCGGGTTTTTCGTGAATTTATGAGATAAAAAGCACTATAACTTTTGAAAAGAAATTCTGAGGATGCTGAAGCTTGACATGTATATTTTGCGTTTCTCCAACCTTGCTTGTATTGAATTTCAGCCAAATCGGTCCATTGGTTCAAAAGTTATTAGCAAAACCGTGAATTTCAGATTAGCTTCACCTTAAATTCACATGTTGAAAACCCGTTAAACCTGTTTTAAAAACATTGGTAAGTCACAAAAATATTTTACAACGTATTTTAGTCACTCAAAAATATTTTTATACCAAAACAAAAAAAAAATACACTCGAAAAAAATTTTACACTCGAAAAAATATTTACGCTCAAAAAAAAAATTAGTAAATTATTTTTTTTTTTTCAAAAATTACTATAAAAAATTTTTTTTTTACACAAAATAAAATATTTCTAATCAAAACTGTTATTTTTTCCACGTTAGAAAATTTACTATTACTTAAATTATGCATTGTGGAAGGTATTCATAGATTCGGCCAAGTCGAATTTAACTTTTTAACCACTTGTTTTTTTTTTTTTGTTTTTCTTAATTACCTTTTCATCCGTTTCAAGCATATATTTGTTACCATCCTCAGCTAAAATTACTTTTGGGTTTGCCAAGACTTGTTGTATTCCAACTATTAGTAGAAGAAAATATTTGATTGTTTTAAAATGTTTCATCTTAAATAATCTTCTTGACCACTTGATATTAACTTTGCTAAAATTAAGTATGATATTTCTTTTTATACTCAGTTTATTAGTTGGAAAATTTATAGTTTATTTGTTTAATTCAGTTTTTGTAATGAATTACACTTGATTAAATAGAAGAGTCAATAATAAAACTTTATACACTAAAATAAAACTTGTAAAATTACAAGAAAAGCTTGTAACTTTAATTTTTTTCTACCTCCTCTTCTACGATAATTTTTAGTAAAAATTACTAGTTCTTTTGTTATTTTACAATTTTTTACCAATAAAATTTTTAAATTTACAACTTTTTTTGACACGATAAATCTTGCAAGGAGTTCTCGTAACTTTAGTAAATTTTTTGCTACCTCCTATTTTACGCGAATTTCTAGTAACAATTACCAGCCTTTTTTGTTATTTTACAAGCTTTTCGCCAGTAAAATTGTAAATTTACAACTTTTTTGACGCGATAATACTTATAAGGGATTATCATAATTTTAATAGATTTTTTTTTTTTGTAAAACTACATTGAATATTTGGAAATTTACAAAAAAAATTCTAAAATTACAAAAAGATGTGTAAATTTCTTCGAACAAACCAAAAAAGAATTGATAAAAAGAAGGAATATTGGTAAAATGGTATGACGAGACTTTTTCTGGTAATTTGGCAAGGATTTTTTTTTTTTCTGAGTGTACGTAAAATAGCTTCCTGAAGACTAACAACGTCATACTTTTCAATATTATTATATTTATTTTATTAAAAAATGTGTACATATTTGCAAAGAAAATAATTATGTAAGTCAGGGTTTTTCAACGTTTTTGGCTAGCGTGCCTCTAATTTTAAATTTTTGGCAGCCGCGTTCTCCCTAACGAGTTTCTTGTTTTTTGTCAAAAAAACTCACATATGGACAAATGTCAACAACTTTAAATATTTAAAAAAAATATGTCGTTTTTTTTCGTGGCACGTTGATAAGTCTTAGTAGGTTAATACCATTCTAATTAAATAATTCAAATCCGCCTGCGTGAATAAGCTTGAGCGATCGCACCCAAAACTATGGCGGTTCAAAGTTAAAATTTTCAAAAAAATTGTCAAAATTACATTTTTTATCCGAAGTTTACCAAACTTACCATTTTGTATTATGCTAACCCAGAGCAAAAACACACATTCAAAAATGCATAACATCTTTGCCAAATATCGAATTATTTGCATTAAATCAATTTTTTTTTTCGAAACATTTTCCAATATCTTGGAAATAAAAATTGTTAAATGTCGATCGGTATATTTGAAAGTAGGTCTAGGACCAATATTTCGGGTAGTTACAAACATCAGCAAAAAGTCATTATACCCTGTACCACAGTGTATAATTAAATATACTAATTTGGTCGGGAGATATTTTTATTTAAGTAAAACCACTTCTTTAAAAAGTGAAAAATTTGGAATGTTAGCAATAACTCGAAAAATGTTCTACTCTCGTTCCTCAAATTTTAGAGTTATTGTCAAAAAACCTTTTTTGGGACTTTTCTTACTAAACCTTGTGTAATTCAGAAAATTTTTAACCGATTTTAAATTTTTATACTGTTTTGGATAGAAAAAGGATAGAGCTTTCCATGTGTGTGAATTGGTCAATACGTAAAAGAAAGATATCTATTGATTTTTTTTTTATAAAATCAATTTTTTTTGTTATTTTTTGAAAATTTTTCGAGTTTATCGATTTTTTTTCTACTATAGTTCGTTTAACAACCTTTATATTTATGAGCGTTTTTTTTAAAGAAAATTTAATTCTTAATACAATAATCTTTATCCTGAAAATATCGGATAATAATTGACAGAATTGTGATAATTTTTCTAAAAAAGAAAATTAAGATTTTGCAGGAAATCGCCGTTCAGATAACACAGGCAAAAAAAATAAATTTATCATAAATGGTCATGTACAACATTTTTAAAGGTTTTTGGCGCGCTGAATCCGAATCTGGCCTTTAAATTGCTCTGCCTTGTCCGGTTTTTGAGATATTTACCATAAATTGATATATCAAAAACTTAATAAGATAGCGCAATTTCAAGGTCAAATTCGAATTCAGGAGGTCAAAAACCTTTAAAATAATGATACGCGACCTCTCAGTATGTTCGTTTATTTTTTTATTTTTTTTTGCCTGGGTTGTACGAATGGCAATTTCATGCAAAATCTTAATTTTATTTTTTAAAAAAATTATCACAACTCTGTCAATTGTTATTCGATTTTTTCGGCATAAAGCTCATCGTATTCAAAATTAAATTTTCTTTAGAAATACGTTTATTAATATAAATGTTGTTGGACAAACTTTAGCAGAAAAAAATCGATAAAGTCAAAAAATTTTAAAAAAATAACAAAAAATTAGATATTGTTGAAAAAATCAATACATATCTTTCTTATATGTATGGACCAATTTACACACATGAAAAGCCCTATCCTTCTTTTATCCAAAACAGTTGAAAAATTCAAAATCGGTTGAAAATTTTCTGAATTACACAAGGTTTAGTGAGAAAAGTCCCAAAAAAACGCTTTTTGACAATAACTCTAAAATTTGAGGGTGTCTGGCAAGTTTAATGAGCATTTTTGTGATCTACTCGACAAGACCAACAACCTATCTTTTTCGACGAGACCTACAACCTTAACTACCTCATTTTAAAAGTATATTCGATTTTGTGTTTTTTGTATCACTGTGTTACTTTTCTGTTTTAAATTTATTTATGTTGGTAATTTTTTGCAAGATTTAATCGACACGTGTTTCGGAATTTGTTAGATTCCATTGTCAAAATTATTAAGCAAATATAAAAACCCTATACTACAAGAAGCAAAGGAAATCTTCGCATTCTTATTCGCAATAAGAGTAGATTTAAATACATATTAATTTTTTAGTTTGAACATTAGCGATTTGTCATTTAAATTTCCTTTTTATATTTACTAAATAATCTTGGCAATGGAATCTGACAACGGAATCTTTCAACCTAAGAAACGTGTGTCAATTAAGTCTTGCAAAAATTACTAAAATAATTTTAAAACAGAAAAATTTTCTTGAATATTATTCTATGAGAATATCATAGTTTTAATTAGTAAAGGAAATATTGACCTCGAGCCTAGAATAAACCTATTCAAATTATAATGTTTCAAAGGTGGAATAAAACAATTTTTATCTTAAAATAAAAAATTCACAAATTTAGATAATAACCCAGTCAGAAATTTCCAACCGTACCAAAAATTTTGTGTTGGCACAATATCGGGCTAGCCAAAAACACAACATTGTATAATGTAAAACATTTTTACTAAAAATATTGTGTTGTCACAACTTTGTGTTTACATAAAACACTACACTATGGATTATAATTGAAAAGTTTTAACATTTTTATTTTTTTTAAAAAGTTTTTGATTTACATAGACCTCAACTCTTTAATCTAAGTGAACACTTAAGTAGTTTCTTTTTTAACCAATTTGCACAAAATGGTAACTAAAAAGCACTACATCGAGATTTTCAATATATCCCTAAGCAAAAGATAAATCCAATGTCGTAAATTTGTAAAATCAATGTTAACCCAACGTCAAAACAAAAGTTGAGCGATCGTCGGCCACTGTTATCATTTCAACTTCGAAATGACGTCGTAGACTTAGAAACGGGTATGATATGCCAACGTTGGTACCGTCAACGGCAACTTCATTTCAACGTTGGCCCGTTTGTATTTTTCTGACTGGGAATTCTAACTTTTTATTGACAGCAACTATTTTTGTTGCTGCAAAATTTATGTTTACCAACAAGTTGCTGGCATCACTTTTTAATAACGCAAACAAGTAAGAAAATTATAGTCGGTCAAGACCGACCATATAATACCCTACACCAAGGTTTCCCGGAAAATGGGTCCCATGGATCGATTAGATCTTTATGTTGTAAAACCTTTAATAAGTGAAGAAAACACTCACAAATCAAATTTGAGTGAAATAGGCTTCTATTTGTTGACAATAAACCGCTTTAACTAAATATCGGGCGAAATTTTCACAAGGGGCCTGAGTCCAAAACTGGTCCGATGATTATCAGGTTTGATAAGGTTATTTAAGTACGCGTTTAACATACACAAACAAAATTTTAATTAAATATTTTCTATTTTCATGAAATTTGAGACATTTATGTGAAAATCGGGAAGGTGGTTTGTATGGGGGCTACAAGAAGAACTGGTCCGATTTCTTTGAAATTCGGAATGATTATATGTGAAGACAAAACATGTTTACCATCCAAATTTCAAAGCGATACCTTCTATAATACGGTTATTAGAGTCATTTGAGCCAAAACTAAAGAGGACCTTTGTATGGGGGCTAGGTCTAAATATGGACCGATTTCTTCCAATTTCAATAGGCTTCGTCCTTGGGCCAAGAGAGACTTAAGTTTCAAATTTCAAGTCAATTGATTAAAAATTGCGACCTGTATCGTGTTTACACCGTTTACATGGACAGACAGACAGACGGACGGACAGACGGACGGACGGACGGACATCGCTAAATCGACTCAAAAAGTGATTCTGAGTCGATCGGTATACTTAAAGGTGGGTCTAGGACCAATATTTCGGGTAGTTACAAACATCAGCACAAACTCATTATACCCTGTACCACAGTGTGGTGTAGGGTATAAATATAATTAAGTGAAATATTTCTTAAAATCTTATAACAATTAAAATTCATTAACATTTTTACGTAAAATTGTTAAACTGTTCTAGCAACATGTTGATGCAATATGTTGCTGCAACCTTTTTTTTCATACCCGAGTAAAAAAGATTATATATGTATATATTTAATTATATAAAGACATCATATATATTCATATAGAATTTGATGCGAAAAATGAGTCGATAAAACCATAGAAAGTTGAATTAAATTTGATATAATTTGATGTGATTTTAATATAATTTTATATGATTTGATGCGAAAATTGGCCCCTTTTTTAGAAAAATTTATGCAATTATATATAATTAAATAAAAAAAAATCCAAAAAAAAAAAAAAATTTAATAAAAAAAATCCCAAAAAAAATTTATATTAAATAATATATCGTGAACCTATATTCAAAATATGCCAACTCAAATTTGACGGAAATGAGTTTCCGATGGCAAATTGCTCCCCTATGTAATACCTATCTGCCATAAAAATTTCAGAGCAAAAAAATAATTTGTTGTCGTTTTACATCCATTTTTGTTATTCTGCTAACTCAAAGTACATATTTTTTTGGTGGAAATAAATGCCAACTCCCATTGTAAATTTCCAAAAATTTTTCAAAAAATTAAAAAAAAAAAAAATAGATCACACATCTTTATGCATTTGCCATGCTAAACACGAATCTTGTAAAGATTTTGATATCTAATGACTGGTTCTCGAGATATTGCCATTTTGAAAATATCGGTAAATAGTGTTTGCAAAAAAAAAAATTGCTTATATTTATGTAACTTTCAAACTATTTATCAGATTGAAACATTATGAATGGGGCAAATAAAGTCAATGATATAAGCTTTCAAAATAGCTAGTTTGGAGTGACCCTATTGCAACACAGCGTGAGTTACAGAGTGCCAAAGTTGACCACCCTGAGATTAAAAGGCTTTCGGAGCTAGTAACTTTTAAAAATATGCAAAGATTTTTGATTTTTTGTTCAGTTTTTGCAATTACCGTACTAAGGATAACAAAAACCAAAAAAAAAAAATTTTTAAATTTTTCCAAAAAAAATGTATTTTTATTTTCCGACAAAATATGCCAACTCTAAAAAAATATTTGTTTTTTGATATAGTAATAAATGCCATCTCTGAAAAATACGCAAACAAGTGCAAAATATGAAAATTTTTGCATAGGTAAAAATTGTTTAGAATATTTAAACTACGTTATGGAAGGTACATTGTTAATTTTTACAATAATTAGCGAAATAACTAGTTTTTTAGCTCTCCTGAACAGTAAGCTTTTTCGAGTTGGCATTTATTGAATATAGTTCGACGATATAAAGAACTTAGATTTTTTTTATTAATTTTGCATTATATATAATAACATATAAAATTAAAAAAAAAATGTTTAAGGTTTAGTTTTGGAACTTCAAAAAAAAAAAAAATTTCTGGACTCCCGAGTAAAAAAGATTATATATGTTTATATTTAATTATATAAAGACATCATATATATTCATATAGAATTTGATGCGAAAAATGAGTCGATAAAACCATATAAAGTTGCATTAAATTTGATATAATTTGTTGTGATTTAATAAATTTTATATGATTTGATGCGAAAATTGGCCCCTTTTTTAGAAAAATTTATGCAATTATATATAATTAAATAAAAAAAAAATTCAAAAAAAAAAATTTTTTTAATAAAAAAAAATCCCCAAAAAAATTATATTAAATTATATATAAAGAACTTAGATTTTTTTTTATAAATTTTGCATTATATATAATAACATATAAAATTTAAAAAAAAAATGTTTAAGGTTTAGTTTTGGAACTAAAAAAAAAAAAATTTTTTCTGGACTTACAAAAATTTTAAAAAGTTATATCAAATTAAATATAAAGGACTTCGATTTTTTTTTTTAATTTTGCTCATATAAGATTACATATGATTCAGAAAAAAGTTGCATAAAGTTTTATATAAAATGTCTTCAAATATTTTGTTATATTAAATTATATAAAAAACAGACAGAATTTTATATTTCATATGTAATTATATAAACTAACTCTAATCATATGTTATTATGTATAACTTAACATTTTCTTTTATATAATTTTATATAAGAAAAAAAATACGAAGTGTAAATATATATAATCTTATATGATTGCAAAACAGTTTACGTATAAATTTATGAAATAATATATGTTTATATAAAAATAAGTAAAATTATATATAATCTTTTTTACTCGGGTAATAATTTTTTTTAATTTATTGTTAAATTGATTACGATATGATAAAAAAATTTAAAAAATATTTAACTAATGTTGGCCACATGTTTCCAAATTATTATTTTGGTTTTTGAATTTGCTGCCATAGCTAGAAATTTTAAAGCATACTTTTTTAATTTAAGCTAAAATGTTTCTAATAGAATGATAAATTTAAGAGAAACTTTTCTATAATTAACTTTTACCAAAAAAAAAAAAAAAAATATTCAAATTCAAAACACACTGTAGACATAACAAAACTAACAGTTACTTACTACTAAAAAAAATTAGTTCAACGGATTCTTAGTTGTCTCCTTGATATCGTTGTTTACACTGGTGTAAAGTAATTAAAAACATATTAGCCAAAAACAAACTACAACTAGTTGAGGGGGTTTTCATGAAATAGTTTTTACAAAGAATTGACCTATTTTTATTAAATCCAGCAAAAATTTCGGTTATGCAAATTTTTTATTTTGTTTTAGTGGTATTGTATGATTTACATTTTTATTATTAAATGTTGCTTCAATAAGTTGCTAAGAATTAAAAACATATTACATGTTTTCAAAAAAAAAAAATCAAAACTTAAAATTTTTTTATGTTTTATTAATATTTTAAAATATGAAAGCAACATTATTAAGATTAATTTATAAACTACTACTGCAACATGTTGAAACAACATATTTAAACTTTTTAAAATAATAATTTATTAATTACTACTGCAATATGTTGCCAAAGTAAAATTTATAAAATTTAAAAAACAATCTACCTGTAGAGTATAACTAAATGTTGCAAAAACATGTTGAAGTAATATATTGCAACAACATGAGTCATCAACATGTTGCATCAACATGTTCCATCAACATGTTGCTTACAATATTTAGAAAAAATTTTACAAAATTAATAGTAAATGTAGATATAATATCACTTCTAAAAACTATTTCTTAAACACTCTTAACTACCAACACAGTTTTACAAAAAACAAACTAAAAAAACAGAAATGTTTTTCCGTAGAAAAATAAAACTATGCAAAAACAAAATATATATATAGTGACATTTACAAATAAATTAGTTTTTAATTTATATTTTCCTTTTTTTTTTCTTCTCTCTTTCATACAATCAATTTAATTTAATAATGTACACCAACTACTATTCCTGATGCTACTGCTAAACTTGTTCTACTAAAACAACAATGTTGCTGATTTTAATGGATCTTCTATCGTCGATGCTGGATTTTGTTTTCTGTCTGTGTTTGGCTGGCTCTTAACTTTATGTTGCTCAATTATGTATATGGATTGGAACATTGAACAAAAAAAAAATAACAGAATGGTGGCGCCAAAGATGGTTTAGATATGAACATTGGACCAGCTTGGCAAAAAGGTTATACAGGCAAGGGTGTAGTTGTTTCCATATTGGACGATGGCATACAAACAAATCATCCTGACCTTGCTCAAAACTATGTAAGTTATAAATTCAAAAACTATTTACAAACATTTTTTTTTTGCCATTAAATATAGTTTTAGTTATTTTGGTAGTAAAAGTAGTTCAAAAAATATAGTGGCAACTATAGAGGTCAACAAAATAGAAAATAAATTTGTTGGAAAAAAATAATTGATTAAAATTTTTTTATGAATTTTTGGTCATCATAATGAAAATAGAAGAAAATATGTAAAATTACATACACTGTGCAACAATTTCAAACCATTTTCCAAAATTATGGGGCTCCGACCATTGACTCTGGTGGAATAGACCAAAAATGTTATACGTGTGTCGACGGTTTGAAAGATCACATGGGAATTTTAGTTTAGAGGCAGTCAAAGTTTCCCAGCAATAGCCTGTTCTTGTAGCATATCGGTATAAAAAAACTATGTTTTCTTTTCAGCTGCGGTGAAGGCTATGTTCAGAAACTTTGTATAAAATATTATGGAAAATATTTTTGGTTAACATATTAACCCTTTAACTCCCCTCATAACGGTATTTTTTGGCTCTATTCTAACATATCGTAAAAAACACCCCGAAAGAGGGGGAGGGCGGTGGTGAAATGTTTTACAAAAGCATTAGCCATGAAATTTTACTATTTATATCAGAGCACACTAAAGCCCAAACATTAACACAAACACCAAAAAAGAGTCCAATTCAAGATTGTCCATTAAAAAAATTACAAAAAAAAATAGCCCTTAGTGGGTCCAAATTGGATTTTTTTCCGATTTGGTAAAAAATGTGGGGAAGTTAGCGGGTTAATATGTTCCACAAAATTATTTGCCATAATAGTTTCTACAAAGTTGCTAAACATTCCCTTATCATCAGATGTAAAGAACACATAGTTTTATAATCAAATTTAAGATTTCCAATTAAATTACAAAAAAAAATTAAGCCCTTAATACTTATATAACCTTGAGTTTGACTGGTTTTTGGTGTTTCGGTTAAGTTTTGGGCTTTGGCGTGTTCAGACAAGTAAAATTTTATGGCCCACATTTTTGTAGAACATTGCATCCCCGCCCTCCCCCTCTTTCTGTGTGTTTTTAACGATTCGTTGGTATAGAGCCAAAAATACCGTTATGAGGGCTTGTTAGAAGGTTAATATTTTCCTCAAAAATAATTTGCCATAATGTTCTACAAAGTTGCTGAACTTATCCCGCACATAATTATTTTTCAACAAAAAAAATTTTTTTTTTTCATCAAATTTTTTTTTCATAAATTTTTTTTTCATAAAATTTTTTTTTTCATCAAATTTTTTTTTTCCATCAATTTTTTGTTCATAAATTTTTTTTTCATCAAATTTTGTTTTCATCAAATTTTTTTTCATCATTTTTTTTTTTTTTCATCAAAATTTTTTTTTTTTTATCAAAATTTTTTTTCATCAATTTTTTTTTCATTCATTTTTTTCATCAAATTTTTTTTTTCATTAATTTTTTTTTTCATTAAATTTTTTTTTTCATAAACATTTTTTTTTATAAACATTTTTTTTTTCATAAATTTTTTTTTTTCATAAATTTTTTTTTTCATAAATTTTTTTGTTTTTTTATCATTTTTTTTTTTTTCATTAATTTTTTTTTCATCAAATTTTTTTTTTTCAAAATTTTTTTTTCATTAATTTTTTTTATCATATTTTTTTCATCAAATTTTTTTCATCAAATTTTTTTTATCAAATTTTTTATTATCAATTTTTTTCTCGCCAAAAAAAATTTTTTTCATCAATTTTTATACATCAAAAAATTTTTCTTTTCATAAAAAAATTCATCAAAAAGTTTTTTTCATCAAAATTTTTTTTCACCAAAAATTTTGGGTTCATTAATTTTTTTTTAAAATAATTTTGTTTTTCGTGAAAAAAAAATCATTTTTTGTTACCACAACTACTTTTTCACCAAGTCTAAGCTTTTCGCATAAGAATTCTCCATTTGTTTATCAAATGTACATAAAACAAGTGAGAGTGGTATATTCTTTGGTGCCGAATATTTTATACACTCCAAAATGTAAAAACACTTTTTTGCGCTCACTTGCGAAATATACAGCTCTTTTGGGTTTTTAATGGGGTCCTCGACTGATATTTCAATTCGTTTTGCATGGAATAGCAAAGTAATATAACATTGTTTTTTCTAAAAAAAACTTTGCTTTGGCAAGTACATCCAAATCTTCCGCAAAACATTATCATGATTCAATGTTTTGGGCAAGAGTACAAAATTCGCAGGCATTTTTTGTGTTGTGCTGTGTAATTAAAGACCTTAACATAAGATGATACAAATTTTAATACTTTTTAAAGAATCTGCAAATTATTGAATTTTTTATTTTTTTTCATATTTTTTTTTCATCAATTTTTTTTTACATCAAAAAATTTTTCTTTTCATAAAAAAATTCATCAAAAACTTTTTTTCATCAAAATTTTTTTTCACCAAAAATTTTGGGTTCATTAATTTTTTTTAACATAATTTTTTTTTCGTGAAAAAAAAAAATCATTTTTTGTTACCACAACTACTTTTTCACCAAGTCTAAGCTTTTCGCATAAGAATTCTCCATTTGTTTATCAAATGTACATAAAACAAGTGAGAGTGGTATATTCTTTGGTGCCGAATATTTTATACACTCCAAAATGTAAAAACACTTTTTTGCGCTCACTTGCGAAATATACAGCTCTTTTGGGTTTTTAATGGGGTCCTCGACTGATATTTCAATTCGTTTTGCATGGAATAGCAAAGTAATATAACATTGTTTTTTCTAAAAAAACTTTGCTTTGGCAAGTACATCCATATCTTCCGCAATACATTATCATGATTCAATGTTTTGGGCAAGAGTACAAAATTCGCAGGCATTTTTTGTGTTGTGCTGTGTAATTAAAGACCTTAACATAAGATGATACAAATTTTAATACTATTTAAAGAATCTGCAAATTATTGAATTTTTTATTTTTTTTTCATATTTTTTTTCATCAATTTTTTTTTACATCAAAAAATTTTTCTTTTCATAAAAAAATTCATCAAAAACTTTTTTTCATCAAAATTTTTTTTTCACCAAAAATTTTGGGTTCATTAATTTTTTATACCCTCCACTTAGTGATAGAGGGTATATATAAGTTTGTCATTCCGTTTGTAACTCATCGAAATATCGATCTGGGACCCCATAAAGTATATATATTCATGATGCCCGATCGATTTTAAGACATTCTAGCGATGTCCGTCTGTCCGTCTGTCCGTCTGTCCGTCTGTCTGTCTGTTTGTCTGTCTGTCTGTCTGTGGAAAATGCTGTCGCGGACAAAATATTGCACAGAGATGACTGAAACTTAACATATTTATTGGAAGTTCTCCCGAGAAGTTTGGTATTGCATTTGAGCGATATCGGTTTAGCGGTTCAAAAGTTATGAACGAAAATGTAAGCACACCTCCAAAATTTCAGTACATTCAACATAACCTAAAAATACAAAATGCTTTAATTCGGCTTCTGGTTGACATATGTGAACATAATTGAACACCAAATGGTATTTAAACAATTACAAACATATTTTTGACAAAAAAATAAAAAAATCGCGGATTTTTTTTACCAAATTTTTTTTTCGCGGAAATTTTTTTTTCAAAAAAATTATTTTTTTCAAAAGTAATTTCCTTTTAAATAAAGTTTTTTGCAATAATCTTTTTGAAATTGTGGAGGGTATCACTACATTCGGCAAGGCCGAATTTAACTTTTTTACTTGTTTTAACATAATTTTGTTTTTCGTGAAAAAAAAATAGTTTTTTGTTACCACAACTACTTTTTCACCAAGTCTAAGCCTTTCGCATAAGAATTCTCCATTTGTTTATCAAATGTACATAAAACAAGTGAGAGTGGTATATTCTTTGGTGCCGAATATTTTATACTCTCCAAAATGTAAAAACACTTTTTTGCACTCACTTACGAAATATACAGCTCTTTTGGTTTTTTAATGGAATCCTCGACTGATATTTCAATTTGTTTTGCATGGAATAGCAAAGTAATAAAACATTGTTTTTTCTAAAAAAAACTTTGCTTTGGCAAGTACATCCAAATCTTCCGCAAAACATTATCATGATTCAATGTTTTGGGCAAGAGTACAAAATTCGCAGGCATTTTTTGTGTTGTGCTGTGTAATTAAAGATCTTAACATAAGACATACTTTTTAAAGAATCTGCAAATTTTATGAATTTTTTATTTATAGTCAATCAAAATAATGATTGATTCAACGAATGAATTGAATAAGCTTATGACAAAATTACGAAAAAATATTTTTTTTGTTTCAAATATGGTGCCAACAATAAAAAAGTAAAAATTACTGACAAAATATGTCGCCATTAGGCACGTCTCTGAAACAGTAAATGCAAATTCCTTCATTTATGTCTGCAATTCCAGATCATGTTGGTAACCCTTGCGAAATAATGTATTCACATATAAAAAAAAACAATTTCCATTTAAAATCCTGCTGATGATAACACTAACTGGAGTGTTTGAAACCGGTATGGGAATATCAGAAATGTCTATAATTTTTAGAAATTCAATTTTTCTTCTGCATTTTTTCAACTTGAACTCTTATAACAATTATAATTAGAGCCCGAGCTCGATCTGTACTTACAGAAAAAACACTAGTGAAACCCGATTATTTTGTATTATTTTTGAAATAATGTATACAAATAAATTAAATCGAAAAAAGATGGTATGTTGAAAATTTGTAATTCGACAGTTAAAGAAAATAACAAAAATTTTAATCAAAACATTGTTTGACTTATTTAAATTTTGTTGATCAAAAGATTTAATTGCAAATTTTTTACCAATAATTTTGTGTGTGTCTAAAAAATGTCAACTTTCATTTGCTCTTGCCTTTATCCCATTCTGATTCGGAAAGTTCGATTTTGTATCACTTTTGTTAGTATTTTATTAAGGATTGTCTCATATTTGCCTACATGAAAATGAAACATTTTTTTTTTCATTAATTTTTCTTTTGAAAAAAAAAAATGATTTATTGCTTTTCTTTATACAGTGTCAGTCAAAATTATTTACACAGAGCTATAGTGGATGCAATTTGTTAAAGAAAAAATTTAAAATACCAGAACTTAAATTTCTCAAACGAGAATTTTTTTATAAGGTGTTTTGTCAGTAATAAAGGCTTTAATTTAAAAAAATATTGTTAATTTATCTTCAGTATTTCAAAAATTTTAGGTGTTTTTTTGGGTCATTAAAAGAATTTGTGGATAAACCAACATAAATTATTATATTTTTTTTTTTAATTTTTTATGTTTGAAAATGGAAAAACAATTTAGGAATATTTTTAAAAATTTTTAAAAAAATGTCGCATTTATTATTACCTCAATCTGAACGCTATAAACCTTAAATTAACGTTTGATAAAATGTCTACAAAACACCTCGTAAAAAAAATTTTTGTATGATAAAAAAAGGTCTGTTGTTTAAAATGTTCTCTTTAACAAATTGCATCTACTATAGCTCTGTGATAATACTTCTGACCGGCACTGTATATATTTCTCCCATTTTTTCTGCTCCATCTAAAAGTTAAATCTTCTATTTTTATTCCGTTACGCCCTTGAAAATCAATTTTCTACATTATTTGTTTATAAACTATGAACAATTTTGTATCTTGCTGTGTGTGTGTTGCTGTATGTCACATCCTTCTTTGAATACTGCAAAAGAAAACAACATTTTATTTATATTGATTTTTATTTTTTTAATCCAATAGACAGCATGATAACTTTATTTATAATGTATCATTTTATTGAGAAGTTTTAGGATATGATGATTTTTATTTTATTTTTTTCATAAAGTATACTAGAGGACAAAAATGAGAATACCAGAAGTATAAATTGAAAAAAGAAGAAACTTATTTAATTTTTTTGAATAAATTTGGCTAGCAACATGTTTAAATAGCTTTAGGCTTGAAATCTAAAATGTTAAGTCACTATTGTAGAAAATGAGCGATTTAATTAATTCCAGAGCTGATAATTTCAAACAACCCTATTAAGAAAACTTTGTTGAGCTTAAAAAAATGTACAAACATAAACATTACGAAAACACTGTTCGCTAGCAACATGTTGCGTGCTTTTATTTTATTTTATTTATTAAGGCGTTCATATGCCTTAATAAATGTTGAACGACTTTATTGCGACATTATGTTAACCACTTGAATTTTACCAGTAAAAGCAATTTTAGTAAAGACAGTAAGTTTTGTGATTGGTAATTTGACATCACTATTTCTATCAATGTTGCAGCAACATGATGATATTCTCTAATGTTTTACTAAAACTTTTAATATCACAGGCAAAAAAAATGTTAAAAAGGTCAAAATCCCGGGGACAAGAATATACTTGTCTAAGGGTTTGAGCTGCGCTGAGTCCGAATATGTACTCAGAATTTCTCCATCACATCAGGTTTTCGATATATCTTAGCCTAAAGTTTGAAAAAACCCTGTTTTCGCCATATTCGATATAAATGCTGATATGTCTCAGCAAAAACTTCCATTACCAAGTAATTAACTTTGGGGTTTATAACGAAAATGAGTAACTAGTTACGTCCCAATTTCATTGTTAATTACTTTAACAAGGCGATGTCATTGGAGGCAAGGCCTTCTTTGTTCGCTTACGAAAATGCTAAAAAATAATAACCCATTCCTAGCTCGCTTACGAAAAGTTGAAAAGGTAACTGCATTGTTTGTTTAGTTGCTCTTATTAAGTGAGAGAAAAACAAGTAAGAAAATTAAAGTCGGTCAAGACCGACCATATAATACCCTACACCAGAGTTTCCCGGACCATGGGTCCCATGTTCAAACATGGACTGATTAGATCTATATTTTGTCAAATCTTTAATAAGTGTAAAAAGCAATCACTAATCAAATTTGAGTGGAATAGGCTTCTTTTTGTTGACAATAAATCGCTTCAACTGAATATCGGGCGAAATTTCCACATGGGACCTAAGTCCAATATGGTCCCATGATAATAAGATTTAATAAGGTTATTAAAGTACGCGTTTAACATACACAAACAGAATTTTAATTAAATATTTTCTATTTTCATGAAAATTGAGAGATTTATGTGAAAATCAGGAAGGTGGTTTGTATGGGGGCTACTAGAAGAACTGGTTCGATTTCTTTAAAATTCGGAATGGTGATTTGTGTGTATAAAACATTAATTCCTGCCAAATTTTGAAAAGATACCTATTAAAATGCGACTATTAGAGTCATTTGAGCCAAAACTAAAGAGGACCTTTGTATGGGGGCTAGGTCTAAATATGGACCGATTTTTTCCAATTTCAATAGGCTTCGTCCTTGGGCCAAAAGAGGCTTAAGTTTTAAATTTCAAGTCAATTGATCGAGAATTGCGACCTGTATCGTGTTTACACCGTTTACATGGACAGACAGACGGACGGACGGACGGACGGACGGACGGACATCGCTAAATCGACTCAAAAAGTGATTCTAAGTCGATCGGTATACTTAAAAGTGGGTCTATGACCAATATTTCGGGTAGTTACAAACATCAGCACAAACTCATTATACCCTGTACCACAGTGTGGTGTAGGGTATAAAAATTAACAGTAAAATGGTTTTTAATATATTTTTATGAAACTTAACTGGCTTTTTAAATTCAGATTGCAAATCTATTTACATAGTAAGTTAAACGTAATGCCTTTTTTTGGGGTATAAAGCAACGCAGCGAGTAATTAGTGCTCATTACCAGGTAATCCAATTGGAATGAGTACTCATTACCTAGTTTTAGCTAGAGTCGTCTGAAAGTCATACTTCATGCCTTTAAAATAAATGTTTAACCTTTTTTATATTTTGTTTTTTCTTTGAGATATCTTAACACAAAGTTTAAACAATTTTAGATTTTCGCTATATTCACGGTATTTTTCCTATGAATGCAAATTTGCTACATTTCGCCTTTATTTTACGACGAACTTATAAAACTGTTAAATTACCAATTAAAAAAAGCAAGAAAATGCTTTTAGAATTGTTTAGATTTCTTGTCTATTTGCTGAGATATCGCCCGTTGAAATTTATATGATGTGTTTAATGAATATATACCACTCTCAGCCGCATCCAGAATCACGAAACGAGAACAAACTTTAGGTTAAGATATCTCAGAAATGAAACAAGATATTATAAAGGTTAAACATTCATTTTAAAAGTAATTTGTAGAAATTTCAGACTACATATCTGAGACCAGATTCGGATTCAGCGCAAACTTATCCCCTTATAAAAATTTGTTGGAATGTGTATTAATACCTTAAAAATTTAAAATATTTTAAGCTATGTTTTTCACCATCATATTTACAGTTTCAGTAAAGTTTATACATACTTTTTTGTCAATAACTATTACCGCAACATGTTGCCCAAAACTTTTGGGCCAAAAGTGCCTGCGAATTTTGTACTCTTGCCCAAAACATTAAGTCATGATAATGTTTTGCGGAATATTTGAGTGTACTTGCCAAAGCAAAGTTTTTTTTAAAAAAAATAATGTTATATTTCTTTGCTATTCCATGCAAAAAGGAATTGAAATATCAGTCGAGGACCCCATTACATTAAAAAACCAAAAGAGCTGTACATTTAGTAAGTGAGTGCAAAAATAAGTGCAAAAAAGTGTTTTTACATGTTGGAGAGTACAAAAGATTCGGCACCAAAATATATAACACTCTCACTTGTTTTATGTACATTTGATAAACAAATGGAAAATTTTTATTTACAAAATTATGTTAAAAAAATTTAATGAACCCATAATTTTTGGAGAAAAAAAATTTTGATGAAAAAAAGTTTTTGATGAATTTTTTTGATGAAAAGAAAAATTTTTTGATGCCCGGTGAAAAATGAGCATATATGGATACACATATATAAATATATGGATACATATATGTAAATATATGAGCATATATGGTCATATATGAAATTGTATGCAGTCATATATGATCATATTTGCAACATATATGTCCATATACGTAAAATGAGGGCATATGCCCATATATGACATATTTGGACATACATGGAGCATATATGTCATATACAGTGGGCGACAATACATTGGAAACTTTTTTATAGTAGATGAAATTTGTTAAAGACAAAGTTAACAATACTAAACGTTATAATTATCAAACAAGTATTATAAAAAAATGTTATGTAGGTAATTTATCAAGCTTTAATTTAAGCTTAATAGCGTCCAGATTGGGAAAATAATGAATGTGTTACGAGGGTCGATGGGGAAAATGAAAAAAATTATAGACATTTCTCAGAACATTTTTAAAAAATATTTCCGGGTCGATTTTTTCCAAGTTAAAACATTAGAAATTTAAAAAAAGGTCCAATAGTTTTTACTCAGTGATCAAATAATTTTTCCAACAACCCAAACAAACAGTGGAATTTTTTAAGTACAGTAGCAAAAATCCAAATTTTTTGACCTGCAATTCTTTTGACCACCAATTTTTTGTTAACAAAGAGAAATTAAAATTATCTTAATATATCCTTAGCATATACTTGAGTGTACTAAAATTAATAAACAATAACATCTTTTCTTTGTTTATAAAAATTTGGTGGTCAAAAGAATTGGAGGTCAAAAAATGTGGATTTTTGCTACTGTACTTAAAAATTCCACTGTTTGTTTGGGTTGTTGGAAAAATTATTTGATCACTGAATAAAAACTATTGGACTTTTTTTTTAATTTCTAATGTTTTAACTTGGAAAAAATCGACTCGTAAATATTTTTTAAAAATGTTCTAAAAAATGTCTATAAATTTTTTCATTTTCCACATCGACCCTCGTAACACATTCATTATTTTCCCAATCTGGACGTTATTAAGCTTAAATTAAAGCTTGATAAATTACCTACATATCGTTTTTTATAATACTTGTTTGATAATTATAACGTTTAGTATTGTTAACTTTGTCTTTAACAAATTTCATCTACTATAAAAAAGTTTCCAATGTATTGTCGCCCACTGTATGTGCATATGCCCTCATTTTACGTATATGGACATATCGCTCCTTTACTTGTATAGTGTCACAACTCAAAATATTTGATTTTGCAAAAAACACGTTTAAAGTTTACTATTGAAACTGGTTTTTAATTGAAAAAGGCCGGTACATAGAAAATGTAATAATGGCGTGTACTCTTCTCAAACGGTGAGTTTAAAAGATATTAATACGAATTTTTGACACAATATAAAGCACGATATATCGAATAATTCTGCATCATTAACTCAAAAAACGCATTTTTTGAGTTATGACACTATACAAGTAAAGGAGCGATATATGTTGCAAATATGATCATATATGCCTTCATACAGTGCCATATATATTCATATATGCTACATATATGGACATACGTGACGCTGTATGAACGCATATATGATCATATTTGTACCATTTTTCACCGGGTGGAAAAAAAAATTTTTTTTTGGTGAGAAAAAAATTGATAATAAAAAGTTTGATAAAAAATTTGATGAAAAAAAATTGACGAAAAAAAAATATGATAAAAAAAAATTTATCAAAAAAAAATTTGATAAAAAAAAATATTGTTTTTTTATTTTTAGTACCAAAAGGTACATAAAAATAAAATGTATTTATTCGGCCTTTATATATGTTTTAAAGCAATAAATTAAAAATACTCTATTATGACAATATCATAAATAGAAATATTTTTGGGCCTCGAACTAGAATAAAACTCTAATCGAATATATCGTCGAACTATATTCAATAAATGCCAACTCGAAAAAGCTTACTTTTCAGGAGAGCTAAAAAACTAGTTATTTTGCATATTATTGTAAAAAAAAACAATGTACCTTCCATAAGATGGTTTAAATATTCTAAATAATTTTTACCTATGCCAAAAATTTCATATTTTGCACTGGTTTGCGTATTTTTTTGAGATGGCATTTATTACTATATCAAAAAACAAATATTTTTTTAGAGTTGGCATATTTTGTCGGAAACTAAAAATAAGTTTTTTTTTTGAAAAATTTTTATAAATTTTTTTTTTTTTGATTTTGTTTTCCTTAGTGCGGTAATTGCAAAAACTAAAAAAAAATTAAAATCTTTGCATATTTTTAAAAGTTACTAGCTCCGAAAGCCTTTTAATCTCAGGGTGGTCAACTTTGGCACTCTGTAACTCACGCTGTATTGTATTAGGGTCACTCCAAACTAGCTATTTTGAAAGCTTATATCATTGACTTTATTTGCCCCACTCATAATGTTTCAATCTGATAAATAGTTTGAAAGTTACATATATATAAGCAATTTTTTTTTTTTGCAAACACTATTTACCCATATTTTCAAAATAGCAATATCTCGAACTAGGCATTAGATATCAAAATCTTTACCAGATTCGTGTTCAGAAAGGCAAATGCAATAAGATATGTGGTCTAATTTTTTTTTAAAAAAATTTTGAAAAATTTTTGGAAATTTACAATGGGAGTTGGCATTTATTTTCACCAAAAAAATATGTACTTTGAGTTAGCAGAATAACAAAAATAGATGTAAAACGACAAAAAATTATTTTTTTGCTCTGAAATTTTTACCACAGGTGGGTACTGCATCGGGGAGCTATTTTCCATCGGAAACTCATTTCGGTCAAATTTGAGTTGGCATATTTTGAATATAGGTTCACGATATATAAAAAAAAAATATTTATGAAAAAAAAAAAATAAAAAAAAAAGTTTGATGAAAAAAAAAAATTTATGAAAAAAAAAAATTTTATGAAAAAAAAAATTTGATGAAAAAAAAAAAAATTGATTTTAAGAAAATGAAAATAGTAATTCTTGTTTTCTTTTTCGTTAATTGTTAGTTTATATAGTCAAACTTAGGAGGCGTCCTGCAACTTTTTAAAATTAGACACCAGCCTAAAAACATTATCATATTAAAAAATATAAAAAATTTGTTGTCTCAATATTTATAATTCCATATGGTATACAAAATTCTAACTTTATTTCCAAATTTACATGGTCTTTAGAAAAGACAAACTTTTGTTATACACCCATTTTAGTTTTTTCTCATGTCTATAAAATTCAATTCAAATATACATAACAAAATTCTAAAAAGCATTTTATTGTCCATTTTTTTCTACTTCAACCTTAACAAAAGGAGAATAAATAATACACATCATCTTAAATAAAAAAATAAAAAAAAAAAAAAACAGAAAAAACAAATACAAAATATTTACAATTCCGTCACGTGGGAATTTATCATTTTGTCAAGAATTTTTTTGTATATGAACGTCCAGGCATGCTGCTACTTACATAACTACACCAACTCTAACCAATTGCTAAACAATCTTCTTAGCCCTATGTTAAAGTGTGATTTGTGTCAATAATTTTTCGTTAAATTGTCTTTAAAATTTCTGTTTTTTTTTTCAACCCAGCAAAGTTATTTTTTAACCATTCTTGCTTTGTCCGAAACAACTTTAAGCTCAAGATGCGGACACTGTAAACGTCTTTCTCGATTATGAATCTAGGGTGCCGCGTTTATTGAAAAAATTAGGTTCAAATGTCAAAAAATTTACATTTTAAGCGTATCTTGAAAACGATGAGAGATATTAAAACAATTACTAAAGACAAAAAGTTACTCGTAACTTCAACTTTATGTGCTTATAACTCGAAAACTTTTTTAAAATGTGCACACAGAAAAAAAATTCCCAATGAACGACTTTCATAATATTTATGAACAAATTCATACACTCATAAAAATTTGTTAGTATTCCTTACAAAAAAGTCTGTTACCATTACTAATAAAGTTTTCAATTTGTGCCCGATAACTTTTTCAGTTACCATTACAAACTTTGGTTTTCAAAAATTAGTAATCTTAAAAAACACTAAAAAAATTAGTATTACTAAATTTTTTTGTAAAAAAATTGTAAATTGTGTATTTTAAATTTTTGGTATTTTTTACTATATGTAAACTGCGTATTGCGCTTGTTGTCGCCATTACTATTTCAATGCAAGTCAGATTTTGTTTGAATTTTTGATCTGAAAAATGTAAGAGAAAATATTGAATACATTTTTTTATACAAAATATAAATTACATACCACATAAAATAAATGCTTTGAAAATTGTGTTGAATAAATTGGTGTTCTAGAATAAAAAATACATTATATTGATATTATTTAAATGGAACACATAAATATACAGTTGTTACCTGCTTTCATAATTTTCTATTTTGTTTTATTTATTGTCCTAAAAAAAGAGTTAATTTTAAACAAAAAATACTTTAACATTTGGTTACCTGTATTTTTTGTTGTTTGTACATTTTTTTATTTCTTCCGCTCCGCGACGTGGTCAATTCAAATGCTATTTTCCAACTGAATAATAGAAACAAAGGCATGAAGAAAAGTACACAAAATTACCAATACTATTCTGAGTATTAAGAAATCAACCCTTTGTGTACACTGTACACAAGAAAGAAAAAATAATTGAAAAAGGTCGGTGTTTTTTTTAATTTTGCATGTCTTCTCTTTACTGCATTTTGTTCCCTTTTTTATATATGTTTTTATTTGAAAGAAAACAAAGTAGTTACAATGAAGCAGACAAATAAGTGTTTAATTCAATATTGAAAATAATAAACATATTCATACTCATCAAAGCGCAGTTTTACCATTAAAATAAAAAAATAACTAACTATATATTTTTTTTAAATGCTCTTTTTAATTTCCAAATATTTTAATAGCATTTTCTTTTTGTATTTCATTAGTGCATTACTTTTCTAGAAAAGAAAACCGAAAAGTTAATACGAAATTTTTAAAAAATCAACTGAAAAAATTATTAAAAAATCAGTAAAAAAATAATAGTTTGTAACGCGAGTTTACTAAAACGAATTACAAAAAAATATTTTTTTAGTACAATTTAGTAAAAAAGTTGTAAAGTTGGGATACAAACAATTTTACAAACTTTTTTACTGACGTATTTTTTTGAGTGTACAATTTATTACTTTTTCATAATAATTATAAACTTTTTCATAGTATTTATGAATAAATCATAATATGTGAAATTTAAGAACTATTTAACATTTTTCATAAATACTATGAAAAGTTTAAAAATTTTATGATTTTCATATTTTTTATGTATTTGTTCATAATCACTATGAATTTTGTTCATTGCCAAATAATTTTTTTTCTGTGTGGTTTTACTTAAATAAAAATATCTAAGGACGAAATCAGTGGATTTTATTCTTTTTGATTTTAAAGGTACTTGAGTGTTTTAACAACATTTTTCAATCTTATTATCGCCTAAGAAGCTTTTAATCGATATATCGACAAGTTTGCTTCAATTTTACCGAAATTTGGGGGGAAAAAAGTAAATTTTACTGTTAATTTGAGATAAAACAAGCAGAAAAGTTAAATTCGACTTGGCGGAATCTATAAATACCCTCCACAATGCCCTTGTTAAGTGATAGTAAATTTTCTAACGTGAAAAAATAACATTTTTGATTAGAAATATTTTATTTTGTGTAAAAAGACTTTTTTTTTAAGTAATTTTTAAAATAAAAAAAAAAATTACTAAATTTGTTTTTTGAGTGTAAAATTTTTTTGAGCCTGAAATTTTTTTCGGGTGTATTTTTTTTTTTTCAGTGTACAAATATTTTTGATTGACAAAAATACGTTTTAAAATATTTTGGTGGCCGACCAATGTTTTTAAAACTTGTCGAAACTAATCTGAAATTCACGGTTTTGCTAATAACTTTTTAACCACTAAACCGAAATGCCTGAAATTACGAACTAAGCCAGTGGAACGACAAACATATATGCCAAGCTTCAGCATCCTCCGAAATGCGAAACACCCTCGCCGAAATTCACTCTTTTGATCATAACTTTTGAACCACTGGACCGATTTCGATGGATTACACTACGACCTGACCAGCTAAATTCCAAACATATGTGCCAAACTTCAGGAGCCTTCGTAAAGTCTGTCAAAAGTTAGCGTGTTTTCAACAGACAGACAAACGGACGGACATCGCTAGGTCGTCTTAGAATCGATCGAGGATCATGAATATTTATACTTTATGGGGTCCTAGACCAATATTTTGAGGTGTTACAAACGGAATGACAAACTTATATATACCCTCTATCACTAGAGTGGAGGGTATAAAAAGAATTTCCAAAAACCAAAAATTATTCCTTAGAAAAAATGCAAAAAAACTGCAAATTCACATTTTGCAATGTTTTTGTTGGCAAAAATTGTAGTTTCAAATTCCGATTTAAAAATAACGAATTCTCCACACCGCGATAAAAACTTCGTTCTTTACTTACTTTTTTTTTTAATTTGATCAGTTTTGTTTCTCAACATGTTTCTCAAAAATGTTTATCTGCAACTTTGTATGTTAATAACTCAAAAAGGAAGCGAGATATCACACTGTAAAGAAAAATGTTAGTCTGATCGATATTAAAAACTCTTCCTGGGTTACTTGACAATAAAAAAGGACACCAGCAATTTTGTTGTTACCAGGACAATATACACAAGAAATTGTTACTGCAAAAAAACTAGGAATTTATTAAAGTATCCAGGGAATAATATGCATCATTGACATAAACATCAACATTAAAAAAATGTTTATAAATTGTTTGTTGTTTTCAGATGATATTATGTGTGTATTATGGGGGGCAGTGGTTGAAATAGAGTTTAGAGATGTAAACAAATACTTTATTTTTGAGGGCACTTGAGGCATTTTTTTTAAGTATCTTAAAAATATTATATGTTTTGGAATGTAAAAGTAGGCTTTTGTTACTAAATTTTGACCACATTTACATGCTTGAAGTAACAATGTTACTTAAATTGCTAAGAATTGTAAAAAAATACAAATATTATAACAATTTTCAAAACCATTCTGATGATGAGAAATACTTGGAAATTTTCTGAAACGATCGTTAATTAAATCCTGAGTATTACCGAACTATATTGCTAAATGATCAATTAAAAAAAAAAACAACATTTCAAATAGTTTCTCGAAAATTGTTACTGTGATAATATAAGTATAGAAATATGACCTCGAGCTAAAGTAATTTTAGAATGTTTTGATAAAAATGCATATTATGCATTTTTTAGATTATAAGTGCATATTTTTTTATATTTTTTTGCCGGACAAGGTTGGTATAAATCATCAAAACGATTTGTTTTTTATATTGTTAAAAATTTGCTCAGAAATACATTATATAAAACTAAATTGTTAAAATATAATTCATATGATATACACTCTAATCAAAATTTGTTGAAATTTACCCAATTTATAGTAGGAAACTGGACTCCTACTATAAAATGGGTAATTTTACTCTGAATGTGTAAATTGAATAAATTGACCACATGTGGTCAATTTAAATAAAAAAGAGGTGAATAAATATAAAAAAACAAAAAAAAAAAAAACATTCGGCGCCAGGCAGCATCGAACTCGACACCTTCCGATTTGAAAGTACACTTCTTAGCCACTACGCCACGGAAGCTTATATTTTTATCTGACGTTTTAGTTATTTAACATGTGTGTATGTATGTTGTTCGACAATTTTATTTACGCATTTGTGTGTAAAATATTTGAATTAACGGATAATATTTTTAATTTGCTGTGGTTAATTGGTTTGAATTTATTATACGCATTTAGTGTTTATATTAACACATAATGCGTGCTATTCAACAAAAATTTACCAAATTTATAATAGTAAGTTTACATGCGTTTTTTAGAGTGTACTGAAATCGAAATTGACTAAAATTCTGTCAAAAGATTGACATTTCAAGCTTATCTTGAAAACATTGAGAGATATAAAAGAATTAATGAAGATAAAAATTATTCCTTGGCAAAACGGCAATAAATTTGCAAATTCCAATTTTCCAATATCAATGCTTTTGTTTCCGAAAATTGTACTTTTAAATTCTCAGCTAAAAACTTCGCGTTTTTTTAAAAAAATAACGAATTGTATAACCGCTATTCGAACTTCTTTATTGAATTACTTTCCTAATAAATATTTAACAGCAACTTTGTGTGTTAATAACTCAAAAAGAAAGCGATATATCAAAAATGGCACATGTCCAGAATTTTTCTTTGCAAAAATCGCAATAAAATTGCTCACTCACATTTTTTAAGTTTAATTTTAACAAATGCTTCCAAACGAATTTTTTTAATTAGCCTCTACAAATATGCATTTTCTTTGTCTTCTACAATTTTTAATATTCATTTAATAAAGTTTTTCCTTCAACATATAGAAAACTTTTAATTTATTTTCCATTAGCAAATTTTTTTTATTAAAATTTCATTTCACACAGAGGCAAAAAATTGAATACCTATACTATACAGCTTAAATATAAATTTCGTATTACTAAAATTTCTTAACAAAGAATATGATGAAATGTTTCTTGATAATACACACAGTAGGGTGGCATATTGTTATTTCAGGACAAGTTTGAAAAAATTATTAAGAAAATATTTTTAAATTAATCTCTTACTTTGCTACCCCAGTTGACTAGATGGTAGCTTTGCCTTATAGTGTGTTGGTCGTGGGTTCGATTTCCGCCTTGGTCTATGTTAATACAACGAGGCATTGTATCGATGTTAACATTAGTATATTATAATCCAAAAATTTCAGAAGATTGTGCCAACCTAATGTACACATAAAAATATGTTTAAGAAAAACTTCTTACTTATAAATTGGAAATTGTTAATTTATATGCTGTTATAACATCCTAATTTTCAACTGCAATAGAAAGCTCTGTTAAACAAAATATTTTAAATTAAAAAAAGTTTTCAAAAATGTTTATAAAATTAAAAATATAAATTTTGTAAATACGCACAACCATATTTATTTATAATTTTATAATATAGCTGCGGAATTCACGATTTATATTTGTTATCTAGGAAAGCTGCAGAGCTTGCAAATGTCGAAGTTGCACTCGCTGTTATATTTTGTTATACATTTTTACAACAGGAAAATTCATCAAGGAGGAACTTCTTCCCGTTGGTCCGATTTTGTCCATTTCCGAACTCAACCAGTCAGTAAACACAAGACATATTCGTGTCAAACTTAAGGGTATAGCTTTTTTATTTTGAATTTTATTGTGTTCTCTACAGACGGACGGACATTAAACAATATTGAAAAATAAATTTTTTTTTAATTTTTCTTAAATTTGTAATTTTTTCGTGAATACCCCTTTTAAAATTTATTTGGCTTAACCAACAAAACAACCCTTTATTTACGACCATAATATAAATAAATTGAAAGCTTTCAAAACAATTTTTATTATTATTGTTAGTATAGTTTTTGGCAAACCACATAAACAATCAATTTATGTGTGGAGGTTTTGGATATTATAGAATATTTTTGAAAAATACAATCATTGCACTTTTTTTTGCGTTTGCCCTCCACCACACACACAAATAACAATTTTATTATAACTGTAATACGTTTATATATAAATTGGTATTTTAGGTTACAACTAGAGATGGACGTGTGAGTTAGAGCACGCAAGGAATAAAGATAATTTGTCTGGTATTTGCTTTTTTGCTAAAGAGTTTTGACAATGAACTTTTGAGACAGATCGAAATACGACTCGGCTTAGTCTTGCGAAAACTGCCAAATCTTTTTTAAAACAAATAAATAAATTGTTTTTAAAAATTGTTGCTTTTGCAATACAATTGCAATGTTTAGTAAAGAAATGTTACCTCGAGCTAGAGTAATCTATCTTAAAATTAAAATGTAAAGCTAGAATAAAAACATTTTTTTATTAAATTAGTAATTTAAAAATTAAACCTGACACATATTTATCATGCAAATCTAAAACTTGTGTGATTAGGTCACGCGCAACAAAATGTCATGCCACCATTCCAACACTCTCCACGTACAATATTCTCTGTGTGCGTGTCTGTGGTTCGTGTTGATTTTTATTTTGTATTGATGATAAATTGAAAACAATTGAAAATTTAATTTGGATTATTGAATGCTTCTTTAAAATATAAAATAACAGCAGTATTCTTAAGTGGGCGATTGTTGAAAAGACGATGATTTGCCAAATATAAGCTACCACCACAAAATTTTTCAAGCATACTTATTAGGGCGGGTCGATTTTTGTTGTCAAAAATCGTATAGCAAAAACATAATCTACAAGAAATTCTAAGAATATTTCCCAAAGAAACCATGTTTCTAAAATCAAACCCTATACCGCGCCTAACGACATGAAGATTTGTCCGTCCGTCCTTTTTTTCATAAGCAAAACATAGAACTTGACTCTTTTTTAGTTTTTGTGTTAATTTTTGGACTTTGGTGTGCTCTAAGTTATATAGTAAAATTTTATTGGCAACATTTTTGTAGAACATTTCATCCCCACCCTCCCCCTCTTTCGGGGTGTTTTTCGCGATTTGTTAGAATAGAGCCAAAAAATACCGTTATGAGAGGCAATTAGAGGGTTAATATGTTTCACAAAAATATTTCCCATAATATTTTCTACGAAGTTGCTGAACATACCCTACACCTCAGATGTAAAGAAATCATAGTTTTTTATACCGATATGCTGCAAGAACATATCCAGCGGCAATGTTTTACTAATTGCCGCTTGATATAATTCGAACAATTTTTGCGACCATGACCGGAAAGTATATTAGACATAATCCCTGAAATGGAGAAACAAATAATTAGATTGATTTGTAATGAAACGCCACAGACGAAAAATTAGAATAAGAAATTTTAACAATAAATCGCTGCTTTTATCGTTAATCCATGATAATTTGTCTCCATTATTTATTTTATATTGGGCTGCAGTATACTAACATGTAGCGTGATACTCTGAAAGTAAGTGCAGGGGTTGTGGGTTCTATTCCCTCCAAAGCCCTTGTATGTTAATTACAAAGGGAAGCTGGTGCAGTGGATTTTTCTTAGTATATAAAAGTATGTAATTGAGGATCATAATGATATTTCGTAAAAAAAAACACATAGCAACATTTGTGTGATGAAATTGGAGAGTTGCATATCGGAGAGGAAAAAAGCTGCGTTCGATAAAAATTTTTGATAACTGAATATTTTTTTACATCAGTATTTGATTTATTTTGAATAATTTTTTTTTTTAATTTTTGTAAAAAAAAAAAAATTCGAGTGTATTTTTTTTTTGAGTGTAATATTTTTTTTTTAGTTTTTTTGAGTAACAAAAATAGTTTCTAAAATATTTTTTTTTGGTTTACCATTCTTTTTCAAAGCGTGTTTAGTGTTTTTTTTTTAACACGGGAGTTCGGGTTAAAACCCATCTGAAATTCCCCATTTTGCTAATAACTTATGAACCACTGGACAGATTTCGCTAAAATTTAGTATTAATGTGACCAGAAGTAAAACATATATACGCCACGCTTCAGTAGCTTGCCGTATATATTTTTCATTCTTCCGTTAACATTTGAAAGTTAGCGTGTTTCACACAGACTGAAAGACAGACGGACGGACGAATTTTCATGTCGTTAGGCGCGGTATAGGGTTTGATTTTAGACCAATGGTTTCTTTGGAAAAGTTTCTTTGAATTTCTTGTAGATTTTGTTTTTGCTATACGATTTTTCAGTTTTTTTCGATCCATACAAATCGACCCGCCCTAATACTTATACACTGGTTGTCAACTAATTAGAATCGTTTCTATTGCATATGCAATTATTATTATCAAACGAGTATAATTTTTAAAAATGTTATGTAGGTAATTTATAAAGCTTTATTTTAAGCTTAATGGCGTCCAGATTGAGTAAATTATAAATGTGCTACGAGAGTCGATCTGGAAAATGGAATTATTTATAGACATTTTTCTGAAATTTTTTAAAAAATATTTCTAAGTAAATTTTTTCTAATTTCAAACATTAAAAATAAAAAAAAATGGTCCAATACTTTTTATTTATGCTCGTAATTTCAAGAAGTAGGTAACTACTGGTGTAAAATACCTAACAGATATCTTTACCTAGCCGGTAAATTAACATTGAAAACTATAGTTACCTAAGAGGTAAGTTTACGAAATTTTTCTTACACGGTAGATATCTATGAACTGATAGTTATCTGCTTGTTGAAATTACGGCTATTAGTAATCAATTAATTTTTCCGATAATCTAAACAAAAAATAAAATTTTTTGTAATACATATGTATGTTTACACAAAATTAGTGGTCTACTACATTTAAAAATCTTCATTTTTGGTTTTGGTTGTTGGAAAAATTAGTTGATAACTAAATAAAACTAGCTTAAACCGATTTAATCGACTTGAATGAGATTCCTTTAAATGGCAGTTCAAAATTTTTTTGTTAACTGATTTCTAATAAAAAATGTCGCACTTTGGCAACATTGGCGTGATAAGTGGAAATGGGCACGTGAGTGAATTTTGACTCACGATAACTCAAGCTCACGCAAAAAATCAGAATTAACTAACAATAAGTATTTTTTAGAAATGCCTTAAAATGGCAGTTCAAGATTTTTTTGATATTTTTTGTTTATTGATTTCTAAAAACAATGTCGCACTTTGGCAACATTGGAGTGATTACTGGAAACGGGCGCGTGAGTGAATTTTGACTCACGTCAACTCACGCTCACGCAAAAAATCAGAATTAATTCAGTATTTTTTTACTCACGCTTACTCACTATTAATGTGAGTAAACAAACCACCACTCACGTGTGAATCATGCTCACGAGTCACGGGTAACTCGCGCTTTTACACTCACGCAAATTTTAAATACAATCACAAAATTTTAACGGAAAATGAAAAAACAAATTTATTTTTATATGGGCAATCTTTAATTTGGCACTGAACTGAGTTATAACACGAAAAAATTGTAAAAAAACTTTAAATAAAACTGAAGTACAAATACAATTTAATAATTTTGACTCACGCACAAAATGCCACTCACTACGAATCACCTACGCAAGAAATGTATTCACTCACTTATCACATCCGAAAAAAAAACATAACTCACGCTCACTTGAGTAGCTGAACTTTCGATCACGCGTAGTTCACGTGACCAGCATCCATCTCCAGTGCTTAACATTAACGCTGGGAACGCATTTAAGCGGGCACAATTAGGCAATAGTATTTTAAATATTGTTTATGAAATTGTTTCTAGTAGCATTATTCGCACATTTAGGGTGGCAAAAGCTGATTAGAAATTAAAAAGATTCATCTTAAATGTGCCGATAAATATATAAACTTTTTGACGCATTTAAAAGGAAAAATTTTATTAAAATCTTCTGATAAAAGCAGTGTTGGTAGTGGTAATTGCGGAGGGGGGGGGGGCAAATTTCCTCTCAAATATGTGTTTAAAAATTCATTTATGCATTTTGCACTAAAGAAATACAAGTTTATCATATAAAAAAAAAATTATTCCACGCCCATGAAAGGAGGTGGACCAAAAAAAACGAAATTTTCTTATTCTCTGGGTCTAAATGCAGGACTTTGATTTTCTTGTAGAATTTGTAATTTGTTGCATTTGTAAAACAAAAAAAAAATCATATTAAAATATGGTATTTTTCAGAGATTGTTTTAGTTCTTCAGGGGGGAACTTTTTACCCCCTGGTCCGATTTTGCTCATTTACGAACTTAACCTGCCTAGGAACATAAGCTTTTTTATTTTGGACTGCATCGTGTTAACTACAGACGGACAGACGGACGGACGGACATCGCTAGAATGTCTTAAAATCGATCACTGATCATAAATATATATGGGGCATTCCATGTCAAATCGTACACTTTGAAAATTTTTTTTTTAGATTTTCCAATTTTTTTAGTTTTTAGTACCCATCGAAAACTCCTTCGTTATAAATTTTTAGATTTTTTTGATGACCCGTTAAAAAGATATCGAATTTTTAAAAATTGGTAGTTTGTTCCTTTACTCAAACTTCTTTTACTCATAACTTCTTCAATAATGGTCCAAATTGCAAATTTTTTTCTTCAAAATTTTTGTTTTTTTTACGTACTTAAAAAAAAAATCCAAAAAAATTCTTAAAAGTGCTCTAGTATGCGATTTTTAAGATTTAAAGTTTAAATCTAATTTTTGAAAATGTTTGAAATCTTCGATTTTTTTGGAATTTTTTTGTGTAAAACTTCTATCCATTCCACAAATTTTTTGCCAGTAGGATCGTGGGATAACGATTATTACTATTTTTTTAAATTTTTTGAAAAAATTTTATTGTAATTTTCCAATCTTAAAATCATTTTTACTGCTCCAATGGTGCGTCATAGAGAGGTCATTTCTAAGACCGACCCCCATTAATTTTTACGTCTAAACATTTCTTCGAAACAAACTAAGTTTCATATAGTTATTTTTTCATTAAAATTAAAAAATGCCCTTTAAATTAAATTTTCAGTTAAATCAAGTACCAACTCATTTAAAGTTTATTTTTTAATTATTATCTTTTTTTAAAACATTAATTTTATTAATAACTACATATTGTTATTATTGCAATTACTCATTAACATATGTAAATAAGAGAATATTATACTGATAGTATAGGAAAAAAAATTATATAAGTTTAAATACTTACATATTCATACACATTTTTTTAAATATTAATTACGTTAAAACTTTCATACATACAATATGTATATTAAAAATTATCTGCTTGTTTACTCAACAGGATCCAGATGCATCATTTGACATTAACGGCAATGATTCTGATCCAACGCCACAGGATAATGGTGATAACAAGCATGGCACCAGATGTGCGGGTGAAGTTGCTGCCGTGGCATTCAATAACTATTGTGGTGTTGGTGTAGCATATAATGCTAGTATTGGTGGTAAGTAGTTAATATTAATTATTAAAATTAATTATTTAGGACTTTTAAAAATACTTTTTTTTTAATGAAAATTTAAATGAATAAAGTAGAATACATTAAAATGCTGGCAATATTGAAGGTTATGTGTTAATAGCTGGAACAGAAAATTTCAAAGAAATTAGTGACGATTATTTTTTGTATTTCTTAATTATTTAAACCTGTTAAAGAGCAGGTTTAAATATGGTTCGACACTGTAGATTTTAATACAAAATTTAATAATTTTCAAACACTTTTGTCATACATTATGTATAAAGATTTAAGTTTCACTAATATAGTTCACAATTACACATACAAAATGCATTAAATAAAAGATTTTAATAAAATTAAAGTGATCTGTTTTTGAAGTTCTATATTGTTTTCATTATCCTGCTGAGTATAATGAGTAATTCGCGGTTTTAGTCATTTATTTGTTTCCATAACATTAATTTTAATTGGGTATTTCTGTACATAAACATGCAAATATTTATGTTAATATGTACACTAGGGTGGGTCGATGATTTGCATATTTGAGAATCACGTTAACTAATATAAAAAATTTTGTAAAATAAGACGTAATAAAAAAATTAAAAATTATGTATGCGGATCGGTTGGTCCATTGATGCATTTTAAAAATCTGTAAAGTATAAAACTGATTTATGGACCATACCGATGAGCTAACTATTTTTTTACTTTATTTTATCAAATTTTTGCTACCCACTATGATTTTTTTTGTTCAAATTGCTAATTTTTTGCACTTCACGGATAGCGATAAATCCCCGCCGATTTTTTATTTTAATTTTACCAGTACTTAAATAGGCATTATGCACCATTTCAGTGCTATTTTAAAATAAAACATTTTTTTTATATAAAAAAATTGAACTTTTCTGGCTTTTGAAATGGTACCATGTACCAAAATTGATCAGCTAAATTTTTTTTATTTTTTTTAATAAGCTTTATTTTACAAAATTTTTAAAATATATTGTTAAAAAAAAATTTCCCAAAACCGCGTACTACACCATTTCCAATTGTATTTCGGAAACAATCAATTGTATTTTAGAAATTATCAGTTGTATTTTAGAAATTATCAAATGTATTTCAGAACTTATTAATTGAATTTCAGATTATTATCAATTGTATTTCAGAAATTACGAATTGTATTTCAGATATTATCAATGGTATTTCAGAAATTATCAATTGTATTTCAGAAGTTATCAATTGTATTTCAGAAGTTATCAATTGTGCTGATGATGGAAGGGTGGCATCTTCCGAAAGCTGTCGACATCTCCACTTAGCCTGTGTTGTCACTTGTTTTTTTTTTCAGATTTTCTCATTGTACAACAATTATTATTTCTCATTTAATATGTACTCAAACTTAACCAAATAAAAATTTAGTAATCAATTGTGTTTTAGAATTTGTCAATTGTATTTCAGAAACTATCAATTCTATTTCAGAAACTATCAATTCTATTTCAGAATTTATCAATTTTATTTCAGAAATTTTTAATTCGTATTTCAGAAATTATCAATTGTATTTCAGAAATTATCAATTGTATTTCAGAAATTATCAATTGTATATCAGAAATTATAAATTGTATTTCAGAATTTATCAATTGTTTTTCAGATATTATCAATTGTATTTCAGAAATTTTCAATTTCAAATATGCAAATCATTGACCCAGCCTAATCTATATATGGGGCATTCCAAGCCAAATCACTTACTTTTAGACCCGACCCCTTACGATTTATTTTATTTTTGGATATGTTTTAGTACTTATTAAATGCAACTTGTACACCAATTTTCAGCCTTTTATTTCAAGATGGTGTTGAGTAATCAATTTTTCAAAATGGCGATTTTCTCAAAAAAATTAAAAAATTGAAATTTTTAATTAATTTTGACCATTGAAAAATATAGACATTTTAAAAAAAGTTGGACAACGTTTTGTTGGTATTTAAATGTTGTTTTAGAAAAAAAATATGAAAAAATTTTTCGAAGTAATTATCACTTATTTTTTGACGTTTAAAAATTAAAATCGACTTTTTGGAAAAGTCCGAAACCTTCGATTTTTTTGTAAAAAATTGTAAAAATTGTACTCTAAATTACGCAACTTTTAAGCCATAATTCGAGATGTGATCACAATTCTTTCTATTTTTTTTTAAATTTTTAAAATTGCACCTTTTATTTTTTGGCTCTGATTTATTTTATATGGTGCTCCAAAAAAAATAAATTGGTAGATATTGACCCTATTACCTATGAATTTTTTTCTGTTTTCGCAATATTTTTGGTATTTTAAGTTAAGTTTTATTTCAAGCACTTACGGAATTGTGATGTATAGTAAAATACCTTTCTAATAAGGTACTAAAAACTTAAATCGGTTGAAAATCAGCCAAGTTATTACAACTTCCCCAGGCATCTAGCGTGTGTCATACCGCTTGATTAAAGAATACGAGTCCCTTTTTTAAATTTATTGAAATTTTCTACTGTAATAACATTTTTTCATTATTCATGTTTCAGTGTAATATTTTTTTGGTTTTTCCAAATTTTGAAACAAAAAAAAAAAAAAATTTAAAATAGAGATTTCAAAGGGTGTTGAAAATGGAGGCATTTTTAGCATTAATTTAAAACATGTTAGCAAAACACAATACAAAAAATACTTGTCATCTAATCACATTTGAACTTGAAGAATAAAAAATGTTATTACAGTAGAAAATTTCAATGAATTTAAAAAATTGGATTGTATTGCTTAATCAAGTGGTCTGCCATACTTTAGATGCCTGGGGAAGTTGTAATAACTTGGCTGATTTTCAACCGATTTTAGTTTTTAGTATCTTATTAGAAAGGCATTTTACTCTACATCATAATTCTGTAATTGCTTGAATTTAAACTTAACTTAAAATACCAAAAAAATTGAGAAAACAGAAAAAAATTCATATTTTTCCTTGCAATCCGTTTTCTAAACTTCAAGGCCCATGCGGTACACCTTATCCATGTCCGATCGTTCTTAATTTTTGTGAGGCGTATTTTTGCCTCCAAATGAATATATCTAGGGTAAGTTAGGGTCAGTATCTACCAATGTAATTTTTTTGGAGCACCATACAAAATAAATCAGAGTCAAAAAATAAAAGGTGCAATTTTCAAAATTTGAAAAAAAATAGAACAAATTGCGATCACATCTCGAATTATGGCTTAAAAGTTGCGTAATTAAGAGTAGAACTTTTAGACATTTGTAAAAAAAAATCGAAGGTTTCGGACTTTTTCAAAAAGTCGATTTTAATTTTTAAACGTTAAAAAATAAGTGATAATTACTTCGAATAATTTTTTTAATATTTTTTTCTAAAACTACATTTAAATACCAACAAAACGTTGGCCAACTTTTTTTAAGATATCTATATTTTTAACTGGTCAAAATTAATTGAAATTTTTAACTTTTCCATTTTTTTGAAAAAATCGCCATTTTGAAAAATTGATTACTCTGCACCATCTTGAAATAAAAGGCTGAAAATTGGTATCCAAGTTGCATTTATTAAGTACTAAAACATATCCAAAAATAAAATATATCGAAAGGGGTCGGGTCTAAAAGTGAGTGATTTGGCCTGGAATGCCCCATATATAAAAGAGTGTGGTGACTGACTGACTTACTGACTGACTGACTGACTGATTGGCAATAATCATCGCCCAGCCCAAACCGCTGAAGCTAGAGACTTGAAATTCGAAATGTAGGTTCGGCTCCCGACAAAACCACCCACTAAGAAGGGATTTTTGGAAATTCGAATTCTAAGGGGGGCAAAAGGGGGGAAATAGCGCCCTTTGGGGGATTTTGTATCTTTTGAACTAATAGTCCTAGAAACTTCAAATTTGAACTCTAGGATCCTCTCGCGGAAATAAAATTTCGGAAATTTTTTTTTTTTAAATTTCGCCTCCAAGGGGGGAAAAAGGGGAAAATAGGGCAAATTGGTACATTTTTTATATTCTAAACAAATGGTCCCAGAAACTTGAAATTTGAAGGCTAGCACCCTCTCGCGGAAATAACATTTTGGAAAAAGTAATATTTTGAAAATTCCGTTTCTAAGGTGGGGGGAGGGTGAAAATAGGGCAAGTTGGTACATTTTGTATCTTCTGAACTAATGGTCCTACAATCTTGAAATTTTGAATATAGGATACTCTCGCGGAAATAACATTTTGAAAAAAGTACTTTTTTGAAAATTCCGGTTTTAAGGGGGACAAAAAGGGGGAAAATAGGGCAATTTGGTGAATTTTGAACTAATGGTCCTAGAAACTAGATATTTGAACTATAGTATTTTTTACTAAAATTTTTTCACTCAAAATTTTTTTTCACTCAAAATTTTTTTTTCACTCAAAATTTTTTTTTCACTCAAAATTTTTTTTTTTACAAATTTTTTTCAATCAAAATTTTTTTTACTCAAAATTTTTTTTCACTCAAAATTTTTTTTTACTCAAAATTTTTTCCCTCTCAAAAATTTTTTTTTTTTAAAAATTTTTTTTCACTCAAATTTTTTTTTCACTCAAAATTTTTTTTCACTCAAAAATTTTTTTTTACAATTTTTTTTTTACTCAAAATTTTTTTTACTCAAAATTTTTTTTACTCATTTTTTTTTAATAAAATTTTTTTCACTCAATTGTATTTTATTCTTCAGTTTTTTTACTCATTTTTTTTAATTAAATTTTTTACTTAGAACGTGTTTTCACCCAAATTTTTTTTACTCAATTTTTTTTACTCAAAATATTTTTTGCTTAATTTTTTGACTCAAATTTTTTACTCAATTTTTTTTATCTCATTTATTTTTTAATTTTTGGGAATTTATTGATTTAATCACTTAATTTTATGGGGAAATAGGACAATTTTAAACATTTCGATCTTCTGAACTAATGGCCTCAGTAACCTAAAATTTGGACTATAGGATCCTCACGCGGAAATAATACTCTAAAGAAAGTATTTAAAAAAAAATAAGAAGAGAAATGGGGAAAAAAGGGCAATTTGATACATGTTCTATCTTCTGACCTAATGGTCCTAGAAACTTAAAGTTTGGACTATAAGATCCACTAACGGAAAAAACATTCTGAAACAAAGTTTTTTTTAATTCTGATTCTAGTGGGTTGAATGGGGAAAGTAGGATAATTTGGTACATTTTGTATCTTCTGAACTAATGGTCCTAGAAACTTAATAATTGGGACTATATGATCCTCTCGCGGAAATTATGTTCTGAAGAAAGTATTTTTTGAAAATTTTTCATTCAAATTTGGGGGGGGGGGAATAGGACGATTTTGAACATTTTCTATATTGTGAACTAATGGTCCCAGAAACCTGAAATTTGGACTATAGGATCCTCTCGCGGAAATAATATTCTGAAGAAATTACTTTTTTAAAAAGGCACTTCTAAGAAGGCGAAAAGGGGGAAAATTGCGCAATTTGGTACATTTTCTTTTCTCTGACCTAATGGTCCTAGAAACTTAAAGTTTGGACTATAAGAACCTCTCGCGGAAAAAACATTCCGAAACAAAGTTTTTTTTTTCAATTCCGCATCTAGGGTGGTAAAAAGGGGGATAATAGGACAATTTGGTACACTTTGTATGTTCTGAACTAATTTTCCCAGAAACTTAAAAATTTTGACTATAGGATCCTTCGCGGAAATAACATTGTGAGAAAGTTCTATTTTGAAAATTTCGCTTCTAATGGGGAAAAAGGGGAAAGTAGGGATATTTTGTATCTTTCTGAGCTAATGGTCGTAGATCCTTGAAATTTGGGCTGTACGATCCTCTCGCGGAAATAACTTTCTGAAAGAAGTACTTTTTGAAAATTCCGGTTTGTATCTGCTGAACAAATAGGACTACACGATCCTCTCGCCTGGACTGCACGATTCTCTCGCGGAAATAACATTCTAAAAAAAGTACTTTTTTTAAAATTCCGCTTTAAAGGGGGAAAAAGAGGAAGGTAGAGCAATTTTGTATCTGCTGAAAATATAATCCTAGATACTTGAAGTTTGGAGTGAACGAACCTCTCGCGGAAATAACATTCTAAAGGAAGTACTTTTTCAAAATTCTGGAGGGAAATCGGGAAAGCAGGGCAATTTTGAATCTGCTGAACTAATGGTCCTTAATACTTGAAATTTAAACTGTACGATCCTTTCGCGAAAATAACATTCTTAAAGAAGAACTTTTCAAAAAATCCGCTTCTACGGGGAAAAAGGGGAAAGTAGGACAATTTTGTATCTGCAGAACTAATGGTCCTAGATACTTGAAATTTGAACTGTACAATCCTCTCGCAGAAATAATATTCCAAAGGAAGTACTTTTTGAAAATTCCGGGGGAAAAAGGGGGTGCGTGGGGTAATTTTTAATCTGCCGAACTCATGGTCCTAGATACTTGGAATTTCAACTGTACGATCCTCTCGCGGAAATAACACTGTTAAAGAAAAACTTTTTTAAAAATTATGCTTCTACGGGGAAAAAGGGGGAAAGTAGGGCAATTTTGTATCTGCTGAACTAATGGTCCTAGATACTTAAAATTTGAACTGTACAATCCTATCCTGAAAATAACATTCTAAAAGAAGTACATTTTTGAAAATTCGTTTTTAAAGGGGGAAAAATGGGGAAAGAAGGGCAATTTCGTATCTGCTAAACGAATGGTCCCAAAAACTTGAAATTTTAAGTCTACTCTCGCGGAAAAAACATTTTGTAAAAAGTAATATTTTGAAAAATCCTTGTATAAGAGCAGGGGTGGTGGGTAGAAGGGGTTTAATAGGGCAATTTTGTATCTTCTGAACAAACTTGAAATTTTGAATCTGGATGCTCTCGCGGAAATTATTTTTTGAAAAATATATTTCTTTGAGAATTTTGGTTTTAAGGAGGCCCAAAAGGGGGAAAATAGGGCAATTTGCTAAACTTTAAATTAATGGTCTTAGAAACATGACATTTGGAATATGGGATCATATCGCGGCAATAACATTCTAAAAGAAGTACTTTTTTGAAAATTTCGCTTTTAAGGGGGAGAAAGGGGGAAAGTAGTGCAATTTTGTATATGCTAAAGTAATGGTCCTAGATACTTGAAAATTGGACTGTACGATCCTCCCGCGGAAATAACATTCGGAAAGGAATACTTTTTTAAAAATTCCTCTCTTAAGGGGAAAAAGAGGGGAAAATAGAGCAATTTTGAATCTGCTGAACTAATGGTCCTAAATACTTGAAAATTGGACTGTACGATCCTCCCGCGGAAATAACATTCGGAAAGAAATACTTTTTTAAAAATTCTTCTTTAAGGGGGAAAAAGGGGGAAAGTAGGCCAATTTTGTATCTGCTGAACAAATAGTCCTAGATACTTGAAAATTGGACTGCACAATCCACTCGCGGAAATAAAATTCGGAAATAACATTCTCAAGGAAGTACTTTTTTGAAAACTCTACTTTTAAGGGGGAAAAGGGGAAGGTAGGGCAATTTTGTATCTGCTGAACTAATGGTCCTCGATACTTAAAATTTAAATGTACGATCCTCTCGCGGATATAACATTCTAAAAGAAGTACTTTTTTTTTAAATTCTGCTTCCACGGGGGGAAAAGGGAGAAAGTAGGGCAATTTTGAATCTGCTTAACTAATAGTCCTACATACTTGAAGTTTGGACTGTACGATCCTCTCGCGGAAAAACATTCTAGAAAAAGTAATTTTTTTAAAGTTCTCCTTCTAAAGGGGGAACAGGTGGAAAGTAGGGCAATTCTGTATCTGCTGAACTAATGATCCTAGATACTTAAAATTTGAACTGTACGATCCTCTTGCGGAAAAAGTTCCGCTTCTAAGGGGGAAAAGGCGGAAAGTAGGGCAATTTTGTATCTGCTGAACTAATGGTCCTAGATACTTGAAATTTAGACTGCACGATCCTCTCTCTTGGAATAAACATTCTGAAAGAAGTAATTTTTTTGAAAATTCCGATTTCAAGGGGGAAAACGGGGAAGGTAGGGCAATTGTGTATCTGCTGAACTAATGGTTCTAGATACTTGAAATTTGGCTGAACGATCCTCTCGCGGAAATAACATTCTTAAGAAAGTACTTTTTAAAATTCTGTGGGAAAAAGGGGGAAAGAAGGGCAATTTTGAATCTGCTGAACTAATGGTCCCAGATTCTTGAAATTTGAACTGAACGATCCTTTCGCAAAAATAACATTCTTAAAGAACTTTTTTAAAAATTTCACTTCTAAGGGGGAAAAGGGGGAAGTAGGGCCCTTTGGGGGATTTTGTATCTTTTGAACTAATAGTTTTAGAAACTTGAAATTTGGACTCTATAATCCTGTGGAAAATAGGGCAATTTTGTATCTTCTGAACTAAAACTTTAAGTTTTGATCCTCTCGCGGAAATAATTTTTTGAAAAATACACTTTTTGAAAATTTTGGTTTTAAGGAGGGCCAAGAGGGGCAAAATAGGGCAATTTGGTAAATTTTAAACTAATGGTCTTAAAAACATGACATTTGCAATATAGGATCATCTCGCGGAATAACATTTTGAAAGAAGTACTTTTTTGAAAATTATTTTTTAAAGGGGGAAAGAAGGGCAATTTTGTATCTGCTGAACTAATGGTCCTAGATATTGAAGTTTGGACTGTACGATCCTCTCGCGGGAATAACATTCTGGAAGAAGTACTTTTTTGGAAAAATCTGCTTCTATAGGGGGAAAAAGAGGGAAAGTAGGGTAAACTTGAAATTTGAATCCTCTTGCGGAAACAACATTCTAATGGAAGTACTTTTTTGAAAATTTCGCTTCTACGGGGAAAAAGGGGGAAATTAGGGCAATTTTGTATCTGCTGAACTAACGGTCCTAGATACTTGAAATTTGGAGTGTACGATCCTCTCGCGAAAAAAACATTCTGAAAGAAGTACTTTTTTGAAAATTTTGTTTTATAAGTGGAAATAGGGAAAAAGTTGGGCAATTTTGTATCTGCTGAACTAATGGTCCTAGATACTTGAATTTTGAACTGTTTTGTATCTGCTGAACTAATGGTTCTAGATACTTGAAGTTTGGACTGTACGATCCTCTAGCGGAAATAACATTCTGGAAGAAGCACTTTTTTAGTAGCTTCTCAGGGGGAAAATGGGGAAAGTAGGGCAATTTTGTATCTGCTGCATTAATGGTCCTAAATACTTGAGATTTGGACTGTACGATCCTTTCGCGGAAATAACATTCTAAAATAAGTACTTTTATGAAAATTTTGCTTCTAATGGGAAAAAGGGAGAAAGTAGAGATACTTAAAATTGGTACTTTACGATCCACTCGCGGAAATTACATTCTGGGAAAATAAATTTTTGAATTTCCGCTTCAATTTGGTACATAATGTTCCTTATGCACTAATGTTCCTTGAAACTCAAAGTTTGAACTATGGGATCGTTTCGCCAGAATAAATTTTTTTTCAACTTTAAATCTACTCAAAATATAATATTTTAAAGGTCGAAACTAACAATTTTTATGTTTAAAGAAAAATTATTAAGAATTTGAAGTAATAATTTTTTTTTTTTACAGCTAACCGGTAACGAAGTACCGGGCGATTTAGCTAGTGAACACATATACACAAATAGTTATGTGTATTTATTAGGGTATTCAATTAACCGAGGTTCTTGTTTAATCGCTTAATCGAGTAAATAATAAATCGCGGTTGATATTTAATCAGTTAATAATCGGCTAAGTTTTAATTATTCAACTAACCGAATAATATTAATCTTAAATTTTAATTGATTATAAAAACACGCATTGTATTAACTTTAAAGAACTTTTTTCAGTGCTTAAACAAAAACAACAGCCCTAATCAGGGCTGCCAGACTTGGGGATTTATCCCCAAAGTTGGGGATTTCACGCGAGTGAAAAGGACATGAAATCTCATTTGGGGACTGGGCATTTTTATGGGGATTTCTACAATTATTTTGGAGATTTTGCGGGGATATTTGAAATTAAATATTTTTAATAATACAAGCTAAATTTAACAAAATTAATGATTTTAAAACTAGTTTTAGTGATAACCTCTCTTTTGTACGAGATTACGAAGCGTATTTAATAAAACATACATTCATCGGCTGTAAATGTATCAGGGATGAAATATGACAATTACGTTTTGGTATCAAAAATGATTTTAAATTGTACTTTTCTGACCCTCAACGTACTTTTTTTTATTAAAAACAACTTAAAATAGTAATTAAAATCGAAGCCGTTTCTAAAAATTCATGAATGTGTATTAAAAATATAAAATGAGATTTTACAGTTGTTTCGGGAAGAAACAAATTTCATAAACAAAACACGCCTCGGCCAAACCAACTTTTACCACAAGTTGCACTGTTAATGTCTTTCCTGAATATGAATCTCGGGTGCCCCTCTACTACATTTCGACGAAAATCAAAATTTTTGCCAGAGCCGTTTTTGAAAAAATAACGGTAAAATGCTAAAAAATTTACATTTTAAGCTTATCTTGAAAACAAAAGAGAGATATAAAATAAATATTTAAGACAAAAATTATGCCTCGGGAAAATTTTTGATTTTCGTTGAAATATATTAGCGGGGCACCCCGGAGTCATAATCAAGACAGACATTTACAGTGTTCGCAACTTGAGGTTAAAGTTATTTTAGCCGAGGCGGGAAAAGTCAGCTGTTATTCATTAGACGATACATCAACATAAATGAAACTCTTTTTAAATTTTAAAAAATTTCTCCACGAATAACCATATTTCAATTAGCAAGAAAAAAATTTCAATAAAAAAATTAATTAAAATTCGTTTAATTTTGAAAATGTATCAAATGAGTCACGGGCGTATCAACGTATTTTTCAACATTAAATAGTATCAAAAAAAGTACATTTGTATCAACAATTCCATCCCTGAAATGTATATTAACATTGCCAAAGCCCGTTTATTTATGTGTTCGGGGACTTTTGGGGATTTTTTAAATTGCGAAATCTACAATATAAAATTATAAAATTACTATTTATATTTTTTTTTTTTTAAATTGAAGAAAAATTTTTTCGTGTAATTAAAAAAAATTTATTTTTTATTGTTTTGGGGATGTTTGGGGATATTTTGTTATATTTTTTTTTGGGGCAACGGAAAAAAGTACCTGGCAACGCTGGCCCTAATGTGAACAATTGAACAGTTGATGCAAATAAGGAGGAATAGACCATTTGTATAATTTTACAAATGACGATAAAAACGCAGCAAACTATTAAAAACTATTATTTTTTTAACATTTTTTCATAATGCGTTAATCCATTAATGAAAAAAAGTTGACAAGAATATTGTTTCTAACCGTTTCCTGCATTTTTATCGTTATTTTTAAAATTATACAAATGGTCTAATCGTCCTTATTCGCATAAAATGTTCAATTTTTAAACAGCCACACAAAAATAAATACATTAATGTCTGCAATTCCAGATAATGTTGGTAACCCTTGCGAAATAATGTAAGAGACAAAAAAGTTGAGAGAAAGTATGAAGTGAGGTTGAGATTGGGTTAGGTTGAGATTGCTAGAAATAGAATTGTAGTGTTGGAAACTGTTAAAATTTATTCTGTCGAAACTATAAACATTCACATACATATATAAAAAACAATTTCCATTAATAAGACAAACCGACAATTAAAATCCTACTGATGATAACACTAACTGGGGGTGTTTGAAACCGGTATGGGAATACCAGAAATCGTCGCTGCGCCTAAAAATGGAATCATGTGTAGTTTTTTTGATTTTTATTTATATTATATCTTTATGATCCCATATTGGTCATACGTTTACTCACTAAACCGTTTTTTGATATCTTGATTGGTTCAAAAGTTAGTAAACGTCATACTAAAAAAAGGTCTGAAAAGGTGTGATGTCTTAAGCTACACATAACTTTTTTGCTAAAAAAAGTAACAGAACGTGACAAAATGGACCACTATTTTAGTAATATGAGGTTCACACATAGCATTTAAGTATTTTGAATGAATTTGTCAAGATTTTTGGAAAATACTTGCATATTTTCATGCTGTTATCTAAATCCTCAATGGCATGTAATCAAGCCTTGTGAAAGCAATTAAATCATTTGACGGCGGAAAATTTTAGTATCTGTTGTTCGCTGTTTAATGAAGAGCTTTATAATATCAAAATTTCAAAGACCTTGTCTAACTTATGTCGCTTTAAACCACCAACAAACTTTATTTAGTCTTTGTCCCTCTCGAAAAGAAATTAACAATGAGAATGGTTTCATAAACAAAAGGAGTTATGTGTAAAAAATATTTCCATTTTATTTAAATTTTGTTCTAAAAAGAACTTAAAAAAGGAGTTATGTGTATGTTTTCTGAAAATTTCTGCACCACTGGAAAACCGTTAAATGTTTCATACTTTTTTGTAGTATGTGGATAGCATATCGGTACAAGAATTTTTTATAGAACAAACTTAAAAAAAAAATCGCGAAGGGGCGAAAATAAACAGTTTTTTTGCTCCCCTGAACACTTGCCCCAAAACCCATGACTCCATTTTTAGGCGCAGCGACGAAATATCTATAATTTTTAGAAATTCAATTTTCTTCTGCATTTTTTTAACTTGAACCCTTATTGCAATATTTTTTAATTCTGTTTTTTTTTTTGAAATATTATTTTAATATTTTTAAAATTTTATAACACAAAATTTGGCCAGCTTGAATTGCCAGCGTTGCCACTCAATTGTAGATTCCTTTTTTTAAAGGACAAAATTACTATACAAAAACCTTTGCAAATTTCTGAAGTTAATCAAATACATATATGTATGATATTTTGTTGATATATAACTCTTAAACTAATGTTGAAACGATAAAAATAATACCTTTTTTAAAATTTGCTTGCCTTTTTAAGTCTAAATCGTGTCCTCAAATTCTATCAAAGAGATGCTGAGTGGAAAATTAAAAAAAAACGTCTATTTAAAATTCTTATTTTACCGATATCTCCTAATCTGGAGATTACTCAAAAACTTTGAGCGTTTTTGGAATAAGCAAATCGGTCATACCCAAAATCGTTTTTCACTTATTGGAAAATACGGAGTCACAAACATCACAAAAATAACATATTTTGTAATTTCCTAAGGTTATATTTCGAAAACTAGAGCTGACTCAAAAAAAACAAATAAGAAAATTATAGTCGGTCAAGACCAACCATATAATACCCTACACCTGAGTTTCCCGGAAAATGGGTCCCGGAAAATGGCCCCCATGGACCGGCTTAAGTTTCAAATTTTAAGTCAATTGATTAAAAATTGCGACCTGTATCGTGTTTACACCGTTCGACTCAAAAAGTGATTCTGAGTCGATCGGTATACTTAAAGGTGGGTCTAGGACCAATATTTCGGGTAGTTACAAACATCAGCACAAACTCATTATACCCTGTACCACAGTGTCGTGTAGGGTATAAAAACGATTGCCAGATTTAAAATCAGCAAATCATTATTACCCAATATTAACTACCAAAACCCGGGGGAAAAAAGTGTTTCCTTGTGTAATTTTTTTAAAACCTAAATTTTCAGCAGAATCGTAACTTTAATTATAACAAGTTAGAATGTTAAATTCGGCTGTGCCGAATCTTTTATACCCTACAACATGCAAAAAAAACAAAAAAAAATGCAGAGACGTTTCCTTTTTTTTGTGGGGGAGTCTGTAGTGGTAATTGGGGGGGGGGCAAATTTCCACTCGAATATGTGTTTAAAAGTTCATTGTTATGCTTTTTGCACTAAAGAAATACAAGTTTATCATTATTTAAAAAAAAAAAAATTATTCCACGCCCATAAAATGTCGGACCGAAAAAAAAACGACATTTCTAATTCTCTGGGTAAAAATCCAGGACCTTGAACTTCGTGTAGCACAAAAATGTGGCATTTGTTAAACAAAAACACAAAAAATCGTGTAAAAAAGTGGAATTTTTCAGAGGTTGGTTTAGTTCTTCAAGGGGAACTTTTTTACCCCTGGTTAGATTTTGTTTATTTACGAAACTTACTTGCCTAGGAACATAAGACATTTTCGTGCCAAATGTCGGGAGTCTAGCTCTTTTATTTTGGACTGTATCGTGTTAACTACAGATGGACAGACGGACGGACAGACGGACGGACGGACATCGCTAGAATGTCTTAGAATCCATCACTGATCATAAATATATATACTTTATGGGGTCCTAGACCGATATTTTGATGCGTTACACACGGAATGACAAAGTGAGTATACCCCCATACTCTAGTTGGAGGGTATAAAAATACGTAAAAAGAAGCATCGGTAAACCGACACAAAGTAACAAGTTATTTGAAAATTGCCAATGTTAAATTATTCGAACAGGTAAAAAAACCGATTAACTGTTAATTGATTGAATACCCTACCATTTATGTATACATGGGATTAGGCATTAACGCGAGGCAAAAAAGTCAATCAGAAGGTCATAAAACTACTTTCAAAATTATAAAATGCATTTTAAGAAAGTTGTTTTTATATCAAAATTTTAACCAAGTGCTCTGTTATACAATTTCAACAAATAACAGAATTATTTTTGCAGTTTTACTAATTTCTTGTTTGATTTCGAAAGATAAATATGATCGTTGTAACCATAAAAAATTAAATTTTATGATAAATAACTTTATCATAATTAAATCTAACATATTTCATATTGCTCAAGTTCTAAGAAATTTTTTCTGCTGATTCGATAGACATTTTGTTAGCAAACCATGTTTCAGGAAAATGTTCTTGTGTCTTAAATTCCATGTAATATTCTTCTGGTGTAGAATTTTTTTACTGATTTGAATAAAATTGCTCCATTTTGCAATATTTGACGGCTTCAGTCATGCTCAATTTTCCGTGGTGTTAAAAACCCAGCAAAACTTAGATTACCAAATAAGGTATAAAATAAAGGTATACAATTTTGGCACAAAAGACCCATAAGGGTCGCATTGCCGGCCGTTAGGGCTAGATCACCCCTTGAATAGTAAAAAGGTATAAAATAATGTATAGTAAATAATAAATATGAAACACATTTTTTCCAATAATCATGCATTACGTAACAAATTGTTAGTAAAGCATTATTTTTCACTTTAAAATAATATGTTGCGAAACAAATGTTTGGTAAGACATCCTAAAATAACGCTACAAATACCTGGTAATGTGTTATATAATCACCACCCATTACCAAAGTTTTTCTGGGATATTGTTGGGGCAAAAAACAACAAAGCTACAATCCCCTATTTTTTAACCAGATTTAAAACAAACGAAATCTTTGAAATTTAACTTCCAAAATTGAGGATATTAGCATTTAGTCTTATTGGATTTGCAGTAGACGTTTGTGTGTGTGTTTATATGTTTAAACATTCCAAAACCATTTAAATTGGTACCCAAAGATAACAAACAATGCCTGCTATTGAGTTGTGTTAACAAATGAGAATTTATGCGCCCACCGAACAAAAAAATACCAAATAGCAGCAGCAAAAATTTTTTTCATTCAATACGCTTTTCTAGTGCAATCAAACAATAGCAACTTTTTTGTTTTGTAAGATACAAGCAACAACAGCATAATGCATTGGCATCATATAACAGCAACATTATTTTTTTTTGTTGTGAAATTCTTCTGATAGTAGTGGCAAGAGAAATGTTAAAAGTGTCTGTAGTTGTGTATACATTTAAGATAATACTAAGGCTTTTGTTGAAGTGTATACATCAGACATGTGCATGAATGCATTTTCAAAAGTGGTTTAGAAACATGCTTAAAATTAAGAATGACAAAATCATTCTATTACGACCGTTCGAAACGAATGAAAATTCCGCCGTTTATGTTCATTTAAAACGAATGACAAATGAATTTTATAATTACAATGAAAATAAACATGGGAGTGTGTTAAATTCGGCTGTTCCCAATAATTCATAACCATGTAAAAAAATTAAAAAAAATAATAAAAAACAAGTGAAAGTGTTAAATTCGGCTGGGCCGAATCTATTATACCCTCCAACATGTAAAAAAATTAAAAAAAAATTTTGACAGGGGCGTTGTTTTAAGGGGGCAAGGTAGGGGGAGGGGTCGGTGAGCTGGGGTGACTCCTTGGACCCCACGGTATATGTTTACAAGTTCATTTTTGTCTGCTTTGTGCACTTAAGTGTTATAGTTTTATAATTATTTAAGTTATTTTTTATCCACGCCCCTAAAAGAAGGGCGGGGCAAAAAAAGGGTAATTTTTGATCCCCTGGGTCCAAGCTCAGGACTATTAACTTCTACGAACATAAAAATGTCTCATTTGGTTCACAAAGATACAAAAAAACGTCAATAAAATTAGCATTTTTAAGAGGTTGGTTTAGTTCTTCAAGGGGGAACTTTTTTCCCCCTGTTCCGATTTGGCCCATTTCCGAACTTAACCTGCCTAGGACCATAAGACATATTTATGCCAAACTTGAGGGGTCTAGCTCTTTTATTTTGGACTGCATCGTGTTAACTACAGACGGACGGACGGACAGACGGACGGACGGACGGACGGACATCGCTAGAATGTCTTAGAATCGATCACTGATCAATAATATATATACTTTATGGGGTCCCCGACCGATATTTCGATGCGTTACACACGGAATGACAAAGTGAGTATACCCCCATACTGTAGTTGGAGGGTATAAAAATCGGTCCGTTTTTTGGAGTGAGAAGGGGTCAGGAGGGTTTTAGTAGGACGTCTCTCCCCTCGCGAAAAATAGCAGCTCTTTTATCGTCGAGTTATATACAAACGGACGGACATATACTTTATGGGGTCCTCAAACACGGTGAGCCTCAGCGATGTTAAGGTTGAATTTAAGTGTCGACGAAAAGTGTAAACGCAGTTCGATTTAAATGTCACAAAACTGTTAATAGCGAAATCGTAGCTGCTCGCACTCGCGAGATATCGCGAAATTAGTGTTTTTGTATTTTCTAAAAATTTGACAATAAAGTTTTTTAAATATCTTCAAAAACTGAGTATACAGTTTTGATTGATTTTATTTACAAGTCACAAAACAGTTAACATCGAAATCATATCTTCTTAATTTCGCTAGAAATCGCAAAATTAAAAAATAAATAACAAATTGGAAAAAAATTTATTTTTCGCGTAAATTAACAGTCAAGATATTGATTTGTGCTGTTTTACCACCTTCAACCACGTAAAATTTAAACTGCATACAATATATTTGTCGTTTCTTGATTTGTTTCCTTTATTTAAGACACTAAAGAAAAAATAAATTAATCTATATATCACAAAATCCACCAGAAAACACATAAAAAATGCTATTTTCTGACCTTAGGTCTTTCAATTTTCTTTATATTAACGGTATGCATTCTCCATAAAGCTAATAAAACATATCCATTTTCAGTTTTTTAAATTTTAAAAAAATCGCGATTTTTTCGCGAATTTAATTTTCTTCAAAAATTTAAAAAATCAAAAAAGTATGTTAATTTGAAGAGCCATATCTTCTGAAGTATCTATCGGATTTCTACGATTCAAAAAGCGTTTGATTTAAAAGTTCGTCCTTTTTTATACCAATGCAATAAAAAAAAAGTTTTTCAAAAAAAAGTGCATTTTTGATGCAAATGCAATTTTTTGATGCATTTTTCTAAACTTTCTCCCCCTTCAATTTTTTTGAAACCTGCATAATTCGAAAATATGGCATTTTTTACACAAAATTGACTACCGTTTTTTTTGTGACGGCGTTTCAAAAAATTTTCGTGATTTTTTAAAACTACTTATTTGATTTTTTCCATACAAAAAATCAATTTAATGTTTATTTTGCAATTTTATCAAAAAAGTATGTAACTTTAAAAAGCCATTTCTTCGAAAGTATCTATCGGATTTCTACGACTCAAAAAGCATTCGATTCTGATTATCCGTTTTTATACCAATGCACTAACAAAAAATATTTTTTTAAAAAAATGCATTTTTGATGCAAATGCAATTTTTGGATGCATTTTTTAAAACTTTCTCCCCCTTCAATTTTTTTGAAACCTGCATAAATCAAAAACATAGCATTTTTTACATAAAATTGGGTACATTTTTTTTTGTGACGGCGTTTCACAAAATTTTCGTGATTTTTTTAAAAAATGCTTACGTAGTTTTTCCTTAGACTAAAATTTTTTTTTGTTATTTTATGAATTTTATGAAAAAATTGTATGGAAAAACCAATAAGGTATTTTTAAAAAAATTACAAAATTTTTACGAAACTCCGTCACAAAAAAAGCTGTACGCGATTTTGTGTAAAAAATGCTATATTTTCGATTTATGTAGGTTTAAAAAAAATTGAAGGGGGAGAAAGTTTTAAAAAATGCATTCAAAAAATGCATTTGCATCAAAAATGCACTTTTTTTTTTAAATATTTTTTTTTATTACATTAATATAAAGTAAGACTATCGTCTGAATCGAATGCTTTTTGAATTGAAGAAATTCGATAGATACTTCCGAAGATATGGCTATTCAAAGTAGCATACTTTTTTGATTTTTTCAATTTTTGAAGAAAATTAAATTCGCGAAAAAATCGCGATTTTTTTTAAATATAAAAAACTGAAAATGGAAATGTTTAATTGGCTCTATAGAGCACATGTGTACAAAAAATTAGATAAATTTGAAGACCCTCGGTCAGATTTTATAAAATCTTTGCTGGATTTCATGATATATAAAAATGGATGTGTGTATGTATGTGGGTATGTATGTATGTTCCGTATGGACTCGAAAACGGCTGGGCCGATTTTGATGAAATTTTCAGGGAATATTCTGAATAGCCTGGCGAGTAACACTGTCAAGTCGGATTTGTGATTTTCCGTCTGTGGGCGGAGGGGCGTGGCAAAATTAAATTTTTGCATTCCACCACTATGACGTCTATATATAAAAAACGGATGGGCCGATTTTGATGAAATTTATATTAAAGATAGTACTAACTGAGTGCTCACTATATGCCAAATTTGAGCGATATCGGACAAAGTAGCGTAAAATGACATGCAACTTTGTATTGAATTGAAAGTTATTTTAATAATGCAAAAAACGGCTATATATATGTTCCTCATGGACGCGAAAATGGCTGGACCGATCTTGATGAAATTTTCAGAGAATATTTAGAATAGCCCTGGGAGTAACACTGAGCAGTCAGATTTTTAATTTTTTGCGTGTGGGCGGAGGGGAGTGGCAAAATCGAATTTTTACATTGCACCACTAATGACATCTATATATAAAAAACGGATAAACCGATTTTGATGAAATTCAAACCAAAGATAGTACCAACCAAGTACTAACTATGTGCCAAATTAGAGCGTGATCGGACAAATGGGCGTAAAATGCCATGCTTTTTTGCCAGTGGGAGGAGGGGTGGGAAAAATCGAATTTTTACATTGCACCAATAATGACATCTATATATAAAAAACGGCTGGACCGATTTTGATGAAATTAAAACCAACGATATTACTAACTGTGTGCCAAATTAGAGCGTGATCGGGCAAATGGGCGTAAAATGCCATGCCCCTTTGTATTGAATTGAATTTTATTTCTGCATGCTCCGCAATAACGCAAAACTGTTGATTTGATTATAATAAAATTTTCAGCACTGATAGTATTAACCGAGTGCGGAACTATAGGCAATGTTATACTACGATTGGAAAAAGGGGCGTAAAATGCCACGCCCCTTTGTTCTATACTGGACATTGTCTGCCTGGTTCGCAATCAAACAAAAACTGCTGAACTGATTCTATTGACATTTTCACTACATACAGTGCTAACCAGGTAAGTATGTAGGCCATATAAGATCGTTATTGGAAAAAGGGATCAAAATTGCAACGCCCTTAGTACTATACTGCCACGATTGAACAAAGAGGCGTAAATTGACAAGCCCCTTTGTTTTATACTGAACGTTAATCACGCAAAAACGGATAAGCCGAATCTGTCACTACTGATAAAACTAACCGAACGGGAACTGTAGGTTTTATGTATAGCGCGATTCGGCAAAAGGGTTTACAATATCACTCCCGTTTTTCATAAATAAAAAGTTATTTCCTCCTCTTTCGCAATCACACAAAAACGACAAAACTGATGTCAATGAAATTTGCAGCACAGATAGTACTAATCGAGGATGCAGCATGGAACTTTAGAAATGCGTTAAATAACATGCCCCTTTGTACTATACTTAACGTTATGTCTGTCTGTTTCGAAATCACGCAAAAACGGCTGAACCGATTTTGTTGAGATTTCTCTATAGATAGTGCTAACTGAGGGTGGAACCAAAGGTTACTAGCTAGGCCCGGACCCGTGCTTTAATTTTGTCCGACACTATATTTAAATTAAGATGCAATATAAAACAGTTTTTTTCTTAGGGGCAGCAACGCGGACCGGGTATAGCTAGTAAATATTAAACCTTGAACAGTAATTTTGAAATTTCTCGTGAAATTGACCATCTATAATTTTTATGCTTGCAGTTTTATCAGCTTTAATAACCTCGAATTCAAACTGCATACCACATTTTTGTCATTAATTGAAGTAAATGTTTTTACAGACCAAAAATAACACAAAGTAATGCATAAATAATAGTTTAGCAATTTTTTTAGCGATATCTCGAAGAATTGAGCAGCTAGAATTTACATAATAACAGCCATATGACCTATGATCAATAGCAAGTCAAACTGCATTTCGTGTTTTTCAACAATGTTAAAGAAACTTCTTTTTTTAATCACAACAAGAAAAACCCCCCAAAAAGCTGTTTTCGCTATTTCTCGCGAAAGTGAGCAGCTATAATTTTTTTGTGGGCAGTTTTAATTTCTTCCAACATGCTTAAATCAAACTGCATATCACTTTTTTATCATTTCTAAAGAATCGGTTTTAAAATATAACTAAATAATAAAAAAAATTTAATTACGCGATATCTCGCGAAATTTGACACCTACAATTTCGATGTCGCCAGCTGTGTGGCCTTTGATCAAGCACAAGGAAAACTGCATACCATGTTTTTACGAAATTTAAAAAAAAAACCTATCCAAATATAAAAAAACGAAACAAAAACATAAAAAAATTCATTTGGCGATTTCTCGCGAACTAAAGAAGATACGATTTTGATGTTTACTGTTTTGTGACTTTTAAATAAGTTCAATTAAAATTGTATACTCAGTTTTTCCAAATTATTAAAAAACTTCATTAAAATTTTAGAAAATACAAAAATCCTAATTTCGCGTTGTCTCGCGAATGCGAACAGCTACGATTTCGCTTTTAACAGTTTTGTGACATTCTTGTATTCTTGTAATCTTGTAGAAATCGAACTGCGTTTACACTTTTCGTCGACACAAAAGTTCAACCTAAACATCGCTGAGGCTCACCGTGCAAACGATATTTTGATGCGTTAAAAATGAATGACAAAGTGAGTATACCACCATACTGTAGTTGGAGGATATAAAAAAAATTAAACGAATGAAGGAATCTTACAATTAAAACTATTTAAAAATACTGTACTTAGTCTGTAGCAAATAAATGAAATTATTTTTAACGAAATTTAATCCACGAAGTTTGGTTTTGACAAAAAAATCTTTGGTTTTACAATTTTTTTGACAAATTTATTTATTTTTTTTGCAAACATTTTTTTCTTAGAAATTTTTTTATTTTTATGCAATTTTTTTAAAGATTTTTGCTTTTATAAGGGTTCAAGTTGAAAAGGTGCAGAAAAAAAAATAATTTCTAAAAGCTAGTGTTATCATCAGTAGGATTTTAAATGTCGGTTTGTCTTGTTAATATATGTGATTATTTATAGTTGCTACAGAATAAATTCTGACAGTTTCCAATACTACATTCTATTTCTAGCAATCTCAACCTCAGCTCAAACTTTCGTTCAATTTTTTTGTCTCTTACATTCGCAATTTGTTTGAAAATTTTTTTTTTTTTGACAAAATTTTTTTTCTAAGCCCCAAACCCCCAGATTTTTTATATGGCTCTAAATGGGTGTATTTTCAAAGAAAAAAATATCAAAGAAATAAAAAATTGTAAAAAAAATATTGAGGAACTTATTTTTTTAATTTTATTTATTTTTGTTTTTTTTTTTTTAAGTTTTGTTATTTTTTTAATTTAAAACATTTTAAGTGCTCAGTGTAAATTAAAATTCGTTTTTTACCATCAAACACTGTATTTTAAAAGTTATGTACTCTGGAGCGAATGATTTGGGGTAAGTGAAGAAAGGAATGCTTACGTGCACATGTCTGGTAAAAACTAGTACTTGAAACTGATAACGCAATGTTTGAATAAGGGGATTATGGTATATTTTTTTCTTCTCATTGAAATAAGATCGATTGATCTCTATGTGTTTTGACCTCTTGAATTCAATTCCGCCATTAGAATTGAATTCTATCGTTGGGTTTTCTTATTATCTTACAAGGAAAGTCCTGCAAACTCCACAGAGCCCGCAAAGTTCGCAAAGTTAAATTAACTGATTTCTTTGAAATTTATACACAAGATAGATAAAAAAATCTAAGATCGAAGTGTATGAGCTTATTTGCATTGATTCTGTTTTTAAGAGCTAAACGGGGGTCAAGAATGAATCCGTTTTAAGTTATATTGACGTTTAGGTACTTTATATTGATGTCACATATCACAAAATCTTTTTTAGATTTCAACTCAGTGAAACTGAAATAAATGTTTAAAAAAACGGCAGTTTTTGGAATTTAGAAAAACTGTAAATGCAGTAGTGTAAACAAGACCTTGAACCATCACTGAGCAATGTTTAAGGATTACCCCACTATATCCGTAAAAGTTACAGAGGGTTAAAGTTGAAAAATCGATAAAAATGGCTTGAAATAATCCATAGTTTTTACCTTCTTTCGCTTTTTTTTTAAAGTTCTCCTTATATTTCAATCTTTTCCGGCATAACACAAAGTCAGTACATATAAGAGATTATTTTGATGTTGGTTTGATAGATGCTTCATCGCTTGGTGGGTTTATAAAAAATAAATTGCAAAAATTTTATGGCGTTTTTGAAAATTGTGCGAAATTTGCAAATTTGTTTCCTATTTTTTTTAGTAGCAATTATGTTCATTTTAATACACCAAAAGACGTGCCTTAACGAGTAAAACTGATTTGCTTTTTGACTTTTTACTTTAAGCCATTCTGAGCGGAAAGCGCGATGATTTTATCTAAACCTGTTTTGATCTGGCACACTCAAGGCTTTACACGAAATCGGATGAAATTTTTTTTAAATGAAAGTCCGATTGATGTGTCATCATAAAATCAGAGGCGTGTTAAAAAATTTGGATGATTATAGATTTTTGGGACCATATTAAATTTTCTTGTTATAAAAAAGCATCACCGATTTTTTTTTAAGCTACTGGTACAATGATACGATTTTCCGTGATTTTTTCAGTAATACCAACGCGCATTGCCTTAATATGTTATAAAAAATTGTGAAACTTTTCTTTTACCGCGAATTAATCGCGATTTTAGGTACTTAGATATTTTTTTTAAATGGTTTGGTCATTAAAGGGTTAAATTTATATCATATATTTTATAAGAAATGATATGTCCTGGCATGTTTTAATAACGCATGCAACAAATGTGTAGAAAAAAAAAAATCTTTAAAATATTTTTAAGATTTTTAAAACCGCTAAATCTTAAAATCGCCATAACTTTTGACCCCCTTGCACGATTTACTTGACGCGAACGAATTTCTTATTTCTTAGCTTCTAATATTAACGCCAGTTTTCATCGATGTGCCATCAAAACAAAAAATCACATCTTTTTTACCTCAAAATTTAAGTCTTAGACGGAACTCCTCATATACCAGATGGGTTTCATTCGAGAGGGAATTTTCTCGAATGTTTCTGATAAAAATATATTGTTACTATTTAATACTTGACTTGAATATTACTGCAATATATCTCAAAACAATTAAAGTTGTTATATTTAATTTATTAGAACTTAATATTGTTATGCCATCTACACATATTTTTGTGAATGTAATGTTACAGCAACATGTTTGTTGTGCAATCGTTTTGATATAAAAAATATGTGTATACAAAAATTTAAAAATTGTTTAAACTTCTTTCCCTATTCTTTCCTTCTTCAAAGATCCTAGAGCATAATCATTATGAATGTGAATAGATCCACCAGAATTTCTACAGTAATGTTGCCTATAATTTCCCTTCTAAGTATAACAATGATGTTTTTCATCACACAAACTTCCTACATCCACTATTTGAAGCCATGTGTGGTTTTCCACAGCCTTTATTTTGTCTGTTTTTAAGTGTTATAATGACAACAATACAACACGCATGAAAATATGAAATTTTTAACTGCAAATATTTTTGTATTGAAATCATTCATTTGCCATTTGTAGGATAGATTTAATATGCAGTTGCGACTCACATAACTGTATGATGGCATGGTAACATTCAATTGAATTTTGCTGGTTGGCCATTATTAAAACCATCGTTATATGTAGCTGCATCTATACAACACTATGCTTTGGAGGCATATTACGCTAAATGGATAATTACCAGAGGGCCCATAGCCTTAAGGGGGCAATATATTTGAGATATGTATGATATGATAATGGCTAAATTTTACTTACATGTTGCATATTTTGGGGGATATTTGTGGGAAAAAATAATTTTAATAAGAATCGGGGAATAAACGAAAAATGTTAAAGATAAAGAAAAATTTTCTATCGAAAAATACCTAATAAATTTTTTAAAAGAAAAAAATATATAAAAATGGCTAAAAATTTTTTCACAAAAAACAATCTATATATATAAAAATGGATGTGTGTATGTATGTGGGTATGTTCCGTATGGACTCGATTACTGATGAAATTTTCAGGGAATATTCAGAATAGCCTGGCGAGTAACACTGTGAAGTCGGATTTTTGATTTTCCGTCTGTGGGCGGAGGCGCGTGGCAAAATCAAATTTTTGCATTCCACCACTAATGACATCTATATATAAAAAACAAATTTGAGCGTTATCGGACAAAGTAGCGTAAAATGCCATGCAACTTTGTATTGAATTGAAAGTTATTTCAATAATGCAAAAAACGGCTATATGTATGTTCCTTATGGACGCGAAAATGGCTGGATTGATCTTGATAAAATTTTCAGGGAATATTCAGAATAGCCTAGGGAGTAACACTGTGCAGTCAGATTTTTAATTTTTTTCGTGTGGGCGGAGGGGCGTGGCAAAATCGAATTTTTACATTGCACCACTAATGACATCTATATATAAAAAACGGATGAACCGATTTTGATGAAATTTAAACCAAAGATATTACTAACTATATGCCTAGTACTAACTATATGCCAAATTAGAGCATGATCGGACAAATAGGCGTAAAATGCCATGCTTTTTTGCCAGTGGGCGGAGGGGTGGGCAAAATCGAATTTTACATTGCACCACTAATGACTTCTATATATAAAAAACGGCTCGACCGATTTCGATGAAATTTAAACCAACGATAGTACTGACCAAGTACTAACTGTGTGCCAAATTAGGGGCGTAGGTATGTTTTGAAAAAATGTTGTAGGGTAAAAATAAATGGGGGTCGGTCTCACTAATGACCCCTCTCGGACGCACCATTGGACCGGCAGAAGCTGATTAAATAAAACAAATTTACAAAAAATAAAAAATAAAAAAAATTGTATGGGGACCGCCTTAACAGTTAAAGATAGAGGGTAGGTGTGCTCAGAAAAAATGTTTGGACTAAAAAAATATTGTGGGTCGGTCATACATTTTGTTGCTCTAAGGCCACTTTTAGGGCAGTTAGAGCGGTTGGAACAAATTTAAAAAAATGTCGTTTTGTGTGGGAGCCCCCTTAGAAATTGGAGATAGGGTATTAGTTTGTTCCAAAGAAATGTTAAGACGTAAAAATTAATGGGAGTCGGTCTTATAAAGGACCCCTCTATGACGCACCATTGGAGCAGTAGAAATGATTTTAAGATTGAAAAATTACAATAAATTTTTTTCAAAAAATTTTAAAAAATAGTAATAATCGTTATCCCACGATCTTCCTGGGCAAAAAATTTGTAGAATTGATAGAAGTTTTATACAGAAAAATTTCAAAAAAATCGAAGAGTACAAACATTTTCAAAAATGAGATTTAAATTTTAAAACTTAAAAATCGCATACTAGAGCGCTTTTAAGATTTTTTTGGGATTTTTTTTTAGAAAGTACGTAAAAAACCAAAAATTTTGAAAAAAAAAATTTGAAATTTGGACCATCATTGAAGAAGTAATGATTAAAAGAAGTTTGAGTAAAGGAACAAACTACCAATTTTTAAAAATTCGATATCTTTTGAACGGGTCATCAAAAAAATCTGAAAATTTACCACGAAGGAGTTTTCGAAGGGTGCTAAAAACTGTAAACAAATTGGGAAAATCTTAAAAAAAAAGTTTTTCAAAGTGTCCGATTTCACATGGAATGCCCCATACATACTTAAATAATATTATACATTTTTAAATAATGGTTTTATTAGCTTGAAATTTGGAATGTAGAATCCCATGCTTAAATAAAGGTCATAAAAACTTAAATTAGGAATGTAGGATCGAACAACAGAAAAAAAATCTGTAAAAAGTACTTTTTTGAAATTTCGATTCTATAAAGGCTCTTTAAGGAGTTAAAGGGGTACTTTTTATATTTTCTGAAATAAAATAAGGGGCAAAATGATTCTTTTTAATTTAATGATCTTATCCCTAGAAACTCTTTTGTTATTTAACGGATACTATTCGAAAAGGAATGAACACCACACCGAATCATATTTTATACAAGTTGATCTTTTTTAATGCAAAAACATCCACCATTATTAGGATTAAATTGCTTATAAATATATATTGTGTTATATATCATTATGTATTGCATCATATAAAAATTTTTACTCGGGCATTGAAAGAAGTTGAGTGGAGCAGGGAACCAAATGGAATAGAATAGGGAACGAAATGGAATAAAACTGGGAACGAATTCAAATGAAAATGTTTTCATTTTTTATACCCTCCACTCTAGTGATAGAGGGTATATATAAGTTTGTCATTCCGTTTGTAACACCTCGAAATATTGGTCTAGGACCCCATAAAGTATATATATTTATGATCCTCGATCGATTTTAAGTCGATCTAGCAATGTCCGTCCGTCCGTCCGTCCGTCCGTCCGTCCGTCTGTCTGTCTGTCCGTAGAAAACACGCTAACTTTTGAAAGACTTTACAGAGGCTACTGAAGTTTGGCATATATGTTTGTTATTTACCTGGTCAGGTTGGAATTGCAATCCAGCCAAATCGGTCCAGTGGTTCAAAAGTTATGAGCAAAAGAGTAAATTTTGGCAAGGGTGTTTCGCGAATTTACGAGATAAAAAACACGATAACTTTCGAAAGACAATCATGAGGCCACTGAAGCATTGCATGTATCTTTGCCGTTCCCCGGGTCTGTTTGGTTTTAAATTTCAGCTCAATCGGTCCAGTGGTTCAAAAGTTATAAGCAAAACCCTGAATTTCAGATTAGTTTCAACTAAAATGCCACGTGTTTTAACAAGTTTTAAAAACATTGGTGGTAACTTAACAATGCGTTTCAAACTTGTTTAGTTTTAACGCAATGCTTTTTAAACTTGTTTAGTTGTAAAAGTATTGGTAACTTAAAAATTACACTCGAAAAAAATTTTACACTCAAAAAAAATTTTACACTCAAAAAAATTTTACACTAAAAAAAAAAATAGTTTTTTTTTTTTACAAAAATTGCAATATTTTGTGTACATACGTACGTGCATTCACTCAGAAATATTTTTACAGTAAAAAAAACATTGCACTCGAAAAAAATTTTACACTCAAAAAATAAAATTAGTAATTTTTTTTTTTAAATGAAAAAAAAAGGGTTTTTTACTCAAAATAAAATATTTCTGATCAAAATTGTTAATTTGTTCACGTTTAAAAATGTACTATCCTTTAAAAAATGCATTGTGGAGGGTATTCATTAGGGATATAACCAAAATAGGAACCTATCATAATCGTATGGGCAATTTTATACTGATAACAAAAAACGGTATCCGGGGACATTTTGGTCCAAAAACCTTCGGCACCGATTGCAATTTCTAAAACACCATAAATTTACATTTTTTTATGTTTTATGGTGGGATTCCTTCCTATCCACTGTTTTTTGGCTTTTTGTCGTTTTACAACAAAAATAAAACAATAACAAATTTATAAAATGGTTTTCGACACTAGAAATACGGGTTTTCCGAATAATTAAAAAAAAATATTAGCGAAAACTTCATCGCGATCGGTGCCGAACCTTTTTTAACATTCGCGAAAAAAAGAACACACATTTCTTCTTGATTTTTCATCTACATTCTCAATATGATAGGTCCTTTTCGATATTTGCAAAAAAACGCAAATGGTTATATCCCTAGTATTCACAGATTCGGCAAAGTCGAATTTAACTTTTCTACTTGTTTCTTTCTGAAATTAACAAAAAAATTAATTATTTCTTCAAACTTCGGTAAAATTAAGGCTAAATTGTCGATATATCGATTAATAGTTCTATGGCTATATTCAGATTGAGAAATGTTGTATTTTGAATTAATAAGTCATTTATTTACTTTTAATTATAAACCAAAAAGAATGAAATCCTCCAAACAACTTTTTTAAAAAGCTCAAAATTTGCAAACTACACTCAAAAATTATGTAGGTAAATTCCAGTGAATATTAATTTAAAACAAATGAAATTTTATTTAAAAAACATTTCACTGATTTTTCTTTTAAAATAAAATCATATTACAGTCAATTTTTAATGTTAATTTAATGACTTACAAAAACATTAAAAAACTAATGAATGTTCTCTTATTTTGCATTAAAAAACATTAAAACTATAGAAGAAATTTTGTACTGACAAAATTAAAAGTAACGAAAAATTAATTTTTAAGACAGTATTTTTTTAAACTACAGAAAAATTTAAAAAACAAGAAATCCTCAATAAAATAAGTGATTTTTCATATAAATAAAATAACCGAGCTCGAGGTCTAAAATAACCGACCTCGAGCTCGGATATTTTATTTTTATTACAAATTAAAAGTCGAATAAATACAACATTAAATTTAAGTGATTTTTCTTTTAAAACAACTGACTGCTTTAAAAAAAAAAAAACTACATACATTTAATATCATAATTTTCTTAGTGGAACAATATCTTGAAAACTGTTCTACTTGTGAAACCTTGGACTTAATTTTCGGATTTAGCACGAGATTTTGCATTGAAAATAAATGCAAAATGTTGTGGATAAAAATCTTTGTAAACTAGGGTTATTACTTAAAACTAAAAGCAAGCTTGATTTGTTTTTCCAACAATGTTTCTGAGATTTCCTTAAATTTGTCTAAATTTTTCTAATCATTTTCTTTTTTAAGTTTAATACATTTTCCAGAATTTGTTTGATTTTTTTTCTAAAGCTTTAAAAAATTATAGTATGTTTAATCGACGCTTAAAATGTTTTCGCTCTTTAAAGGGTAAAAGAAAGTCGATCTTAATGAAATTTAATTTTATTTATTTTTCTTTTAAACTCCATTTCATAGTAATTTTTTTTTTTCATATGAAAAATAAAATAAAAAAAATATTTAAGTAAACACAAACCCTGTTAAAGGACTTGCTACAAGTTGTTATGTTGCCTGGGTGATTGTTAGCTCATATGTGTTTTTCTTTGTTATTGTTCGTGTTAGTGTTTATATGTTTGAGTGTAAGCAGTTAGAGTGTTGACTATATATGTATGCGTATGTATGTGTGTATGTATTATATTTATTCCCTTAGGCACTTTTGTAATCAAAACGACCAACTTAAGGCGTCATGATGAAATTGAAACCCTTTTATAAACATCGACATAACAACCAACCAACCTTTACACACACATACACCCATAAAATGAAAATTCGTTATTGTATAAAATCACCTCTAAACTCATGCTTTGCGTTTTTTTTTTTTTGGTTTTTCTCCTGTCATCCTGCAAGGATATCATATTAAACACAATATGCGTTTTACTTTCTTTTGGATAACTCATCGTAGTGGTATTTTTCTTTAGAGTTTTTTTTTGTTGTTAAGGATTCAACAGCTAGGCTGTGTGCTGTTTATCGTTGGAAATATATTTTTTTTGAAAATTTCTTACTAACACATTTATGTACTCGTATGCTCATAAAGGATATGTCGCTCCTAAATATTATTACAGGAAACATTTAAACCCTTGTTAAAAAGTTGGTTTCTTTTCTTTTACAGTTTTCTTTTTTTCTCTTTTTTTTTTAAACATATTTGACAGTTATTTAACGTTATATGATTTATAAACTCATATTCATTTAAGTCTTCCTTTTTAATGTTTTTTGTTTTTTTTTTGTAATTTTTCTACCCACTTTAATATGACTCTTCAACTTTATATTTTATATGCATGTGTATATCAAGACAATTTATTATTGAAATTTTAATATTGATGTTTAAAGATGAAGAAACTTAATACAATACAAAGAGTATCCATGTAGTACTTAAACTGTCATGAACTTGATGGAAGAGATTTTCAAGGAAAAAATATATATAAAATATATTGAAGATTTAAGATAAACACATTCTTTCAAAAAAGATAATAACAATTGTTTAAAGTTAATGTTAAGCTATATTTAAAACAAAAAAAGGGTTGATTTGCTTTTAGGGAAATTTGTTTTTCAAGAAAAATAAAGTTTTTGTTTAGGAAAAAATGAATTAGAACTTAAGAAATTTAAAAAAAGTTCTGACACTTATTCTGTATAAAAAATTTTTATTTTTTAGAAGAATAATTTCTCAGGATCTAAAAAAAATAAGGAAAATGTATAATAAAACTATTTTTTTCGCGCTGAATTCGATAATGAAGTCCAAAGTTTCAAAACTAGAACAGCTTTCAAGATATCCCCAACTTTTTAAATTTTGAACTTTTTAAAAAATAGTTTTACATACACTCAAAAAAAAATATTCTAGTGATGAAGAAAAAAGAAGAAAGAAAAGAAAGAAAAAGAAGGAAGAAGGAACTTTTCTAAAGACTTTTCTCGATTAATCTCGAATTCGGAAAATTTTTCATAGAAAAAATTCGGAAAATTTTTATAGGAAAAATTTGAAAATTTTTAAAAGAAAAATGTGACTTAATATGAAAATTGATATAAGAAGTGACCCGAATCATTAAATTAGATGAAAAATGTGACTTAAGCGCTTAAAGGAGGTACTTATTAGAGCGGAGTGAATTGTTTGGAGCAAATTTTTTTTACAAAATCGTCTAGGATATTTGGATTCTGCATAAAATTCAAAGAAAAAATGCCGAACAAACCATGTCTCAAAAATCAGTTTTGACCCCCCCCCCCCCCCAATTTTCAAAAATAGTTTTGCACAGTATACGCCTTTTCCATTAATCAGCACGAGAAAAAGGATATTTTTTGACCTCGGATCTTTAGATTGTGTACATAGATACACTATGGAGCCATTTAGATATTCCCATTTACAGTTTTAATAAATTCCAAAATCTCGCGATTTTATTCGCGATTTTAATTTTTTAAAAATCACAAAATATGAAAAAGAAGTGTAGTTTGATGAGCGATAACTTCTTAAGTAAATATCCGATTTTTAAAATTAAAATTGAAATTAAAAGCTTAAGTCCTCTACATTAAACTTGAAAGTTAAAAAAAATAGTGTTATTAAAAAATGCATTTAAATGCAAATGCATTTTTTTAGTGCATTTTCGTCAACTTTCACCTCTTTTAATTTTTTTTTTAATTAACATATTATGAAAGTATGTCATTTTTACAAAAAAATCAGTCATCATTTTCACAAAATTCTTCTATTTTTAATATTTTTTTTTTAAATTATGCCCATATAAAAAGATTTTTTTTTTTATTTTTTTTTTTATTTCGTTAATAAATGATTTTAGTATTTTCAAATCGTTTATTGATGTACTTTGAAGATCTTTAACTCCTTAAGTAAACATCGGATTTTGATAATCAAAATTGAAATTGAAAGCTAAAATCCTCTACTTTAAACGAAAAAGTTTTAAAAAATTGTGGCAATAAAAGAATGGTGTAGTTTACCACTTTTTAATTTTTTGTGGATTTTTTAATAAAGGAAAAATCTGAAAACCCAAGTCAAGATTTTTATTTTTAGTGCCCTCTAGCGGCGGTTTAGAGCAAAATAAATATCAAATATGGATTCCCCGTACCCAAAAATACCAGGTACACCTCTAAATACAAAATAAAAGCAAAATTTATTAGTAAAACAATATATTCCAAATAATAAGCCCAGCTAAAAAAGTCGTATATCATGCAAAACTATTTTTGAAAATTGGGGGGGGGGGGGGGGGGGTCAAAACTGATTTTTGAGACATGGTTTGTTCGGCATTTTTTCTTAGAGTTTTATGCAGAATCCGAATATGCTAGACGATTTTGTCGAAAAAAATTACTCCGCCCTAGTACTTGTATTTTTTGAATTTGAGAATTCTTCTACAAAAATCCGTAAAATATAATGTTTGAGGATTGAGAATTCTTCTACAAAAATCCGTAAAATAAAATGTTTGAGGATTAAAAAATTGTTCTTTGTATGAATCTGAGACTTTTTCATAGACAAAAATGTCTGGGATTTTAGACTTACAGGCCTTTTCACAATTCTGACTGGTTATGACTAATTTTATTACTTTCAAATTAAATATTCCCTGTGTTTGTTGTAAACACAATTATGAAAAGTCTCAAAATTTAAAATTATTTGTCAATTTTCAGACGATGTGTGTTTTTGAAATTTTTAAAACAAAAATTTGATTTTTTTATGATTGGTTACAACAACCACATTGCAAAAATTGAGTAATGATGGAGTTATTGCTATCTTCTATGAATCGGTCTCTTATTCTACTTATAGGAAAAAGGTCACAAAATCTGAGACTTTTTGTATAGAAAAAGGAACATAAAAACTCTAAAATTTTTTACATCCTCAAACATTTTCTTTTTCGGATTTTTGTAGAAGAATTCCCACATTCTAAAAGTCTCAAACTAACACTTTTTCTAAAGGCAAAAGGTCTCAGAATTTGAGAATTTTTCTATTCAAAAAAGGACTAAGAATCTGAGACTTTTACGGTCTCAGAATCTCTGAATTTGAGACTTATTTTAAGGAAAAAGGTCTCCGAATCTGAGACTTAAAAAAAAAAAAAAAAAAGTTTGAAACTTTTTATTGTTAACAAAAAATTCTCAGAAGTTAAAACTTACTCAAAAAAGAAGGTCGCAGAATCTGAAAGTTTTTCTATGGGAAAAATGTCTTAAAATGTAAGATTTTTTTCCTATAGGAATAATATCTTAGAATCTTAGACTTTTTCTATAGTAAAAATGTCTCAGAATCTATGACTTTTTTTTATAACAAAAAGATATCAAAATCTGAGACGTTTCCTTTTGAAAAAAAGGGCCAGAATCTTAAACATTTTCATATAAGAAAAAGGTCTCAGAATCTGAGAATTTTTCTATTGGAAAACGTCTCAAAATCTGAAATTTTTCTTTAGGAAAGGGTCTTATACTTTTTCTAAAGAAAAAAGGTCCCACAATCTGAGACTTTTTATAAAGAAAAAATTTCTAAAAATCTAAGACTTGTGAAAAAGGTCATAGGATCTGAGAAATGCCTCAGAATCTATGACTTTTTTATAACAAAAAGGTCTCAAAATCTGAGACGTTTTCTTTAGAAAAAAAGTGCCAGAATCTTAAAAATTTTTATATAAGAAAATGGTCTCAGAATCTAAGAATTTTTCTATTGGCAACCTCTAAAAATCTGGGAATTTTTCTTTAGGAAAGGGTCTTATACTATTTCTAAATAAAAAAGGTCTCACAATCTGAGACTTTTTATAAAGAAAAAAATTTCTAAAAATCTAAGACTTGTGAAAAAGGTCAGAGAATCTGAGACTTTTTCTTTAGGAAAAAGGTCGAAGAATCTCAGACCTTTTCTATAGGAAAAAGGTCGAAGAATCTCAGAACTTTTCTATAGGAAAAAGGTGTAAGAATCTGAGACTTTCTATAGGAAAAAGGTCTGAGAATCTGAGAATTTTTCTATATGAAAAAGGTCTGGGAATCTAAAGGTCTCAAAATCTGAGACTTTTTCTATAGGAAACGGTCTAAGATTCTCAGATTTTGGTTTCTACACTTATTAATAATCAAACCTAGTTTCTATAGTATACTTAATTAGAAAAGTTTCAATATATAATTTAAACAATTATAAAAGTTAAATTCGACTTGGCCGAATCTATGAATACCCTCCCCAATGCCCTTTTTAAAGGATAGTAAATTTTTTAACGTGAAAAAAAAATAACAATTGTGATTAGAAATATTTAATTTTGAGAAAAAACTTTTTTTTGTAATTTTTGTAAAAAAAATTAAAAATTACTATTTTTTTTTTTTGGACTGTAAAATTTTTTTCGAGTGTAAACTTTTTTTAGTGTAATAATATTTCTGAGTGGCAAAAATACATTTTAAAGTAATTTTGTGACTTACCAATGGGTACGTTCAGCAGAGAAAGCTGCTACTCAGCTGCTACTCAACATTCTGCTGAACGGTTTGATTTTTGACATTTCAGTCAACATGTTGAGTGAGCGCTTCTCATCACTAGTAGCGTACACAATTTATGCTACATTTGATCACAAACTGATAAATAAGCTGTTTTAATGAAATTATTTATTTTTTTGGACGTTATTCAAAGAAGTAAACACAACAAATCATAAAAAAGTATTTTTTACAGCAAAAAATAAATGAAAGCGTCAAAAAAAAATATTCCAATATTTTAAAAAATTCACAAAAAAAATGAGTTCAGCAGATTCAACTAATCAAAACATGCTACATCTCAACTGTTGAGTAGCAGGTTTCTCTGCTGAACACGCTCAATGTAAGTCCCGATTGGCCTGAAATTTAGCAAGAATGAGAAAAGGAGAACGAGAAATATATATGTCAATCTTCAGCGCCTTCAAAAGTGACGTCCGAAAGTTAGCGTGTTTTGTATCTCGTAAATCCGTGAAAAACCCTTGCCAAAATTCACTCTTTTGCTCATAACTTTTGAACCACTAGACCGATTTTACTGGATTTCAATATCAACCTGACCAGGTAAATGCCCAATATATTTGCCGAACTTCATGAGCCTCCGTAAAGTCTTTCAAAAGTGTTTTCAACAGACAGACAGACGGACGGACGGACATCGCTAGATCGTCTTAAAATCGATCGAGGATCATGAATATATATACTTTATGGGGTCCTAGACCAATATTTCGAAAGAATAGAAAATTGGAGGGTATAAAAAATATGTAGGTAATTTATTAAGCCTAAATTTAAGCTTGCTAGCGTCTTGATTGAGTAATTAATAAATGTGCTACGAGGGTCGATCTGGAAAATCAAATTTTTTATAGACATTTTTCACAACATTTTTAAAAAATAATTCTAACAATAAGTGGATTTTTTTCAAGTTCACGCACTAAAAATTAAACAAATGGTCTAATACTTTTCATTCAGTCATCTACAAATTTTTCCAACAACCCAAACAAAAAATTTAATTTTTTTAATAAAGTAGAAAAAAATCGCAATTTTGACCTCCAATTCGTTTGACCACTAATATTTTGAAAACAAAGAAAATATGTTATTGTTTACTTATACTAGTACACCTAAGTGTATGGTAATGAGGTATTAAAATAATTAAATTTTTTTTTGTTAAAAAAAAAATAGTGGTCATTAGAATTGGTGGTCAAAAAATGCGCATTTCTGCTACTTTTTTTTAATTTATAATGTTTGAACTTAGAAAAAATCGACTTAAAAATATTTTTAATAAATTTTCAGAAAAATGTCTTTAAATAATTTAATTTTCCAGATCGACCCTCGTAGCACATTTATTTTTTACTCAATCTGCATATACTTTAGAAACGTTTCTAATTACTTGTCAACCAGTGTATGTTTTGGTTTCATTCAAACCACTATTAAACAAAGTAATCGACTTACTTCCAACAACTTATTGTTCACCGTTTATTTAAAAGTTGTTTCATTTATAGCATGAATTAATTTTTAAATAAAATAAAAACTTTGTTTTTTTTTTCATTTTATTCAATTTTTAGCTTTTAATTTGAAAAAGTACCAATTTTAATATTCTGCATTGCGACACAAAAATTACTTGTTTTTTTTGTTGCTTCTCTTACTTTCAACCAAAAAATGGTTCAGTACTATTTTCCTTTCAATTTTTTTTGCAACACAACAACACAAAACAGGAATAACAACACAACCCAACCTTTTGCCAAAATAAAAACATCAGGGAGTAAAAAAAGGAAATAAAACAAGTAAGAAAGTTATAGTCGGTCAAGACCGACCATATGATACCCCACACCAGTGTTTTCCGGAAAATGGGTCCCAAGTCCAAACATGGACCGATTGTATCTGTCTTTTGTTAGATCTTTATTTAGTGTAGAAAACACACACAGATCAATTTTAAGTGGAATTGGTTAATTTTTTTGTCAATAGAACAATTTAACTGAAAATTTTTATATGGGGGACTAAGTCCAAAAATGGTCCAATTATATTCCGATTTGATAAGGTTGCTAAAGTACACGTTTAGCACCTAAAAATAATTTTTTTTATCAAATATTTCCATTCTTATGAATTTTGAGGGAATTATGTGGATATCGGGAAGGTGGTTTGTATGGGGACTACCAGAAGGACTGACCCGATTCCTTTGAAATTTGGAATGGTGATTTGTGCATACAAAATTTGATTACTTGCTGAATTTCAAAGCGATATCTATTATAATACGGTTATTAGAGTCATTAAAGCCGAATCCAAAGGGGGCGTTTGTATGGGGGCTAGGTCTTAACATGGACCGATTTTCTCCAATTTCAACGGACAGACGGACGGACGGACGGACATCGCTAAATCGACTCAAAAAGTTATTCTGAGTCGATCGGTATACTTGAAGGTAGGTCTAGGACCAATATTTCGGGTAGTTACAAACATCAGCACAAACTCAATATACCCTGTACCACAGAGTGGTGTAGGGTATAAAAATATATATGTATGTGTATAAAATCCCAAAAATGAAAAGAAAAATTAAATTAATTGAACAATGTTAAGTACAACATGAAAATCAACAACAAAAATACTGTGAAAAGTTCATTTGCACTCACAGCCACTACAAGTTGTATAAACACGCTGAGTTTATATGTATAAAAAAAGGATGCACTTACACTCATACATGTACAAAAACAGGTTATTCTTACATACTTACACAAACACATACATACAAATATAAATAAAAACAGGAAACCACATAACGTGGGACGATGATGAAGCGAACTGAAGACGAGTGTAAAATTTTAAAAAGTATTTTAAAATGTCAGGACATATAAACAACAACAATGTTTGTAAATACTAAAGAAACAGGGAAATATATCGTTTACTCAAAAGTAAATGGACGTAAAGGGTATAATGAGTGTCAGGGAACTATATTATATATTTTTTTCTACACTCAAAAGTAAAATTCTGTCTGAATTTCTTGTAAGTTTTATTGCGCCAAAAAATTTGTAAATTTACAATTTTATTGGTAAAAAGCTTGTAAAATTACAAAAATCTCGTAATTTTTAGTAGGAATTCTAGTAAAATAGGAGGTAGCAAAAAATTTAGTAAAGTCAAGAGACCTCCTTGTAAGTTTTATCGTGTCAAAAAATTATAAATTTACAATTGTATTGTATTTTATATTTTTAGCTTTAAAACAAGTTGGAGGGTTTCAATGATACGACACAGTCGAATTTAACACTCTCCATTATTTTTTTTTTGTGTCTCATACAAAATTCATTTTTATAATATTTTTCATTGTTGATTTATCAATCCAAATACCTCTACATCTGTTTTCAATTCCTTTGTCGATATACTTCTGTCTTTGTAAGTAGCCTTCATCAGCCAGTGACTTACAAAAACATTCACACTAGCATATGTTCAAAAATGTTTCAAACAGGAAGAATTTCTCTCTTCTTTTTATTTAATTTTCTTTTACTTTTAAAATTTGTAACATGTCAATTTGTTTTTGTTTTACCATTGAAATTTTCAAAAGTAGCCTTAACTTATACTATGTAAAATCAACATAAAAGGAGTGCCCTTTAATTTGTTTAACAAATTGTTTAAACAAAAAAAAAATAAGAGAACTGAAAGGTCAAAGACTATCAATACTTAAAGATATATGAAGTCTCCCTTCTTCTGTTAAACCCTCTCTTAAATTCCCTTTGCTAAGTCCGCCATCGAACTGGACGTTTGATCAAACCAAAAAAAATCCCTTAAGTTCGATATAAAAAAAGAAAAAGTGTTGCAATTTGGCGATTTGCAGACTATAGCTAGCGTTTTTTTTTCATCTAGCTGTAAAAAAAGTTTTTTTTTTTGTGGATTATCGGGAAATCCAATGACTTTTTATTTGCTGACAATTTGTTTTAAACACTTTTAAAGGTATTTCTTAAATAATATTACCATAATAATTCTAAATTGATACATTTTTTCAAAATTTATTAAGCGCCTTTTCGATATAAAAAGTTAGCATTATTTGTCAAACTAACAATGTTAATTTAACATTATCGTATTTTCCTCGTCTAACAGTTTTCGTACCTTCTGTTAAAAAGTTTCAAAATATTAAGAGCGGGAGACAAAGGGCTTGGAAAGGTGCCTTTTGTTAACATTTCATTTACAACATTTTGTATAAATTTATTTATTTTCAGGTGTTCGTATGTTGGACGGCAAAGTTAATGATGTTGTTGAAGCTCAAGCCTTAAGTTTAAATCCTTCACACATTGATATCTATAGTGCTTCATGGGGTCCCGAGGATGATGGTTCAACGGTAGATGGCCCTGGTCCCTTAGCTAGGCGTGCTTTTATATATGGTGTAACTAGTGGTCGTCAAGGCAAAGGATCCATTTTTGTATGGGCTTCTGGTAATGGTGGTCGTTATACTGACTCTTGTAATTGCGATGGTTACACTAACTCAATTTTTACTCTATCGATTTCATCGGCTACACAAGGAGGGTGAGTATGAAGAATTTTTTTAGAAATGTATAAAAACCAATGTATAGAAAAAGACGCAGATTCTTTAACATTTTTCTATACAGAAAAACACTTAGATTTTGAGATATTTTTCCTTTATAGAAAAGTCTCATATTCTGAAATTTTGTTTTTATATAGAAAAAGTCTCAGATTCTGAGACATTTTTCTAATATAGAAAAAGTCTCAGATTCTGAGACATTTTTCTTATATAGAAAAAGTCTCAGATTCTGAGACGTTTTTTCTATATAGAAAAAGTCGCAGATTCTGAGACATTTTTCTATATTCAAAAAGTCTCAGATTCTGAGAAATTTTTCCTATATACTTAGATAAAGCTTTAGATTCTGAGACATTTTTCTATATAGAAAAAGTCGCAGATTCTGAGATATTTATCCTATTCTGAGACATTTTTTCTATATAGAAAAAGTCTCAGATTCTGAGACATTTTCTCTATATCGAAAAAGTCTCAGATTCTGAGACTTTTTTTCAGATTCTGAGAAAAAGTCGCAGATTCTGAGATATTTATCCTATCCTATTTTGAGACATTTTTTCTATTTAGAAAAAGTCTCAGATTCTGAGACATTTTTTCTATATAGAAAAAGTCTCAGATTCTGAGACATTTTCTCTACATAGAAAAAGTCTCTGATTCTGAGACATTTTTTCTTTATTGAAAAAAAGTCTCAGATTCTGAGCCATTGTTCTTATATAGAAGAATTCTCAGACTCTGAGACATTTTTTTTTATAGAAAAAGTCTCAGATTCTGAGACATTTTTCTTATGTTCTAAGATCTCAGATTCCGAGACATTTTTCTTATATAGAAAAAGTTTTAGATTCTGAGACATTCTTCCTGTATAGAAAAAATCTTTTTCTGACACATTTTTCGTATAAAGGAAAATTCTCACAATCTGAGACAAAATCTCAGATTCTAATTCATTTTTCCGATTGAGAAAAATTTAAGATTCATTGACATTTTTCCTATATAGAAAAAAAAATTGTTTTCTTACTGAAAAGTGTCACATCCAACAACAATTTGTCACTTCGCATATAACGCATAGAAATATCGGTCCGAGACTCCATAATACATTATTAATCCATAAGCGATTCTAAGACTTTCTAAAAATGTCTGTCCATCCATCTGTTTATAATACGATGTAGTCAATTATAAAAGAGCTAGACTCCAGAAGTGTGGCACGAATATAGTATATCTTTTGGTCCTCTCCAGGTTAAGTACGAAAATTCGCAAAATTGGACCATTTGGAAAAAATTTCAATAATTTGTTTCGCATTTCTTTTTAATTAAAAAATATTTTTCATTTAATCAACCATTAAATTAATAGCCTATTTAAAAATTCATAAACAACAATACTCTGCAAATTGTATAAAAACGACAACTTTTCATAATGTTTAATTAAAAAGCCTTGCGTTGTTATAACAAATTTTAATTAGTTATTAACAACCACATAAACATTAATTTTATATAAATTGTATTTAAAATTAAAATGACCAATATTCTGTTTTTTTTTTTTTGTGTTTCAATTCACCATCACTAACAGACTTTTGTGTGTATTAATGTCTCATTAACATGCAACGTCACCCACACAATAATGGCAACAACAATCTTAATATTGAAAAGGATTTTCAAAGTAAAATATTATAATGTTAAATTTTTTGTTGTTATTGCATTTTGCTGTTTTTATATAATTGAGGTAGTATTTACAAATAACCCAAGTAGCACTATGGGTTAAGAACAAAAAAAGTTATTTTTTTTTTTGTAAAATTAAATTTAAAAGGAATGAATATGAACGTAGGTTTTGAATCTAATAGAGATGGTTTTGTCAGAGATTTCGATTGAAATTTAGAGCTGTGATGTCTTTTTAGTACAAAAATTCTCATTATGTCTGCTTACATACAAGATTTTATGTTTTGTCACTAACGATTGTCAATTTGCTAAATACTCTTGACAAGATCCGACAAGACCTAAACACGTGTCGAGTAAGTCTTGCAAAATGGCCAAACCAATCCAGTTAAAACCAACAACTTTATAAATAGTTTCTTGAAAATTTTTACTTTCAAAAAATTTTTACTTTTAAAAAATTTTTACTTTTAAAAAATTTTTACTTTTTTGAAAATTGTTACCTCGTTATAATTAGTAAAGAAATTTGACCTAGAGCTAGAATACTATTTCTTAAGATAGAATTTTAAAGCTCGAATAATAAATATTTTTATTAATTTAAAAATTAGGCCCAGATTCAGTATGTTCTACAAAGTACTAGAAATTTTGTCAGTACAACAAATTAATTTTTTTTGTTTTTGTTCTACGTACAAATTGTGTAGTCACTTACTTTGCACTGATAAAACATAATTTATGTAGGTCTTTAAGAAATGTTAACACAAAACGAAATTTAAAGATTTGATTGAAGAAATTCCCAAATTCTCATTTTGTTTGTTAACAATTCCCAAAAAAAAAAAAACAGATTTTTGCTGCCACGCCTATTTTAAAGGCGGAATTATGGTTTTCAAGGTCAGGTATCGCCATTTTGTTTGCAAAATTTATTTTTAGCTTTAAATATTAGTTTGTTTTACGAGATTACTGAAAAATTGTTTCTAATGTTTTTTTTTGCAGGGAACCTTACATCGGATTTGAATAATTAGTTGAGATTTTTTAATGTTTGTTTATTATGATTTTTTCTGTCGAAAAATTTCTAAATTTTTTAAATTTTTTTCTATAGCCTGTGTTGTCAATTAATTTTTTTCAGATTTTCTCATTGTACAACAAAAATAATTATTTTTCAGAAATAATTAATATGGACTCAAACCGAAATAAATGAAACTTCAGTTATAAAAATAAATAAAACAGAATTAATACTCAACTCATAAGGTACCATGCAATTTAGTAATATTTCTAAGAATTAGAAATATGAAATATAAATTCAAACCTAATGGACATTTTTCAAGACTTGAAAAGTCCTCTGAGAAAATCTACTACAGTGTAAGAAATTACAACTGTGTTAGAAAAAGTTAAAAATAGATTGAATAAGTTCGTGCTAAACGTAACAAATGGGTAATGAAATGTGATATAATTCTCGTCCGCTTTTTCACCTTAATGTACGTTAGCGTGTCCCGAAAATGAAAAATTTTAGGGCATACCCCTAGAATGATGTTTAGTAAAGAGGTGATTGCGGGAAAAATAATTTAAAAAATTTTGGAGGTCATCTTCAGGGCGCAACCAGCGTTTAAAGTTTGCATCCGTAGTGCATTTGGTCAAAAAAAAATATTTTTTTTTATTTTTAAAATTGGTACCAAAAGTTTCGTTAGTTAGAGTACATTCTGGAAAAAATATTTGTAAAGTTTTCATGGAGCAATTTTGGTCCAGCACAACGTTTTGAAATTTTGAAAAGGTGTAATTTATTATGTAGTTTTTCAAGTTTTTGTAAAAACTTGAGTTTGTAAGAGTTCTTTTAAAATTTTGTATACAACGAAGTTTATGTTCAAGCCTTTGTATAAAACGCTGTTTTTTTACGAAAACTTAAAAAAATATGTAATAAATTATGCATCTTCGAAGTTTCAAAACGTTGCGCTGGACCAAAATTGCTCCATGAAAACTTTACAAATATTTTTTCCAGAATATACTCTACCTAACGAAACTTTTGGTACCAGTTTTAAAAATAAAAAAAAAAAAAATATTTTTTTTGACCAAATGCACTACGGATGCAAACTTTAAGCGATGGTTGCGCCCTGAAGAAGACCTCCAAATTTTTCCCGTAATCAGCTCTTTAATAAGCATCGTTCAAGGGGTATGGCATAAAGAAATTCCAAAATTTACTGATTTCGGGACATGCTAATGTACGTTTAAATAGCTGATTTTAATCTTACACACCTACAGTGACAATCGAAGAGTGCTGACGAAGGAAGGGTGGCTTCTTCCGAAAGCTGTCGACATCTCCACTTAACCTGTGTTGTCAATTAATTTTTTCAGATTTTCTCATTGTACAACAAAAATAATTATTTCTCAGAAATAATTAATATGGACTCAAACCGAAATAAATGAAACTTCAGTTAAGGTTAAATAACTTAAGAAAATGTTTTGAAAAATGTCTCCTCAAGAAATTTTTATGTTCTAAACCATTAGTGGAACAATTTTTTAATAGAAAATTTATCTGATGTTTATTCCAGAAATGTGTCTGATTTTGACATTTTTCTGAGTCATTTGCTTAAAAAGAAATTTTATTATTCTAAGATATTAAGACATTATCCCAATCGAAAAATTCTGAGGTTCTGAGGCATTTTGCTACAAAAAAGCTTTATGAATTTATGAAATTTTTGCTATAGAAAAATTTTATTATTCTGATTAAGTCTCATATAGAGAAATCTCAGATACTTAGGCAATTTTCCCACCAAAAAATTCATATTTAAGAAAATTTCTTCGTATAGAAAAATTCTCAGATATAGTGAATTTTTCCCCATAGAAAACTTCCCCGGAAATTTTTTTTGAACATATTCCTTTTTCAGTAGATTCTTGAATATGGTAATCACAACAAAATTTTCTATGTTAAATTATTTTTCAAAAAAAACTAATTGCTTAAAAAACGATTGCTTTCGGGACAGTTTCAAACAAAAATCATTGATTCTAGAATGTTAAGTGGAATCTGAAATATTTTTTCTATTCAATTTTTCTACGAAAAAATCTAAAATACTGAAACGTTCTTTCTATACCAAAATTTTCCGGGTTTGAAAACTAATTCAATATGAAATTTTAAAATTTTTGGAGGCAATTTCCTAGATTCTGAGATTTTTTTTATAAAAAGAGTCTAAGATTCTTAAACATTTTCCGAAAAGCCTGTAAATCTAAGACATTTTTCCTATAAAACGGTCTTAGATTCTGAGACATTTTCCATACTGAAAAGGCCTCAGCTTCTAAGACATTTTTGCAATAGAAAAGTTTCATAGTCTGGGTCTCAGACATTTTCCTTAAAAAAAGTCTTAGATTTTGTGATATTTTTTAAATAGAAAAAAATCTCAGAATCTGAGAAATTGTCCCAAATTCTGGGACATTTTTCTTTAAAGTCTCGGAATCTGAGGCATTATTTCCTTTTCTTTTTTTCTTTCCTTGTTACCCAACTTATTCTTAGATTTTTTTGCAAGAAGCATTTTCAAAAACATTCTAAGACATCTGTCAGAAAGAAATGACCCGAGTAAAACTTTGAAGGATTAGTACACAGAGAAAAATAAATCTCCAACTGAATTTTTCAGTTGTATCAACTCAAAATTCGGTTGCTGCTACTAAATTTCGCTGTGGCAGACGAATGTTTTAGTTGTTTTAATTAAAAGACAGTTGTATTAACAAAATTTTGTTGTTACTACCGATATTTAGTTTTGACATCAATAATACAAATGCATCAACCGATTTTTTGTTGCAAGAACTGAATTTTAGTTGGAAAATAGAAAATCGCTAAGACTAGATCAGTTTTAATCGGATAAATCCGATTAAATTAAATCCGATTAAAACTGATCTAAACTTAGAATAAATCGATTACTCGATCAAACAAGACAAAACTCTTGTTCGATTAATTTAAAAATTACGATTTTCGAATAACGAATAAAGCGATTAATTTATGTCAATTAATTTAGAAATTTTTTTTATACGTCACTTTGTCATTCTGTGTGTAACGTTTAATCGTTTGATCGAACGAACAAAAACAGTTATTTGAATTATTCGAACAAAGTTGAATGGTGAATAATTGACAGCGATCGTACTGATCTTTCAAATCTCAGATCAGTATTGATCTTGTAATCTCGGATCAGATGTGATATATAAGAATATATATAAACATTTTTACTTGGGGATCTCAGATTCTGAGACATTTTTAAAATAGAAAAATCTCAGTTTCCGAAACATTTTTTCTGTAGGAAAAATTACACTGAATCTGTGATACATACATTTTTTCTATTGAAAAATTGTCGAATTTTTCCTGAAGAATTTTTTTTATTTTTTTTTATAAAAAATTTATTTTTTTTGTTTCTTTAAAAAAACAAGATTTTTAAACATTTTTCCCATAGAAAAATTTTGAGATTCCACAACGTTCTTCCTACAAAAAATTTCACATTATTTCCTTTTCTTTTTTCTTTCCTTATTTTCCACCTTCTCCTTAGATTTTTTGGAAAGAAACATTATCAGATTTTCCCTACAGAAAACTTTGAGATTTTTCCCATAGAAAAATTCACTATTTCCATAAAAAAATGTCAAATTTTTCAGATTTTTTATATACAAAAATTTTAAGAAAAATTCGCAAATTATTCCTAGAGAAAATTTTTAATTTTTTCCTCTAGAAAAATTAACAAATTTTTCGTTTAGAAAAATTCTTTTATTTTTTCTAAAGAAAAATTTAAATTTTAATATTTTGGTATAGAAACATTCCGAAATATTTTTCATTTAGAAAAATTTAAAGATTCTAAAATATAAAAAATATTCTACAGAAATAGTTTCCCCATAGAAAAATTCTATGGTTTTTTCTTTTACGAAATTCCCAAATTATTCGAATAGAAAAATTCTCAATATTTTTTTCTAAAGAAAAATATATAAAAATTCTAACATTCCAAAACATTTTTCTTTAAGAAAAATTTTAAGATTCTTAGGCATTTTTTATAGCAAAAAATTCTCAGATTATTTCTTTTTCACTTTCCGTTTTTCCGTCTCCTTTCGTTTCATCTTCTGTTCTCTCCTCTCTTTTTCTTTTTATACCCTCCACTCTAGTGATAGAGGGTATATATAAGTTTGTCATTTCGTTTGTAACACATCGAAATATTGGTCTAGGACCCCATAAAGTATCAGCCTTACCATAGAAGAAAAAATAAAATTAGAATCGACTTTAAATTTTATTTCCATACAAATTGTTTTTGTTTTCAAAATCGACTTTCACAAAATGTATTGAAAATTTGAAATTTAAAATAAAACTTTTGTTAAAATAGACTTTTAGTTCTTCTTTGGTACGGGCCTATATATATTCATGATTCTCGATCGATTTTAAGTCGATCTAGCGATGTCCGTCCGTCCGTCTGTCTGTCTGTCTGTCCGTCCGTAGAAAACACGCTAACTTTTGAAAGACTTTACAGAGACTACTGATGTTTGGCATATATGTTGGTCATTTACCTGGTCAGGTTGGTATTGCAATCCAGCCTAATCGGTCCAGTGTTTCAAAAGTTATGAGCAAAAGGGTAAATTTCGGCAAGGGTTTTTGCGAATTTACGAGATAAAAAACACGATAACTTTCGAAAAACAATAATGAGACTGCTGAAGCGTGGCATGTAACTTTGTTGTTCCTCAGGACTGTTTGGTATTAAATTTCAGTTCAATCGGTCCAGTGGTTCAAAAGTTATAAGCAAAACCACGAATTTCAGATTTTGTTCATCTTAAATGCCACGTGCTTAACAAGTTTTAAAAGCATTGGTGGTAACTAAGCAATGCTTTTCAAACTTGTTTAGTTTTAAAGCAATGCTTTTTAGACTTGTTTAGTTTTAAAAGCATTGGTAACTTAAAAATTACACTCAAAAAATATTTTACAATCGAAAAAAATTTTACACTCAAAAAAATTGTACACTCAAAAAAAATTTATTTTTTTTTTTACAAAAATGTCAATATTTTGTGTACATACGTACGTGCATTCACTCAGAAATATTTTTACAGTAAAAAAAACATTACACTCGAAAAAAAGTTTTACACTCAAAAAAAAATTAGTATTTTTTTTTTTTAATGACAAAAAAAGAGTTTTTTACTCAAAATAAAATATTTCTAATCAAAATTGTTAAATTTTTTGCACGTTAAAATGTACTAACCTTTAAAAAAAGGCATTGTGGAGGGTATTCATAGATTTGGCATAGTCGAATTTAACTTTTCAACTTGTTTTCTTTGTTTTCTTTTTTTTTAAATTTTTAAATTAGGTTTGGGGGGGGGGGGATTTCCTTTCCCCCGTGAATCCGCGTTTATTATTATATAAGAATATTTAACCCAGCAGAAATTTCGCTGACCTGGCAGCAGGTTTTAAATGGAAATCACGTGTCTTTAGAGCTCTGATTAAAACATACTTTTACAGCACCGATTAATGCGCAAAAATAATGCAGTGAAATCATATAATTAAAGTGAAATTTTATAAAAAAATAAATTTATATTAAAAGCTCTTATAAAAATTTTTAAATTTGACTCCCTTGATTTAACTGCATCCTCAAGAGCTATGTGTGACTGCGCTACGGTGTGCTATAACAAGATTGAGTGCAGCCATAATCTTCTTTTTTTTTTGCTGGGAATTAGTAAAACAAAAATGACCTCGAGCTAGAACAAAAATATGATATTTTAAAGGTCAAATTGTGGCCATTTGTTCCAGTCTGGAACCTTAGGAATTAATATATATAAAGGTCAAATAAAACAAATTTTACTTCTTAATAAAAATCAGAATTTTAAAAAATTTTGTTTTTGTAAATTTTGTAAGGACCAAAAAAAATTTTTGATCATAAAAACACATTTTCAGTAATGTCAAAATATGTGCTATTTTTTTAATATTTTTATACCCTCCACTCTAGTGATAGAGGGTATATATAAGTTTGTCATTCCGTTTGTAACACATCGAAATATTGGTCTAAGACCCCATAAAGTATATATATTCATGATCCTTGATCGATTTTAAGTCGATCTAGCGATGTCCGTCCGTCCGTCCGTCCGTCCGTCTGTCTGTCTGTCTGTCCGTTGAAAACACGCTTACTTTTGAAAGACTTTACGGAGGCTCCTGAAGTTTGACATATATGTTCTTCATTTACCGGGTCAGGTTGGTATTGCAATCCAGCGAAATCGGTCCAGTGGTTCAAAAGTTATGAGCAAAATAGTAAATTTCGGGAAGGGTATTTTTCGAATTTACAAGATTAAAACCACTATAACTTTCGAAAGACAATTCTGAGGGGAGTGAAGCTTAGCATATATATTTGTTGTTCCCCAAGGCTGTTTGGTTTTGAATTTCAGCAAAATCGGTTCAGTGGTTCAAAATTTATAAGCAATGCACTGAATTTCAGATTTGTTTCACCTTAAACTGTTGAAAACTCGTTAAACAAGTTTTAATAGCATGGTGAAATACCAGTTTTGTAAAACTTGTTGTTGTTTGTTTTCTTGTCGTGTGGTGCAGTTTAGTTGTTAGACAAGTAAATATTTGTTATTGTTAGTGTAACTGTATGTAACGGGAAAAAATCAAATAAAGTATGTGTATGATTGAATGTTAATTTGTTTTTGGTTTTTAAAGAAAAGGATGGTAATATAAAAAGAGGAAAATATGTGAAATAGTTTTTTTTTGTATTACATATACTATGTAGGTATAAAACAACAAAAATATTTTACAAAGTAATTTGTTACTCAAAGAATTTGTACACTAAAAAAAATTTACACTCAAAAAAAAATTTACACTCAAAAAAAAAAATGTTACACTCAAAAAAAAAATTTACACATTATTATTTTTATACCCTCCACTTGCAATTAGTGATAGAGGGTATATATAAGTTTGTCATTCCGTTTGTAACTCATCGAAATATCGGTCTGGGACCCCATAAAGTATATATATTCATGATGCCCGATCGATTTTAAGACATTCTAGCAATGTCCGTCTGTCCGTCTGTCTGTCTGTCTGTCTGTCTGTCTGTCTGTCTGTCTGTCTGTGGAAAATGCTGTCGCGGACAAAATATTGCACAGAGATGACTGAAACTTAACATATTTATTGGAAGTACTCCCGAGAAGTTTGGTATTGCATTTGAGCGATATCGGTTCAGCGGTTCAAAAGTTATGAACGAAAATGTAAGCACACCTCAAAAATTTCAGTACATTCAACATAACCTAAAAATACAAAGTGCTTTAATTCGGCCTCTGGTTGACATATGTGAACATAATTAAACACCAAATGGTATTTAAACAAGTACGAACATATTTTTTGACAAAAAAAAAAAAAAATCGCGGATTTTTTTTTACCAAAATTTTTTTTCGCGGAAATTTTTTTTTTTTAAATTTTTTTTTTTTTCAAAAGTAATTTCCTTTTAAATAAAGTTTTTTGCAATAATCTTTTTGAAATTGTGGAGGGTATCACTACATTAAATTCGGCAAGGCCGAATTTAACTTTTTTACTTGTTTTTTTTTACTTTGTTGGGAACTTTTCGATATTAAAGTCAAAAAAGGTACCGAAAAACATTTTATACTGTCCATAAAAAGCAACTATTCCCACCTCGAGATTAAGAAATTCGAAAAATTCATTGTTAAAAAAACAACTAATTTTTAAAAAATATCTTTTAATTCTGCCCCATAGTGCAATTGCGACAATAACACGAACAAAACCTAATTGGTAATTAAAAGCTTTTTTAATTTGTTAAAACCAATAAATACACATTTTAATGTAAAAAAATAATATCGAAACAGGGCTTTCCAATAACTAATTGATATTTGATGTACTTCATAAGATTTAAATGGGATTTAATTTATTTATAAAAATATAAAATCAATAAAGATTAATAATATATAATTTTTTTTTATTTTAATAATTTTTCCTATTTTCTTATATTTTCAGTTTCAAACCCTGGTATTTAGAAGAATGTTCTTCAACCCTAGCAACTACTTACAGTTCTGGTACTCCCGGTCATGATAAAAGTGTTGCCACTGTTGATATGGATGGTCGTTTAAGACCTGATCATATATGTACTGTAGAACATACTGGTACCTCAGCTTCAGCACCCCTAGCAGCCGGTATATGTGCCTTGGCATTAGAAGCTAATCCCAATTTAACTTGGCGTGATATGCAATATTTGGTAGTTTACACCTCCAGACCATCACCGTTGGAAAAAGAATCTGGTTGGATGTTAAATGGTGTTAAACGTAAATACAGTCATAAATTTGGTTATGGTTTAATGGATGCTGGCGGTATGGTTTCCCTAGCAGAACAATGGTCAACAGTGCCACCTCAACATATCTGCAAGTCGAGAGAAAATAATGAAGATCGCAAGATCGAGGGTACTTATGGTTATACCTTGGCCACTCATATGGATGTTAATGGGTGTGCTGGTACCATTAACGAAGTACGCTACTTGGAACATGTACAATGTAGAATTACTTTAAGATTTTTCCCTAGAGGTAATTTACGTATACTCTTAACCTCACCCATGGGCACTACCAGCACTTTGCTCTTTGAAAGACCTAGAGATATAGTCAAATCTAATTTTGATGATTGGCCGTTTTTATCGGTACATTTTTGGGGTGAAAAAGCCGAAGGTAGATGGACTTTACAAATTATTAATGGTGGCCGTCGGCGTGTTAATCAACCGGGTATTTTATCAAAATGGCAATTAATATTCTATGGTACTGCCGTGCAGCCTATGCGTTTGAAAAGTGATTTAGTTTCTCAGCCTGTTTATACTTATCCCACTGAATCGGATTTAGGACAACCTATTAATACCGATCAATTTAGTAGTTTTTTGAATTTCCAAAATCTTTACACCGGAGCTGGTTCTAATCCTGAACAGTCTGTTACCACCGTTGATGGTCATAATATTCCTACACCGCAAAGACAAAATGTAATGGCTGACTCGAATAATAAGTTGGTGCTGCATGATTGTGATCCTGAATGTGATTCACAGGGTTGTTATGGTCGTGGACCTACACAATGTGTGGCTTGTAAACATTATCGATTGGATAAGTAAGTATTACCAAAGGTTTGGTTAGAGTGATATTATTTCTTTAACTTTTGTTTTTTTCAAGTGTCTGGGCAAATTTTTATTCTACTAGACCTATAATTTATGTGTTGCAAATTTTAGGCTAATCGTATTAAATTAATAAAAAAACAAATTTTAATTTAAAAAATTGTTTAAAAAATATTCCAGGCCAAATCACTCACTTTTAGACCCGTCCCCCTTCGATTAGTTTTTTTTTATATGTTTTAGGAAGTATTAAATGCAAAAATTTTCAGATTTTTATACCATTTTGGTGTTGAGTAATCATGGCGATTTTTTTAAAAAAATAAAAAATTGAAATTTTCAATTAATTTTGACCAGTAAAAATATATATGAGCAATTGTCATTAACTTTTAATATTTAAGAAAAAAAAAATTGCGATTTTTTTTTCGTGGCACATTGATAAGACTTTGTAGGTAAATAACATTATAAACAAGTAATTCAAATCCGTCCGCGTGCATTAATTTGAGCGATCGCACCCAAAACTATGGCGGTTTAAAGTTAACATTTTTAAAAAAATTGTCAAAATTAAATTTTTTATCCGAAGTTAACCAAACGTACCATTTTGTATTATGCTTACCCAGAGCTAAAATACATATTCAAACATGCATAAAATCTTTGCTAAATATCGAGATATTTGCATTCAACCAATTTTTTTTCGGCACATTTTCCAATATTTTGGAAATAAAAATGTTTCCAGCGGTTTTATTTTTTTTTAGAAAAATATTACCAAATGCATTAACAAAATCTCAACAAATTCTTAGTTAACACCATTATTCTATCTCTATTAGGTAAGAAACAGCAGTGGTTTAAAGGGAAAATTTTTTAAAAAAAAATTTTATAATTTATTTTTTTTTTTTAATATTAAATGTCTGATTTTACAGTGTTGTCCTTCACTGAATATTGAAACTATTCAAAGTATGATTAAAAATGCTAATATTAAGGTTATTACGAAATATTTTAACGTTATTACTAGGGATGAGATTTTCATGCAAATGCATGTTTTTTGCCGATAGTCTAAATACAATATAGACCAATTATCTTTCCGAATCAAGAAATTTGTGTTAAAATGGCATCGATTTGTTTTTGCATATTTTTGCATATTTTGGTGTAAATGCATATTTTTGCATATTTTCGGTTTAATTGCATATTTTGTGCATATTGTCAACTTTTAAGTGCATATTTTTGCATATTTTGGCATAAATTAGCAAAAACAGAAATTGAAATTGATTTATTTCAAAAACTATTTTAAATTTTAAAAATTTATTTTGAAAATAAGAAAAATTATTTTATCTTGTTTAATTTTTTTTATAGATTGTCTTAATTTCTAAAAAAAAATCTTCCTTACATTAAGTTTTAAATGTTTCTATTAAAACCCGGCGTTATTTTTTGCTTTTTAAGAAGTTTTTCGTATGAAAACCGGATGTTTGTTACGCACATTTTATTTTTTAGTGCATATTTTTAGGATTTTTAGTGCATATTTTGAATTTTTTAGAGCATATTTTAAGCGCATATTTTCGATTTTTTAGTGCATTAAAATCTCATCCCTAGTTATTACTAATTTTAGCAAGGTTATAAAAAATTTTAGCGATTTTTCGCGATTTTCGCGACTGCAAAAATCAATGGACTAATTTTGAAATATTATTTAAATAAGACATGTCAAAATCTATCAAAATACATTTCTTTTCTACTTTATTTAAGTAATGTAAGATTTTATATAACCATTAAATTTAGAAGTATCAAAAATTTAAAACCACCAAAAACCACTAAAACGTCAATTGTTTTTGGGTGCGAATGGATTGAAGATAAAGCATTAAAAATACTACCAAACGCGCTTTTCACTGACCAATTTCGATAAGCGGCCTGGATGTGCCTTACAAAAAACGGAAAACAGAAAAACGCCGCGCAATTCGCCAGTATTAACTTTTCATCAATGTTGCTTTCCATGATTTATTATATTTGCACATACCATTGTTTCTACATGTTCAACTTTCAGCCATGCACATTTGGCTGTCAAATAATGCAAAACTAAAATATCGAAATTTTGCAAAAAATTTAAAAAGCTCATAAAATTTTTGCAATTGAATATTTTTTGGGTGCGTTTGTAAATCAAGTGGGAAATGGTAAATTATAAAGTTCACAAAGCATTCGGAACCATTCGGAATAAAACTCACGTTTTTTCTTCCCATCTTTGGAGAGCTGCAGCTTCGTAACCATTGCGAGCACATCACTCGAATCAGGCTCAGATTGTGCATATTTACAAGGGCTTTTACCATGTGTATTTGAATTTTAAAATTACAGTTTGCACCAAAAGCTACAATCAAAAAACCTCGAAAAATTGAAAATTGAAAAAAATTGGTATCAAAGATTTAGGTCCATGTAACTTTTTTCTTATTGATGGCACATCCACTGAACCTACACCAAATATTTGCCCAAGTCTACTGATTAAACGGTATTAAATTTGGAGCAATAGCTTTAACGCACCCAACAATATGGAACTTTGAACGAAAAATTTCATGAGAGTATCAAGCGATTTTTTTACATTTTTCAACTTTGCACGTTCCTTATCATGAGATAATGAGACTATTTGCGCTGTGCCTTTGCAAAATTACTCATTATGGTTCCCTTAACATATCTACATTCACAAGTACCACCTAGTTTACAAATAAAAATGTTATTGCGAAATTAGTAAAACATCACAAGCGTTAAAAGTTAATGACAAAAGTCCATATATCTTAAAAAAGTTGGACAGCGTTTTGTTGGTATTTAAATGTTGTTTTAGAAAAAAAAATATGAAAAAATTATTCGAAGTAATTATCACTTATTTTTAAACGTTTTAAAATTAAAATCGACTTTTTGAAAAATTCCGAAAACTTCGATTTTTTTTAAAAATCTAAAAATTCTTATTATTACACAACTTTTAAGTCATAACTCGAGATGTGATATTTGGATGCAGAAATATGTCTTACGAAATTTCAGGATAATCGGACATTTCAAAGGTATGCTGCATTGGTCATGAAGTTTAAAAACGAATTAAACGGGGAAAATATGTCTTTTTGTTAATTTTCTAAATTTTTTCGATATTTTGAGTTAAGTTTTTATTCAAATAGTTACAGAATTATGATTTGGAGTAAAATGTCTCTCTAATAAGGTACTAAAAACTAAAATCGGTTGAAAATCAGCCAAGTTATTACAATTACCCCAGGCATCTAACGTATGTCATACTACATGAGTAATGAATACGAGTCAAATTTTTGAAATTTATTGAAAATGTCTACTGTTTTTTATTCTTCATGTTCCAGTGTAATATTTTTTTGGTTTTTCTAAATTTTTTTGTAAAAAAAAAAAATAAAAATTTAAAAATGGAGATTTCAAACGAGTTTTGAAAAATGCAGGCATTTTTAACATCTATTTAAAACATATTAGCAAAACACAATATTAAAAATACTTGTCATCTAATTACATTTGAACTTGCAGAATAAAAAAATGTTATTACAGTAGAAAATTTCAATGAATTAAACATTAATCAACTGGTCTGCCTCATGTTAGATGCCTGGGGAAGTTTTAATAACATGGCTGATTTTCAACCGATTTTAGTTTTTAGCACCTTATTAGACCTAAAATACCAAAAAAATTGAGAAAACTGAAAAAAAATTATTTTTCCTTGTAATCCGTTTTTTAAAATTCAAGACAGATGCGGCATGCATTACCCATGTCCGATCAACCTAAATTTTTGTGAGACATATTTTTACCCACAAAAAATATATCTAGGATAAGTTAGGGTCAATATCTACCAATTTAAATTTTTTGGAGCACCATATAAAATAAACCAGAGTCAAAAAAAAAAAAACAAGTAAGAAAGTTATAATCCCTACACCAGTGTTTTCCGGAAAATGGGTCCCAAATCCAAACATGGACAGATTGGATCTATCATTTGTTAGATCTTTATTTAGTGTAGAAAACGCACACAGATCAAATTTTAGTGGAATTGGTTTATTTTTTTGCCAATAGACCGATTTAACTGAATATCGGTCGAAATTTTTACATGGGGGACTAACAATTAGTCCAAAAATGGTCCAATTATATTCTGATTTAATTAGGTTACTAAAGAACACGTTTAACACCTAAAAATACAATTTTTGTCAAATATTTAGATATTTATGAATTTTGTGGGAATTATATGAATATCGGGAGGGTGGTTTGTATGGGGAATAGCAGAAGGACTGACCCGATTCCTTTGAAATTTGGAATGATGATTCGTGCATACAAAATTTGATTACCTGTTAAATTTCAAAGCGATATCTATTATAATACGGTTATTAGAGTCATTTAAGCCTAACCCAAAGGGGGCGTTTGTATGGGGGCTAGTTCTTAACATGGACCGATTTCTTCGTCCTTTGGCCAAAAAATGCTTAAGTTTCAAATTTCAAGTCAATTGATTGAAAATTTCTGTATCGTACTTAAACCGATAAATGGACAGACGGACGGTCATCGCTAAATCGACTCAAAAAACAAGTGAGAGTGTTAAATTCGGCTGTGCCGAATCTTTTATACCCTCCAACACGTAAAAAAAAAACAGGGGCGTCTTTTTTTTTTGGGGGGGGGGGTAAAGTTGGTTGGACACAACCTCCCTGGATCCAACTGCAAGACTATGAACTTCTTTTGACATAACAATGTTTCGTTTGCTAAGCAAAAGTACAAAAAACCTTTAAAAAATGGCTTTTTTTAGAGTTTTTTTTAGTTCTTAAGAGGGGAACTTTTTTCCCCCTGAACCGATTTTGCCCATGTTCGAACTTAACCAGCCTAATACCATGAGACATCTTCGTACCAAATTTCAGGAGTCTAGCGCTATTACGTTGGACTGTATCGTGTCTTCCACAGACGGACGGACGGACAGACGGACATCGCTAGAATGTCTTAGAATGGATCACTGATCAATAATATATATACTTTATGGGGTCCTAGACCGATATTTCGTTGCGTTACACACGGAATGACAAAGTGAGTATACCCCCATACTGTGGTTGGAGGGTATAATAATTCTGAGTCGATCGGTATACTTGAAGGTAGGTCTGGAATCAATATATCGGGTAGTTACAAACAACATCACAAACTCATTATACCCTGTACCACAGAGTGGTTTAGGGTATAATAAGTGCAATTTTCAAAATTTGAAAAAAAAAAAAAAATAGAACGAATTGTGATCACATCTTGAATTATGGCTTAAAAGTTGCGAAATTTAGAGTAGAACTTTCAGATTTAAAAAAAAAAAATCGAAAGTTTCGGACTTTTTCAAAAAAGCGATTTTAATTTTTAAACGCTAAAAAATAAAGGATAATTAAAATTTCAATTTATTAATTTTTTTGAACAAATCGCCATTTTGAAAAATTGATTACTCAACACCAACATGGTATAAAAATCTGAAAATTTAAGAGCAAGTTGCATTTAATACGTACTAAAACATATCCAAAAAAGTTGCAAGTTGCATTTAATATGTACTAAAACATATCCAAAAAAATCGAAGGGGGTCGGGTCTAAAAGTAAGTGATTTGGCTTGGAATTAGAGATGGGCGCTGGTCACGTGATTTGCGTGATTCACGTGAATCACGCGTGAATCACGCGTGAGTGTGAGTGATTTTCATTTCAATCACGTGATTGTGAGTGAGTGTGAGTTGAAAAAAATTCTGAGTAAGTGATTAGTGAGTGAGTCATTTATTTTTTGCGTGAGTTTGCGTGATTAGATTTTTTGATTTGCCCAATTTTTTTTTAATTTTTGTAAAAAAAAAATTTTCGGATTTTTTTTTTCTTTTTGGTAAGAAAATTTTATTGCGTGAGTAGATTTTGCGTGACTCACGCGTGAGCGTGATTGAATCTGGTGTGAGTCACGCGTGAGCGTGAGTAAGTTTTTTATTACTCACGTGAATGTGAGTGAGCGTGAGTAAAAAAAATTGCGTGAGTGATTAGTGAGTGATTCGATCATTTTTTGCGTGAGCGTGAGTGAGTGTGAGTCAAAATCCACTCACGCGCCCATCTCTACTTGGAATGACCCATATATGTCTTGCGACACATCATATTTATTAATTTTTACGCGCTAAACCCGAATATAAAAAAGGTTTAAATTGGTCAAACGGTTTTCTAGATATTGCTATTTGAAATTTGCAAAAAATTACGTTTTTTTCCAAATTTTTAAGAAATTAAAAAAAAAAAAAAATCTTAAAACTTTTTTCATTTACTCTTTCATAGAGGTTGCGGCAGTCTTTCATTAAAACTTAATTTGAGCCAAATCCGATCATTTTAACCTGCGGCCACCCTCGATAAAAATTTAGGCTTTGTTCAAAGTTCGCCATAAGCTAAAATTTTCTGATTTGGCTTAAGTTTAAATAAAAGTTTGTCTAAAGCTTTATGAAACAGTCGTTCTGGAAACATCATTCGGTACAGTATAATTTACCAATAGTTTTACTTTTGAAAAGGTTTAATTATTATTTTAGTTGGTATAGTAATCATTCACATATTTATTCTCTCTCCTTTTTTTATAAATTTTCATTCCAGCACTTGCGTTAGCCGTTGCCCTCCTAGATCATTCCCTAATCAAGGTGGTGTTTGTTGGCCTTGCCATGAATCTTGTGAGACATGTGCTGGTGCCGGACAAGATAGTTGTTTAACATGTGCTCCTGCCCACTTACATGTAACAGATTTGGCTGTTTGTCTACAAGTCTGTCCTGAAGGATATTATGAGAGTAAGTGAAAAAGATGAATCATAAAAAACCCATAATTTACAAATGTTGACAACTTTTTCTAACATTATTTTTTTTTTCTTCTTTACTGTGTATTACAGATTACGACAACAAAACTTGCGTTCCTTGTGAAGCTAATTGTGGTTCATGTCAAGATCGTCCCGATTATTGTACATCATGCGAACATCATTTGGTAATGCATGAGCATAAGTGCTTTTCATCATGCCCTTTACATACCTATGAAACGGAAGAATACAAGTAAGTGTGGATTTTTTTTTATATTTTCTTTTTCAATATTGAAACTAAATTTAAAAAAAAACCTTAAAATTTAACCATGCATTCATGTATGGTTGATAGAGAAATATAAAAAAATTTTAGAAAAATAATTAAAGACATGACCTTCTAAATTATTTTTACACTTGAATAGTCTTGTTTGTGTGACATTAAAACTTCTAAAGTATTATAACATGTAGTAATTAAAACATATGTTAGGTATTTATGTTAGTAAATGTTAATGTTTAAAATATAAAATATTTTTTGCAAACTATGTGAAAACGTTTTTTACACACTTGTCTTCATTTACGAGAAAAATTTGATATTCGAAATTAAAAAACAAAAAAAAAATATTGCATTATTCGAATATTAAGCATTATTTTTACTTTTTGTTAAGCGATACTAAGCTAAGTATATTTAAGGTACCGTGCAGACAGAGGGTTAGGTTTAGGTATATATAGGTACTTATATTACACCTTGACACTTTTACAAAATTGCATGTAACTAAGTTTTTATTAGAGTAACACTTTTTCTTTCGACAAAGCAACATGCATACAGCAAGGGTAGATCAACGGAAACAGCTCTGCATGAGCTCGTTGGTACCATCGAGAGATCACTTTCGGCAAAGGAGTACACTATGGTGGCCTTTCTTGATATAGAGGGGGCTTTTAATAATGTCATCCCAGACTCGATAATTTTGGCATTGTCTGGTCTAGGAGTAAAGAGTGGGATCGTTTTAATGGTGGAAAACCTACTTGCCAATAGACGTATAACGTCTGAATTGGGAGTGTCCGTCATATCTCGATTTGTTAATAGGGGCACACCACAAGGAGGTGTTCTTTCGCCGCTTCTTTGGAACCTGGCACTGAATTCAATGCTGCTATCTCTAAAAGCACGTGGTTGTCATGTTGTCGCATATGCTGACGATGTCGCGATAGCGATAAAGGGGAAGCATCTGCCAACATTGAGGAACATTCTTCAGGGTTCTCTGAAAGATCTGTCTAAATGGGCAAGTGACTGTGGTCTAGGAGTTAATCCAAGTAAAACAGAGCTATTTTTGTTTACAAGGAAAAATAAGATTCCTGCTTTTGATCCTATTTCTCTGGACGGCACTGAAATCACCTTCTCAGATGGAGCCAAGTATCTTGGAGTATTTCTAGATAGGAAGTTGAATTTTAGGCGTAATATTCAGGAACGGGTGAGAAAAGCAACGATTGCTTTATATTCCTGTAAAAGGGCCATTGGAAAACGATGGGGTTTTAGCCCTCAAGTCGTTCATTGGATCAATTCAGCAGTGGTGCGTCCAATTTTGCTGTATGGAATCATTGTCTGGTGGCCTGCTTTAGAAACAAAAGCGAACTGTGTCTTTATCACGAAGGTACAGAGAATGGCGTCGATGTGCATCACTGGTGCTCTTCGTACTACACCTACGGCTGCATTAGAAATCCTCCTTCACCTGATACCATTGGACATATTGGGTAGGCAGCATGCGGCTGCGTCGGCAATTCTACTTAATAGCACGCTGCAATGGAGGAGCAGCGATTGTGGCCATAGCGCGATCTTGAAGAAGATAACAATACCACAAAATGTGGACTATGCTCCCTCTTTGAGCGCCACTTTACTACTATGATACCATCCAGGGAGTCTTGGATGGGGGACATTCCGGGTAGTGGAGCCACCATAGATTTTTACACAGATGGATCGTGGCTGCACGAACAAGTGGGCTTTGGAGACAATTCGGAAGAGCTTGTATTGAGCCTGGCTCGAAGATTGCCAGATCATTGCAGTGTTTACCAGGCAGAGATGCTGGCAATAAAGGAAATGGCTGACTGGTTGAGCTGCAATGTCTTGTCTACAACCGCAGTCAACATCTATACTGACAGTCAAGCCGCGGTAAAGTCCTGGATTCAATGTTTCTGAAAACAAGATCTGCCCTTAACTGCCGCACGTCTTTAAATGAGATGGCCAAGCAGTTTAACATCCCAAGTAAAAAAAAACTTTTTAAGATCTAATTTGATCTCAAAATTGGCTGTATCAAGTTGTATCAAAAAATTATCTAATTGTATTATTTTAGATACACAAATATAAAAAATGATACAGTTGGATCCGAATTTTGGTCACATCCAAATAAATCCAGTTGATCTTATTTTATATAAATAAATGTAGATTAATATAATTATATGAAGTCATATATATTTATGTATAACCTCAGATAATAAAATGGAGCCATATTAAATCTTTCATATAATTAGATCTGAACATATAAAAACTCATATATATTTTAATATGATTGTATCAAATTATATATTATTATATCAAAACTTTTTTACTAGGGATACGACTCATATGGGTCCCAGGGCACAGAGAATTCCAGGGAATTGCAAAGCCGATGAGCTTGCAAGACTAGGAACTACCTTACAGGTTCCAACAGAATTGGAATGTGTTGGTATGCCTCTAGAAACTTGCAAGCAAAACCTACGGCTTTGTTCTGCGACGGAGACCAATCAAAGGTGAGCAAATGGATGGACGTGTGAGACAACACGACAGATTTGGCCTTCTCTTAATCAGGGGCGCACAAGTGAGCTGATATCGCTTCCAAGAGGAGAGATTTCGACGGTGGTTTCTATAATTACCGGACACTGTCTTATAGGGAAGCACGCAGAGCGGTTAAATGTGCCGTCGAATGACTTTTGCCGAAGTTGCATGGATGAAGAGGAGTTGGAAACTATCGAACACTTTATTTGCCATTGCCCGGCACTTTCTGGTCAGAGACTTGCTTCACTGGGATCTAGGGAGCTGTACGATCTTTATGATTTGTCGGATGTCAAAATTCGACATCTAAGGAGTTTCATAAGAAGCTCAAACTGGTTTAACGGCAGGGACTAGTAGGGAAACCTATTACGGTCCCGTGGTATCACAATGGACCTCAGAGTCTACGTGTGTTGACGTAAAACGTCAGCAGCCACTTACAACCTAACCTAACACTTTTTTATAACCTTAATTTTCAAAGTGAAAGAAAGACAAAGAAATAAATTGATTTTTTATTTAACAACACAATTTGTCAACACAATTAAATTATTTGTTAATACAATAAAAATTTAATTAAAAGTGAACAAACAATACAAATCATTTTTTCGGTGTTGGTACGTTTTTTTTTCTTGTAATCTTTTGGTACTTTTTTGTATTTAAGTAAAACTTTTATTGCGTGATCTCCACAGCCAAAATACAACAATATATGGTAAGGTTAGATGGGTAGACCTCAAAACAAAGCTACTCACAATAGATAAAACAAGATATACATTTGAACATTTTTGGTACTTTTCTAACATTGTGGTACTTTTCTTTGTATTATTAAAACTCTAATTGCATGATATCAAAAGTTAAAACACATTCATACAATTTATATAGGTTATTCTCTTTTTAAAAACAAATTTCACCCTACTTTAAAATGATGGGACCCGAGTAAAAATTTTCTGATATAATCATATATAATTTGATAAAATCTTATATGAGTTAATATGCTTCCGTATAAATTTATATAAAGTTATATCTATCATTTTGATACGGTTGATCCACTTTATATGGTTAGATATTGCTCCATATATGAATAGATTCGTATTTTTATTTTGCTCATCAAATTGTATAAAAATAGATATTCTTAGATCAATTTGATATAATTAGATTTGACAAAATTCAGGATCAAATTGTATCAATTTTTATATTTTTTGATCTAAAGTAATACAATAAGATATTATTTGATACAACCATTTTACGGATCAAATTAGATATATTTAGTAAAATTAACATAATATTTTTGCTAGGGGAGTTAGAAAACATATTTACACATAGGTACTTTTTTCACAAAGTAATATTAGCACAACAAGTGCCTCATTAGCGTTGCAGAAAAGCATTTAATTCCTAAAAACCAGCTTGCAGTCATTATTATTATTACTCACAACAACCATTTCGACAACTAACTAGCAAGAGGAAGCATAGCAAGTTTAAATTTACATGTTAACATTTTTGTAGAAAAAAACATAATTACTAAGATTTTCACACTATCAACTATTATCCGCCCACCCACTCCACCGTCAGTCATAATATGGTCGTTTATATGCAACCCAATAACAAATTAGTTATTTGGTTTAACAGTTTTGTCTAAAGAAACTACAACGATAATTTGAAACAAATCGGATAATATCCTCTGATAGCCAGTCTGAGTGTAGAGATCAAATGGAGTACAACTGCAAGGATAATAATTAAAAAACTAAAACAGAATTTATACAAAATGATAGTACGCCTCACCCTGTATTCATTTTATGATAAAAAGGAAAGAGTTTGTGTAAATTAACCATATTACAATTTAAGCATTCAAAATTTTGATACAAAATCGGGATCATGAAACCCTAGGATCCTTCAGCGACAGTTTAATAATAAATTTGTAGTAATAATAACAATTTTGATATCGTGTACAAGTTTTTTTTACCCATTTAATTACAAACAATTTTAGATATTTTTAACCTAACCGAGAACTGGTTACAATTAACGTAGTCTCGTAGCGATATCAACCAAAAGTTTGGGTGGGAATCGAACCCACGATCCCCTGTTTCATAGACTAGTACGCCACTAAATTACCAACAGGTAGGGTTGCCATTTGCATTTTGAGAAAAAGAGGACGTCAACCTCAAAAAAGGAGGACATTTGACCCAAAAGAGAGGACAATTTTTGTTTAATAAATTAATTTATGAAAAGTGCAACAACGCAATACAATATGCAAAAAAAATAATTTTTATTAAGAAATCAATTTTTTTCAATAATATTTCAATATTTTGGAAATATTCATTCAATTATGATTCGGAAATATCTATTTATAGTTCAAAAATTTCAAGTTATAAATTAAAAAAATTTCTAAATATAAGTCAAAAATAATCAATGTATATCAGAGTTTTGAATTTTTCAAATGCTTTTCAGAAATGTCTATTTGTTTTTCAAAAATTTCCATTTTCATTTAAAAGTGTTCTAAATAACCCAAGCAGAAATTGACGACAGTTCTAAATAAAAAGCGTTCTGACAGCACTGTAACAAAAAAAGTGTTCTCAAAACGCTAATTTCAAACGCGTTTTTAAGAAGTGCTCTGAAAGCACTATAGCAAAAAAAAAAAGCAATCTCAAAGCGTTTTTTGTAACGCTTTGCGAGCGTATTCGATTCTAAGTATTTCTAAGTTCCGAAACTATTTTTGAATAACAATTTTTTGTTTCTTAAGTAAAAAAAATTATCAAAAATGTTTTTAGATTTTTTTTTTAAATTTTCTAAGTTTCGAACATTTTTTGGAAAAATTTTTGGAGCACAAAAAATGTTTTTTTCGGATTTCACTTTGTATCAAACAAATTATTATACCCGAACTAAAACAGAAATTCTTTACTTTGGGTTTTTAAAGCAATTTGATGACTTTAAAAAAACGTTCTCAAATCACTTTTTTACATCGCTTTTAAAACGCTTTAAACCTAGCGTAGATCGATGTTATCATTCGGATTATCTAAAGGCGCTTTGAAGTTGGTATACAGAACGCTCGTACAACCGTCCACAACGCTTTCACAACGCTTTTGCGATTGTATTTTTCTGACTGGGAATTTTAAGAAAATTACTTTTGAATTTTAATAAATTCATATAAATTTTTGATACACAAATCTTTTTTCGGAGAGCAAACTTAAAGACACACAACAGCTGATAATAAGTGATGCTACTTTTTCCTCGAAATATACGAGTTTTTAAGTGTTTTTTTTCTTTGTGTGCGTTTTGCTCTCATAAAGATACAAAACTTAAAAAAAAAATGTTGACATTACTGCTGGTAAGCGAAAATACAGATATGCCAATAATTCAAACCTTAAGAAGTAATAAAAAAAATTTATGGGAAAAGTGCAAAAAGTAGGACAACCCCGGAAACTTTCTAAAAAAGAAGTAGGACTGCCCCGGACGCCCTAAAAAAGAGGACGGTGTCCGGGGAAAAGAGGACGGATGGCAACCCTACCAACAGGGCTCCCAGTCCAATAATAAAGTCATCACACATTTTTTGCTGGGAATACATTTATTTTTCCTAAATTGCACTATGATGTAATGTGATACTTTCACTAGTAGTTAGAAGTTATTCATAGTGTATATAACCAAGTCAGGATACTGTATACAGCTGTGGCGAATCTTTAAATACCCTAAGCAATATTATGGTTTGAATTAGTTCTGAAGTCGCTTATTTTTATACATTTTTAGAAAATTTGTTTTGAAAAATTTGATAAGAAAAAAAGTTACTATAGCTTTTATTTGGAAGCCCTGTGAGTCACAGGCTGTGACCGTTCCCAGACCGCTCCGAACGGACAAGGACCAGTGCAAGACTCAAATTTTTTTTCCAAAAGCACCTAACATAGCAACATGGTGTTTTAATGTCATTTAAAACCTGATATCAACATATAACCAGAAGGACGATTATTACTAGATCGACATTAAATAGATCGAGAATTTAAAAAATACAAATGTAGTTTATGTGATCTTGGACTGGTTTTATGCTGAGTTACAAACGGAATGATAAACTTGTATTTATATACCTTCTAAGTGAAGGGTATAAAAGTATTTAAAATTTTACTACATACATATTCATTAAGTATAGCTGGAGGTTAAGTTTGTTATACAAAGTGAAATGTGATCAAAAGAATATTGCAAGGTTTGGTTTAATTAAGCATAATTTGACTGACAAAAAAAATATTTTTAAAGAAAAACAAAAGTTGTCAAGAAAATCTACCGCATAATATGACCAATTTTTCATACTGCGATTTTTCACAACTATCAGTGAAATTTTGTATGCCCGCACCTATGCCTACACAGAAAATAATATCGTGATTTTTTTTTTAATTAAAAATGGATTTAATATTAAATTTAAATTCAATTAAACATTTTAATTGATTCAATTAATGTTTTAATTGAATTCTTAACTTTACTGAAAATAAAAATAAAATAAACAAACGAAACCGGTTTTGTATGCATTAGTGTTAGTAGCCAATGAAAAAATAAAATGCAAAAAACAACAAAAAAAACTTTTGAACTACTGTTTTGTATATTTTGGTGGTAGCAGCCAATGAATACATAAAAGCAACAAAAGAATTTAGTTTTATTGTTTTCTTTAAGGCGAGCGGTCGTTGCGGATAAAGTGTTTTGCTAATAAAATGTGTACAGTTGTGTTTTGCACATTGAAATATAATACAATTTTTTTTTGTTTCAACTTTACTAAGGCGACAAAAATGCATGCAATAACAAGATTTCAAAATAAAAATGTAATTTTAAATAGTCATTGATATTTTCAAATACTACTATGATGTTTCTATGCAAAACTATACCAAGTGTTTATATTTAATAAAGAAAATAAATTTCTTAATAATATAAAACAAAAACATTCTATGTTTATTTATTTTAGGGTATTTTTTTAAGTTCATCTTTTAAAATTAAATTGAGTTGTGGTCTTTTTTCAATAAAAATTTTTATGTGAATCAATAAACCTATATTATTGATTTCAATTTTATATTAATTTTTTTTTAAGTTTATTTAACTACAATTTTAATTGGTTTTCCATTTTATTTTCAATTAAAAATTTAATTGATTCAATTAACAATTTAATTAAGTTTTAAAACTATTTTGAAACAAAATGAGTAATTAATATGCGCATTTTCGTGATACGTCCGAAATCAATTAATTTTTTAATTGAATCAACGAATTTCGTAATTGAAATTAATTTTTATTTTTTTCTGTGTACAAAGGGTCAATTCTAAATTCGTTTGAAATATTTTTACACTGCATTCTTGTAATTTAATTTCATTGCTTTTTTTTGTCGACTTTTCATTGACATTTAAATTTTTTTCTTACTCATATAATTCAACATGAAATGTGCATGAATTTATTTATTTATTAATTGTTTAACTTAACTGTTTCATGTCACTACTAATTATGTCAACCCAAAGAACAGTTCCATTCAAAGCAATTGAATCTTTTATACCCTTCTCCAACGGAGCATCCTAGAGGGTTTACTAGCCAGAGCGACCCGCACATACACACTATCTTCACTCCCCAAGTGGGCTTCCATTAAAAAAGTGAGCACCTACCTAGATGATGGAAAAAAATATATGACTGACCCACAATATTTTTTTAACACATTTTCTAAGAATTCTCCTACACTGAAATTTTTTTTACCATTTTTAAAGCATGTTGATTTTAATTTAAAAAAAGAAGGGGATGCGAGGACTCCAAAGATATTAATTCTTCTTCCAAGTATATTTTTCCTAAAACATAGTATGTAATGCATTTACTTAAATATATCTTAAAAGTAAGTAAAATTGTACTTAATATAAGTTTAATTGTTTTTATCCAGAGAAAAAATATTTTTTTTAAATAAGTAAAAATTTCCTTTAACTTACGGATTCTGTGGACCCTATGGAGTCCTAATGTAAGGACCCTACGGGCCCCCAATATATGGGGTCCGCCCATGAGTATTGATTTTGATCCAACATTTTGGTCAGAATCGCTCTATCTTGCTTAGTTTTCGAGATATGGGTATGGGGTCTTGAGAAATTTGATCA